>JAZKJV010007427.1:669740-1339480 GCA_037367405.1 Ottelia alismoides | reverse complement strand
TAGCCGTGGTGGGAGCACTTGAAGTGGTCATATCATCCTGCATAAAAGGGACAGGCAAATGTACAGACACTGGTGTAGGAGGTATAGAGGTACGCTGGCGAGTATAGACGATTGGTGGAGGAGGGAGGTCCAGAGGAATGTCACATACAGTCTGTGTGAAATAACTTGTTTGCTCAAAGAAAGTGACATCAGCAGATACATAGTATCGACGTCCAACAGGATCATAGCAGCGATAGCCTTTCTGGGTACGAGAGTACCCAAGAAAGACGCATTTGATGGCACGAGAGGATAATTTGTCAGTTGCATGAAAGTTATGAACAAAGGCAATACAACCTAAAATTCGCAGAGGTATGGGAAAAGGAGACTCGGTAGGATAAAGTAAGGAAAATGGAGTTGCACCTTTGAGAACTGATGAAGGAACATGGTTGATGAGATACACTGCAGTAAGGATAGCATCTCCCCAATATTGTTTAGGAACATTCATTTGACTAAGAAGAGATCTGGCAACATTTAGCAAGTGTCGGAGTTTCCTGTCAGCTATACCATTCTGTTGTGTCGAATATGGACATGATGTTTGGTGAACAATTCCCTGGGATGCAAAGAAAGAGGTCAAGTCATGTTGGTTAACTTAAGAGCATTGTCGGTACGAATGATCTTAACAATGCTAGAAAAGTAAGTTTTAACATATTGAAAGAAATTTCTGACAATCTGATTAATCTCCGAACACTCCTTTATTAGATAGACCCAAGAAGATCGACTATAATCATCAATGAAAACTATAAAGTAGCGATGACCACTTAATGTGCGGATCGGACAAGGTCCTCAAACATCACAGTGAACAAGATGAAAAACAACAGTACTACGAGACTCAGTACGGACAGGAAACGAAGTTCTATGGTGTTTCCCGAACTCACATGCCTCGCACTGAAAGGGCTTCAGAGCAGAGAGTTCAGGAAACATCATGGAGAAGGCCTTGGCAGAGGGATGTCCAAGGCATCGATGCCATAGGAGCGGATCTTCGGAGATAGATGCAGCACCAACAAAATTGGAGTCTGAGGGTATGTCAAGGTATTATAGGCCATTCTTCTCATGACCCCCACCAAAAATTTGCCTCCTCCGAATGTCCTGAAAATAACAACAAGACTCATCAAATATCACACGACAATGAAGCTCAACACAAAGCTTGTGAACTGACAACAAGCTAAGAGAAAATCAGGAGCACAGTGAAGCCCCGAAAGTCGGAGTTTGGAAGAGAATTCCATAGTTCCGACACTAGTAATCTGTGATTGAGTCCCATTAGCAACTCGAACTGACTTCACAGAGGTAGATGGTATGGGAGATGTGAGCAGACTAACTTCTCCAATGAGATGAGTAGAGGCGCCAGAATCAATAATCCAAGCTGGAGTAGAAGTGATAGCAGAGTTGGCTATGGTACCTGAAGGAGTGGCCAGAGCAGCAGTTGTAGTGTTACTAGTGGTGGTAGGCCCTGGAGTCTGAAGGATCTGCATTAGGCGGGAGTAATCTGCATCATTAAGATGAACAGTCTTGCCACTGGAGGTAGGCGATGCTTCTTCTACATCATAGGCATCCTCATAAGCATTATTGGCATGATAAGAATGTACGCCAAACTTCTGCCAGCATCGTTCAGCCGGGTGGTTCCACCTACCACAGTGAGTGCATGGGGAAATAGAGTCTCGCCTACAACCACAACCAAAGTCACGGCCTCGTCCAGATTCCCGTCCACGGCCACGACTTGGATCGCGACCGCGTCCTCCTCGCAAGCCGTATCTGCCTCCTCGCCCAGATGAGATGATGTGTGCAAAGTTCTTTGTTGAAGGTAAGACAGGAGGCCGGGCAGCGGATGTCTCGAGCTCCTCAAGTTAGCCAAAGATGGCCTTCATTGTTGGCAGTGTCTGATATAAGAAATTGCTCCTTCGCTGCATGGTACCTAGAATGCAGGCCATCAAGGAAGCGGTATACCTGCCAATCAGAACGCTCTTGTATCTGTTTGGTGCAACATGAGGGCTGGAATATTGCAAGCTCCTCATACAGACTGGATAGATGCCTGTAGTACTCGATGCGGGTGGAATCACCCTGAGATGCCGACCAGATTCGCCTGTAAATATCTGCAAGGCGTGACTTCATCTTCTTTTGGGAGTATGTTTGCTCGAGATCCTCCCACAATTCCTTGGCCGTATTTTTGTAAAGAAGATTTGAGGCAATATGAGCCTCAACACTGTTGTTCATCCAGTTGATAACCAAATAGTTATCAGTTTGACAGTTGTCGTACTCTTTGCCCTTTTCATCTAAAGGATCTTTAGTCAAAATGGAAAGTTTCCTCTGACCACCAATGAATACCATAAAAGATCGAGACCAGAGCACGTAATTTTCTGTGCCCTTGAGTTTGATAGTAGTGCCTTGTGCCATAATATTTGTGGCCAAGGGCTTTGTCTCGGTAGAAGAAGACGCCATAATGGTCTTAAAATAAAAAGACGATCCTGTGATCAACTAAGAATGCATATAAGAGCCAAAAAATGCCCTAAAACTCACGTTTGCCCTTGACGAAGGGCTGAAAACCCCCAATGGACAGCATATCTGGATTCTTGGAAGCAATCCGTGATGAGTTTTGGATCTCAAAAGAGTCCTACGGTACCCGTGGAGGGTAGATGTGTGGCTGACGACCTTCGTAGGAGGTCCTGAAAGCGCCGGGTAGCGCTAACGGGAGGGCTGTTGCACTAGAGGCGATTGGAGGGCCTTGCGCGGGGCCCTAATTCAGAGAAGAGGGCCCCGCACATGCTTTTGCGAGGCTTGAAGGTGGCGGTGGGGATTTTAGATCAGAACCCCGGTCTAGGACCGTTGCTCTGATACCATGTGAAGAAGAGAGACAGAACGGGATATCTATTCCATAGGGCTAGAGTCTCTTATATAGAGAGAAACCCTAGAGAGTACAAGAGTAAAAATACATAAATACCCCCGAGGGGTTACAAAACCCGAAGAGTTAAAGGTTACGGAACCCGAAGGGTTAAGGGTTACGGAACCCGAAAGGTTACAAATATAATTGTAATATAATAATTCTAACAGTCCGCAAATCATCTATTGTTAGCAATTACTTACACACCTCCCCATAATTGTCATTTAAGTTTTTAATCAAACGATTCGAAGCCCGTCGTAGGTGTCTAGCACCCAAAAGACCAGGGTTCAATTTCTCCCTTGCGGGGGTTGCGTTAGGTAGCCAACATCCATCGTAAAACAAATCAGATCTTTCAACATTGATTTGAGCAAGAATCCACGTAATTGGCCCTACTTAAAGTAGGAGAAGGCTATGTCGTTCTTGCTCAACTCCATGTTGACGTTGCGTTAGGTAGTCGACAACCAGCATAAAATATAGTCGAATCTTTCAACATGGATTTGAGCAAGAATCCTTGTAGCCGACCTTACTTACACTGGGAGAAGACTTTGCCATTTTTTAGTCATAATTGTACTCTAAAGTAACTAGTTGAGTTTTTAAAAAAGTGTGAACCATTACTTGACTAACCTTGCTCAAATGGACAACGGGCCGGGTCTTCCCCAAAGTATTGTGCCAAAGAATCAGCATTTCTTCCCTGACAGGAGCAGTGAAATTTCATCACTGGACTCCAGAATAGGTGCTAGAAGAAAGAAGACCAGAACCTTACCACTTCAGAGTATAATGATATGAGCGACCTAACTTCAGCCTCGGCAGTATAAAGGAACTCTTTCAAAGCCTGACATCAAGCCATTGTAAAGTACACCGCGGGCCATAAATTAATAAAAATTCAAAAAGATAGAAATTTTTTAGATTACATGCTAAGCAGAATAGAACTTTGCCATTCACGTTTTAATTTGCCATCCACCAAAGACAACATCAATTAACCAAAAGGGAGCGGAAGGCACCAATAAACAATTCCTCCACTAGAAGGCCCAAATCATGAAAGCCATGAACACCTTTTCAATCATAACCCAATAACATTTTTTTGTCTAAAAAAGTAAAGAATTTGCCCAGTAAGTTAACATAGAAATGATAAATTGTTTTGATAGGCAGTAATACCTGCTCAAGCAATAACTAACACGGGTGCTTTGAGTGAGCTTGATTCACAATCCCTGCCTTCACAATTTCCTTGATTCCATGGGTTCTTTATTTTTTAGGTGATAAACTTAATGAAAAAACTAAAATTCGTGTGGCTAGAAAGATCTATGCAAAAAAACTATAGAAGGTTAGTCACTTGATTAGAAAGACGTTAATTTCTCATGATAAATATATACATCGAACTACAACAAAATCAGCAGTCATGGATAATATAAAAGCTAAATATTTCCTTCAAATAAAATGGCAGCCCAGTGCGGGGGGGCCAATTCAGATCCTCCACGGAACTCTTGGATCTAGGTAATGTCTTTTACACGATTGCATTAATTTACATTTTTCATTTATTTTTGTAAATAGATAAATCTATATACCAAAGAAACATTATCTCGTTAATCATTAAGGTATATTTTTTTAATCAAATCAAATGACTCATCTCATTGCCATTTATATATGCGATATAAGGAGTATATATGATCTATATATGTCATCTAAGTATATATTTGTAAGTTATTTAATGTTATAAGAACTTGAATGGAATCCATTTCCAATATCTACACAGGAATAAACATTAACATCGATATGTTTGATATGACCGATATGTGAAATATATGGGCTATAAATGACCGATATGTGTGACATAAGTGTGTATTTGTAGGATATTTGTTGTTTTAATATCTTGGATGATCTTACTTTCTAAAAAATAGCAAAAAATGGCTTTTTTAGCCATTTCCGACATTTCCACCGATGTCATCGATATATTGGCGATATATCCCGATATATCCTTTTCCGGGCGGACCGATACAATATCGATATCAATATGGCCTTCCATGGTAAGACTTTACGAAGATAAAGAATTTTGACATGGGAAGGGAAAAGGCAGAATTCTGACATAGGCATATAGATGTCCTTATAAATAGCTTAGAAAAAAAAGCAAGAACTTTATAGTACAAAGCAAAAAAGAAATTGAGATGACAAGAATGCTCCTTACTTTGCGGAAGCCTGTTGAGACACCACCGTCACTCTCGGATGCAGTAAGTTCCTGCTCAACTTTTTCAAGCCCCTTACTGACAGCTTGCATTTCCTCTGCTACCATTTTCAATTGAATCTGGACAGGTTTATCAATTACGACAACACATTAGAAATGATCATAAAGTAAAGATGATTGCTAATATGAAAACCAGTAACACCTTAGAAGCTGCTTCAAGATGGACCAGGTCCTTATCAAAATCTAGCAACTCGGGCATCTTCTCACTTAAAAGCTGACGAGAAATTCAGTTAAAATGAGACAAAATATGACTGAAGAAACCAAGAGGATGGAGCAACATCTGCACAATTCCTTCTAGAGATGATGTAGATGCAGGTCATTGTGCATGGATTGTCTGATGCTTAATATGCATGCCTTTAGGAAGATTATTCGCTAATTAAGTCTTCAAAAAAAAACGGTTACAAGAGTATACCAGCACTTTGAAGGTATTTCATACTCTACCACAACATTTTCTTGCCAAATATTAAGTTCAGAGGCATTTTTTGACACTTTCGTCGAGGGTACTTTAGCATACTAATATATAGTTTGATAACTTTATATTATAACTAACGACTGGGTTAACTTGTGAGGTCAAATTTTTCTTTTTGTAATAATTGGAATAAGTAAGAGGTCAAAAGAATGGAATGCCTTTTAATTTTGGATGATAGTGTGACATTTGTTTTAAAGAGGCAACATGATGATAATTTGAGATCACCCAACATATATTACTATACCACAAACAAAAAAAAACATACTCACAAAGCCAAAGACAACCCCAAACATCTAAAAGACCTATATCTCCTAAGATGCCTCCACAATCTCTGTTCATGGGGGAGTGTATGGGTAATACCGTACAGGCCATTCATTGTTCATGAGGGGGTGGTCAACGTGCTATCACTGATTGCAGATTTACTCATGCCAAGGCTGTGGGTGGATCTCCTTTTACACTAGATCCAGATTGGCAGAATCTTAGGTTCCAGGAGATGTTCCCAAAGTTAATGAATCTATCGATGGCACTACAGATCTTGTTCGAAAGCATTCTCAGTTTCATGACCGTTTGAGGGGACTAGGGAGGGACGGCTTGGCTAGGAATGGGAGATTTTCAGTATCCAGAATCTACAGAAAGATATATGAAGGTGGTGACAACACATATTGGTTGAGGCTTTGCAATTACATATGCAGTAGACAGAAGTGCCAGTGAAAATCAAGATCTTGACATGATTGATCAGAAGGGAACATATCAATACTAAGGTGTATAGATAATGGATGACTCATGATGTTACGTGCTTGCTCTGCAGGATCAGAGAGAAGAATGTCGAGCATTTGTTCTTCTCGTTCCCATTGGCACAACAGGTGGCAAAAGAATTGGCTATTCCTTAGCTGGATATTTCCTCCAAAGCCTCTTTCTGAAAGGGTTATGATGCTACCTTCTAGACAAAGGGAAAGATGCGGAGTGCTGGGGTTATTTGGGGCATTTGGCTTCTTAGGAACGACGGGGTATTCTATGTTACAAGACTTGTAAACTTGTGGGAGGGGGAAACTTGATTGGTGTATGGAGTTGTATGTGGTTGTTGTAAGCCCTCTTAGGCAGTTTCCAATGATCTCTGAGCCCACTAGGATTGTAATGAGCAAACTCATTTTACTAATGTTTTCTATCATTTTGCAAATAATACTTACTTGTTTACAATTGTTATATCATATTCTTATTATTAATAACCATTTTCAAAAAAAGCAAACGCTAAATAAATACGATATATAATTAAGTTCTTAGTGTTTCTATTATTTTTTATGTATATTAAGTTCTTTAGGGAATCGTTGCTCTCATGTGGAAGAGTAACAACAATAAATAGATGAAATAACACCCTTCCGGATAAGTGCATAGCATAATTGTACATATAATTAGTTGATTAATATAGCATCGCAATTAATACATGATATTTCCTTTCCAACTGAAACGTGGATGTTGTCCAGTGAGGATGCTCCGCATTTACGAAAAATTGTGATCATCTGCGAGATGTTGCGAGAGAAATTAGAGCATCTTCAACTCGATCTATCCGCAAAGAGGAAAGAATCTGGTCAAGAAAAGTTGAATAACTTGGTCTACATCCACTACAATACTGCACTAAAGATGAAACACGTCATAGAAGGATGAAGTAAGGAAAATAAACAAGTATGATAAATACCGCATACGTGCGCAAGCTCCATGTTGATGCAAACAAAGGAGAAGTGAACAACCATAAAAAATGGATTGAAAGCAACATATGTCCTATTCTTGATTAATGAAAAAGAATGAATCTAACAATCCTCAAAGATGGGTTTTAATATAAAGATGACTTCATTGCCATATTGGGTCATAGAAGTGTTAGCCCTCTTGCATCGAGAGTAATATTGATTGTCTATCACAAACTAGGTCGAATGGTAATAACAGTGGTGATGGAGATGCTAGTGGGATCATTGGAGAGGCAAGCAATGCCTAGACGCATGCATAATCTAACAATGATGGCAGAGGACCGCCACCAACCGACAATCAAAAATCGAAAGCTAGGCAAAAATGTTTCGAATATCATAAAATACACATGGAGCATATGTGCCAACTCCACAACCAATGGATATAGATTATGGGTCGCATGGTATATATATGTATATATCATATCCATATGGTGGATGTGGAAAGAGAGTATTTATTTGAATTATTCATGAGTTCCTACAGTTCTCTTCTCTCATATAAAGATGAGAAATAATGTTGGAAAATTACATAATATTAGACAATAAGAAAAGAAAATACAAAGTTTAGACAAAGATAAATATATTTCTTAACACTCCCCATCAAGAGGTAAAAATCTCCCACATGTACCCAGCAACATTGCACAAGCCGATCAAAGAAGCATCAGGTGGTCTGGGATGCGGGGCAATAGGAGGGCGATTGGTGGGGCGAGGGTTTGGCGAGAGGTTTGTCGGAGGGTGGCGCGAGGAGGTCTCTCTGCCCGTTCAGGTGCGTCGAGCGGGTGCGATGGTCTCTATGGTCGTTCCGAGGCGTCGGGAGGGGCGAGGGTTTGGCGGGAAGTTGCTGCGGGAGGTGGGATCAGGGGCGGGGATGATGGCTAGCGCGTGGTCTCCCATAGGAAGCCAGGAAAGAGGTGTTTCCGTTGTGGGGATCGGGGGCATCTTGCCTCGGTTTGCACTCTTCCGCCTAGGTGCTTCGCTTGCGGCTCCACTGGACACCGTAGGCTTGTGTGCCCTTCCAGGGTTGCTGGCGATGCTTCGAGTGGTATTGGCAGGTTGAGCGATCGGGAGTCTGGGACTTTTAACGTCGGCTGATGGGTTGGGCAGCCTGGCGTCTGGGGCGGTTGGCGTGGGTTCTACTAATGGTGGGCGCGGCGTTGGCCGGTATTTGAAGGAGGTTCCGTCTGGGGATCGCGAGGAGGCGAGTCGTGTGCTGGTGGGTTTCGGCGGGGATTTGATTGGGGTTTTGTCGGATAATCTATCGCTTGATTTCTTGTTGGAGGCTGAGGTCTCTCGAAGTATTGGGAGTCGTTTCAGCGGTGATGTAGTGGTGTTGGGGGTCGGTCGGGTCTGCGCCCGCGGCTTATCGACTGAGCAGAAGATGGCGCTTTCGTCTTCGAGGGCATCCGAGGCGGTTAATGGAGGCCTCCCAGGTTCACTCACGGTCATCTCGATCGGTCGGTGGTCCGCTTAGTGCATATCCGTGTGGTTCCTTTTCTTTCCCGCTCGGTGGGGGTTTTGGGCCAGGCCCTGTGGAATGTCAGCTCGGTGATCAGGATCATTGTTGATGGTGGCCTTTCGGGGTCCGATCCGGATCTCACAGTGGTTTTGACGGAGTGCTCGGTTGGAGTGGGGCCGAAGGCGGAGCTTGTGCTTCAGGTGGGATGCTTCTCCTTCAATCTGCAAATCTTGCTGCTTGCTCCTCCTCCTCCGTCGGGTGTAGAAGGGTATGCTGATGAGGCGGGGCACGTGGGTGTGGACCGGCTTGTTAAGGTGGTGGGGCGTTCGGTAGACGGTCTGCCTTCCCCTCGGGGCGGGGATGACTCTTCGCTTCTGGGGCCTCCTCATCCCTCGAGCGTGCACGTGGCGGCTCTTGATTTTTCCTCTACTCATGCGGCTGATCCGCAAGGCTTCCCTTCACTCAAGGAGTTGTTCGAGTCGGATCCTCCTTTGCGAGATGAATGCGGAGCCACCTTTCCGAATTCTGAAGGCGGATCTTATCTTTGAGGCGCGTGGTGCTCCTGACCTTGTTCTCTCTCGGTTCTCCTACTTCGGGCTCCCTGGCCGGACTTCTCTCCTTTTGCGAGTTCGGGGATGGGCGCTGCTTCGCTGGTTTTGGTTCTGAGTCCCTCTGCGCTTCGCCTCCTCGGGAGGTCGTGGAGGGGCACCGCTCCGGGTTCTGTGATGTCGGTGGCAGGGGGAGTGGGGTTGCTGAGGGTGGTCCTGCTCCACCTTTGAGCGCGGCTCCGGCGTTTCCGATTGTCGTTCAGATAGGATCCCCATCGATGGCCTCCGCTAGGGAGGGGACTTCGGAGAAGAGATCGGGAAAGAGATATCGAAGGAGACGGTGTGCCAAGACCGCGGTGGCGGCCCCTACTCTTATACCTGAGTTGTTGGCCTCTATGGCACGGGCGGCTGGGGTCGTGATGGTGGAAAGGAAAAGCCATGCTGGTTTTTAATGAAGATCCTCTCATGGAACGTCAGGGGTCTGGGAGACCCGGTCAAGAGGTGTGCGATGGGGTCAAGATTTTATGAATGGGGTTGCGATATAATCTTGCTGCAAGAGACCAAGCTGGCTTCGCTCTCGGATTTGATTTGGTGATCCTTTGGGGCGGACCCGTCTCGGATTATTGCTCGTTGGATGTGATTGGTTCGGCTGGCAGTTTGCTTGTGGCCTGGAGGGGATCTTCTTTCTCCTTGTAGGCTGAGTTGAGGGATCCTCACCTGCTGACGATTCTTCTGGAGTGTTTGAGTTCGGGGCTCACTTTTGCCCTATCCTGCGTGTATGGCCTGTGTGCTGCTTCTTCCCGGGATCAGGTTTGGTTGGATCTGAGAGCTGCTCGGGACTCTTTCCGGGCCATCCCCCGGTTGGTGGGGGTGACTTTAATGTTACGCTGCTTTCCTCGGACCGGCCAGGGTTGGGGGGAGGGGAGGGGCAGGGCCCTGGCTCGGCTGGTTTTTTGGAGATCATTGATTCTTTGGGGCTGGAGGTGCTGGACGCTTCGGATGTCAAGCATACTTGGAGGAGCTCTTGTTCCAGATCTCGTCTGGACCGCTTCTTAGTGTCGGCGGAGTTCCTGGAGGCTTTCCCGCTCTCTTCTGTGGTTGCCACGCCTCGCTCCTGGTCGGATCACTCGCCCATCCCTTGGGACTCTGGAGAGGCCTCGCTTCATCAGGGCCTCTTCTGGTACGAGAAGTCTTGGTTGCTTGAAGACTCCTTCCAGGGGCTGGTGGAGGCCCACTGGAGCTCCGTGGTGGTCACTGGTTCGGCGGTTGCTAGGTTAGCTCAAAAGTTGGGCTCCCTCCGGGCGCGGCTTTGTGTTTTCAAGCGGGAGTCGAGGGCGGCTTGCCGGGTGAGTCGGGCTGAGGCGAAGGCAGAGATTGGCCTTTTGGACGGCTTGGAGGATGGGCGGCCGCTTTCGATGGATGAGTTGCTTCTTCGGGCTGAGGCGCATCGGAAAATAATATTAGAAGATAAGAAGCAAGTGACGAAACGAAAGCAGAGGTGGTTCAGGAGTGTTGCCGCTGCAATGCAGGGTTTGAGCGGGTGAACAGAGCTCTCGTTGTTCTGCTTCCAAAGTTTGATGGGGCCAACAGGATTGAAGACTACAGACCCATCGCTATTTCCAATGCCAGCTACCTGATCGTTGCCAAGGTCTTCGCGACGAGGCTCAGCAGGGTCCTGAAGCACATCATCTCCCCTTTTCAGTCGATGTTTGTTCCCGGTAGGCAAATTGCGGATTCCTTAGTCATGGCAGCTGAGATTGTGGCGGACTGGAAGAGATGCGATACTAAAGCTTTGCTTTGGAAGGTTGACTTCTCGAAGCCTTTGATACTCTAGACTGGCGCTTTCTTTGGGCGGGCAGCGATGCACAGGAGAGGTTTCCCGGCCGACTGGATTACTTGGATAAGGCAGTGCGTTACAACGACGTCGATGGCAGTGCTCGTTAATGGTCGTCCGGAAGGCGGGTTTTTCCAGCCGCAGAGGGGGGTGATGCAGGGTTGCCCCCTGGCCCCCCTTCTGTTCATCATTGCTGCAGACGTGTTGGCTTATATGGTGGAAAGGGTGCAGAGCGGGGAGCTCACGAGGGGCTTCTCGAAGGGTGACGTGCAGATCCCCTTGCTTCAATACGCAGATGACACCATCTTCTTTATCGAGGGTGATCTTAAGAACGCCAGGGGGATGGTGGCGATGCTTGAGTTCTTCAGTGAGATGTCTGGGCTGAGACAGAATGCTGGTAAATCGAAGCTCGTGCCATTCTTATTCAGTGACGATGAAATGGACCTTTGCTGCTCGGTGGTGGGCACGCCTCGGGCATGTCTCTCTATCATGTACTTGGGGCTCCCTCTCACCACGGGGAGATCGAGGCTGTCAGATTGGCTCCCCTTGGTGGAGAGGGTTGAGGAGAGACTAACGAGCTGGAAGGAGAAGATCCTTTCGAAGGGTGGGAGGTTGGTTTTCCTGAAGGTTGTGATGTATGCGATGCTTGTTTATTACTCCTCTACGAGGTTGCTTCCGGGTGGAATTAGGAAGAGGCTGGAGGGGTTGATGCGGAGATTCCTTTGGAGCAAGAGCGGCCAGGGGCAGTCTGGTATGCATCTGGTTAACTGGAAGGACATCACGAGGCAGAAGTGCGAGGGCAGGCTTGAAGTGCGATGTCTGGGCACATTGAACGAGGCACTGCTGCTAAAGTGGGTAGCGCGGATCTGGGGTGAGGGGGATGAGCTCAGCACCAGGCTCATTCGACGGATTTACTCGCTTGGTGGTGCGGCGTCAGAGCCCGTTCTGGGGGAAGGGCGGCGGGGCACTCCCTCTTCTGGAGAGGCATCCTCAAGGTTTCGAGCAACTTCCAGGAGTTCTTTAGGCCGGTGCTGAGGAACGGCGAGAACTTTGCTTTTTGGAGGGATAATTGGAACGGGGGGGGGGGGGATCTTGCTTCTCGCTTCCCTCGCCTTTTTGCTCTTGCGGAGGATCCGGACGTGAGTATGGTCTCGTGCTGGGCCGATGGGAATTGGATGCCGTTTTTTCGCTCGAATTTCTCGGATCAACGGCTGGAGGAGTTCATGAGGCTACTGGACGTGCTGAGGGACATGCGGGGCCCCTCGTCGGGACGTAGTCATTGGGTTTGGCACAACAGGGATTTCACGGTCCGTAGGGCATACTTTGCTATCTCCAGACCTCCGCCCTCCCTCTCAGCGAATTTGATGAGAGATTGTACATTCCTTTGGGGGCTGGGCCTTCTTGAGAGAATCGGGTTCTTTTTATGGTTGTTCAGGAGGAAGAGGTTGATGACGCGGGACGGATGTGCTAGGCTTCTGGGGATTATCTCGGACAGATGCCATATTTGTGATACAGAGATTGAGACGATTGCGCACCTTTTCTTCTCCTGTCAAGGGGTGGCGCCACTTTGGGAAGACCCGTCCCTGCGTTGGATCAGCACTTCGGACGTGGGGGCATTTTGTGGCGATCTGGTGGCGGCAGGACGACAGGAAAGAAGGGATCTGTTGCGGTCGTTGGCTACGATTTGGGCAATCTGGCTCGCCATGAATGCTCTATTGTTCACAGGTCAGAGATTTTATTGGGAAAATGTAAAATTACAGGTGTCGAGCTTGTTAAGCTCCTAGAGTGTGTAGCGTGTTTGCTTGTACTTCCCTCTTCCTACCCTTCCTTTAATAAATTCCAGGGGTGAACGCCATTGAGTGTCTCCCCCTTTCTTGGCTTAAAAAAAACACTCCCCATCAAGATGGAGCATATATGTCAATTATGCTCAACGTAGGTAGAACAATATCTCTGAACCAAGGCCTTGGTAATATATTTGTTGTCTGGTCCCATAAGGTGACGTGGGAAATAGAAATAAAGCCCTTCGAAATGATGTCATGTGTATAATGACATATACCTCAATGTAGTTGGACTTCTCATGGAAGGTAAGGTTGTTGGCAATGGAAAGAGCAACATGGTTATCGCATTGTAGATGCATAGGAAAAGGTGCCTCAATAGCTACATCAGTCAAAACGAATATGACCCACATCATCCCAGTGCTCCATGTGCCATGGCACTGCACTCTGACTCAGCAATAGACGTGGCAACCACAGTCTGCTTCTTGCTCTGCCTTGGATTTCTTTGGAGTTGAACCTCTGTCGTCGCTCTATCTTACCAACTCTCTCTGTCACAAAATTGTAGGAGATGGCTAGGAGTAACTCGAAAGAATGGCAGATGACGGTTGCAAAGGCAGAAGGTCGAGTTTTGATGGAGGAGAATGAAGGTTGCACGATTAGAGGGCGGTGGTTTCAATCGTTGAACGGTGGAGCACGTGGGGGAGATGAGAGGGACAACCACCATGATGAAGATGGCTGATGAACATGGAAGGGAATGATGTCGGGGTTAGCGGTTTGGGCACGTGAGCTGGTTGCTAGAATTAGGTAAAGTGGAAGAGGTGCAAAGGGTTGCAATGCTTGTAGGTGAATGGTTGGAGGTTGAAGACATATGGAGACCGTTGGATTGAGATCCAAAGGCCCTAATTTGGATGCTAAAGGATCGTTCTGATCTGATCATGAGATCAGATCGAGCGGTGGAGGATGGAGAGGGTGCGGGCTGACCGGGGTCATCTGATCAAATCATACAGTCCCAAATGGATGCGGGAGGCCAAGTGGAAGCGAGCCATGTAGTTAAATCAGAGAGAACCATGTGGCCCAATCAAATTTAAAGAAATGAAGAAAATATAATAAAATAAAAAAGAAATAAAAGGAAATTGAATCGGAAAAATGGAAAACATGAAAGTTGTAGATCTCTATAAGATCTAACCTTCATGTAGAACTCAAAGAGAAATAAAGTCATCTCAACAACAATAAAGCCTTTTCCCACTTTAAGTAGGGTTAGCTACAGGGATTTTTTGCTTCCATTCGGATTATCTTGGGTCCTTCTTGGGCTTAGATCAAAAAACTGAGATCCATTCGTATAGTCTCATTCCAACACTTCTTGGCCTTCCACGCCCTCTTTTAGCCAGCTCGACATTCTAAAACTTGCATCTACTCACTGGTGCATCAACTAACCTCCTTTGCACATGGCCAAAGCACCTAAAGCAATTTTCCCGCATCTTATCTTTGATTGGAACTACACCCACTTTCATTCTGATGGCATCGTTCTGAATCCGATCTTTATGTGTATGTCCACACATCCACCTTACCATTATCATTTCTGCTACTACCATTCTCTGCACATATGTATGGTTCACATGCCAACATTCAGATCCATAAAGCATAGCAATTCTTACAACTGCTTTATAAAACTTTACTTTTATTTTCAAAGGAATTTTCTTATCATAGAGAACAACAGAAGAGGCTCCTCTCCACTTTAGCCAACCTGTGTTTATTCTATTTGTGACATCTCCATCAATTTCTCCATAATATTGCAAAATAGATCCCAAGAATCTCTCTTCTGAATGTTGTCATCACCAATCTTAACCTCGATTCCTTCAATTGCTTCCTTCAAAAGTACACTCCATATATTCAGTCTTAGCCCTACTTATACGAAATCCTTTTGTCTCCAAAGCAAGTCTTCAGACCTCAAGCTTCTCATTTACTCCATCTCTAGTCTCATCAGTAAAAACAATATCATCAACGAATAACATACACCAAGGTACCTCATCCTGAAGTGACTTGTCAACTCATCCATAATCAAAATAAAAAGGAATGGACTCAAAGTTGAAACCTTGATGCAGATCTATGCTGATGTCAAAATAGCCAGTATTCCCATATTGTATCCTTACACAAGATGAAGCCCTATCATACATATTTTTTTGAGATTAATGGATAGGTAACTTGTCTCTTCTCCAAAACTTTCCACATTATCTCCCGTGGGACAGAATCATAAGCTTTCTCTAAATCAATAAAAAATCATATGGAGGTTCTTCCTTTTAGCTCTGTAAATCTCTGTTGTTCTCCTCAGCAAGTGGATGGCTTCAATAGTTGAGCGATCTAGCATAAATCTAAATTGATTTTCTTTTACTTTGAAAACTTACATCAACCTTCTTTCGATCACACATTCCCAAATTTTCATAGTGTGACTCATCAGCTTGATACATCTGTAATTTGAACAATTTTGAATGTCTCATTTGTTCTTATAAAGAGGCATCACGATGCTTCACCTCCATTCTTCAGGTATTTTCTTGCTTCACCAAATAACAATGAATAAATGTGTAAGCCAAGTCAATCCACGCTCACCTAAAACTCTCCAAACTTCTACATGAATGTTTTATACCTTTCTCGTGTCTCGTAACCTTCAAAGCCTCCTTCACTTCATTTGTATTCTTTTGTAGCTTGCACGATCCAAGTAACTTTCACTACTAGCTAGATTTCCCAAAGTGATCTTTCTATTTCCTTCCCCAATGAAAAGCTTAAGAAAGTATTACCTCCATCTAGTCTTTATATCCTCCTAAGTAACAAGCATGTGACCTTCCTCGTCCTTAATACATCTCACTTGAGAAAGATCTTTGATCTTTCTTTCTCTTGCTTTAGCCAGCCTAAATATATCCTTCTGACCCTCCTTAGAATCGAAAATTTTGTACAAAACTTCATAAACTTTTGACTTAGTTTCGCTTACCGCCTTCTTTGATTCCTTCTTAGCTATTTTGTAGTTTGTGACAGTTTATTGTTCTATCCTTAAACATAGCTTTAAAGCAAGCTCTTTGATTTTGAGCTTCTCTTGCACCCCTCCACTCCACCACCAAGCCTCCTTTTGGCCTGGAGCTCCTCCCATTGACTCGCCCAGCATCTCTTTGGCTACCCTTCGGATACAAGATGCTACTGCCTCCCACATCGCATCAGTACTTCCGTTACAATCCCAAAATAAGTCTACTAAAACCTTCTCCTGAAGCTTGATTGCTTCAATTGAAGATTCCACCATCTAGTTCTAGTGATCTTTGAAGCCTTCCTTTTCTTTCCTAGCCCTTTTATTTGCACATCCATGACTAACAAGCGATGGTGGGTGGTCAAGCTCTCTCCTGGGATTACTTTGCAGTATTTGCAACACAATCGATCTCTTCTTCTCAACGCAAAGTAGTCTATATGTGTTCTAGTCGAGCCACTCTTATAAGTAATTAAATGCTCCTCCCTCTTCTTGAAGAGAGTATTTGCAATGAAAAGATCATAAGCTGTTACGAAATCCAGAAAGACTTTTCCCTCTTTACTTCTATCCCCGAAGCAATGTCCTTCATGAACACTAGCATAACCTGAAGCATCCTTTCCCACATGTCCATTAAGATCTCCACCTAGGCAAATCATCTCTCTTTGTGAGATTCCTTGTATGATCTTATCCAAATCCTCCAAAAAGTTTGTTTAATCCTATAATCTAAACCAATTTGTGGTGCATAAACCGATATGATATTCAGAATTTCTTCTTCGAGCACCACTTTTAGCAATATAATCCGATCCCCAAGATCTTTGTACCTCAACCACACAATCCTTCAAATCCTTATGAACAACCACTCCAACACTATTTCTGCCATTATCTTCTCGATCTCCCTTGCTTTCTTACCGAAGTTTCTGCCATTATCTTCAGAATTTCTTACCGAAGTTTAAAGCATGTCTTCTCGATCTCCCTTGCTTTCTCTCCAACCCGTTCTGTCACTTGTAGACATAATATCCGAATCGTCCTTCTTTCCATCACATCAACTATCTCCCAGTGTTGTAAAAATCGGCCGACTAATCCGATTAGTCGGTCCGATTAAACGACTCGGCGGGGTAGCCGAGTCGACTTACCCAAATCGGGCAATAGTCGGACCTTGCCGATTAGTCGGCCGATTACTCGGTGTAGGCGGGCGCTTACTCGGCCGACTTTTGCAACACGTAAATTCGGGTCCCATTTTTTTAGACCGCGAGTTACATTTGGGAACTTACTGTCCAACAGTAAGTCCCCATCGGTTCGAAATATCCCCAGGCCTCTCGACCCCCCGCGCCCTAGACCCCTGCTCCCCGCCGCCGGTGCTCCTGCTCCCCGCTCGCGAGCTCCTGGCCGCCGCCGCTCCTCCAGCACCTCTCCGGTAGCCATCTCTCCACTCCTCTCTCGTCGCGCCGCCTGAGAAGCTCCATCTCGCCCCTCGTCTCTCGCCGCACAGGACCTCAGGTTAGGGTTTTTTTTGTTTTAATTTTTTCATTATTTGTATTTTATTATATGATCATAGCATGCCATTCTTGATAGCTTCTAATGTTATATTGTTATATTGCTATGCTAGATGTTTACATTATGTTGTATGTGGAATGGCTCATAATGTATGTTTGATGTTTGATGTTATACTAGATGTTTACATTATGGCTCATATTGCTCATATTGCTATGCTATATGGCTCATATTGCTATGCTATATGGTTAGGGTTTGATGTGGCTCATATTGCTCATATTGCTATATGGTTAGGGTTTGATGTGGCTCATATGGCTCATATTGCTATGTTATATGGCTCATATTGCATTATGGCTCATATTGCTCAGGATAGGGTTTGATGTTTGTTGTTATATGGCTCATATTGCTATGCTAGATGTTTACATTATGCTAGATGTTTACATTATGTTTACATTATATATGTTTACATTAGGTTGTATGAAATTATAATTATGTTGTATGTTTGATGTTTAGGGTTTGTTCTAGTATTATGTTGTTTGCAAATATTTGTGTTGTATGCAAACAAATTATGATTATGTTGTATGCTTAGTGGTTATTGTATTGTATGCTTAGTTGTATGCAAACAAATTATAATTATGTTGTTTGCAAATATTCAGTTGTATTATTTTTTGAGCATGTTGTAATTGTCTTTTATTTTTGAACATTTGCTTGTACTATGTGCCAAACATTTTTTTCTTAACTTGCTTCTTTTTTCAATCTCTTGTTATTTTTTTATGCTTTTAAATATATTAAAACTGCTAAATATATGAATATAAATGAGAGTATATGCTATAAAAATTGATTTATATATTTAAAATAATAAAAAAATTCCAAACCGACTATTGTCCGACTAAATCCGATTACTCTCCCGACTGCCGATTAATCCTTAGTCAGTGACCCTGCCGACCGAGTACCGACTGCCGACTTCTGCAACCTTGCTATCTCCATCGATTTTCCAGTCAAAGTATCAATATTCCAACTACCTATCCGCAACTTCCTTTGCAACCTCTTTTGGACTAACTTCTTTACCCGCATGCGTCCATCATGCGGGAACCCTTGTAAATTTTGAACTGTATCCGGGCGACTATGCAGTGGAACTAGCTTATGTACTCGCATGTGTTCCTCATACAATAACCCTTGCAAATAAAGTCATCTATATACATAAAACATTTTTGCAAGCACTTTAAAATAATACATTACTTTTTTATTTTTTTTATTTTTTTAGACTTATTTTATAAATTAGGTTAAATTATTTATATACAACATTGATCTATTTTTATTGGATTTTTAATAGATAATAAATACATAAAATAGAGGCACAATAATACAATATTTAAGGGTTAAGTATTTACAACACAATGTTAATTAATTAACGTTATTTGTCAGTGATTTTTAATGATTTTCTTAAGCAAGAGAGATAATAAAAGAGAATAATATAGATGAATCAGGAATTCATTAGGAAATTCAGAAGGTCTGCAGACTACATAAGGCTATTTATGGCCTTAAGCAGAGTCTAAGAGCATGGTTCCAGAAGCTCTCGGACTTGATAGAGCAATAAGGGTTTATGCGATCAACTGCCGATCACTCTCTGTTTGTGTACAAGGACTCAAAGAGGTAAAATTGTTATTCTTGTCTATGTCAATGATATCATTGTTAAAGGGGATGACGAGCAGGGCATTCAAGTTGCCAAGGATTTCCTAGGTCAGCATTTTATGACCAAGGACCTTCGTAGTTTACGTTACTTAGAGTGGAGTTTGCCAAGAACCAGCAAGGTTTTGTGATAACCAAGAGGAAGTACATTATAGATCTTCTTTCTTAGGCATGCATGGTAGATTGCAAACCTACCACTACTCTTATGGACCTGAGCATGAAGCTCTACGATGATGATACTGAGGAGGTCGATAAAAGGAGGTATAGGGAGCTTGTTGACAAGCTCCTGTATGTGTCCATCACTAGGCCAGAGATATCCCTTCTCATGATCAAATTGATTCATTTTATGGAGCAGCCCAGACAGGCCCATATGGATGCAGTCCATATGATTTTGAGGTATCTGAAGGCATCGCCTAGCACTGGACTTCTATTCAGCAGAGGTACATTCCTTTCAATTACAGCATCCGCAAATACATATTATGTTGGGTGTCTCAAGGACATAAAGTCTACTCCAGGATTCACAATATTCATAGGGAATTCCCTGATGTCTTGGAAGAGCAAGAAGCTGACCGTGGTTGCCATATCTAGTGTTGAGTCAGAATATGTAACATTCGGATCCGAATAAATCGAATTTGGTTTGATTAAGAGTCCAAAATTTATTTAATATTCAATTAATATTGAATAACTTCAGTTTGATTTGTAGATCGTAGATCGAATATTGTTCGGATGCGATTAACTAAAAGTCGATCGCATCGTAATGCGTGCCATCGAAAAAGCCGCTACACAAAATCATAAACCACAAAACAAATTGAGACCACCCAAAAACCCGATTCAATGAAATAAGACCAACAAAATTGAACGTTCGTCGATCGGAGCTCATTTGATATTTTAATATCACAAAATTTAGTTACAAACCAAGATTGTATCTCGAGAATTTCGAAAATTCATACTCGAACCAAAGTATATGAATATTATGCTCATTTTGAACGTCGTTCAGAGAGGTCAAAACGAGCTATTATACCTCGAAATCCGAAACTCGAGGTGCGAATTCGGACGACTTTGATATACGGATAAATGAGAGAGAAAATGATTTAAAAAAAACATAAAAATATGCTATACAATGCGACACTGTATAGATAGCAACCACCTAATCTCCTTTCTTTTACCACTTGTCAACATCTTAAAACTCCAACTCCCTTATTTATATCACACCCTTCCCCATTATTTTCCTCCCCATTTCCCACTTAATGGTCTAGTGGTAGTACAATGGGTCTACTATACAAAAGATCATGGTTCAAATCCCACTCTTGCACGGGTTACGTTAGGTAGTCGACGGCCAGCGTAAAAAATAATCGAATCTTTCAACATGGATTTGAGCAAGAATCCATGTAGCCGACCCCACTTATAGTGGGAGAATGCTTACTATATTTTTAGACTCACTTAATGATACAAAAGATCAGGATTCAAATCCCCGTCTTGCAGGGGTTGCATTAGGTAGTCGACGGCCAACGTAAAAATTAATCGAATCTTTCAACATGGATTTGAACAAGAATCCATGTAGCTGACCCTACTTATAGGGGGAAAAGGCTTAGTACATTTTTTCCCCACTCCTATTCTCCACCGAGAAGAGCCAAGCCTCAAGCCCTATCCTCTTCTTTCCATAGTTGTTGGAGAGCAGTTGTACATGCTGCTGGAGCCTTTGGATCCCAAATTTCTGGAGCCTTTGGATCCCAAATTTTTCGAGCCCTTGGGATGCCAAATTCTGGAGCCAATTCCTGGAACCACTCCATGTACTGCTACTGTTGCATCCAAAGCAGTTGTTGCCCAACATTTTGGTTGTTAAATTGAATACCTTCAAGTCCTGTTGGAGCCCCAACCATTTCAAACTATTGTTGTCCAGCAGCTCTGAAGCTGTAGCATCCAATCAAGGAAGTTTCTGGTAATGCTTTTCTTGGAGGAACTGCTGCATGCAAGCTTCCTTCGCTAAATTGGAGTTCCAGTCTAGAGAAGAAGCTGCTACTCTTTTCCTAATTGCATTTGCTGCATGCCTTGCTGCATTCAGGATCAAGCCTAGTTGACCTCCAATTTTTAGAGATTTTAAGGTACAATCTAAAGCCAATCTTTTTGCTGCCCTCATGTATTTTTCACACCATCCTATATATTGCTTGGATCCTCAATATTTTGAAACTACCCATCTTTGGATTCCCTAAAACTGAAAGTGGGTTATTAGTGGATTGTTGCTCGGGATCTGTTGTATAAATGCCACATTGGTAAATGGATTCTTTTTATTAGTTCTATTTGTTAGTTGGTAGGACCAATTCCTTACTAGGTAAATGGCCAAATGGAAAAGTTTAGTTACATGGAGTAAGCATGTTTATTATCCAAATCCTTGTTTTTAACCCATGAATTCTAGATATCTCAGTTTAAATCTTATAGAAGAATACATAACAAACTATCTTGGGGATAGTTCTCTATTGGTTAAATATAATATCTCCAGAATCCGATCTTATCACTTCTAGACAATCCTAAATAAAGTTTTGCCATTTTATGTGATTTCAGTAAAGTTAGAACAGAAATTTGGTTCATATCTTAACATGTAACAGTTGGAGTTGGGATTGGCATGTGACTATTAAATTTAGAACATAAAATTGGTTCATAGTTGGTATTGACCTGAAGTTAATTTAGAACAGAAATTTATTTCACATTTTAACAAGTAGCAGTTGGGGGTGGCTTGTGATTTATGGAAATTTAGAACACAAATTTACTGATTGTTCACCTAGTTAACCGAAGCTATTACGTGTTCATTACTCTCACCTTTGAAGCATGATAGTGTGCATTTGGTGAGGTGTCTCGGGGTGTTGGTCTATCCAAGACTTATAAATATGATGACACCTCTAACTATACTGATGGGACTCAATCCCCAATTACTAGGCAAGGGGATATTCATTTGACACCCTCCATACACCTGCAGAATGTTATTGACCCAACCAACCAAGTTCTAACTATCGACTTTCGCAACCTTGCACCCATAACTGTGTATGCTTTCAATATTACGTACATAACCCTCCATAATCGCAAATTACATCCAGAAACCTGAATAGTTACACCATGTAGTTACACCATCTTACATGTAGAACTATTCGTCAGTTGGCTCCACTAATCTAACCACGATATTTGGTTAATCAAATCGAGGAAGGATCAAATGGCTAGCATATTTTATTTTTTATTATTCTTGCACCCCTCTTTTCTTCTCCACCTTCCTCCCAACCCTTCCAGGTACCCATCTCCATCAACAGCTACTCCTCTTCCAACATCCGCCGCCACCCAAAACCCCTCTCTAGTGGTATGCATGATGTACAGGATGAGCGAGCAGATATACAGGTTGTGCTAGAACCACCTGCAAAAATGATTTAAGATGGTCCATTGCCTTGCGGAAAGGCAAACATTCTTGTACACGATATCCCATGGCAGGTCATGTGTCTCTGGAGCGGCTTTTACCAAACTTCCGAAAATTTATTGTGGGATCATCCATTGTTGAAATACCAAGCACATATCAGGAGGCACTCAAGGTGAGTGAATGGTGTATGGCCAAGGAAGAAGAGATGGATGCTTTACAATCTCGTGGCACGTGGAGTATTGTTACAGCTCATGTAGATGAGTCTATTGTAGGATGCAAGTGGGTGTTCACTGCGAAGTATAGAGCAGATGGAAGCATTGATCGATGCAAGGCACGACTAATAGCTCGCGGGTTCACCCAAACCTATGGGGTGGACTATCAGGACACTTTCTCTCCAGTAGCTCAGCACTCCACTCTTCGGATTCTTCTCTCTATCGCTATCACACGAGACCGGCCTCTGTGCCAGCTCGATGTGACAAATGCCTTTCTCTATGGTGATCTTCAGGAAGTCTACATGGAGCAGTCACCTGGGTATGTTGCTGAGGGGGAGCCTCAGAAGGTGTGCAGACTTCATAAGACAATCTATGGCCTTAAGTAGAGTCTAGGACCATGGTTTCAGAAACTCACAGATGTAATAGAATAGAAGGGGTTTGTTGTGAGATCCACTGCAAATCATTCCTTGTTTGTTCAGAGGTCCCAGAAGGGAACCGTTGCTATATTGGTATACGTTGATGACATCATCATTACAAGGGACAATGTACAAGGGACTCAAGTAGCTAAAGCTTTCTTGGGTCAGCCGTTAGAAACCAAGGACCTTGGCAGTCTACGCTACTTCCTTGGACCGGAGTTCGCCTAGAACTAGCGAGGTCTTGTGATGACCCAGAGGAAGTATGTTACATATCTCCTATCAAAGACAAGTATGCATATTGCAAGCCAGCCACTACTCTCATGGACCTGACCATGATATTCTATGATGACGACATTGATGAGGTCGACAAGAGGAGATACATGGAGCTAGTTGGGAAGCCGGTATACGTGACCATCACCAGGCCAGACATCCTTTGCAGTAAGCAAAGTAAGCCAATCATGGAGCAACCAAGACCGACCCATATAGATGCAGTCCATATGATTTTGAGGTATCTGAAAACCTCACTTAGCATTAGTCCTTTGTTTAGCAGAGGCACATCCCTTGTTGTTACAGCTTGTGCAGATGTAGACTACGCAGGATGTCCCAAGGACAGGAAGTAAACTCTCCGGTTTGCAGTATTTGTAGGGAATCCCTTAGTATCATGGACGAGCAAGAAACAGATAGTTGTCGTCCAATCGAGTGCTGAATCAGAGTACAGAGTTATGGCACAAGGCACCATAGAAATGTTGTGGGTTAGATCAGTTCTAACTGACCTAGCCATTGAGGTGTCTCTTCCTATGCATCCCCAATGCAATAACCAGACCGTACTGTTCATTGCCAACAATCCAACCTTACATGAGCGAACCAAGCATATCGAGGTAGTCTGCCACTACACTCGAGATATGATAAAAAGGGGGCTCATTTCTACATATCATGTCAATTCTAGTGAGCAGACAACAAACATGCTCACCAAGGCTCTAGCCAAAGGACCCTTTCAGAGATGATGTTCCAAGCTGAGCATGATCGACATCTATGCTCCAGCTTGAGGGGGAGTGTTGAAGAGTTTTATGTTATGTCACGATTTTACAGTTATTTATTTCTTTTGTCTGTAATATGTATTTTACCCATTAGGGTTTCTCTCTTCTATATAAGAGAACCAGTGGGCTCTATTAATAAACAACAAGTATTCTTTCTCCACATCATCATTAACATGTCCACCCACATACGATGATATTTAAATTACATTACTTGTAATTTAGGAACCAGTAAAAACTTTATTATTATGAAATTAATTGATTTTAATTAGTTTTGACACAATTTCGATAATTCGTCAGCATGCCCTTCGCATGCACTTTTTCGATATTGGTGAAATGACACCAATATAGGCACTTAAAACCTTGATTTGTGTCAAGACAATTGTAATATGTCTCAAGGCAAGCCATTTTTTCGCAAGATGCCAGAATTTTTTGTTTAATCAGTGTCAGGTTTCAGGGAAAACATGAGCGAAGGCATGATTGGTTAGTATAGTCATATTTAATATTCTTGTTATTTGGTTTCTATAAGCATGCTGCAGTTTTCTTATCAATGAGAATTTCTTTTAAAACGACAATATATTAAATGGCCATATGCAGTTGGGTTTTTTTCTAAGGTGCCATGGCAAATCTCATCTAGATGCCACCAAAATAACCAGATTCATGAATATAGAACCAAGATAACAATAGAAGTATCATTCATATATTACAAGATGTTTTATTAATATAAAAAATTATAAATAACATATCAAACCATGATTTGTACCATAATTTCTCAAAGATCGAGAAAGTAACATGGCATTTTCTGCCTTAGAAAATACCTTGCATAAATAGTGCATCAAAGTTAATTTATTGTTTCTTGCACGAGTATCAGATAGCTTAAGGAGGCTATCCAGCCTGAATCCCACAGCAGAACCTGCAATGTGATGTCCAAGTTCAAATCCTAAAAAATCTACAAAAATAGATGATGATCTTGGTTAATTAAATTTATACCTCGTGCAGTCCCTTGATTCAATGCGTTTCCCAAAGTAAGAATCGTCTGCATTATTTGCCTAAGTTTCACGGAATCTTTCACCTTAAACAACAAATTACACATTATGGAGCAGCGTAAAGGAAAACTATGTACAACACACGATTTTATTAGTTTGCTACCTCTCTAGATGTATCGTTGATTATGTTTAAGTTAGCTCGCAATTCATTGACCTGATACATTTTCAATCAGAATGCCTTCTTGTAAGAAAGTAAGAAAGTCCTTCTGCGTACAACGGCCAAACCTGAGTCGTGAAAGTAATCCTAAATGCAAAAACACGTAGTTTTGATTCTACACGAGGAACCTTCATCATCTCCAAAAAGAACTGCAACATTTACCAGGATATCAGTCAATATAACAACAACAACAAAACATTCTCCCACATCAAGCATGGCCGGCTACATGGATTCTTTGCCTCCATTCAGATCTATTTTGGGTCATTCTGGAACTTAGATCCAAGTAAAACTAGGATATCAGTCAATAATAGCTTAAAAAAAGAAATATGCACTAGAGTGAACATATTACCTGTTCACACTTCCCAAGTTGTTCCATATTTCCCGTGTGATTCTGTAATATACGAATTGATAAGCACAAAAAAACGGCTCTAATTTGAAAGAGTATAAGGATATGTAGAGATAACACATTTGAATGCCACCACCTTCAGCTAATCAAAATATTAGTCAATATCATGCCTTCAAGAGGTTTACGGTACCACCATCATTAAAAATAAAACAGTACCATTTTCTGCCTCTTCCTGCTCCTCACATTTAATGCCAAATTCAACCAAGATTGTATTCATCCATCTTTTGTTTTTGTGGACTTTTTGTTTATTAATCATCTAGCAAAATACACATAAGGATACCGATACTAGACATCCACCAATACTATATATTGAGCGGCACATTGGCGATATATCGCAATATTTTAAACCATGGTGCGTACAGAAAAAGAATAATTAAAAGGTAGAATCTTTGATATATCAAGGGGAGGTGCACCAATACGAAAGGAAAGTTAATGATGTAGTGAAAAAATAATAGAGAAACTAAAAACAAAAAAAGTTCCACGATTTTCTCCTTATATTAAACAAATGAAAACATGATTTAAAAAAAACAAAGATAAAAGCTTTGGAGCATCTGTATGTACATTGAATAATCCGAAGACAATTAGAGTAGAAGGGAGGAAAGAAGGAATTCAATCGCCTTAAGAAAGAGCTTTGCATCTTGTTAGCAATTGTTGATAAGACCAAGCTCACCAAGGGATGACTTCTCAGTAGTAAGCCCAAGGCTCAAGAAAAAAACAGGGGTCCTTTATGATGTAAATGGAGTTGACGAGTTTAACCTAGAGGAGATTGCAGACTATGGGTTCCAACTGAATTATGCTTGTTATCAGTGAATTCTTAGTGAGGTGTGAAGGCTTTGAAAATAATGAAGTCAGGGAAAGCAATGCAACCAAATGATATTCCTAGGGATGTCTGGAAGATATTGGGTCAGGAGTGTATTACTTGGCCTATGAAGTTTCAAATGTTAACAAACGACGCACACACCAACCAAAAGAAAATGTTTTCATAGGGATACCTTGCATAGAAACAAAGGAGATATATAATGTGCAAACAAGAGGGATCAAACTGATAAATCATACAATGCCAGGGGAGGATAATTGAAGAGGTTTATACTAGTATAAGTTTGGTTTCATACTCGTGTGGTCTACAATCAAGGTCATTCATATTTTAAGGCATTTGATGGAAGTTTCTAAAATAAGGAAAAATGACCTTTATATGCCTATTGGAGCAGTTGTAACAAGAGAAATCATGTGAATAAATGCTAAAGGAGGGGTGACTATCTCTCGACCTGATAAAAGATATATATGACCGTGTAGCAACTTATTTGGGGATTCCAACTGGTTGACTGATCATTTTTATATCATATCACTAGGTATCAAGGAAGGATTAAACCCAATGTTACCTTTTTACCTTAATAATGGAATGAATTAACAAAGCACGTCCAGGGAAGGTGCCTTAGTGCATGTAAATATGTAATCATCGGAGGACACTATTTTCATGAATAAAATAAGATATGAAGTAAATTGGAAGCTTGATCTTTGTTGGGAGGATCTGAAGTATACAGGTCCCAACTAAGTAGAACCAGATCGAAATATATGCAATGTAAGTTCAATGAATAGGAAGTTAGAGATAGAGGTAAAACTTCATGCAGATTTCATTTCAAAGAATGATACCTCTTTAGATACTAAGTCCGCTTTTATAAAGGGAACGATGAATTGATGGGGTGTTACCACAGAACCTTTTCGAGCCAGATGTTACTTATGGAATTAAGATTGTAATTGAGGCAATGATGTGCTTTAGGTCATAAAAATATATCTTTGAAGTTTGAATCACAAAGGTATATACTATAAACTTGCAATTAGTCATGCAATAATTGGTGGCAAGAAATGTTGAGTAGTTAACAATAAACACTTGGAGACAATGTATGTAGAAGATGCGCTAACCTATGTGTTGCCACACCAAGATAGAGTAGATTCATGATCCTTCATTATGGACGAACCAAATACCATGTGGATCATGGGTGGTGATTCAACGTCTTAGATGATGGGTGGTGATTACAATGTCACCTTGCAATTGACCGGAAAAGGCAGGGAGAGGTTGTCAGGATTCGGGACGAGAGGAATCCAGGGATGTTATTGGCTAGTTTCAACTAGAAGTGTTGGATGTCTCAGATTGAATGTACACTTCAAGGAATTCTTCTTCTAGGTAATGTTTCGATTGTTTTTTTTGTATTTGATGAATCTGGGATTCACTCACCTATGAACCTCAAATTGAGCCATTTCACTCGATCAAACACCTGCATTTGCATTTATTTCCATGTTTTTATCATGTGCATTGTTAATATTGCATAATTAACATAAAGCTACACAAAATACCATAACAATAACAAAGCCTAAAAAGCAGGAAGGATGTAGTTGCACAGGATGATCGAAAAATAACGAATATATCTGTTCCAAACCAAGTATGTTGCCAAACCCCAGAGACCCGGGCAGCTTGATCGGGTCGAAAAATAAAAGAAGAAAATCAGATAGAGCTTCACATGTATATATGTACCTATATGTCTATATTACAATCTTCCCTGGCTTTTAATAAATTCATGTTAACTTCGATTAATGTGAAGTCACCAGTGTTCATTAAATCGACCGCATATGCCCGTGCGGCGTGCAGACTGCACCGATTACTTGAATCAGTGCATTATGCGCCCTCCCCGCATATGCGGCCCGCATATGCCCCGCATATGCCCCGCATACTGCTCCAGCAGCTCCAACTTTTCAATCTTCTAATTCAGGTCCTTAATTCCATAACTTTGCCTCTTCATTCAATTGTTAGAATATGACATGCATTTCTATACAATTGCAATGCATTATACCATTATGTATATGCAATGTTTTATGTTTTTCTCATGTATTATTTTCACGAGTATATGCAATGTATCGTCGAATGTTTTTTATATATGCCGATTGAGGTTTTGCTCATGTAGTGCAAGTATGTGTATTGAAGTTTTGTTATTACGAATCATATAATGTAAAATTTTTATGGTAAATATTTTTTTGTGATTAAATATGACGCAATTAAAAGTATATATGCACACCCATCTAACATGAACCATTTTTCCTAGATCTTCTTTAACTCCACTTAGATATATAACTTTAGTGGTAATGTTATTCATAGATATTTTTTTTTATTTTTAAATTAAAAATTAGAAAACCGCTTAGAACCGCATATACCGCGCATATGCCCCCGCATACCGCTTAATCAGTATTCGGTGACCAGTCCGAACGCATACGCATACCGCTTTCCTGAACCTTGGAAGTCACTTCCATTATGTATACATAACTGACCTTAATCAAGAAAATACAAAAAAAACTACTAACATAAATATTCGGTAAATAAATTGAAACCGTATTTTGTTATATATTTACAGTCATAACCTAGTTTCGTAATTATCCCATAAACTCTCGATAATTCATAATTACACCTAGAACCTTGAATAATTGCTCCGTCCTACACCCATAACCTTCCGTTATTTTAGTCCATTAGCTCAACCAGAACTTTGAGTTAATAAAATCTATCATCGATCCAATGGCTAAAATTAATCCAAAGGTTAAAAAAGAAAAAGAAACCACCCACCCTTCCTCCCCCCACCCTTTCCTTTGCCCCTTCAAACCAATTGACTGCCCCCTTCTTCCTCCTCTAGAGCCCTTCCTCTGTCCATAGCACATCGACTACCTACCTCTTGAGAGAACACCAACCACACTTGCTGCCCCAGCACAGGATCGTCCTCGACAATCATTCCTTCTAGTTCAAGGATCATGCGCACTTGTCGGAGTAGCAGGTTCTGTAGTGCGGGTTATCTGCCTAGTTCGAACTCGAAGGCGACCAGAGCCACATGGGCAGCACGAGACCATCACTGACGCGTATGCAAGATTCTGAGGCAAGTACGCCTTCGTTGTCAGCTATTCCGCCACGGCACGGATCAATGTCGATGACAAGGTCGGATTCATAAAAAAGGTGAAATTTTTATCGTTGAAACCAAATTGCACGCACTTCCTGTAGGCCCCCTTCCCCTTCCTCCTCCACCCCCAACGTCACCCTCCACCCCACCTTGAGACCTCGGCCACGACTACGTCGATGGTGCTGGAGGCAAGACCCATCGCGATGCTGGATGGCGACGACGTGGTGAAGGTCTTGCGCACACGCAGCTCCGATGACGTTTCTCCCAAGGAGGTCGGGAAGATGATGCATAGATGGACGCTAATAGAGACGGATTCATGGACCTCACAGAGTTCACGGCATTCTTCTTGCGTCACGGTGACGACGAAGGTGGCATGCAGCTGACGGATGCGTTTTGGATGTACAACATGGATTGGAATGGGAAGATCTCAGCGAAAGAGCTTCATCACGTGTTGTGGAGAATCTAACAAGCTTTTGCTCCATTTCCTCATGCAATGGGTGATCCCGAAGGAGGAGGAGACCTCCTTGATTGCAGAATGGCGTCATTTTATAAATATATATTTTAAAGGGTAATTATCAACATTTAACTTTTTTCATCAAAGCTAACAGAGAATCGAGACGGAACATGACATAGGGTTATTTCATGTAAGGGTTAAGCATCATTCGGGGTTCTGTGTGTAATTTGTGATTGTCGAGGGTTCTTGGGGTAATTATAAAACTACATATGGTTATGGGTGTAAATATTCCTTTTGTTATCTATCAAATTTAGAAGCCAGATTTCTCGCTCATATGGATTCCTATAAACTCCTACTCATCTTTGAGGCTTTGAAATATTGCACGTTCAAATACCTCAAAAGTAGATCAATTTCAAAGAAATCAGAGTTCATATGCAAAACTTGAGATTTGTGGCTATGTTGCATATAACACAATCATACATTTAGAATAGCGCAATTTCATGTACAAAGCTCCTTTTTAAAATTTATTTCTATGTGCTTTCGTTATTTTAGCTTGTAATATAACTAATTGTAAAGAAAACAAAACCCAAAAAATAAGAAATCCACTAAAAAAACACTAAAAAGAATATAATAGTTCCATATACATGTACTATTTATTTGCATTTTATTTTGTACTTGTTTAACTATTAAAAATCGAAAAAAATACATCTTACCCGACAACCTTATGCTTTAATTGGCCTCTACGTCAATCCCCAATGTTGGCCTACGATCTACAGTTCTCCCTTATGCGATCCTTCGTGGAAATACATCTCACCTGACAACATTATTTCCCCCAACTCGTCTGACACCTCCAGCGATGTGCCACTCGTCATATCAGTTGCCATGACTGCAAGATCCTAGTTGTTATCACCTCCTCATCACCGAACTCCAACGACCTCGTTATACCTATATAAAATCTTTTTCAAGCCGAATTAGTTTCGTATCCATCATTTCTTCAAACTTCAACTCCAACCATGAGTAGCGAAGAGGTGAGCACTCTTCATGCCCTTATCGAGCGACAACGAGATAAGTGATCTGGTGGCTAATAGCCATTGTCACAGCTCTGTAGCTGCTAAAGCTTCAACTCCAATGCCACGAGTTTTGATGTCAACATCGTGCCCTCTAAAGCATTGCACCAACAACCTTTGTTCTGTGTTCCTTCATCTTTTCTGTTCTCCCATCTTGTTGTGCCCACAAATCCCCTCCATGCATCTCCATTATCTGCTTTATTTCTCTGCTACATTCCTAAGGGTATCATGCTCTCCTTTTTCATTGTGTATCCCAAACGGAACCCATTGCCATTAACCCCACACCTTCCTCCATACCCGTATAATTTGAGATGGGCATCATAGTACCTAGCAACCACACTCTCGACCACCACACAGTGGATAACTTTGGGAGCTTTAGTAGGTGATCCGTTGCAATTGGTAGAGATCGAAAGAGGAAGGGGTGAGCAAGTTGGACCCGATTTACACAGGGATGGCTTATCGTAAAGTTTCGGAATCAAGAGGTGCATGTGGCTATTTATGAATGAAACGTGAATAGACTGCATCATCCTAAGGGGTTCGATATCTTCTTATTCAATGAATTCGGGGTTGTGCAGGAAATGATATAATGTGTATGATTGTTGAGTTCGTGATGGGTGGCTAACTCTGGCTTAAAATGGTTAAATAAAGCTTTCCTTTTTCTTCCGTCTAGGGAGTGCTTGTGTACTGAGGAGTTCCGATCCATTACTCTTTCTAACATGATATGCCTCATTATGGAAAAGTCATTTGCTAATCGCTTTTGGGATGTTATGCCATGATTAATGTGTTGCAAATAGCTTTGTATGCTCATGATGGATAACATAGTGATGTCAACAAAGCCAGTGGCGGACTAGAAGAGGTACAATTTGAAAGGATTATAGTGGAACGTATACTTCATAAAAGCATACGATGATGTAGATTGGAGGCATTTTTGGTCCTCGCGTATAGCAGTGGTTATCCTGAAGTCTGGATTGTGCAGATGAAAAAGATTGTTTCAGTTGGGTCTTGCTCGATTCTTATTAATGGTTGTGACTCTTCTCTAGTGAAATCCTTCATCTAAAATACTTCCGTAAGGATATTTTTAAAAAATACTGAGGCTGATTTTTAATAACAATAATTTCCCACAGTTCCCTTTTCTCGTTAATAAAATCTGCAAATAGGAAAAGTGAGTTCGTATAAAGTGCAAGAAATGTATTGCCAATAATAAGGATTTTCTCATACTACTCTACACATCTACTTGTCTTATCTCTGGGTATAATTTTGTAGTCTTCTCCAAGGTGCCATTCAATAAATAGATGCATGTCTCCCGTTATCAAGGAAATTGGGATCATTGCTTTAGCCAATTAAGTTTAGGAAAGCGGTACGCATTCGGACAGGTCGTCGAATAGCAATTAAGTAGTATGCGAGGACCTATGCAAGGTATATGTGGCTCTATGTGTTTTTTTTCCAATTTTTTATTTAAAAATAAATAAATATCTACAAAAGTGACTACTGCGGAACTGAATTTATGAATAAATATGGTCCAGCAAAAGATCAAAGAAAAATAACTTTCATATAGATCTCAAAACAATCTCTATCAATCAAATATCAATCGAAAAGTCAGCTCACATAATAGTTGGCAACAATCACCAAAATATATAAGAAAATGTCTATCTGCACAAGTTCAAATCTAGGATTTTGTTGCGCACTTCTCATCGAAAATGTATAATGCGTGAAATGGGACAGAACATGTGAACATGGGAAAAAGGAAAAAGCAAGAAAATGTACCTATCTTATATTCACACCGAGACAGAATGGGTAAACATGGGAAAAAAGAAACAGCAACAAAATGTGTAATGGGAATTGGGGATCGCGACAAGAAACAGTAAGAAGATAACAAGATATCAAAAAATGATAGCAATCATAAAATAGAGCATCAAAATGAAAAATATGAGGATCTAGGGTTACCACAGGCGGAGGAGTTGGTGGTGATGAAAGAGCTTGGAGGTGGAGGGTTGTCAGGGTGGAGGGGCTTTGCGGTGTTGGTTGGAGGCAGAGGGGTTTTGGGAGAAGATTTATAGCAAAGGTTGGAAGTGGAGGGTTTGGGTTTTGCAGGAAGATGAATATCAGGGGGAGAGGCTCTTTGGGAGAGAGGGGGTTCACGGAAGGCATTTTTAGTGATATCGGATCCGGATTTTGAAGATCTGTATCTAATTTCCCAACAAGAGTCGAAGTGGTCACATCAGCCGAATATGCGATCTACATATGCGCAAAGGGTGCATAGTTGTGCGCTTCAGGTAATCGGTTCGCTAAAGAGGGCGCATAGGCATATGCCACTGCATATGCCAAAACGCATTTTTAGGTTTAAACTATACCATTAATACTTCCAGTATTATCTTCCCAAAAATATCGCTAAAGAAATGTGATTAACAAGTCTAAATTAGTATCAATCAGGAATATAACCCCACAGATTTCCCCTTCCACTTTAACATTTTTTCAGCAATAGAATCACAGTTTACCAAAAGGGAAAGGCAAAGATATATCAAGAGAAAGATAGAAGCGTGTTCCATAGTAAGTCTCAGGTTAGGACACACAAGATACCGATGTAAATCTTAAAAGAGAAAAGGGATCCTACACCCGGGGGTGTAGGTAACTACCTACACCCAGGCCATTTTTTCATGATTTTTTTGTTTTTTTTGAAATGAAAACTTGGGGTAATTAGATCACTATATATCACCATGATGTCATTCCAATTTCAAGTTAATTTGAGACTTCTATAATCTCCATCAAGATCATCAAATTTTAACGGTCTGAAATTGCTGAAAATGACACAGTCTAGATGAACATGTTAGGAATGTTTGTTTTGCATGAAAATTGAAGCACATATTCCCCTTAATATATTAAGTAAATCCCCCTAATCTTTTTTTCAAAAAAAATAAAAAATAATGAGAAAAATGGGCGGGTGCAGGGAGTTACCTACACCCCGGGTGCAGGCTCCCGGCTCCCATCTTAAAATATCAAGTAAATTGTCCTTCAACTATTACTAAACGGTGTCTGTACTATAAGCTCCGTTATATGAAGAAAACATGCATCTGAATATCTAATGTGTGCAAATTACAATAAAATCAAACAAAACTGCAGCATCTTTTGTAAAAATATCCACAAGTGCATATAGATAGAAGCAATCAAAATAAAGAATTCTACCTTGAGCATCACCATTTCTTCTTTAGTAGGACAAAATTTGATGAGATTTTCCACTTGATCAATGTCCAAAACTTTAGTATCCAAGGCCAAGATAGCACTCTGGTGACACAAGACATGATGCTACAATTAGTAGTGAATTTGCGAATAAAGAAATCTTCATGAAATACCTAAGACGGAACCCAAGCAATAATCCCCAAGATGATGAAACTGCAAAATAATTTAGAGGTGAAAGTAAAACAAAAAGTTTATGTTTTAGTAAGGATAGATCATTAAATCCTTATTCCGTTGCACATATGCATTTCGACAACTGCAAGTATTGAAAAAGTTGTTTTGTTGTCATTGTCAATAACAAAATTTACAAAATGATGCATGGTGCCATGTAGTCTGTATAGTAACCGGGCAATTTCAGTTTAAAAGAGAATTGAATATGAATACTGATCTCACCTAGGAAAACTTGAAAATATGCTTACTGGGACCATTTCACCAATATAACCAGAAATCATGGAAAATGTTATAAATGGTGGATTGATTGAATATTATGTTCATATGGCTCTTAAATCAATAAATAAATACAGAAATTCGTAATTTTTACAACAAAAGGAGGAGTATTTAGGGCATTTTACTGGTAAGGAATCATACACTGGATACTGATATTCTTAGAAAATAAAATAAAGAACTAAAAACCAATTCATTACAAGTTTAACGGGCCATCTGTACCAGAAAAATGCAGAAATTATATGATTATTAACTATTTGGATCTATGATAACTAAACAATAGTATTATAAAAAAGATTATATTACCAATATCCTTAAATTTCAAAATGTGCTAGCACAATATACTCGAATTGGAAGTTATATGAATGTATCAGCAAATGCAAATATCAAGTTGAACTCTTCATAGACAAACTGGGGATTTGTGATGTACATCTAAGTAAATGCCCTTTAGATCCTACATCTATCTATGTGAAGAAGAAATCATGCAATGAAGGGGATTCTTGATCTGGAAGGAAGAAAAGGCATTTTATTTAGGAAATCCCCCACCTTTTGTTTTAGTTCCTTTTTTTAGTCCGGTTACGAGGTCCGAATAAATAGGAATCATATCCAAACATTTATTTTCTTGATATATTCTATATACTCCATCCGTGCTCCAGAAAATAAATAAACACAAATATCCGACGAGGTAGAATCATCTTGAGACACAACGAGATGGTGGTCGCGGGGGTGATAGTGAGCAGGGGAAGATGTGTGTGTGGATGGGTGATGGGGGGCGTGCAGAGAGAATGACGAATGAGAAGACAAAGCCATCGAGAGAGCGGAGGGCCACCGTTCGAGGAAATCGTGAGGCGAGTGGGCGAAATTATGGTGTTTCCAATGTAATAGATAAGGGCACATGGTGTGGAGGTGTACAACCAAGATCCCTTTCTGTTTCAAGTGTTGGTGTCCTTGTCACGTGAGAAAAGATTGTCATGGTGTTGCCTTGGTGGCAACGGAGGATGTCTTGCAGAGTGAGATCCAGTGGGTGGAGTTCTCATCATTGAAGGGTCGTGTGATGACATGTTGCTGGTACTTCATGTTTTGGAGAAGAGTCGGGTTGTGGATTGCGTCGAGTGCGGTGTGGGTTTTGCCTTCAACACTCCCCATCCAGGGAATCGACAAGGAGGAGATCCCTATGCTAGGGCATTTTTCTAGTGGGGATAAAGTGGTGGAAGCCTCTACTTCATGATGGGGCTCAAGAGGTGGGACCTAGAAGGTTGATCACGATGCGGGAGTTACCGATGAGATTTCGTGGGATTGACACGGTATGGGAAGCTCTGAAATCTGTTGGTGATGTAGAAGAGGTGTTGCGGTCCGACCTCTTGCCAAGGGAATCGTAGGAAGCTCTAGTGTCCATGCGGGGTCCCCTTGGGCCAACACCACGCAAGGTCATCTACCGTATGGGTCAGTCTTTCTTCCGGGTTGAGCTAGAGTTGTTGGGTGAAGAGTTAGTTGGGCCAGTGATCATTCTAGCGGAGGAGAGACAAAAATAAGTGGTTGTTGAGGCACAGGCAACAAATCAGCAGCGAGGGAACGTCACCGGTGACGACGAGGGATTCATGTAGGAAATCCCACAAGATTAGCAGGATTCGAGTGTGGTCGGTGCATCAGGGTGTGATGTTCCGAAAGGGGATTCAAAGGTGATAGGAGAGACACCTCCAATATTTTCGGATTTGGCATTGGACGAGAGGATTTTCGAACCCCAAAATGGTAGTGGCTTTGGAGGGATGTTCGATCGGTTGGACCCGATGTTGTCTGTGGATCTGGAATCTAATGTTGGAGCTATTGGCGGGTCTGAATGTGGCAACGACTCAGGATGGTCTTTTACCATGTTCAAGTAATAAGCCATGGTGATACCGTGTTTTATAAATGTAAACCCCCGCTCTTCCTATGTCGCTCTCCCCTCATTCATTGCACTCTCACCCTTCCCCTTACTCTTCCCCTTACGCCCTTCATCACACCCTCAATCACGACATCACACTCCATCCGCCCTTTTCCCTCTATATCGCCTCTACAATCCCTCTCTCCCATCCCCACGCTCGTACTCGACCTTGCATGCTCAACCTCCTAATGAAAAGGATTTTTGCAAGGGTCTAAAAGAATGATCCTCAATAATAAAAGTGAAGATGGAGTGCCGCTGAGGCGACCGCTCAGAAATACCTCCTTCAATCAACAATTAACCAACAATAAATAATAGCAACGAATAGCAAAAATGTGGAGTTAAATATTATTATAACTCTGCAAAAATGTGTATAATGTGCAAGTATGTGTAGAGGTTGAACACAGGAAGCAAATGGTAGATCGAACAATAATGCACAAAACTTGTTCATCTTCTCTTATCTTTATTATAATTTTGGAGTGGGTTTTTAATTTTATATTTTTATGGATTTCAAATTTATTTTAAATTTTAAATTTTATAATTATTATTTTCTTTTTACATTTTCTAAATTTTATTTTCTTTTTATTTTGAATATATAATATAGAATATATAAGGCTATATATACAATATAGGGTAATATATGTATAAATACTACAAAAAATAATCAAAATACAGGAAAAAATATTTTTGGGTCTTATATATATATACATGTTCAAAGTCAAAAATATCCCAAATTAGGGATTTAATAAATAGGCTGAATTTAATTGGAGATTAAAAATAGGAAATAAAGTATGAAATTCTCCAAATCAATTTTAATATATAAATAATAATATAATGAAAATTATAAAATAGAAATGAATATTTTGGAAATTTTTGGTGAGTTTTAATATTTTTTGTTGCATTTTGGAGCTTTTTATTTTTTTTGTTTTCCTTTTTATTTTTAGGGATTTTTGGTCTCGAGTTAATAAATTTTAAAATAAACATATAATTTTTTGTGATTTTTCAAAATGTTTTTCCTTTTTTTTGTATTTTCTAAGTTAAACAGAGACAAAATTGTGCTCATTTGACTTTTAATAAATGGTTAAAATGCCCAAAACGCCAAAATAAATATACGACGTGAAAGTATATGATAGCAGGCATCTAACCCTATTTTTGCATAATTTTAGGAGCATGGGTGCTATTTTTAATAAATGAAATTCAAGTACCAAAAATACATGAACTGGGAAGGGCCTTTTTGCAAATGAAATTAAAGTCAGGGGTGTATGTGCAAATTACCCATAAATATACAAATAATATTCACATGTACAAGATTAAATATAAATACAAAAATGCCCAAGGGTATACATGAAATTTGCCCAGCTCATGTGGCGTGGGACAACACGTGAGCTGAGTTGGACTGCGCCTATTTATAATATCAATAAATACATAGTCCTTTATGCAAAATGTCCAATTCGTTTACGCTACACAATTTATTTACAAGATTAATAAATAAATACAAAAAGGCAGGGGTGAAATATGCAAATTACCCCCAAAGGCGTGCTGGTGAACGGTTGCGATCATTTCACTTATACACATGGTGGTCGCTTAAAGGTGGATGGCATTTCAGTTGTGGACGCTTGAGATTAGATTTCAGGCTGAGATCGAGCGGCTGAGCTTCGCTAGATCCAACGATTGTTGATGGATCAGAGGCTCCTCCCCAAATTGGACGGTTGTTGCTACTGACGAAGAATAGGGAAGAAGGTGGTCTTCCCTTAACTTCGATCCTTGATTCATCCTCCATCTAATGGTCTTCTTCGACGATCTTAGGCTCTACAATTCCGGGAAGGTCTTCCACAGCTAGGGTTGCCCTCAGAAAATTTCAGAACCCAGTGTTGGAGTCCTAGAGCTCGATTGAAGCACGAGGTACCTGGAGGCTTCTTCCATGTCTGAAATAAACCCAAGAAGGGTCCTTGGAAGCTGGGATGTGCACAGAAAAAAATCTATGGCTCGAGGTGGTAGAGCTCGGTGTATTTTGAAGCTAAATGCACGAGAAATGGATGGAATGGAAGGGGCTCCGGCATATAGCAGAGGAAGGGCTCTGATTCGCTTATCGGAGAACAATCAGGCTAGTCCAAATGATGGATCAAATGAAGAATGTGATGAGGAAGATAATGGGGTGGCAAGGGTGTGTCGGGAACAGAGGTTGCACAATGAAAACACGACCGAAGCTCTAGAGCTCCGACGAGGCCATTACGCTGATATACACTAAATTACTAACTAAAACATAAAATAAAATGCAGCAAATGAAAGATATGAACTAAATCTACCTAATAAAAATAAAGGTGCAACTCTTATACCTGACCGGAGGACCAAGGAGCACGATGATCGGAACGCCGCCGTGAGGTGCACCTCCTTCCTCCATCCACTTAAGATCGCAGGGGACCTCTAGCTGTCACATGGATACGCTCTTGGCCGGAGTCAAAGGGATTTAGGGCTCGGGAAGCGCCAAATTCGAAAGAGGACGGAGGTCTTTATTTATAGACAGATGGGGCTCCCTTATTGATGGGCAATTTAGGGCGAATTGAATCTATGTACAGGAGATCCAAGGAGACTGCGAGAATGATGGATGGTCAAGGGTCAAAATGGTGAAGGGCTTGAGTTCAATGGAGCATCGGAGCGGCGAGGAAAAATTAGAGAAGCAAGACGCTCGAGGCAACTGACGGAAGTCAGAGAGAAGACGGGAAGTTGACTTGGGTCAACTGTCCCTACGTTATGATGGGTCCACAGAGCACATATTAGGACAAAATAGCCATTTTATTCAAAAATAAATCAATTAAAAATAGTAAATGATTTTATCAATTTTTTGATATAAAATAAAAAAATGTTTATCATTTTATGTAGTATTTAAAATGATTTTTATTTATTTTTTCATACAAGTTAATTTTTAAGGGTATATTTATACGTATATTCATCTATGTTTTGTATCTTTTATTTTTACTTTGCATTTTTTATTTTTTTTATTTTACTTTCTTATTTTATATATGTACAACTTATTATTATGTATACAAATATATTTTTACTTTATTTTTCCAATGTTATTTGTATACTTAAATAAATATATGTATGCATTATACAAGAATAAGTATAGGTATTTCTACTATGTATTTATATAGACTTATTTTATTTTGTGTTTTTTTTTGTTTTCTTCTATTCTAAATATGTACATATATATAGATAATATTTACAAAATTATAAAAAATATAAAATTATAAAAATAATAAGGAATAAATAAAATGAATATTTTATTTAGGAAAATTGTACAATAGGGGTTCAAAACTTAACTTTCACATTTTAACTCCAAAAAATATAAAATCTCCTTCGTTAAATACCTTATTAAAAGTTAGATACAATTAAAGGTGATTTTGAGGCATTTTGAGTTTTTATTTAGGAGATATGGGCCTGGGAAGTTTGGATTTTAGCTTTTTATTTTAAGTATAAAAGGTACATTGTATACTATTTTTGTAAAAACTCACTTTTGTATTTTCTATATATTATTATATACAACTTTCATCTACAAAGTTTATTGATTTGATGAGTAAATAATAAAGAATACAATGGGTCTCAAAAATGAATTATTGATGAACAAAAGAATGAAATTTTTGTTGTGTATTTGGCCCTTATCTTCCCCTACTTTATTCCTTGTCAACCAATTCAATTCTTGACTTGGTCTAAGGGTTTAGGGTCATAAAATACCTTTGGTATTTTATTCTTTTCTTTTCTTTATTCTAAAATTTTGGCATTAAAAATAGTAATCTATATACAATAAATGGGACAAATAATGAATGTTAATCTGTACAAAATAATGCTAGTTACATGCATCAGCTAGGGTTTTTAAGGCCAAAATGATTGAATAAAGATGATGAAATGGAGATTCATCACTCTCCTATACTTGCCTTTGCTAGTCTCTAGAAACACTTATGCAATGAGTGCAGAAAAGAAAAATAAAGAAAATAAAAAAAAGAAAGTTGATTGATTTTAATTCTCAAACTTGTCTTCACAAAATCAATGTTTGGAGCAGGTCAGTCCTTGGTGTGAGAATGTGTGTGGAACTTGGTCGGGAACCGGATTTAGAACACAACAGCCGTTGAGAGTCACACAACTCGGTTCAAACCACCTCAATAGGCATGTCAGAACCAGTCTACATCACAAGCAAACCCGTATGACTATGAAGCTGACTTGTACGGTGTAAGTGATAATGGCTCTTACCAACTGAAATGACAAAAGAACTGACTTCTCCAGTATGGCAACCTAATGATTTCTTAATATAGCAACTCTTTCCTCAAGGAGCGGGGTATTCCCTTCTAAGTTCTAGTGCATCCGACTCAACAGGAGGGGGTGGAGAGAAGAATGAACGGTAGCCGGTGTAGCTACCTATCTGGGATGCATGACCAGTGTAGTCAAGTCATCCAGTTGCGGGCTCATATAATTTCTGGCTTTTAAAGATCACGCTTTTTTACTGACTATACAACACATATACATACCCCGGCAGGTATTTTATTATCAAACAAGCATGTCCACTTTTTGGAGTCTTTATTTTGTATTTTTTTAATAATATATACAGCATCATTTACATAAGGAGTTTTTCCTCTTTGAGCCAGAAGACATATCCCTCTTTTGAAGCATTATTGCAACTCATACTCTCGTGTCTTTAGACGTCAATGCCACTGGACGGGTTGGGGTGCACTTCCCTCCTAAGACGAGGACGAATGTTTCCCTCCATTCATGTGTGTCTCATACCGGCAAATCCAATCCCCCTCACTACTCCAACTGACTTGAACCAAGTGAAAGGTGCAAATGTCCAACTTAGGTCACGGTCGACAAGAGCCATATGTGTCTCGAAAAGTTCTAGTTAGACAATTGAGGTGTCTTGAACCCAGCCCTGAGTCTCAAAGAATTAACTCTGAATAGACCTGAAGTACCTGAAATCTAGTTCCCATAAGGTTCCAGTGAAGTTAGGTGCATTAAGATCCAACCAAGCTCCAATCTTTGACTTTACTTAGACTAGTTCAATCATCAGACTGAATCCGAAAAATACAAATGCTATATAAAATGCAATGAAAATCTTTTTGTGATGCAATTTTCGACTTTGTACTTTTAATGGGTTTCTGAAAAAGTTTTACAAATTTTTATGCAATTTTTCAAAAGATTTTGCAAATGTTTTCGGGATTTTTTAAAAATAAAAGATTTTTTTGGCACAAAAAGGAAGTATGTATGGATATTTACATGGGTGTGTCTCTATTATTTACAAGAAGTGATTTTTAAATGATTTACAGATTGAATATTAGTTATTTTGTAAAGAATTTATTTGAATGATGTATATATCCATCAAACTTATTTGAAAATGATTTTACAAACAATTTTGGAAACTATGGTCTAAAATAATTTTTGTAAATAATTTTTACAAACATTTACAAGCATTTGAAAATCATTTTGCAACGATTTCTAACATTATATATGTATTTTTCAAATATTTTTGCAACCATTTTCAAACCATTTGCAAATCGGCTTTCAAAACATCTTTATTTCACAAGAAAAGAAAACTTTTACAAACCCAAATATTTTTAATCAGTATATACAAAAAGAATTTGAGGAATAATAAACATTTTTTATTAGTTACTATAATGAATTGTATATGTATGTATATAATATTTTAACCATATTAATCAAAAATGCGAAAGTATGAGTTATGGCTAAAATATATATAAAGTATATACGACCCCCTATACTTAGCTTGAGTTGTGTCCTCATAGATCGAAAAGAAAAAGAAAAGAAATAACTCGTATTGAGTATAGAAGAACCTATACTACAACGACCAAAGAATAAGGAACGAAAGAATGAAGAAATAAACGAATGAGAGGTCGACCGTCCCCCCTCTACTTAAGATGAAATATTCCTAAGTATAGTAGATTGTATCTACATGCAGTGAGGGTCGACGGTGGGAATGAACAGATCACAACTCAGTTTGTCTCCCACTATGCTTAGGGTAAGATATCCCTAAATATAGCAGAGAAAATCAACAAGAGAGGAGACAAGAGAGGGGTCAATAAAAAGAAACTGATAATAAAAAAGATTGAGTGAATATGCACATCACTCTCCATATACTTAGGTTAAGATAGACCTAAGTATAGACAACAACAGAAGTGACGAAACAGAACGGAGAAAGAACGGAATAGGTGAACCCCCTATCCTTAGGACAAAGTACGTCTTAAGTATAGACACACAGATATGACGAATGATATGGGGTACACATGACATACGGGAGTATGAAAGAATGAAACGATAAAACATATATATACAAAAAGTACAGACTAGTGAAGTGCAGGACGGTATCTGACAGTCAAATACCGTGCTCCTGTCATCGTCTCCCTGTGAGAACGGTGCTGCAGTCAGAAAGAATATGACACCCTAATATGCAATGAAGTAGGTGTCCGATACCGAGGAAAAGAGATAGAAAATTAAAACAAGATCCGGTAGAGAGAAACAGAACATTGGCTCATAAGAGAAGAGTGAGAGATCAAAGTCGGTATCATAAGACATGGAGAAAGAATGAGCAGTACAGAATCCTCCAGGTCGATCATAGTCTCAGGAAGTTACGTAAAATGAAGAACAGGAGACTTACTAAGCATCTCGATACCCGGTGGACATAAGGTCTACAGATCAAGAATACACCGTATCACAAGACAAGGCTCAACCCTACGAAGGTCACCAAGATGAGAAGACCCAAACGAATCGGAGATCTCAAAATAATCAGAAGACTCGATCTCGTGATCCACCAAATAGGATACACAACCAGAGATGAGACCGAGTACACAAATCAGAAGACTCAGCTTCGTGCTCCACCAGATGGGAGACAACATAAGTGAAGCCGGAGTATCCATAAAATGATGTATCCTATCGCAGATAACCCTCGGGAAGTGATACATAATAGGCAATGAATAATCAGAACAGAACTCATCCTTGCGAGGGTCGTCAAGGAGAGCAGACTCAAAGGAGGCAGATCCATCAGACGGATTAAGAAGTGGTCTCAGTAGGCGACAGATTGGCTACCCAGCAGAAGAGATCGGAAGATCTAGAAAATGTCGTAGTCTCTCGCAGATAACTCTCGGAAGAGTGCTATGAACTAGGCGGTGAATATAGGAAAGTGTGGCTCATCCTTACGAGGACGCCAAGGAGAGAAGAATTCAGTCCAGAAGATAAAATCGATCTCGTGCTCTGACAGATCGGACACACAATCAGATAGTGAGACTGATAAGATCTATCAGACGACTCGGTTTTGTGCTCCATCAAGATGGAACCCACCAGCATTGAGTGAAACCAATCATAAGGAATATGTTGCATTCACCCGCAGATAGTCCTCGGGGAGTAATGCAAACTAAGTCAATGAAGATTAAGGAAATGTTGGCATCAAGTCTCAGGTCCTCAAAAATAATCAATTAATCATCAGTCGAAGGGCATAAGGCTATGGATGGGATAAAAGACCGTCATGCGGTCACAATGTAGTCCCTCAAAACAAATAAATCAGCTGAGATGGATCAAGAAATCAGAAAGGATCCTTTAAGTGCTAAATGGGGGGGTCAGGGGATGGAAGATGGATCAGTCAATAAGATGAGTGAATCATGAGAGTTCCGAGCATCGTCACTTTGAAGCACATATAGAGATAGTACATCAAAACATCTGAATCAAGAAGGGTGGAGCCAAATAAGAGACCGTACAGTCAGAGCTAAAGAAATCATCACCAATCCATGTGGAATATCTCATATCCTCAATCAATGTGCTAGATCAAAAATCCTCAATAAAGAATTATACCTATAATCGTGTCAAAATCAAAATCTTCAATAACATGTATGCACATATCAGAGTCAGATCCACCAAAAATAGCATACCAATCTCACTCAAATGTGCCCCGCCTACTAAACTCCCGTGATCAAAACCCTGATGCGGGCCTCTTCTAGTAGCACAACAATCTCGGGTGAAAGAAAGGATGACACGGAAGGGAACGAGGAGGGTGGGCGAGAATGTCGAAACACAGACAAAATTGTGGTTCAAGAAGAGAATATTCTTGAATCGGACCAGAAATGGGGGGATATGGACAAGAGGATAGTTGCAAAATCTGGCTACAAAAATTAAGGATCAAGGCCCAATATCACGACTCTACGAAGGAGATAATATGGACAAGAGAAGGGAGAGGGACCCAATGAAATTAAAAACTCAAACACTCGTGGGTCTACCAACTCAAAGAATGATGAACGTAAATGGACCCAAAATCACAATCAATGTATAAAGCAAACTTCGTGTCCACCTACCCAACACAATGAAGATCAAAGATGGCATTCATTAATCTTTTCCATTTCAGAGTTAGGTGAGCATTAAAAATTGTACAAACACGTAGGTAGGGCTGGAATTAGGGCACTAATCCTTAGTATGTACGTGAAAAATAAAATGCAATACACTGAGGGGGGTGATCTCCCCAAATCAATGAATCCATTACGTTTATTTTTACAAGTCCAATAGAGTTAGCAGTCCCGTTTTTTTGTTACCACTTTTTTTTTGTTATTTTTCAATGCAATTGCCTAATGAGTTTTCAATTCCATTAACATCCTAGGTGATCAAAATCAGAGGGAGAAGATCGGAAAAGCCATGCAAGTCGAGAAACGATGATGCATGCATAGTCAGAAGACTTACAGCTTCCTATCTCTTTCCATGAGGGATGCATAACCGAATTGAAAACTACACTATATGAGATGCAAGCCGAAGAAATCACCCTAAAATAGAATATAATATTATCGTGAAGCATCAGATGCTAACTATCTAGATATGAGACCAAAGTCTGGATCTGGACTTGCTTGCCACAGCGGATCATGCACGGACTGTAGCGACCTTTCTCGACACGCGATCTCAAATCAAAATAATAATTATGATTTGACTACGTCAAGCACGAATCTACAAGTATATGCAAATATAATTAGGGCTTTGGACCTTAATCTATCGAACAAGCACATCCTAAGCTAGGGCTCATTCCCACAAAATAAATAAAATCGAAAAACAAATAAAAAGAAAGCGATGAAAACGCAGCAAAACTGAGCCCCCAAGCGAGCAATCGCTTGGGCAATGGACCTCGTGAAGTAGTCAAGTCCATGAGAGTCAAATTATTACTAATAAATGTCACTCACTTTAAATTATAAAATAAATAAATGAAAATCAAATTGTTTTTGTCTTCAAAGATCCTCCAAGTCTGCATTTCATGCTCTCTCCTACCAACTAGGTCAGAAAGTTGGCTCCGCCTTGCTTGGGAGCACAGGTCCTCCTAGGAAGTCCTCCCCCCACGTAGCGATCCCTCGTAATAAATTCAAACAAGGAGAGTGATAATACAAGTCACAAATAATATCAAAGAATTATGAAAATAAATAAATGCCAAAAATAGACAAGATCAAAGGAGCAAAATAAAAATAATCCAATCTATGTGGTGTTGCTCTCCAACAATGATGTCATTTGATGAAGAGGATTTTACGAGGGTCTAAAAGAATGATCCTCACTAATAAAAGCGAAGATAGAGTGTCGTTGAGGCAACTGCTCACATATACCTCATTCAACAACAATTAACCCACAATAAATAATAGCAATGAATAGCAAAAATGTGGAGTTAAAATGTATTATAACTCTACAACAAAAATGTGTATAGTGTGCAAGCATGTGTAGAGGTCGAACACAGGGAGCAAACGGTAGATCGAGAAAATAATGCACAAAACTTGTTCATCTTCTCTTGTCTTTTATTCTATTTTTAGTGTATGTTTTTTATTTTATATTTTTTATGGATTTTAATTTTATATTTTCTGATTTTTTATTTATTTTCATTTTAAATATATAATATAAAATATATAAGGTGATATGTACAATATAGGGTAATATAAGCATAAAATACTACTAAAAAAATAAAAATACATGGAATAAAATATGTTTAAGTTTTATATAATTTTTTACTGTTATAGTTATTTTTGAGAATTTTTGCTAATTTTTATATATTTTTAAAGTCAAAAATTCCAAATCAGGGATTTAATAAATAGGTAGAATTGAATTAGAGATTAAAAATAGGAAATAAATTCCAAAATTCTCCAAATATTTTTTAATATAAAATAATATAATAAAATTATAAAATAGAAATGAATATTTTGGGATTTTTGGTGATTTTTAATATTTTTTGTTGGATTTTAAAGTTTTTTAATTTTGTTGCTTTGTCTTTTTTTTCATTTTTTAGGGATTTTTGGTCTGGAGTTAGAAAATATTATTATAAACAACATATAATTTTTGGTAATGTTACAAAATGTTTTTCTATCTTTTTTGTATTTTCTAAGTTAAACAAGGACAAAAACGTGCTCATTTGATTTTTAGTAAATGATTAAAATGCCCAAAATGTCAAAATAAATATATAACATGAAAGTACATGATAGCAGACATCTAACCCTATTTTTGCATAATTTTAGGAGCACGGGTGCTATTTTTAATAAATGAAATTCAAGCACCAAAAATATATGAACTGGGAAGGGTATATTTGCAAATAAAATTAAAGTCAGAGGCACATGTGCAAATTACCCAGAAATACACAACTAATAGTCACATTTATTGGACTAAATATAAATACACAAATGCGTAAGGGTATATATGCAATTTCCCCATCTGACGTGGGACGACACGTGAGCTGGGCTAGACTACACATATTTGTAATATCAATAAATACATGGATCTTTATGCAAAATGTCCATTTTATTTATGCTACAATTTATTTACAAGATTAATAATTAAATACAAAAAAGCGAGGGTGAGATATGCAAATTATTCCAAAGGCGCACTGGTGAACGGTTGCGATCATTTAACTTATACATGTGGCGGCCGCTCAACGGTGGATGACGGTTCGGCCGTGGACGCTTGGGATTAGATCTCAAGGTGAGATCGAGCGGCTGAGCTTCACTAGATCCAACGGCTGCTGAGGATCCAGGGCTCCTCCCTAGATCGGATGGTTGTTGCTAATGACGAAAAACAGGGAAGAAGGTGGTCTTCCCTGAATTTAATCCTTGATTCCCCCTCCATCAGGTGGTCTTCTGCGATGATCTAGGGTTCTACACATTTGGGAAGGTCTTCTGCAGCTAGGGATGCCCTCAGAAAAGTTGGGGTCCTGGAGCTCGATCGAAACACGGGACACCTGGAGGCTTCTTCTAGGTCCGAAATCGACCCAAGAAGGGTCCTTGGAGTCAGGACCTGCACAGAAAAATTATATGGCTCGAGGCAATCGAGCTCGTCCTATTTTGAAGCTGAATGCATGGGAATGGGATGGAATGGAAAGGGCCTCAACATATGGCAGAAGAGGGGCCATGATTCGTTAACCGAAGACCAATCAGGTTGGTCCAGATGGTGGATCAAATGAGAACGTGTTGAGGAAGATCGTGGGGTGGCAAGGGTGCGTCGGGAACAGAGGTTGCACGGTGAAAACACGGTCGGAGCTCTAGAGCTTTGGCGAGGTCATTACGCTAATCTACACTAAATTACTAACTAAAATATAAAATAAAATGCATCAAATGAAAGATACAAACTAAATCTACCTAATATAAATTATAAATACGCAGCTGTTATACGTGGGGAGCACCTCCTTCATCCCATGACCTCAAATTTCAGCGAAATTCGGTCGAATTTCTGTCGAATATCGATATCAAGTCCAAATCGAAATTCGACCGAAATATGGGGGTCCTAGTACAAAAAACGACCGAAATGACAGCAATTCCGGTCGAAATTCCACAAAAATTCGGTTTTGGTCGATACCGAAATGGTGACCGAAACCGACATTTAGGGCCTTGCTTCATTCATCTGCTTCAGACCACAAGGGACCTCCAGCTGTCACCTGGATACATTTTTGGTCGGAGTCGAAGGGATTTATGGCTCGGGAAGCGACCAAATTCGAAGGAGGACGGAGATCTTTATTTATAAACAAATGGGTCATCCTTACTGTTGGGTGATTTGGGGGCGAATTGAATCTATGTACAGGAGATCCAAGGAGACGGCGAGAATGATGGATGGTCAGGGGTCAAAGTGATGAAGCGCTCGAGTGCAATGGAGCATCAGAGCGACGGGGAAAAATCAGAGAAGCTGGACGTTTGAGGCATCTGACGGAAGTCAGAGAGAAGACAGGGAAGTTGACTTGGGTCAACTGTCCCTGCGTTCTGATATGTCCACAAAGAACATATCAGGACAAAATAGCAATTTTATTCAAAAATAAATCAATTAAAAATAGTAAATGGTTTTATTATTTTTATATCAGATAAAAAATATTTATTATTTTATGTAGTATTTTAATATGATTTTATTTATTTTTTAGGTTTATTTATTACAAGTTAATTTTTAAGGGTAATATTTATAGGTATATTCATCTATGCTTTGTATCTTTTATTTTTATTTTGTATTTTATTATTTTATTTTTAATTTATAAAAATATATTTTATTTTAGTGTTCTGATATTATTGTATATTTAAATAGGTATAAGTATAAGTATATCATCTATGTATTTATATCGACTTATTTTATTTTACATTTTCTTTGTGGTTTTTCTTCTATTTTAAATAAATACATATAGATAATATTTACAAATTATAAAAATATAAAATTGTAAAAATAATAAAGAATAAATAAAAATGAATATTTTATTCAGGTATATTGTATAATAAGGGTCCAAAACCTAATTTTTCCACATTTTAACTTCAAAAAGTATGAAACCACCGTCACTAAATATATTATTAAAAGTTTTATACAAGGGTTTTTATTAGTTGTGCCCCATTGAGTTGTTGCAAATTCAGTTATGTCCCTCCCTTTTTGGGAATATCAGTTGTGCCCCTGACTTTTTGTCATTTTATCACGTGTGCTCCTCCGTTACTTTAGTTGTCAATACTTTTGAAACCTATGGTTTTCTCAAACCATGTTACAGTTAATAGGGGCATATCCGGAAAAAAAGTCGGCATACCCTTTCACTCTTCTTTCCTCCTCCTCACTATCCAGCCCTTCTCCTCCGACCACCTCCTCACACATCCCCTTCTCCCCCGTCGTCCACCATCAGTAGCAGCATGTAGACGACAATGTCGTGAGTTCTCAATGACGAGGCCGACCATCTCCTCCTTCATCCCCTGCCCCTTCAGGGTCTTGACAACTACAACATAGGGGAGGAGCTCACTCTAAGCAGAGGAGGGGCGCAAGGAGAGGACCTAGGGCGGAGGGGAGCGAGCTAGCTCTGACTAGAGGATGGTGGGAGGACCTCAAGGCGGAGGTGGCCTGCTATGTGGGGGGAGGAGCTGGGGATGGAGTGGGAGGTACGGGGGCGGTGGGGAGGTGTAGGGAGGGGGGAGGACCTAGGGGCGAGGGAAGGACCTGGGGACAGAAGGGGAGGTCTGGGGGTGGGGAGATGAGCTTGGGACAGGGGAAGGAGGGTAGGGGGAGGAGCGTGGGCAGAGGGGGAGGCACGGGACGGAGGCGAGAGGGAGGGGGGAAGGAACTGGGGGTGAACAAGGGGTCGAGGAGGAGCAAGGGCAGGTGGGAGGAGCTGGGGGAGGGGGGCCAAGGAGGAGTGGGGACAAAGGCACGAGGGTTGGGGGGGAGGAGCTCAAAGCGGAGGGAGAGGCGTGAGGGCGGAGGGAGGAGCTCAGACGTAGAGGGGGAAGCGCATGTGCGGGGGAGGAGCTTGGGCGGAGGGAAGCATTAGGGGCGGAGTGGGAGGAACGGGGTGGGAGGGAGGAGCTCAGGAGTGGAGGAGGAGGCGTAGGGGCGGAGGGAAGGGCTGGGGCGATCGGGAAGGAGCCTGTGGAGGAGCAGGAGGCGGAGAGGAGAAAGAGAAGGGGGATGAAGAGGAAGAAGGTCGAGGAGGAGGAAGAAGAAGAAGGGGTTGGACATTTCAATCCATTTTTAAAACTAACTCATGTTGTGTCCTCAAATTTAACGTTCGTTTGCGTTGGAAATAGACGGCAACTAATCCGAGGGGCACAAGTGATAAAATGACAAGAAATAGGGGGCACAACTGATATTTCCAAAAAGAGAGGGGTATAGCTGAAATTGAAACATTTCAGAGGGGCACAACTAATAAAAACCCTATATACAATTAAAGGTAATTTGAGGCATTTTGAGCTTTTATTTAGGACGTATGAGTCTGAAAAGTTAAGTTTGGGTTTTGGTTTTTTATTTTGAGAATAAAAGGTATATTGTATATTATTTTTGTATAACTCAATTTTGTATTTTTCTATATATTATTGTCTGCAACTTTCATGTACAATTGATTTGATGAATAAATAATAAAGAATACAATGGATCACAAAAATGATTTATTGATGAATAAAAGAATGGAAGTTTTAATATGTATTTGGCCCTTATCTCCTCTTATTTATTCCTTGTCGACCAATTCAATTCTTGACTTGGTTTCGGGGTTTAGGGTCATAAATTACCTTTAGTATTTTATTCTTTTTCTTTTCACTTATTTATTCTATAATTTTGGTATTAAAAAAAGTAATCTATGTACAATAAATGGGACAAATAATGAATGTTAATCTGTACAAAATAATGTTATTTACATGCATTAGTTAGGATTTTTAAGGCTAAAATAATAGAATAAAGATGAAGAAATGGAGATTCATCACCTCCCTCCTACTTTATCTCAACCTCTCATCTGATTTTAAGACTCGTTCTTAGTAGAGTTCTTTTTTGTTAAGATCGTGCGAGCCACACTCTTGATATAAGGCTATATGCATATCGCATGAGCTATCTTGTATTTCTTTTGGAGTTAAATGAACGGAGTTACCATAACTCTACAATATATGGCTTATCAATAAAAAATAATGATATCCAATTTTGGTAAGGTATATTCATTTTACTATAGAGAGGTCTATTGGGTCCAATCATTTAGATTTATTTTAATTTATTGTTTCCTTTTGGAGTCCATCTCTTCCTCTATAAGGAGCCGGTAGTCTCTTATAAAAAAACAAGTAATGGGTTCATGATGTTTAGATTTGACTCCCGTATAACCATCCGTCTATATTATTTCTTTGTAAAATTTTATCCCCACATCTCTATTCCTCCCTTAACCCACAAAGCTAATTGTGACATGTAAGTCTCCATTCTATCTTCAAATCCCATTTGCATTACCAACGTAAAGGTGCAAAAAGACAATTGACAAAAAATTATAGATGAGGATAGACCACCTCAATGTTATTTTTTTGAAAGGAAAAATGATGTCCGCCGATAAGGCTAGCCCAACTCAATGTAAAAGACCGAATCACTTACTAGCATATCCTGGAGAGGCATTTTGATTTTTGTAAGCATGATCTCACAGTTTTTGGATCTATTCATGTCAACCTACAAAATTGAATTAGAAAAATAAATGTGCAAAAGATATGTTTGCTCAAAACACAATTACCTATGGCAAAAGAATGGCATTCTCTTGGTGATTAATTACCGAATACACCAAAAATTTAAGGTTAAAAGACAAAGATCACTATATGATCACTTTTTACAGCAAAAAAACCAAGAACTCTTGAGGAGAACGAAAACCAAGTAATAATTCCCATGAATCTAGATATACCATAGATCGCTGATGAAAAGGACAAACAATGTAACAAGTTGGTTCAGTTCAAAAGTTAAACTTCAAGCTGATATTTTCAAGTATTAATGAAAACATTTCAACGATGAACAGAACCCATTTGATATTAGTACAATCAACATCAAAGCAGGCACTGAGTGCCCGATGGTAGCACAGATTGAAACAAAACACTGTTAGAGATGAACCAGAACTCGGCTCAAGCATTAGCTTTATAGGGTTCATCTTCATTGGCTAAGATTAACTCATCATCCAAGACAAAAGCTCTGAGAATTGTCTGCAACACTACCAATGCCAGGTGATTGTTATGAAAACTTACAAAGTGTTGCGGTTCTATTGCTAAAGTCTATGCCCAAACAACTGGAGATAGCTTGCCAGTAGCAGGTTTTCGGGGATTTTGCTTTAGCTGTATTGTTTTCGGAAATAGTGTGTAATGCCTGATAGAGCCGTTAGTCTTATGAATAGGTAGGTAAACCATAATGTGCACATGTTTATGTGAGCAGATCTGGAAATAAGTTTTTGAATAAGATGCCTCTTTAGGACTCCAGATATTTACAATAAAGGCAGGTATACATCATATTTATAAAATATAATAATGCCCCACAAACTGCTATGTTAACACATGCCATTTTACCCTCTAGTTAACTCATGTTAATCTTAAAATTGGGACTCGATATAAGACTTTTCGCACATATCCCCCTAAATCTTCACACATCTGCATCTTTGACACAACCCTCTCTGCCACCTCTCTTGTGTATTTAAACCTCCATCTCTAACATGTCCCATCCACCATCCTCTCTAACCACTTTAGGAAACCTCCATCTCCATCACCTGCTCTTTCTCGTGGCTGAGGGTAGGAGCTGTATATCCTTTCAGCAAAAGGTCCATAAGTAAAATGCTATTTGACCCGCTCTCCTGATTTGATGAAAATCATGCGCTTTAAGGCCCAAATCAATTAAGAGAATTTGTAAATCTTAATTATACTCTCACTCCATCCACGCAAACAGGCCCTTAGAGGAGACCCACACCCCACCTATCCTCAAATATGGCACCACCCCACCCCCAACCCTCCCCCACAACATTTGGAGCCATCAACCACCTCCATCCCTGCGCTAAGGCATGACAAGAAAAAGTAGCAACATCGTCCATGTGTCTACTCAAAGGAACTGTACCAGTGCCCATGCGGACAATGTGACCATGGCTGGGGGTTTCGAGTTCTGGGGACTCTCACGGGTGTAAACATCCTAATATTACATCCACACTTGCTATATTTGTATTGGTTATAATCTAACCACTGGAGTTTTATCCAAGGCTTTATTATATAATTCTTTAAGGATTTTTGGCCTTCTATAAAGGGCGACTTCATGGATCTCCAACACCATATGCAATCAAGCAGTATTGATGGTAGTAACTTGAGACACCTCAATCACTCCATCATGTCCCTATCTACAAAAAATGGAGACAAGAAAAAAGCTGAAAACTACAGACCCATCAGCATCATCAACATGCCTTTTAGGATCATCTTCAAAACCCTAGCAGATAGATGGGCCTCCAAGGATTTTAAGAAAGGCATCTGTCGATGGTCTTATCAAAGGTTTTCAACTCTTTTGCGGGGAGTTGCAAATCTCGAATGTCCAGTTCATCGACCACCTTCTCCTGTTATTCAATTTGATCCCGAGCCAATTAAATCTCTAATCATTATTCTAGAAACCTTCTCCGTTATGTCTATCTCCAAATAAACACAGACAAATCCTCCATGCACTGTCTAAATCTTTCCACGAAAAAAGAGAGCGAGGGGACCTCGTATCTTGGACGGGCTCTACAGAGATAACCAATAAATTACCTTGGAGTATCTCCCAAAATGTCAAATGTAGCGGGATGGCAACTACTACTTGATAAATTCACTGAGAAGCTTGGGAGCTGGAAAGCTAGGATGCACGAATAACATAAACTAACAACATGCTTAACCCCTTCAGCAAACCACCTACTATTTGTACTCAAGATACCTTAGAAATTGATAAAATAAAGCGAGACTTCCTATAGAATAGAAAACAAAATCTGAATCAAAAAATCTAATCACATCAAAGTTGCATGGGAGAAAAATGCAAACCCAAAGAAAATGATGGGTGCAGAATATTACATTTGGAAAGTTTCAATAATGTGATGTTAAGCAAGAGAACGATAAAGCTAGTTGGGGAGGGAAGAGAGTTCCAATATAATTTGGTGAGCTTTATATCCATTAGGGGTAAAAATATCCCCCTGCTTGCTACCTATAATGCGGACGATTCAATTGTTTGGAAGTCCACGAAAAAAGGCTCAAGCACTACTAGATCCTCGGCAAGCAAAACCCTGATATCTGGAAGACACACTCTCATGTGGCTTGACCCTTCTGATGTCGCAATTACCCTAAAATAATGTTTCCTAATCTCTGTCCCTTTGCCCGAAATAAAAGGAAATGTAACAGGAAGGCTCGAAAATTGAGCTTCACTTGAAAGTAGAGTAGTGCTCCACGTTTAGTTATAACTAAATAAACTAAAACTAAAAGCAAAACTCCTTAGGATCAACCTTATAGACGGAGATGATAGCCGAGCCTTTCCTGTGGACCTTGGACAAAGAAGATGGAGAAGCATGAACAAAAATCTTTATCACATCTTCCAACATAAAGGTCAATGTCCATCCTTCTACTCGAAGTTCTGGAAATGCCCTTTCATCCGCGAGTAGCTTATTTCCCATGGCTCTTACATCATGGCAAGCATATAACCCAAGTTATGCTACAAATAATGGGAGATCAGGTCCCCGGCATATGCATATTATGCAAAGATATAACTAAGTCTTGGGATCATATCCTACAAATTCACAATCCATACTTTCAATTATTTATCATTACCCATGAAAAAAAAACCTTATTAGGATTTCTTTACTATCAGTGTTGTAAAAGTCGCCTGACTGGACCGATTAGTAGGTCCGACTAGTCTAGTCAGTGGGGTGGCCGACTGAGCACTGACTGATTCCGACTAGGTACACTAATCGACCAATTTTTGCTTGGAGATACCATATTTTTTTAATGTTTTACTTTTTATAAATAAGCTTATTATAATATGCTTAATGTTTTATTTAAACTCAATTATTTCTTTTATTTTATTATAGTTGTATACAAATATACAATATCTACTTAAATATATGTATAAAAATGAGCCATATATTTAAAATAATTATAAAATTCAAAGCCGATTAAACTCCGACTAAATCCGATTAGTCGTCCGACTGCCGATTAATCCTTAGTCAGTGACCCAACCGACCGAGTACCGACGACCGACTTTTGCAACCTTGTTTACTATAGACGAAAATCCAAAATTCCTCATTTCTAGTAAATGAAATCTGAAATTGCAACAACCTTCCCGTTCATATGGAAAGAGAAATGCTGAAAAACCTTTGATAACTAAATGAATATAACAATTTGAGTTTTAAAGATATCTTCTTGTCATAAAGAACACATGAAGCTCCTATCCACTTCATCCATCTAGTACTAATTCTATGAATGACATCTCCATGTATCCATCCATCCCTTTTAGAGATTTAAGATCGAACCTAAATACTTAAAAGCATCCTTATTCCGGATAAAATATATTACATACCTTGCCTTTATTACATCTTGAACTTCATTATCTTTGAACTTACATTCCGCACACCTATCATCCACTTAGTTAAAGCTGTAAAATTTCATAGTCTCCCTCCAAAGCTCGAGCTTCATGTTGACTCTGTATCATATCTCGTCCACTAGAAAAAATATCATCTGCAAATGACATACACAAAAGCACCTTCCCTGATACACTTGTTAATTCGTCCATAATGAAGTAAAAAAGTAAGGACTCATGGTTGATAATTGGTGCAAATCAATATGGATATCAAAATGATATGTCGACCAATTGGAGTCATCACACAATTTGCTAAATCTTTTATTGAAGTCAACACACAAGTTGCTAAATCTTTTAATTATAAACGTGAAAAATCTCACAAATTTACGATATAATAGTCCATGAGCTTTAGAATGAGCTTGAAGTTAGTCATTGCACCTATAATGTACTACATATGAGTTACATTGGTAGGTATATAGATTCCAATAGATTGTATACATCAATATTATCAATATTTTGAGGACGTAATGGTATACGAGAAACTTAGGATGACTTACATGCACCTTTCTAGTTGTTTTATGGTAGATGGTCGAATGAGGCGGCCTTATTTTGTAGTCTATAAGCTAACCACTATCAAGGAGAAGTTGTTGCTTCTTCTAATTGATGGACAGGTTTTATCGTGATTTTCCATGGTCTTCCTTATCAGCTTCATCGGTGTGGGTTCTGTGCCTCCCCTTCTTCTATAGTTCTTGTTTTCAACCGAAAATCATATTGTGTTAGAATATATCCTCTGAGAGGATTTCTCAAAAACACAATTGATGGGACTCGATTGATTTTCCTCATTTCTTATTGAAGATTGTCTTGTATAAGGCGATTGCAGGAGAAAATGAATGGTTTTCATTTTATAAAAAGAAGCTTTGACGGTCTTATGTAAGATCGATTATAAATACAAATAAAAGTTCCAGCACGATAAGGTTTTTCTCCAGCACAACTTATGCAAGATGAAACTTGGATGCCATAAGCTTGATTAAGTTCAATCCGAGGAAGAAACATTTCGCAAAATTTAAGCAGTGTTGAACTAGTTGGTAGACAACCCTACAACCACATTTAGTATAGGGTTAAAACATTTTTTTGATGAAAACATCCAGGTGAGGTCCGAAGGTGGGGCACACCCTTAGTAATTTTGTTAATCCAAAAAATTAGGGGCATTAAGATTAAAACATAAAGAGGATAAATGCGGGAGCTTTTCCATTATGAGTTGAACCATTTTAGATATTTTATTTAGTATGTCAAATATTTCGATTTCGATAATACGTTCATTATCCTTCAATACATTAACCTTTATTGTTATTGTTCCTGAAGAGACCTGCGGGAATCAATAATAATATAAGTTCAAAGTTTCCAATCTTGGTATGGAAACTATGAATTTTCCTTTTTATGTGTAAAGGTTTCTCAAAATTCAACGAATCAAATCAATTAAGAAAAAATAGAAATTAAGGAAAAAAATAGAACTCTAAGATAGGGGAAGAAGATCTAATGATTCCATTATTTTTATTTCTATATATGTACTTACATATATATATTAAATATGATGCATGATGAAATTTAACTAATGAACATCAATATTGATCTGCATCAAGGTTCAAGGTTCAGCTTTGAGTCCGTTCTTTTTTACATTAATTATGGACGAGTTGACTAGTCACATTCAAGACGAGATACATTGGTGTATGTTGTTCATCGTTGATATTATGTTGATCGATGAGACGAAACGAGAAATGGAGTGAATGAGAAGCTGGAGGTTTAAAGGCATGCCTTAGAGACTAAAGGATTTCGTATAAGTAGGAATAAGACTGAATATACATAGTGCACATTTGATGAAAACAACGGTGAAAGACTCGAGGTGAAGATTGGAGACAATAACATTCAGAAGAAAGATTCCTTTAGATACTTGAGATCTATCTTGCAACAGGATGGGGAATGTTACTCATAAAATAAATGCATGTTGGCTAAAGTGAAGAGGAGCATATATTGTTCTTTGTGATAAGAAAATCCTTTTGAAGTCAAAGGAAAGTATTACAAAACAGTCGTTATGCTCTATGGATCAGAATGTTCGCTTGTAAACCATAGACATGTGCAGAGAATGACAAAAGCAAAAATAAAATGCTAAGGTATATGTAAGGTCATACATGAAAATATCGGATTCAGAATGATGCAATCATAAGGAAAGTTGGTAGCTCTGATAGAGGATAAGATGAGAGAAAATTGCTTAAGATGGTTTGGTCATTTGCAAAAGAGGTAGATTAATACACCGGTTAGAAGATGTGAGATTTAGGATATTGAGCCGGTTAAAAGATGGTGAGGAAGGCCCAAAAAGTGTTGGAATGAGACTATCCGAAGGGATCTTAGTGTTTTGGATTTAAACCCAAGAATGGCCCTAGATAGATCTGAATGGAGGCAAAATATCCATGTAGTCGACACTACTTAATTGTGGAAAACGGTTTTATTGTTGTTGTTGTTGAACTAATTCTTTTTTTAATAGGTAGAGTAAGTAATTAATTAGTCATGAAAGATCTCATAAGATGATAAATGATTGCAAAAGGATATCCAACCAACACAGATTACCTTTTACTAAAAACAATTCATGGGTCTAATACAAAAAAGGAAAAATATGTAACCAGTGTCGATTTTGGAAATAACCTCAATATGCGTACACTTTTTTCAAGAAAAAGGGGTTGACATCCAAAATGATGTACAACAATTTTCAATTATAAAACATAAAGTAATAATAATAAGAGCCTGACATGTTCCAGTACATTTTCTAAATAGAACCTCTCTTAATGAAACACAACCTCGTCTCTGGCTAACCATAGAGCTGAAATAATAGCAGCAATCATCATCATATCCCTATCTGACCCCCTTCCATCTTAAGAACAAAGAGAGCAAAAACTCAACATGACTAGAAGTATGGATCCCCATTATATTCGCCTGGAGCCAAACTTCCAGCAACCTCTTGCAATGAAAGAAAGGTGTTCCATGTCCTTTCAACCATCAGGGCACCTTGGGCATGAGTCATCAGCAACATGGAACAATCTCTCCCTACAAGGATTTGTCAACACAATGCGCCAAAAAATCAGCAAGAAAATCCTAATCCAAAGAGGTATCTTCCATATCAACGACCATTAGCATAGCCTTAAATTTCGGCAAATTTCAATCGAAATTCAATTTCGTGGAGGAACCAATATTGAAACCATACATAATCTCACTTTCCAAGACTCCGATCGGAATCCGGTCATTTCGATTCATATCGGCTGAAATTGTTCTTAGATTTCTCGGATTTCGTTCGAAAGTCATACTGCTATTTCACTCATTTCGATTCATACATGTGTAGGCCATGATTCCACGTAACTATGCAAGAATTTGGCACGCCTAGGTCATTATATGGCATGCCTAGGCCACTAAGTGATATTCATAGGACACTACTTGGCAACTAAATGAAATTTATAGGTCACTATTCCAATCACCATTGCAATAAAATAAGGTCATTAGGGATCCTCTTTAAACCCTACAAATATAGTGCATATCTTATCATTCCATCCCACAAGTCACAATTTCACAACCCAACTTAAGTCTTAGAGAGCCAAGTTTCCAAAATTCCAAGAAAGGTGAATTTTTTGCCATCTTTTTTTCACAACACGTCGTTTTTAACATACTTGAAGATGCCAAATATGATTTTTTTCATCTTTCAATGCTGACTTCAAAAGCTTGAATCTTCATATAACTATCTTGTTATCTTTGCTTAGGCCATCTTGGAGAGCCAAATATGGTTTTTACCATTTGGCTGCTAACTTCAAATAACCATCATGATATCTTCGCATTCAAAAATATGTCAGTTTTTAAGCATCCATAACTAGCATGCTAACAAACCAATGTTATTCTAATTGTCTCATGACCAATAGTGCAAATGTCATGCAGTTGAATAAAAAGGACAAACGGGTATTGAGAGTATTATAGAGGCTTTTACAAGGAAAGAATTATTCAGCTTACTATTAGTCTATTATCATGGAGGCTATCTAATCGGCTTAGAAATGTATATAAGCCTAAAGTACCTTGTCATTTAACCTGAGTTCATAACCTAAACACATATTATTGTTATTTTAAGAGCCCAATGCATTTAGCTAGAATGAATCCATTCAACTGAGGTCCAGCTCCATCCTTTCCGTTCAATCATCTATGTTTTCAACTTTAATCAATAATTCAGAATCTCAGCCTCTCGGTTCAGAATCTCGATCTTCGATTTTTATAATTCAGAAAATATATAATTGTTATATACCACATATTTTTCATGAATTACGTATAGTATGCATTTATTTTTCTAATTAAAAAAACTTATAAAGGTAGAGCATTTCATATGTTGTCAACAATGCAAAATTAGCATGTTGCTCCTCTTTCATGGTCTATACTTTTGTATGCTATCGAGGTTCAGAAAGTCGATATGCGAAATTCGTTCAGTCATGCGGTTGAAGTGAGTAAGCGAATAGATGGAAGTATATACGCAAGTATATGCGGACTATATGGATTGTGTTATTTTACTTTAAAATAATAAATAATAAATAATATAATAAAAAATCTAATAAAAATTGAAAAAATATTAAATTACATGATTCATTTCATTAAAAAGGAATGCTGAATAAGACGGATGTTGGCTACACAATCTATTAAATTGAATCATATGAATACAATAAATTATGAAAGAAAAAAATGCTCCATTGAAAAATCGGTGATGATTATTCAATTTATGCATAAGATATGCAAATACATTATTGACATTAGTAACATTAATCATCACCAAATCTTCTAAGTCAATGGAAAAAGCCTAATACCAAATGATTTATATTTATGATTCCAGAATCTAAGGTTCTAAAAATTTTGTTGATTAGAATTAAAAAAATCCTAATGTATAAAGCTTCAAAAAATATTGTTTCTTAAGATGTGTAATCGAAGATTATGGAAGAGGGTGAGTATTAATCCTATTTAACATGCAGCCATATCTGCAGATTACTCGGACCGCATATGCGCTTTAACCGTATATGGTTGCATATGACATATGCATTTCAAAAGGGTGACCGCATAAGAATATGTGGATGCATGGTTTGTATTTCCGAACACTGGTTATTGTATATGTCACCATTCTGTTAATGTTCAAGAGGTAATGATAATAGCTTCTAACTCCGACGCCAAATATGATTCTAGCTCTGAGCGACATATTGTCATTGTTAGAGAGATTGGATGGAAATATGCTACTACACTTGATGACAACAAGTCAAAACCGCGATGGAATTCTTGTGGGAAGAGAATTGGAGGAAGATGAATCATAGGGCTAAAGCAACATCTCGTTGGTCGCTACACGAATGTGGCTAAATGTCATGCATGTCCTAAAGAGATTACGGATGAAGTGAAGGCTTGTTTGGAAGGGAAGAGCGAGAGGAAGGAAAACGGATGAAGAGACGAGGAGTTCAACGAATTCGTGTTTCATGGAGAGTTCAATTTCTTGTTCGATTCTGATGATTATGACTTCCAATACCCGCCTGATACTCAAACCGTGGTAGAGAGAAATGCATATAAGACAAGGTTCAAAAAGTTGGTATGTGGTATTCGTTCGGTCAGGCAGTCTGAAGTAAGTGAGCAGGCAGAAGTATATGTGGATTATACGGTTTCTATTGTTTTAATATAAAAAAATAAAAATATAATAATAAATTCAAACATTAGATATTTATGTTTCAAAAAAATTCATGGAAGAAATAAGAAGTGGAGACTTTTTGATACAATGTGATTTCAACCAACTAAATATGGAAAAATGGTAAATTAAAAGTGACGGTGAATAAATTGTTGTGGATTTTTTGTGATTTGTTTAAACCCAATAAAACTGGAAACAAAGGACTATAACCAATTAATGCAGCCCTAAATGGAGAATGAACTATCCCGAATGCTCTTATGCTATAGCGCATCATTAGTGTGGGTCTGAATTTCCTAAAGAGGCCAAACATAAGCACTAAAGTGGAGGGTACGTAGAAGATGAGGTGATGATCCCAAAAAATAAATAACAGCAGCAGTAAATAAAAAAACTTAGTTGAAATCAGATCAATATTATTGAAATCAAATCAATACTCGCACCAGAAAGTACTTGAATCGTATATTAAACCAGAGGTCATCCTGGGTTCGGAAAGTACTTATATTGTATTAAATTATTAGATAATATCCATAGATTTTTACTATGAAGCATTGTCTTTATGTAAAAAATATACTTGTTAGCAGAGAAGCGCACCCAAGGCGGAGGTGGAGGAACCCTAGTTAGCGGAGGAACACACTGGAGGCGAAGGAGTACCAATTGGCGGAATACATCAGAGGCGGAGGAGCACTTGTTGGTGGCGCACACCGGAGATGGAGGAGGAGAAACACATGTTAGGGATTGGCTTCGTAGCGTAGAGGGTAGGCTATGGCTTCTGATGGGGCTTCAAAGTGTCGAGTGGGGGAGGGTGGATATGGTTGGAGATATCAGGTGGGTAAATTAGGGTTATCGTGTCGGGTATGGTTGGGTTAGAGGCTACAGCACCTCAGCAAGCCCTATTACATATGTGTCCGCATACGCAGTTTACTCGGACCGAGTATATGCCTGGAGCACATAACCAAATCATGTCTTATGCAGTGCGCTACAGGGTCCGCGGCCACATATGTGGCCGCATATGCGGCCACCTGGGCCGACTTTCTGAACACTAATATAAGATGATGGCATTACACGACTCTATGAGGAGCGAGCATGAGAGACGAGAACTTGGTGGTCATTGTAGCCTTGGATGTGTTGGTGGTTGTTCAAGGTTCCCTATAAATATTGAATCGGGAAGTGGCAGTGGAAGCGGATGCGGTACAGTTGGGATACCACCAAAGAAGTAGAAGAGCATAGCACCGTTTCTTAGAAAGAGCAGTTCCATTCACTATGTTCCGAGCAAAGATCCAAAGCAAAACACATTAAAGGGCTTGTTAGGTAACATGAGGGATCGGGTAGGAAGGGTTGTCACAAAGTTGTTTATTGGAGAGGGTATTCCTGTAAATACGGCAAAGAGAACCTTCTTGCGACATTCAATCGATGAGATTGTTGCGGCGGGAGGAGGTGTGATAGTTCATACTCCGTACGAGATAATGAACAAATATTTTCCCGTGGAGGAAGAGATTGGTGATTATATTAACCAATTGAAGAAGTGGCCTGAGTATGTTATGACACTCATGTGTGATGGTTGGACGAGCTATACGAGAAAGCAAATCAACTCCCTCGTATATTGTGATGAGAAGACAGTATTTATCAGGTTTATAGATGCATCTGAGCATGTCAAGTGTCACAAGTATGTACTCAGAGTCCTGAAAGATGTCATAAAAGATGTCGGTCATGAGAACATTGTTCAAATCGTGACAAACAATGGTAACAACTTCAAGAAGGCGAGTGAGATGATCATGTCTTCCAACAAGTATGGCATCTTGTGGACGTCTTGTGTTGCACATTGCCTAGACTTGATCATCGAAGATTTGGAAAGAGGGAAACCATCATGAATGTGTTTGGTCATGCATGTTCAACCACAACATTCATCTACAACCATTCAAAAGTGTTAGCGTTGATGCAGAGGGTATGTGATGGTGATATTGTAAGACCTAAAATTACAAGATTTGCAACCAATTTTATAGTGTTGCAAAACATGCAACACATGGTAGGTATGACGAAAATGTGTTGTTCAGGGGAATGGTTCGATATTTCCGAGGTTCGCATTGAGCAAGGGAAAATGGCATAAAGCTTGATCAACAACGTCAATTTTTAGGATGATGTCATCCCAGTAAAGAAGATTATGGAACAGGTTGTGTCAGTTTTGAGAACAGTGGATGGTGCTAAAAAACTAACCATGTGTATGATTGTGATATACTAAGGTGATGAGGGAGAAAGTAAAAGAAAATGTCAGAAACGGTTATAAGGAGTGGTTGGGCATCATCGATGAGCATTGGTCGAAAATGTTATCGCATCCTCTTCACCAAGCCGGTATGCATTTTGTATGTTACGCTCTTGAACTTAAAACTTTTAGCTTCATTCAATCAATATTAAATAGTTATTGTTTCGAACTATTCTCAGTGTATTATCTTATTCTGATATATCATTACAAACAAAACCTCAACACTCGTCCTGAGCTCTTATCGGCCCTTCAAAGTGTGGTTGATAAACTGGTGAAGTCAAGAAATGTGCAAACAAGTTACATGAATGAGGTATACATTCTTTAATCTTAGCCACCAAGACCTCTGACATCTTATTAACTTTATCATTGATGTCATAATTTCTATCTTATAGATAAAATATTTGAATGACCGCGATCAGCAGCTGCAATAACACTCTTCCAAGTATGTCTAACCGATTAATTATATTATTATACAATTTTATTTTATCTTATATGTTACTTTTCAAGGACTAAAATAATTTCTTCCTTGCAAGCGAATGGTGGATCCTGTATGGAATGGATGTTCCTAACTTGCGACAAGTAATAGTAAAGGTAATATTGCGGACTGTGTCTATTGGAGGATGCGAGAGAAATTGGAGCACATTCAAGTATTCAACCTCATCCACTCCAAAAGACGAAACTCGTTGGGAGTAAAGAAGCTCCACGATCTTGTATATATCCAGTATGATCTCATATTGAAGATGGAGCATGCAAGATATGGACATGACAAGCAAGACTACATAGATCCCATTGACCTTGCATATATATTCAAGATCCATGATGATGATGATGATGATGATGATGATGATGACGACATGGAAGACATCTTGCAAAAGTAAATGGATGATAATAGCACTCCTGTACTTGATGAGAGAGGAGGAAGATCGAATACACAAACTACCTCTCAAATGCAGGCAGATGTTCTTGATTATGTGGCTAGATCCGGGAGACACTCAGACCGAAGTGGAGGGTTGGAAAGTGATTCTGAGGACTCATCATCCAAGTTTAAATCCAAATCCGTGGGCAGTGGAAGAGGTGATGATGCAGCAGGAGATTATATGCCAGATGAAGGGGTGACATCTGATGGGGGTGCATGTATGCCATATAATACCAGATCTAGATTTGAAGAAGGATTAGATGTTGGACAATAATATATGGGTCACTGCACAAACATACATGGTCAATATATTTCAAGTCCAAACTGACGTCCAGATCCTGCAGAGCAGATAGATTACTTCCCCTACCCCTCGTACCCGTACCACAACTGCAACCACATAGACAAGGCCATTATGGAAGATTTGATATCTTCGGTGGGATCATTGAGCGTGGATGTTGAAGATTTGATATTTGTTGGCGGGGCAACATCAAGCCCCTTCGGTAGATATGGTTATCAAGCACAAAATGATTCATATGGTGTTTTCCCTCCGACATCTAGCTATAACAGTGGTCTTATGGGGTATTTCAAGGAAATCAACATTATATCGATACCTCTTCTCAGATTGGTGCAGGATATATGGCATATTTTAATATTATTACCCTACAATTCCTCCACATGGCATCTCCTTATGCAGCTCCTGCTCTATCTTCTTCATCACGAGGTTCTCAAGTTGAAACCTCCTCGTATCGACCTCCACGTGATTCTGCAGCTTCTGCCTCTTCTAGTGACATTATCCACGGATTGGCTTCCTTGCAACTGCGATTGAGCATGAAGATAGGCAGTACTTGATAGACTATAAAATCATGTACTCTTATATGACATGGGAGGATTACGTGGAATATAGAGACTCGATCAGGACACGTTATAGAGGAAGGAATTAGACATAGTGCATGGATTCACCAAGGAATTTGTGGTTCAGTTGAATCTCATTCTCATCCCAAATAAGAATGTAATACTGGTAACTTAGTGGTTAGTATTAGTAACTGCAGGCATATTATGTGATTGGTGTATCATGTGATCTTGTAAAGTTGTATTATGACATTTGTTATTTCAATTTTAAAATTATCTGTGCATTCTCTGTAATAAAACTACTATTGTTCTTTTGAGGCTTGACAGAAAAATTGAATATCAAAATTTAAGTTTATCTAAGCTCGAGATTATCCAAGATAGATCTGAATGGAGGCAAAGAGTCTATGTAGCCAACCCTACTTAAAGTGGGAAAAGGTTTTGTTGTTGTTACTGAAATTTCATTCTGGACGCTCAACGAAATGGTGACAGAAATCGATATTCAAGGCCTTGATCATGATAACATCTTGTTATTAGGAAAAAACTTGTATTTCTACCACTTGTATTGATTAAACAACAGTAGAAATCTTAAATTTGAAAAAAAATGAATTTTCAAGGCATTTCCTCTATTTCCGGCCATTTTACCGTAATTCCACCGAAATTCCTTTTCCGGGGTTTACCGAAACGAAACCGAAATATGACATTTGAGGCCTTGACCCTTAGCAATTCGCCTCCACAATACATGGGTCAAACACAGTAGAAGACAAGAGGGCAACATATGTATTATTGATAAAGAAGAGTCAAAAAACATCATCCTCCCAAAACCAATGATCGTGTTCCACTAAAAGGCAATCTACACTTTCTAAGAGACCTGACAACAAGAGAAAATCAGCCACCCTTTAGTATGCGAACAATGCATGAAAGTAGGCGACCAACTCATATTCCTGAAAGCCTAAGAGACCCTAGCCTAAAAATCAACCAAAGAAAAAAATCACGAGAAAGGTTGAGCAAGCACCCCGCTCCTAGACCAATCATCAAATTAGAATCAAAACCCATTCTTGTCCCGAAACACTAGCTTTAGAAAAGGGGCAACCTCCGACAAATATTGCACATCAATAGAAAGTAGATGACATCATGATTGTCATCGACCCATTCAAAACAATGGATACCTCATAGATTTTCCAAAGGACCAAGCACGGCATGTTATCACCCTTTCCCTAGATTTGAATCACCCACTTTCCTAGAAGCGCATTTTTTATCTCCTTCAAACATAGCAAACCCAACCTCCATCCCACTAGATGTTTGTCACCACATTCCAATCCACTAATGAGGCATCACATTTTTTCGTTGAGTCAGCACATAAGAATAATCTCATGATTATCTCAAGACATTTCTGGACACCATACGATAAAAGTCATGATGAAAAGTAGAAGACCAAAATTGCAAAAAGAGTCATTTGCACTAGCACCAACCTCCCAACCCTCAAAAGGCAAGGCGCCTTCCTATCATCCATCCTTAAACTCTAACTTCTCAACAAGTGACTACATGTTTACTTGACAAAGCCCACCACTCACCAAGGGAAGCTCCATGTACGTAATAGGAAAGACTGCTTATGAGTGGACAACACCCCTCAACACTCCTCAATCACCTCAACCGACATCCCAAAGGGGATAAAAGCTGATTTGAGCAACTCACGCGAAGCTCCAAAATGTCCTCAAAAATATCTAGCACCACAGACACTACACTAGCCTTCTATGCCTTCCCCTGATAAAGAAAATGTCAAAATGATGTCATCGGCATACTGCAACATAGGGACCTCCTCCCATCAAAAATTCCAAACCCATCAAAATAGTTTCCGTTGGGAAAAAGAATGAGAGTTGTATTCCAAAGAACCCTAGGGCTCTCTTATATAGAGGAGAAGCCCATGGGTAAATTACATAAGATAGAAGAAAAAAATATAAACTGAGAAAATGATATATCAATAATAATACTTCTACACTCCCCTTCAAGATGGAGCATAGATGTCAATCATGCTCAGCTTTAATGTGCCCTTCTGAAAGGGTCCATTGAGTAAGGCCTTAGTGAAAATGTCTGCAGTTTGTTCCCCTGAGCTTACATGGGAAGTAGAAATAAAGCATTTCTAGATCATGTCATGTGTATAGTGGCAATCTACTTCGATACGTTTAGTTTTTCATGAAAAGCTGGATTATTTGCAATGAATAAAGCTGTCTGATTATCATGTTGTACTTGCATAGTAAGAGGCATATCAATATATAAGTCAGCTAAAACAACTCGGACCCACATCAGCTATGTGCTCCATTGTGCCATTGCATTATATTCCGATTCAACACTAAATCTGGCACCCACGATCTGTTTCTTGCTTTTCCAGGACACTAAAGAGCCACCAACAAATACAACAAAGCCTGAGGTGGACTTCCTATTCTTAGGACATCCTGTGTAGTCTGCATCTGCACAAGCTATGATAGTAATGGTGAGATATAGAAGCATTCCCATCAATTCTCGGTATCTTCTCATGTCCACCTCCTCTTTATCATCTTCGTATAGCCTTATGCTAAGATCTATAGGAGTAGCGGCAGGTCGACATCCAATCATGATCGTCTTAACTAGCATCTCTGTAACATATTTTCTTTGGGTCGTCACATGACCCTGCTGATTTCTGGCAAACTCTAACCCCGAAAAGCAAGGTTGTAGAAATCGCTAGTCGGTACTCGGTCGGTGGGGTCACTGACTAAGGATTAATCGGCAATCGGGCGACTAATCGGATTTAGTCGGTCATTAGTCGGTTTTGAATTTTTTAATTATTTTAAATATATAAATAATTTTTTATACATATATTCTTTTATATTTACACATATTTGTACATTTTCTTTCTTTTAAAAGAAGAATTGTATACTTTCTATATTATAATAATGAAACAAATGAAGTAATTGACTTTAACTATAACATTAGGCATAATAGAATAGTTTTGCATTTAAAAAAAGCAAAAAAAAATAAAAATGGAAAAACTCTATGTAAAAGTCGGCCGACTAGTCGGCCCGATTAGTCGGGTTGACCGACTAATGGCCGACTAGGCATAGTCGAGTCGGCTACCACCCCCCCCCCCCCGGACTAGACTAGTCGGACCGACTAGTCGGCCGACTTTTACAACAGTGCCGAAAAGTACTGTAGGGTGCAAAGATTCTTGGTGGCAAACTATCTGCTAAGAAATTTCTTTGCCTTATTAATCCCCTGCACATCATCTCCTGTAACAAGAATATCATCAACATAGACCATAATAACAACCGTACCTCTATGAGTCCTCTGAACAAACAATGAACGGTATGCATTTGATCTCTTAAATCCATGTTTCTCAATTAGGTCTGAGAGCTTCTAGAACCAGGCTCTTGGCCTCTGCTTAAGGCCATAGATTGCCTTGTGAAGTCTCTGATGGCACTCCCCATCAGCAGCAATCCCCAGAGGATGTTGCATGTAGACTTCTCCTGAAGATCTCCATATAGAAATGCATTTGACATCAAGTTGAAATAAAGGCCAATCACATACGACAACTACAGGAGCAGCGAGGGTTAGGTCGTTCCCCGATCGAAGGGTCTCAGACAACCGGGGGGTCTCAGGCGATCCTCGAAGGTAGCAGATTCCAGGGTCAGGGTTTGAGTGGGAACACGTTTGGTCAGGGATGCTTTCGCTGTGGTGGTTTGGATCACTGGGCCCGTCAGTGCCGAGAACCGATGAAGTGCTTTCGGTGGCGGTTTTCCCACACAAGCAGGTCTTGCCCGTTAAGGTTTGGGGATGTCTCGTTGCTGATCGGAGAAGGGGGTGGACCGAAGATGCTCTTCCTCGCCTCGTCTAACATGGGATGGATCTCGAAGGCATGTTTTAAAGGTGATATTGCCCGGTTGACACCTTGGCGGGTGCTTGCTAGGGGCCTCAGCAAGGTCGAGGCCAACGCGTTACTTCTTGGTTCAGCAGCACCGGGCTCGGGCTGGTGATGGCTCGATGCGGCCAAGGCCGGTGGAGCGGGCCAGGGTGGGGGCCTCCCCCTCGTTGCGCGCAGCTTACCGGGTTGTAGGGAGTTGTTGCGTGGGGCCTCCCCCTCGTTGCGCGCAGCTTGCCAGGTTGTAGGGAGTTGTTGCGTGGCATCGCCGATGTGATGGGCTTCTAAAACACCAGTACTTCACCTCGTTACTCTATTGAGCCCATTCTGGTGGTCAGGCACCTTGACCCGGAGAGACTGGAATGGTGGGAGGTCCCTTTGCAAGGGGTCTGGTGTACTTGGAGCTGATAGACGCGGGCGTAGGGCGCATCTTCACGCTGTTGAGCGTGGCGCGGGGAACCAAATGGCGGTGGACCAGCCGGAGAAGGCGATCGTGCTGGACAAGGGACCAGGTTCGCCTCCAGCGACAGGGTTGGCGCATGTCTCGGAGAAATCGCCTCGACTTCTGCCAAAGATATGTTTCGATGCGATATCTGTGTCGCAGATTCAGAGGGCCGACGCGGTCCATGTCTGTGGATTCCTAACGGGTCGCACTGGTTCGGTTTCCAAGAACGGTGAGGAACCGAAGAGCGCCCCTTTCTCTTCCTCTGGTTCCGCAATCGGAGCTTCGGTGCGACTCGAGAAGCTATTCGGGTTCGCGGACGCCCAGCGTTATCGGGTTTCTGTCTCAGAGTTCGGGGCCCAACCAACAGGTGCGGGGGTCCAGCTATTGTTTCTGGGGCTTCGGACCATGCTGGTTTTGAGCCCGTGCGTTTTGAGTCTCTTGCGGTCCACGTTGGTGCGACCCACCCTGTTCCTATCGCGGGATGACACTCAGGATCTCCCACCCGAATTGGAGCGTCGGATTTCTCGCGAGATGTAGCATCGGAAACCGCAGCAGCTGAGGTGATGTCTGAGCGGGTGTCTCTCGAGGATGCTCTGGTGGATGTATCCCCTACGCAGCAGCGTGCCACCGCTTACGTATCTAAAGGGAAGCGCCCAGAGGAGTGTACTATTATACCCAACGTGACGATGTTCTCGTCGCCTCATGCTGAATTGTGGCTAGAAGATCTTCAGGAAGTGGTCGTAGACAAGGAGGTAACTCCCGAGAGCTTGAGACATCTGGAGCGAGGGCTGAAGTTGTGGGGAGTGCTCGAGATCCAAGAGTCGGGGCTTCCAGGTTCGACGCCTCCTACATGCGGAGGGGATCCTATAGGGCAGAAAGGAGGAAGCGTAAGGGCTGAGCTGCTGGATTCGATGGTGCAGACGGAGTCACCATGTCGGTTGCCATCAAGCCCCAACGGGCCACCAAATCTACAGAATCGGTTTGAAGTGCTTGGTAGGGGTATTGCGGAGAAGCTGGGTGTGATCCCTCCAAAGATGTTGAGACAAGGTGTCCCTTAATGAAGGTGCTCTCTTGGAATGTGAGGGGGTTGGGTCGCCCCGACAAACGACTGGGGGTGAGGAAGCTTATAAGGGAGGCTGGAGCTGAGATATTTTTGTTCCAGGAGACGAAGTTGTTGAGATGCAGCGACAAAGTCCTGAGTGACCTCGGGTGGTCGGGATCAGTTTGGGTTCGCCGAGCTGGAGGCCCAAGGTGTTGCGGGGGTCTAATTACTAGGTGGTCGGAAGATTTGTTTGAGGACTTGGGTGTCTTGAGGACCTCCTTCTGTCTCTCGGTGTCCTTGAGAAGGAGGACTGTTGGATTCATTTTCTTGGTCACTGATGTCTACGGTCCAACTGGAGCGGAGGGGGGCTCTCTCGCGGCAGATATGGAGGGTGTGGGATCGGATCTCTCGACTAGGGTCTGGATCGTTGGAGGTGATCTGAATGTTACCCTGCTCCCTAAGGACAGACCCAATCTCGGGGGTGACCAAGACCAGGGCTCGGAGGCCTTCAGACGAGTTGTGCAATCCTTGGGGCTTTCCATCATTGATGTGGCTGGTTGTTCTTACACGTGGAGGAACGTGAGGTTACGATCCAGACTCGATCGTTTTCTCCTATCTCCTGCGGGGATGGAATCGTTCCCCCTGCCCCGGGCTTGGGCGTTACCGCGAGTTTACTCGGGCCACACTCCTATCCTCTGGTTGGCAGGGGAGGAGAGGAGTTGCAGGTTTCGCTTTCGCTTCAAGCGAAGTTGGCTTCCAAAGGACGGTTTTAGAGAGATGGTGGCCGAGGCGTGGAGGAGCTGGGACTCCGAGGGCATGGTGGTTTCAAGGTTCAGAGAAAAATTGAGATACCTTAGGTCCTATCTTTCTGCATTCGGAAGGAGGTTAGGACTTGGCATAAGGCTAGGGGAGGAGAAGCTCGGGCGGGGGTGGTGAGCATGGCCTCAAATTTCGTCGAAATTCGACCGAATTTCGATTTTGGTGAGTAACCGAAATCCAGCCGAAATGCCCTATATCGACCGAAATTTGGAGGCCTTAGTTGAAAAAACGAATGAAATGACCGAAATTCGGTCGAATTTCGATCGAAATTCGGTCGAAATTTCGTTCCGATCAGTCGCCGAAAACGAAACCGAAATCCGACATTTAAGGCCTTGGGGGCGAGGTTGGATGCCTTGGATGAAGAGGGGTTTGGATCAAGAGGAGGTGGCAGAGAGGCTGGGTTTGCTTGAGGAGTTGATGTTGGAAGACAGGAAGGAAGAGGTGGAATGGAGGCAAAGTTCGAGGCAGAAGTGGCTGAAGGAAGGAGACGCCAACATGAGATTCTTTCACTCCATGGCTTCTGGACGAAGACAAAGGAACTTCTTGCGTGAGTTAGAGATCGGGGGTGAGAGGGTGTTGGGGGAGGAGAAGTTTGGCATCGCCTTGCATGGGCACTTCGTGGAGTTCTCGCGTAGGAGGCAAAGAAGGGATGGGGGTGGTAGGGTACAGGGGTGGGGGGGATCACTGGTCGAGGGGTAGTTGGATGTCCTTTTGGCAAAATCCTCTGAGGCAGAGGTGAGGACGGCTATATTGGGGCCTGAATGCGAGCGGGGCTCCTGGACCTGATGGCTTCCCTATTTTGTTCTATCGTAAGTTTTGGTATTTATTGAAGGCGAATCTTTTGGAGGTTCTGAATGAATTCAGGATTGACAACAGGGGCTTCGACAAAGTGAATAGGGCGCTAATTTTCCTCCTTCCAAAGAAGTAAAATCCGTTGCGGGTGGACGATTTCAGACCTATAGCGATCTCCAACGCAATTTATCTTGTGGTGGCAAAGGTGCTCGCAAACAAGTTCAAGTTGGTTATGGATTTTGTGGTGCTAGGGCAATTTGCCTTCATCCCGGGGCGATAAATGGCGGATGGTATGATTATGGCGTCAGAGATATGCCTCGAGTAGAAGAGGGCGAGAAAGAAGGATGCACTACGGAACATTGTTTCACATTTCGTGAAATTTTGACGAAATTTCGATTTCAACAAGGAACCGAAATCTCGAGCGAAATGGCGATATGAGGCCAGTTTTCGGTCATTTCTTCACAAATGGTAGTCGATATGGGTGAAATGTCGTCGAAATTTCGACGAAATATCATATCAACAGGGTATCGATACGATATCCGAAACCGATATTTAAACCCTTGCTATGGAAGATTGACTACGCAAAAGCCTATGACTATGTTGATTGGAGATTCCTATGGACTTCCTTGCGGCGGAGGGGCTTCCGGAGAATTGGGTTCAGTGGATGAAGAGATGTGTCATTACATCATCCTACTCAATTTTGGTAAACGGCAAGACGGAGGGTGGTCTCATGCAGCCTCAGCGAGGGGTCCGACAGGGTTGCCTGCTGGCTACCATGCTTTTCGTCCTTGTGGCATACTGCCTCGCGGTGTTGTTTAGGGCAGACGGTGGAGGTCGGGTGGTGTGAGGGTTTTCGGCTAAGGAACATTTCTATCCCCTTGCTACAATATGCAGATGATACGGTCCTTTTCATGGGGGCGGATGAGCAGAACCGCAATGTCGCTTTGGCAGTCTCTCTGGTCTTGAGATTAACAAGTAGAAGTCGGTGGTTGTGGGCTTTGGAATTGAAGGTGTCGAGCGCAATAGACTCACGGATTTGGTTAGGGGTCCTTTGGGGGTTCTCCCTATATCCTATCTTAGACTGCCACTCGTGGACGGTAAGCTAAAAAAATCGGACTGGGATTGCTTGATGCGCAGAATGGAGGAGAGATTACATGGCTGGAAGGGGGTTCTCGCTGTCATTACCATCTTCTTCTACTCGACTCGGTTAATGCTGGTGGGGGGTCAGGAAAAGGTTGAAACTCTGATGAAGACCTTTATTTGGTCAGATGGTGATGAATCTCGTATTGTTGGGAAAAATGAATAGCTTGTTTATTCCATGAACCCTAGGCTCTCTTATATAGGAGAGTAGTCTATGGGTAAATTACATAAAGCATACTATGAAGAAAATAAAATAGAGAAAAGGTACAGATACTACTACTACTGTATGCGTTAACACTCCCCCTCAAGATGGAGCATAGATATCAATCATGCTCAGCTTGGAAGCACACTTCTGAAATGGGCCTCGTAGCAATGCTTTGGTGAATATGTCCGCAGTCTGATTCTCTGAGGTAACATGAGATGTAGCAATGAATCCTTTCTGAATCATATCACGTATGAAGTGACAGTCCACCTCAATGTGCTTGGTCCGCTCATGGAATGCTGGGTTGTTTGCAATGAACAGGGCAGCCTGATTATCACATTCCAAGTTCATAGGAAGTGGTACATCTAAGCATAGGTCTGTAAGCACAGCTTTCACCCACATCATCTCTGTAGTATCCTGGGCCATAGCCCTATATTCGGATTCAGCACTAGATCTAGCTACCACCGTTTGTTTCTTACTTCTCCATGAGACTAGGGCATCTCCAACATAGACTGCATACCCTGAGGTGGACTTCCTATCCTTGGGACATCCTGCATAGTCTGCATCTGCACATGCTGAGATAGAGATCCCCTTTCCTTTCTTGAATAGCAGACCTGCATCTGGAGAAGATTTGAGATATCTAAGAATCATATGTATTGCATCCATATGCACCTGGCGTGGTTGCTCCATGAACTGGCTCACACGACTCACTGCAAATAATATATCTGGTCTAGTGATCGTGACATACAACAGTTTGCCTACCAGTTCTCTGTATCTTCTCCTATCCACCTCCTCTGTGTTATCTTCATAAAGCTTCATGCTGGGATCCATTGGTGTCGTAGCAGGTCGACGCCCAAGCATACCTGTTTCACTCAACAGATCTGTAACATATTTCCTTTGTGACATTATTAGCCCATATGAATTTCTAGCAAATTCAAGCCCCAGAAAATATCTAAGGACCCCAAGATCCTTAGTGACAAATTCACTACCCAGCATTTCTTTCGCCTGCCTTATGCCCTGCTCATCATCTCCTGTAATCAAGATGTCATCAACATAAACCATAATGACAACGATACATCTCGCGGTCTTCTGTACAAACAAGGAATGATCAGCATTGGAGCGTTTGTATCCTTGTTTCTCGAAGAGATCCGAGAGCTTCTGAAACCATGCTCTGGGGCTCTGCTTAAGGCCATAGATAGCCTTATGCAACCTGCATACCTTGGAACACTCCCCCTCAACAGCAAACCCAGGTGGTTGTTACATATAAACCTCTTCCTGCAAATCTCCATATAGGAATGCATTCTTCACGTCCAACTGATGAAGCGGCCAGTCTCGAGCAACTGCAACTGACAACAAGATCCGTAGAGTGGAATGACGTGCCACAGGCGAGAATGTGTCAAGATAATCCACCCCGTATGTCTGTGTGAATCCACGTGCAACCAGACGCGCCTTGTACCTTTCAATAGAGCCATCTGCATTTTGCTTCACTGTGAACACCCACTTGCAGCTCACTGGGTTCACATCTGGAGGTATAGAAACCAAACTCCAAGTTCCTCTGGACTGAAGTGCCGCCATTTCTTCTTCCATTGCTAGCTGCCATCTACTATCCTGCAGAGCCTCATGATAATTTTGTGGAATATCTATAGTTGAAAGTGCCATAACAAACGACCTGAAGTCTCCAGATAGCCGCTCAAAAGATACAAAAGCTGATAATGGATATTTGGCACAGCTCCTCTTCGACTTCCGTAAAGCAATGGGAATATCCAAATCAGTTGTAGGCTCATCTGGGACCTGCACCACATCCTGCTCAGAAATGTCGTCAGATCCATCAACATTAATATTTTCATTACATACCATAGGCGAGCTAGTGGACGAGTCATGACCATGAGCTGGAGGAAGCCTGCGGGTATAATGGAACGGGAACGGTGAGATAGGCTGCGGTGGTGGTGGTGGTGGTGGTGGTGGTGATGATGGCTTCTGAGGTGGTGGTGTCATGTATATGGCATCAGGAGGTGGTGATGGTAGCTGTTTGTCTCCTGATGCTGAAAAATACATAACAGATTCAAAAAATGTAACATCTGCACTGATCATATACCGCCGACGAAGAGGATCAAAACACTTGTACCCCTTTTGAGTTCTGGAGTACCCAACAAAGACACACTTGACAGCCCTAGGAGAGAGCTTGTCAGTACCAAGCGACAACTGATGGACAAAAGCAACCGACCCAAACACACGAGGAGTGAGGGTGAACAGATCCTTGTCAGGATGAATAAGTGAAAACGGGATCTGTTCATTCAAGACAGACGAAGGCATACGGTTGATTAGGTAACATGCAGTGAGAACTGCATCACCCCAGTAGTAGGGAACATGACTCTGTATAAGGAGAGATCTTGTGACATCAAGAATGTGACGGTGTTTTCTTTCAGCAATCCCATTCTGTTGAGATGTATGAGCACAAGATGTTTGGTGAATAATCCCTCTTGAGGAGTAGTAATTGGCAAGAATATTGGTGCACAACTCTAAAGCATTATCACTTCTCACAAATTTCACAGATGTGGAGAAAACATTTGTATTTCATTCAGAAAATGGATAATGATATTTCCTGCTTCAGATTTATTTTTCATCAGAAATACCCATGACACTCTAGAGAAATCATCCACAAATACTATATAAAATCTGTCCCTGATGATCGGGTACATGACTCGGACCCCAGACATCAATATGAAATAACTCAAACCTGGAGGTACTACTCCGACCAGGACGACTGGGAAAGGACGACCTGTGATGCTTTCCCAACTGACACGCCTCACACTGAATAGGTGTGTGAGGTAGACCATAGGGTAAAACTTGACGCAACTTCTGAAACGGTAAATGACCAAAACGTAGATGCCATAATAAGGTTGATACTTGTCTAGAAGGAGAGGATGAGGATCCAGCAAAAGGAGTCTGATTCAAGCGGTAGAGGCCTCCTTGCTCATAGCCACGACCAATCACGTTGCCCGTATGGATGTCCTGAAAAATCAAAGAAGATGGATCAAAAATTGCACGACAATGTAGATCCTTCGTAATCTGACTAATTGACAATAAGTTCATAGAAAAATCAGGTGCATGTAGCACATTCTTGAGCTGCATAGAAGATGTCAATCTAATCTCCCCCTGACCAATGATGGGGGAATGAGTGCCATTGGCAATCACTACTGTCCGACCTGGAGGGATCCGAGTGTATCCTGAAAGCAGATGCTGGTCGCCACATAGATGATGTGTAGCGCCCGAGTCCATAATCCATGGTAAAGTATCTGATCTACTACTGTTCAGTGCAAGTATACTACCTGAGGTACTGGTAGAAGTGGAGGCAGAAGCAGCGGCATCAGACTGAGGCTCTGTAGTCGGTGCTGGGCCAGATGGTGGAATAATGTCCCTCAGACGGGCAACTAGATCGTCGAACCGTTGGTCTAAAGTAGCAGCAGATGGGGGCTCTATCTGCTCAGCAGCTCGTGCGGATGCAGGAAATCCATGCTTTGAGTAGCATGTATCTTCATTGTGTCCAACTCGGTGACAGTAGGTACATGTTGGCCTAGTGCGGCCACCCCTTCCACGAGGTCCACGTCCACAGCCCTGGTGATGAAATCCGCGACCTCTGCTAGCCGCCATAGCTGACGAATTCTGACTCACGGCTGTGGAAGGAACTGTGATCCGACTCAATCTATGAAAGGCTTCCTCCATGGGAGGAATAGTTGAGTCAGCCAATATCTGTGATCGTGCCGCCTCATACTCTGGATCGAGCGCAGCCAGGAACACACCCACCATTGTCGCATTCCTGTACGTCTTCTGCTGTTCTGACGTGGCAGTAAGGGGCATGAAGCTATAAAGCTTCTCGAACATCCCTCTCAATGATGTATAGAGAGAATGTAAAGGGCGACCATTCTGCTTTATTGTGAATATGTCATGTTGAAGTTGCAGAATCTTTATCTCGTTCTTTGCCTGAGAGTATGTTGCCACCAGAATATCCCACATATCCTTGGCTGTGGGTTGATATAGGATGTCATTGGCAATCTCAATAGCCAACGTACCAGATAGCCAAACCTTGGCATATGCATCATCGGCCTCCCATGAGGCATGGACTCCAGTCTTCTCTGCAGGCTCAGGTTCGGTAAGAATGTGCTTCTTACCTGTTGACTTCATCATACTCATGAACTGCATTACCCACAGTTCATAGTTTGTACCGTCCATCTTGACAATGGGCGCTGGACCACGAAAGGCGCCAATAGATGGGATATCAGCCTTGCTTTCTGACATACTGGAGATGGAAGACTGGAGCGACTGACAGAAGATGAGCTTTGTCTACAAAGACATAGACGGGATTAGTTGCATGTGTAGACCTCAAGCAACTATCCCCATGAAGATGTGCGTGCTACGGTCTTTACGTGCGCAAGAATCAGGAAGATGCACACAAAGAAGATGCGTGCACTGGAGATGCACTAGGCAGGCGCACAGATGATCACGCGCAGGAGGCCCACGGTCACGCGCAGGCGACTGCGCACATGGTCGCGCACCGGAGACTGCGCACAGGCGCTATGTGCGCACAGGCGCTGCAAGATGCGCACCTGCGCACGCGCTGGAGGGTCCGATGCGCGCAGGCGCACGCGCGTTGCACAGCAGGAGAACGTGGCGCGCTGGAGGCGTGCTACACGCACAGGAGGAGACGCGCGAGCAGCAGCACGCGCAGAAGGAGGCACTGGAGCAGTTGCACGCGCAGGAGGAGAGGCGGCTTAGAGGCGGCGCCGCTCGAGAGAGAAGGAGAGGGAGAGGCCGGCGGGTGGGGTTAGGGTTAGGGTTTCGAGAACTCCGGTCTAGGACCGTCGCTCTGATACCATGTTGGGAAAAATGAATAGCTTGTTTATTCCATGAACCCTAGGCTCTCTTATATAGGAGAGTAGCCTATGGGTAAATTACATAAAGCATACTATGAAGAAAATAAAATAGAGAAAAGGTACAGATACTACTACTGTATGCGTTAACACGTATTCATTATGCTAAAATTGGTCAATTAGGCTCTGATCCCCAAAATTCATGTGCATTTAACCGTTACTAGAGCATCATTAGCATTCATACATGCGTAAATAATATTTGCATTTTATCATGCATAATTGCATTAAAAATCCCAAGTGTAAATTGGCCTAAAAAGCAGCTACCTTCCACAATTTTTAATTAATTCATCCTAACTCCAATTGACCACAAACTACCTCCATTGTGTAGATATTACTAACAAGAACAAAAAAATACAAAAAAATTACTAACTCAAATAAGTGTCAAATAATTCCAAAGTCTAATTTCACATCTGACGGACTAAAACGCGCATATCTTCCTCATACAGTCTTCGATTTTGGTCTACTCACTTTTTAATGTACTCCATTTTCAAATACTTTCAAAAACAGACCAATTTCGTAAAATTCAGAGCTCATATGTGAAAGTTGGGTTTTGGGCCTCTTTTGCGCAATTTAACCTGTTGCTATTTTTGACCTGAGTTTTTATGTATATAAGTAACCCTTCTAATTTTATTTCTTCTTCATTTATATTCTTTGATGAATGTTTTATCAAGCGACATAAAAATCCAAATCTATACCAAGACTGAAATCAAAGAACATGACTGTGTCCGAGTGTCTGTTGTGAGTCTGTACAAAAGTTTCGTGTTTCGTGCTTCTATTTTATTCCCCTATTTTCTTATTTATTAAAAATCCAAAAAATAGATTTGTGTGTAATTAATTTTCTTGTATTTTATCGTATTTTTTCTATATTTTTATCCTCTTTAAAAAACAACCAAAAATTTGCAAAACTCCAAAAAATCGGTTTTCTATATATACATGGAGACCACCAAAAATATCACTTTGTACGGATTACATATTTTGCTCACGGATCCTTCATGAAAGTTGTACATCTCATCGAGACGAACAACTTTGGTGAAGGAAATTTTTCGATCCGAGGTCTCTCTCTATTTCTTTTATATTTTTCTTCTATTTTTTAATTTTGAAATTTTTTTGGGGGTGATACGTGGCAGCCCCTGGTCGTGCCACGTAGGATCCCACTCTCTCTCTTGTCGCCCCTAGTCATGTGCGTCGCACGTGACCTCAACTTCTTCCCAAGTCACGTATGAGGCACGTAACTCGCCTTTCCCCAACCTCACTTCGATCACCGCCTCCTGCAACGACGTCATTTAATGAACGTGAAATCCGTCTCTTTAATAATCGATAATTATAGTATAGGAGGCGAAAATCAGTCGATCAAAAACCACAATCTTTGAATGTTGTGGAGTATTTTTAACTTGGTAAGTGTACCAAGGTCGAACACAAGGAACAGTTATTTTTAATTGCGAGGTTTTAAATTAATTTAAATAATTAAATAATTGCTAGGTTAATTTCTATAGCGAAAATGCAATGCGAAAAATCCAAAGAAAGATATTAAGATAGGATCTGAGACGAAAATTTTAATCCAAATAAACTGATCAGTTCTCTCAAAAATAGCCACAGATCGAATAAATGCAGGTAAGATTCCCAATAAACCTGCAATCAAAGATAAGCCTCAATTGATCTCAAAATTTTCTCTTATTCAATCCTCAAATAATTCGAGTTCAATCACATAAATTATTGAGAATTGGAACTATTTATTGTCAATTGAGTTGAATCCCCTGCAAAGCTTAGATCCTCAAATAATGATTTAGAATAATCATATTAGGATTGATCCAATTGAAATCCTCAAATAAATCCCTACAAGATAAACCATTAATTTCCCAATAAAATGAGGCATAATTATGTCAATTATTAGCCTGCGTAGACCAAATCACTCCTCAAATAATCATCATCATGAAATATTTCCTGATCTGTCCACAAGATATGTGAGATGATATAGCACAAAATAAGCTTCAAAATGACATATTATGCGCTAAAAATGAAGTTCATTTGATAAAGTTATGTCGTGTCGCTAGTCCTTACCATCCATAATCCAGTGGCATGGTTGAAGTGTCAAACATGGAGGTCAAAGAAATTTTACAGAAGCTAGTCCGCTCGGACAGGAAGAACCAGTCCCAACTCCTGGACTAGGTTCTATGGGCTTACCGGACGACTTACAAGACCCCATTGGACACCTCTCCATTTCGAATGGTATATGGAAAGCCATGTCATTTGCCCGCAGAACTCGTGCATAAATCAGAATGGACAATCAAAAAGATCAATTGGAACTATCACCAACGAAAGAAGAACAAAGAGATGGATTTGAATGAACTATCTGAAATCCGAAATCATGCCTACAAAAACAGCACCATTTACAAGGACAAAGTAAAGAAATTGCACGACAAAAACACTCGAACAAAGACCTTTGTCCTAGGACAGAAAGTTTGATTATTTAATGCAAGATTGAAAATTTTCCAAGGTAAATTGAAATCCAAATGGACGGGACCCTTCATCGTAAGAGAGGTGCACAATAACGGAATTGTTGAGATCTCAAAGATTGCAGATAGCATGCAAATTTCTATAGTCAACGGTCAGCTGCTTAAACACTGTGTCGAATCCAGTGAGCAGTTAGTGCATGTAGAACAGATCTCCTTCACTCAGGGCACGGCACTAGATGAAAAACTCGAACTGCCTGGATAAACCACCTCTTCAATTCCATCACTCTTATGAATATTCATCAACCTACTCATCTATTCGGTCCTCCACCTGTGTTTATCCGATCATACTCAGGCTGACCAGAGCCTAAGTATAGGGAGACCGGTATCATTGTGTATGCATCACTACTATTCTTTCCGCTCAGCCTCGACTACCTCATTTCATGCTTTTCTGCTATACTTAGTCCCTCAAAAGTATAAGTATAAGGGGGCATGTCGACTTCTATTATTCTTGACTCAACTATATTCAGCACGAGCTATGTCTACATTTCACTTTGTGCCATGAGGACATAGCACACGCTAAGTATAGGGGGTGTTTGTATATATTCTACCTACTTTATCCATAGCTCATACTTTAATTGTTTTCATCTAACATCGGGATTGGATACAAGTAGCGTATATTATGTATATAATATTAAATGCTTTTTGTAAAAAATACATGTTTTTCAAAAAAACAAAGAAAAACTTGTTTCATGAAAAAAGAAAAAAATCACTCATGGTCTTGCACTTCATCAAGCATCTCATGCATTCCTTGGTTGGATTATTCATGACACATTCACTATCACTCAAGGCTTGAGGATTTTGAGTACACTTGATTTATGAGATCTTGAGAATCTGAGTTAACCAACCTTAGTCATTAGGGTTTTGAACTTAATAATCCACACTCCCCTAGTTTGAAAGATCTAAGCATTATATTGCACTCTTCATCTCTACCTTCAAAAGAATATGATCAGCACTTCACTTCCACGACTGCATGATTGATGAGATGAGTTGAGTTATCACTTGAGGAACTAGGACTAGATATTTGAATTTAGACCCAATCTAATGATGCTCAAAGATGGGATAATGTTAATGAAGGCTTCAAGGAACCTGAGTGTCAGGAAAACTTTAACCAGTATGTAAATAAGTTCACATGTTATCTTTTGATATTTAACTATATGCCACGGTATGATGAAACTTATTTTAATTGTTGATCAATGTACACCAACTTTTGGTAAATGCAGTGGAGCTAGCCAACAAATGAAAAGAAAAGAAAGAAATGTCCAAAGAAAAGCTTTACCTCCAAAATCAAATTATAAATGAGCTTCCACCAATGGCGAGCGCTCCCAAACATTTTCAAAGTGTCCACTTGGACCAAGCGTTAATTAGGACCAAGGAGTCGGGCTGACACCAAAAAAGGACTCTGCATCGTAAATGATACAAGTCTGGATGTCGAAGGTATCTTATATGCTCAAAAAAGACACCCCGGTGTACTCCCAGAAAAATAAGTACAGACAACTCCGAATTCTCTTGACGGACACATTGATCAACAAGCTAAAAATATACATGTGTTGAGCAATAAGGCCCTCGAGAGGCCCCTTGTTCCAATATGAGGGAGAGAAAAGTATACACAATCATATGCCCTCCATCATATGGCCGTCCAACTATACTTTCAAGTCTGACAAACAAATGAGAAGGTGGATTGAATGCAAGAATAGACTTATTCCCTAGTGTTGAGGATTAGGTCTAGAGGAGAGTTCCATGAACTGGAACTTTAGGTGATGTCTCGACTCGACTCTCATGAATGCCGTACACTAAAAGACATATCCTTATATTATATATACAAACAGAGTCTGATAAATAGAGGAGTTGGATTCCTTTTCATTAAAGCCTGATTGAGCCCAGAATTTTAGGATCACTCAAATTAAGGGTCTTCGATGAATTGAACCTTGAAAATTCACATGCACAGTCAGAGATTTATCTAACTAAGCATTCATTCATCATGCTCGGGAACGAGCATGGTTTAAGTATAGCGATATGATGAATCTCGTATTCATTACGCTAAAATTGGTCACATAGGCTCTGTTCCCCAAGATCCATGTGCATTTAAACATTAATAGAGCATCATTAGCATTCATACATGTGTAAATAATATTTGCATTTCATCATACATAATTGTATTAAAAATCACAGATGTAAATTGGAAAAAAAAACATCTAACTTCCACAATTAATTCATCCTAACTCCAATTGACTCCAAATCACTTCCATTGTGTAGATATTACTAACAAGAATAGATAAAAAATACAAAATTAATAACTCAAATAAGTGTCAAATAATCCCAAAGTCTAATTTCACATCGGATGGACTAAAGCGTGCATATCTCCCTCATACAGTGTCCGATTTCGGTCTTCTCACTTTTAAAGTACTCCATTTTCAAATACCTTCAAAAACAGACCAATTTAGTAAAATTCGAAGCTCATATGTAAAAGTTGAGTTTTGGGTCTCTTTTGCGCATTTTAACTTTTTGCTATTTTTGACCTGAGTTTTTATGTATATAATTAACCCTTCTAATTTTACTTCTTCTTCATTTGTATTCTTTGATGAATGTTTTACCAAGCGACATAAAAATCCAAATCTATATCAAGATTGAAATCAAAGAACTTGATTGTGTTCCCGTGTCCGTTATGACTCTGTACAAAAGTCTTGTGTTTCGTACTTCTATGTTATTCCTCTATTTTCTTATTTATTAAAAATCCAAAAAATAGATTAATGTGTAATTAATTTTCTTGTATTTTATCGTATTTAATCTATATTTTTTATCCTCTTTAAAAAACTAAAAAAATTTGCAAAACTCCAAAAAATTTGTTTTCTATATATACATGGAGACCACCAAAAATTTCACCTTGTACGGATTACCTCTTTTGCTCACGGGTCATTCATGTGTACATCTCGTCTAGACGAACAACTTCGTAAAGGAAATTTTTCGATCCGAGGTTACCCTCTATTTCTTTTCTATTTTTCTTGTATTTTTCAATTTTGAAATTTTTTGGGTGACACGTAGCAACCTCCGGGAATGCCACATGGCACCCCACTCTCTCTCTCTTCTGTCGCCCCTAGTCACGTGCATCACACGTGACCTCAACCTCTTCCCAGGTCACATGCGAGGCACGTGACCCGCTTTCCCCTTCCTCCCTTCGATCTCCGCCTTCTGCAACCGCCACTCGTCGCTGCATGCGTGTAATGCCTCCACGCCTCACTCCTCCCCTCGCATGTAACGGCAGCCCCCAGCCACCACCCTCTGCTTCTGGCCGTTACGGACACCGTTGTGTCCCCTCCGTGAAACGCCTCCTCCCCCGAACCTGTCCTATAAAGCTCCGTTGCACGCCACCCCTGAAACCCAACCGTCGAATACCTATTAGCAAGGAGGAGCTTTGACCTCGGGCGGTGACAGCACCAGCATCTCTTCTCTCGCTCCGACGAGATCCGGCACCTCTCCAAGGGGTCATCGCAGAGCTCCTCCTTGGAGCTTCTGCCCTTGCTCCGATCTAACACCCGTCAAGCTTCATCCCACGTACCCCCGTTCCATTTTCATCTCCTCCGTCGTCCCTCGATCTGGGCCACCGCCCGTGTTCTTCCTCTCCATTTCCCTTTCATCCCAGATCCTCTCATCGCCGGCCTTGCAAAGGTCGGAGCTCAGCCTCGTTCCCACGTCTCCGTAGTCGGAGCTCCGCTCCCCTTCCCGTACTTTTCGTCTAACCCCTTGCAGGTGTTGCTCCGCTGCACCTCTCAGCCATGCCACCTCCAGCCGCCTGCGAGCGTGTCCCGCCCACGACCACAGGTGATCATCGGAGTTCACCACCTTGGCTCCGCCTCGACCTTGTGTCGGGCGAGGTCCCCAGCACCTTCCTCCACCACCGCCTTGTGCTTCATGACGCGAGCACCTTCCTCTGCCATCGCGGAGCCCCTCCCTCAGCGCTCAGCCTCAAATCTTCCAACGCCGCTCCAACACATCTCCACCTCCAGCCACCCTGCACATCCTCCGCCATGGCCACGGTCTTTGACGAAGACCTTGTTCGCCTTCACCACCGCTGGATCGGGAGATCCAACAGTTCATGCCACGCCACGCCCCCCACCCGAGCCTAGGCCCCAGCCTCGAGGCTCGGGCCGCCTGGACTACCTCTTGCCGCCACGTCAAGCCTCGGCTACCCGAGCCTTTGCCTTGGTCCGAGCCTCTGCTTCAGACAAACCGAGCCTCCGTCGAGCCTCTTCCTAACAACATGCAGGCTCAGAACACCGAGCCTCTAGCTTGGACATTTCGAGCCTCATTAGCCCGCCACATAGGCACGGGACACAAGCCTCTACTTCAGAACCTCATAACCTCTCTGCACGCACAATGCAGGTGTGGGGAAGGTGAAAATTGCAAACATCCCCTCCAGCTCCAGCAAATCACAAAGCAGTCCTCCCTAGTGTTGTTGTCATCATCACGTGCTATGCATGTGAGCTTGGGAAATTTTGCGCACATGTCATCCAAAGTTAGTTGAATTGCAGAAAGACCCCCGCAGGACCCATTCAACTTTCAGAAATTGCAGATAAATCCCTCAGGAACCATTTCAAGGAGAAATATTTATTTTATTTACATTTTAGTCCCTACAACTTCATTTTATTATAACTTTCTCAAATGAACCCCGTTTTTAGCGCATAATATGTCATTTTGAAGCTTATTTTGTGCTCTATCATCTCACATATCTTGTGGACAGATCAGTAAATATTTCATGATGATGATTATTTGAGGAGAAATTTGGTCTATGGAGGCTAATGATAGACATAATTGTGCCTTATTTTATTGGGAAATTAATGGTTTATTTTGCAGGGATTTATTTGAGGATTTTAATTGGATCAATCCTAATCTGATTATTCTAAATCATATTTGAGGATCTAACCTTTGCAGGGGATTCAGCTCAACTGACAATAAATAGTTCCAATTCTCAATAATTTATGTGATTGAACTCGAATTATTTGAGGATTGAATCAGAGAGAATTTTGAGATCAATTGAGGATTATCTTTGATTGCAGGTTTATTGGGAATCTTGCCTGCATTTATTCGATCTGTGACTATTTTTGAGAGAACTGATCAATTTATTTGGATAAAAATGTTCGTCAAAGATCATGCGCTTAATATCTTTCTCTGTGATTTTTTGCATTGCATTTTCGATACAGAAATTAACATAACAATTATTTAATTATTTAAATTAATTTAAAACCTCGCAACTAAAAATCATCATTCATGTGTTCGACCTTGGTACACTTACCGAGTTAAAAATACTCCACGACATTCAAAGATTGTGGTTTTTAATCGACGTGGATTTATGTGTGGACATGAAGATTATTTGGGCGGCCAGAATCCCTCTCAGGGTGAAGATTTTCCTTTGGTATCTGAGACGAAATCGCTTATGTGATAAGGCGAGGAGGAGAAGGATGTTTGGCTTGGAGGACACGCGATATGACAGGTGTGAGGGCTCGGTTGAGGATGCAGATCACTTTTTTTTGGATGCGCGACTTCGGCGTAAGTGTGGAGGGAGTCGGGAATTGCTTGGGGGGAGGCGACAGGGTTAGAGCTGTTTTAGAGGTCGGTTCGTGCAGTGGGCATGGGTTCGACAGGCGACTACTCCAAGACGTTTGCAGTGCTTTGGGCTATTTGGGTAGGGAGAAATGAGCTAATTTTCAAAAACCAGAGGTTCTACTCTGAGAATGTTGCCTCACATTGTAATGCATTCTATAATTTTTGGACTTCTTTGTAAGGTTTCGATCTTATTATATTATAATTTTGGTTGTGGCGACTCCCGTCTCGAGAGTGCACCCTTTTTTTCATCAAAAAAAAATCCACAACTACAGCAAGAAGAACTCGAGGTATAGAGTAGCGAGCAACAGGTGAGAATGTGTCTAGATAGTCTACCCCATAAGTCCGAGTAAACTGCGTGCAACCAATCTGGCCTTGTAACGATCAAGACTTCCTTCTGCATGGTGTTTGACAGTAAACACCCACTTGCAACTGACAATAGATGCTCTAGAAGGAGCAAGAACCAAGCTCCAAGTGCCATGCAACCGTAACACGGCCATCTCCTCTCATATGGCAAGACGCCATCGGTTATCTCTTAAGGCATCCTGGTAAATCCGTGGAATCTCCACGGCAAAGAGACCAACTGCAAATCTCTTGAAATCCCCTGCAAGGCGATCAAAAGAAATATGGGAAGCAAGTGGATATGATGTACAGGTACGCTTTTACTTCCGAAGAGCAATAGGAACATCTAGGTTATCGGGGACCCCCTCATTCTGTATGCCAGACTCCTGTAAAAGTTCCTCCTCGGACACATCTCCAAACCCATCAATAGAAACAAGGTATTCATAACAAACTTGAGGCGTGCTGGATGATGGACGTGGTCCATGAGCAGAAGCCAGCTGACGAGTTTAGTAATGTGGCAGGGTGGAACAAGGGTAGCGAGTGATGGTAGTACAGGAGGAGGTGGTGGAGGTGGAACAACAGGAGGTGGTGGAGGTGATAGTCTTGGGGGTGGAGGTGGCATGTAAATCCCATTATCTGGATCAGAAGAGGTCCATCTATCTCATGTAGGGGAAAATACATTACTGACTCAAAAAATGTGATATCAACACTAACATAAATTTCATGTGCAACAGATCATAGCATCTATGTCCCTTCTGTGTCCTGGAATATGCAACAAAAATGCATTTGACAGCTCTAGGAGAGAGCTTGTCAAGACCAAGAGACAACTGATATACAAAGACAACTGAGCAAAAGACACGAGTGAGTGAGAACAAATATTTCTTTGAAAAGGCAAGTGAAAAAGGAATTTTCTCACCCAGCATAGTCGAAGGCATGCGATTCACAAGATACCAAGCAGTAAGAACCGCATCACCCCAGAACGAATGTGGGGCACGACTCTGAATGAGGGTCCTAGTAACATCAAGTATATGTCGATGCTTACATTCTGCGACACCATTTTATTGAGACATGTATGAACAAGAAGTTTAATAAACATTACTTATACCATGTAATGAGAAGAACTATGATAGTAGAAGAGTACAAATTCCAATGCATTGTCAACTTCGCAAAAATTTGATTGTAGAGGAAAAGACATTCTTTACTTCATTGATAAAAGATTTTATCATATCTCCAACCTAAGATTTCTTTAATAAGAAAACCCGTAAGAAATGAGAGATTTTTTCTGATGTTAAAACTGGTGAGTCCCCATGTCGGGGATCATTGTCTGTAAATTTTTACTAAAAGAGTTTCACAATACATTACTTGGAGAGCCAGGAATTGTACAACACATTACAATGGCACACTACGTTCTCGTTGTAAAATCTATGATTCGTGAAGATTAGCTCATTGCGTCCTAGCCAAATTCCCCAGAGTACTACGAAAGGTCGCGAACAGTCGTCAGTAAAGTTGTCGTCTATCCTCCTGACAGAGCTCCAGAAGTTCGCAAGACCATCGATCTCCACCCATGGGATTGCAACTTCGGAACAGACCCTCGCGTATGATGAGCATTTGAAAAAAAAGGTGGTCTGAGTCCTCGGCATCCTCCCCGCATCTGTCACACTGTGTATCGGTAAGACGAAAGATGCGCCCCCTCCTCGCTTTGTCACAAAGTCATTCCCTTCTCAGGCACCAAAGGAAGACCTTCACCCTTGGCAGAATTTTTACCGCCCGAACCACGCACATGTCCTGGCACGTCTCGTTGTCTCGCTCCTCATCCCTCCTCAATTCAAGGTAGACCTTCTTGACCGAGAAGGCACTGCCCTCCCAAAGGAAATGGTCTCAGTCCTGCGAAAAGGCGTCGTATTGTGGCATTGCGGCCAACATCGCCAGATATTCATCAAGACGTTGATCAGAGAGATCTACAAGGAACAGTGATGCCCACGCATCCTCCATCGTCACATGTAAAAGCGTTGCCTGCTTCATCACCGCCAAGGAGAAGAGGCGGAGGAATCTAGCCTCCAGACTACCCTCGCCCGACCAATCGTCATGCCAAAATCTGAAGATCTCTCCGTCGCCCACAACTGGACGGAACCGTGGCGCCATCCACGGCATTATCGCACGCATATCGACCCATAACGGGGAAACGCAATCTCTTAGTTTTCAGCTCACTTCTGACCCCGTAAATTTGCCTCAGTAGTCGTACAATCAGGGATGTAAACAGGCCCCAGATTCGGACGGCCCATTTAGAAAATAGGGCCTTGTTCATGCATTCCACAATCCCTGACCCCTAGGCCTCCCTCCTCGCGTCTCTTGGTGATGTCCTCCCAACTAACTAGGCCCAGGATCCTGCTTTCTCCCTTCGAACCAGAAAAACCTTTTCATTAAGGACTTGATCTTTCTTCTAATACCAGTTGGCATCAGCTTAATGGAGGAAAAATATGGGTATTGCGGACAGGACGTGTTTTAGGAGAATCAGCCTACCCTGCGAGAAAGCGTAACCGCCTTCTAGCCCACTAGTCATTGCTCCATCCTCAGTACCAGATCGTCCCAGTCCGTCCTTCTTAGCTTCCTAGCGACTAGCAGCAGGCCCGGATATCGAATCGGCAGGCTCCCCACCGAACACTATGTTACCTCCTCCAGGCGTGTTCTGTCCACCTCATTCATCCCAAAAGCGATAACGATTGACTTGGCCTTGTTAATAACCAGACCCAAGAGTTCACCGAAGATGTCTACCAGTTATACAACCATTGTGTTCTGCTCGTTTGTACCCCCAGGAAGAGAATCGTATCATCTGCATACTGTAACAGGGGGATAGAGATATCTCCTCTTCTGTAGCCCTCACTCAAGCCCGCCATGTTCGCCTGTTTGAGAAGAACACCCAAGGCATCCGCCATGATGACATACAACATAGGGGCTAACGGGCACTCCTGCCTCACCCCCCCCGTTGCGGCTAGAAGAAGCCTCCCTCGAATTTTCCATTCATCAGGATTGCGTAAGAGGAGGTGGTGGCATACCTCTTCATCCATGCCACCCACAGCTCCGAAAAACCTCTCCTCCAAAGAGAGGTCCATAGGAATCTCCAGTCCACCGAATCATAGGCCTTAGCGTAGTTAATTTTGCATAAGGCTCCTCTTGCTTTCGACCGTTGCCAGTCAAGACAAATCTCCGTGGCCATTTCCAGGTCGTCTGCCATTTGCCTCCCCGGAATGAAAGCCGATTGACCCGGTAGAAGCACCGCGTCCAGAACCCCCTTCAATCTATTCGCCAGAATGTTCGCGATGATCAGGTAAATCCCATTCGAGAGAGCAATAGGACTTAAATCTTCCACTTGCACAGGGGTGTCCTTTGGGAGAAGAAACAACAATGCCTAGATAATCTTCTCAAGACCATTGTTACATTCCCTGAATTCATTGAGCACGGCCAGAATCTCCTCCTTTAGAAGTTCCTAAAATTCCATGTAGAAAAAAATCGGGAATCCGTCCGGGCCGGGGGCGCCATCTGCGTTCAAGCCATACACCGCCCTCCTAGCTTCCTCCACTGAGAAAGGAACCAGAAGTCCCTCCACATGTTCTGTCAACAGAACCTCCACTCCTGACCCCAGCCACCCCCAACCGCTCCCTTCTCACCTTTTAGATGCGGCCACAAAATGACTCCTCAACGCCCAGCCAATGGCGGCTTCCCCCGTAACCCTCTCCCTACCCACCTCAACCTCGTGAATGTAATTCCTTCTCCTCCGTCCCGACGCAAGAGTGGAAAATGTGGTGTTGGCATCCCCTTCCCGAAGCCACTTTTGTCTGGATCTTTGGCGCCACTCCACCTCCTCCTTCCTGTCCTCCAATAAGAGTTCCTCTAAGAGACCTTGCTTCTTCTTGAACTCCTCCTCAGTCATATCTCTCTTGTCGTCCAGTCGGTCCAATCTAACATGTGTCCATGGCGATCGGGTACACGATTCGGCCCCCAAATGTCTACATGACTCAACTCAAAAAGAGAGCTACTGCTCCGACTCGGACGATTAGGAAAATCAAACCGATGATGATTTCCCAACTGGCATGCCTCACGCTGAAAGGATAAGTGAGGTGAGATCAGAGGAAGAATGTGGCACATCTTCTGAAGGGGAAGGTAACCAAAGCGCGGGTGTCACACAAATGGAGAGATCGGTCCTATAGGATGAGAAGATAGACCAGCATATGGAGTATGTACCAGTCGATAGAGGTTGTCTTGCTCACAGCCACAGCCAATCACCCTGCTCGTAAAGAACTGAAATACAAGAGAAGATAGGTCAAAATAGCACAAAAATGCAAATCCTTTGTAATCTAGCTAATAAATAATAAATTCATAGAAAAATCAGGAGCATGCAACACATTCTGTAAACGCTTTGAAGGCGTCAAACTGATCTTCCCATGTCATGTAATTGGTGAATGAGTACCAACGGCTATGACAATTGTTCTGCCAGGGGAAACATGTCTGTATTCAGCAAACTGGCCTCTATCCCCACACATGTGATGGGACACCCTGAAATCCATAATCCATTCCATAATATCAGTGCCATGACAACTAGTAAGAGCGTATATGCTACCTGAGGTACTGGCAGAGGCAGAGATACTGGCAAAAGCAGAGGTTGCAACATCAGAATTGCCTTTCGAAGCAGACGATCAAGCAAGGTGCATAATTTCTCATAATCAAGCCACTAGGTCATCAAGCCTCTTATCAGACGAAGAAATTGCAAAGGGCTCAGCTTGCTTCACTACATGGGCAGATGCAGGAAAACCGTGCCTGGAGTAGCATGTATCCTTTGAGTGTCCTGGACGGTGACAATAAGTGCACGGTTGACGAATACGACCTCCACTACCACGAGGTCCACGACCACGAAACTGAGAATCACCTCCTCTACCACGAGAGGCGGCCATCGTAAAATAGGTCTAACTAGAAATAGATGATAGGACAGTGATCCTGTTGAGTCTGTGATAGGCATCCTCCATGGGAGGAATAGTAGCATCTGCAAGTATCTATGAACGAGCAGCCTCATACTCTGGATCAAGTGTTGCTAGAAATACACCAATCATAGTGGCATTCATGTATACCTTCTGCCACTGTTGTAAAAGTCATCCGACTAGGCCTATTAGTCGGCCCGACTAGTCGAGTAGGTGGGGTAGCCGACTCGACTAGGCCTAGTCAGCCCTTAGTCGGTCAACCCAACTAATCGAGTCGACTAGTCCGCCTAGTCGCCCGACTACAAGGCCGACTTTTACATAAAGATTTTTTAATTTTTTAGTTTTTTGATTTTTTAAAAAGCAAACTTATTCTAATATGCTTAATGTTATATTTAAAGACAATTACTTCTTTTATTTCATTATGATAGTATAGAAAAAATATAAAAATCAATACAAATACATAAGAATATGTGTATAAAAATTGATTTATATATTTAAAATAATTAAAAAATTCAAAAATCGACTAATAGCCGACTAAATCTGATTAGTCACCCGACTTCCGATTAATCCTTAGTCAGTGACCCTGCCAACCGAGTACCGACTACCGCTTTCTGCAACCTTGCCTTCTGCTACTCAGGGGTAGAAGCAAGAGGCATGAAGTTGTGGAGCTTCTCGAACATGCCACGGAGAGACGTGTATAGAGAATGGAGAGGACATCCATTCCGTTTGACTATAAATATGCTATGTTATAGTTGTTGGATTTTCGTCTCATTACTCGCTTGAGAATAGGTGGCTGTGAGGATATCTCACATCGCTTTAGCAGTGGGATGATGTGAAACATCATTGGTGATCTCTATCATCGATGTACCAGATAACTAAACTTTGGTATAGGAATCATCTGCCACCTATGAAGGGGTTCACTCCAGTTTTCTATGTTGGCTCCTCGGTAAGAATATGTTTCTTACATGTAGACTTCATGAGATTCATGAACTGCATGGTCCATAATTCGTAGTTCATCCCGCCATCTTGACTATCGACGCTGGACCTCAGAATGCGCCTGTGGCAGGAAGATCAACCTTATCCTCTGACATACTGCCAGATAGAGAAAAACTAGGGTTTGTAGACCAAAAGAACTATGTTTATAGAGACATACAGGGAATTGGTTGCATGTGTAGACTTAGGATGCAACCAATTCCATTAACAAGAAACGGATTGCGGTGGAACCCGCATGAGGTGGCAGCGAATGCCGCGCACTATGGATGGCGAGCCACAGAGACCAATGGCAGCGGCAAGAGAGAGAGGTTGCCGGCGGCAGCAAGAGAGAAAGAGAGAGGCCGGCAGGAGGGGCGGCGAGGGAGATGAAGGGGGGGCTAGTGGGTGTGGTTAGGGTTTCTTGGGTACGAGAGCTCCGATTTAGGACCGACACTCTGATACCATGTTGGGAAAAAGAATGAGAGTTTTATTCCAAAGAACCCTAAAGCTCTCTTATATAGAGGAGAAGCCCATGGGTAAATTATATAAAACAGAAAAATAAGTATAAATTGAGAAACGGTACATATACATAATAATATCTCTATAGTTTCCATGTATCGTATGGTTCCACGTCGTCGACAGTGTGTCTACCACAATCACAAAAAGGAGAAGAGCCAAAAGACATCCATGTGACACGCCCAGTATGGCCGGAAGAAACCACCCTCGTTGCTCCTATCCTCCAACACTAAAAATGAAGGTGTAGTAATGCGCATTTTCTTCTAGGAAATCCACAACTCCATATAATCTTTTGATGCAAAGCCGCTCAGATGAACTTCAAGTCAACATAATATTAAGTTTTGAAGATATATATCTTCCACAGAAAACTATTCCTCTTTATCTGCTCCCAGTCTCCAATCACCTCTCCTCAAGTGATTTGTCGATAGCTTACCAAACAATCAAGTAGATGGCATTTGACGGCATCATCGGATAATCATCCTTAGTCGCAACATCCATTCTAGGCAGAAGGAAAATGAGAGCCTTATTCACACAATAGAAGCCATGATTTCCCTGTCTGAACTCCTCAATCAACTCCACATTCTGCAAACACTTGAAATGTAATTAAGTCCTAACTGAGTCGATCGAGACTGAACGCCTCCAGGTTTTCTGGTCAAAGAATAAAACTTAATAAATGTTGCATTTAGTACATTTACTTACAACCTGGATCTATTGTTGAGGCAATATTCAGCTGCCTATAAACTCAAATGACAGTTCCCTTACAAGCAGGAAGCGCTGGACGGCATAGGGCATCACAAAACAACCATTTATCATGGAAAATGTAAGGGTGAATTGGTAAGCCTTGTAATTGCAGACTATATGTCTCATGACTCTCCTCAACTCAAGAAATGGCCGATTTTGACGTCTCATGATAATACCATACCGTTCGCCTCCAAATCTGTGTTGTTAAAAGCGAGAGGCGCTTCAAGGCGCTAGGGGGTGCAAAACGCCCGAGGCGCTAGGCGCTTCCTAGGCGCTCGCCTGAGAAAAGAAAGGCGTCATATATAAAAATAAATAAATTATGCACGAGTCTATGTAATATATGCACATACACACATGTGTATGTATGTGTAATTGTAAATATATGTATGTATAACTTATATTTCAATTTAAGACCAATCCAATATATTTGTGGGTGTGTTTACATACACGTATATAAATGTGTATGTGTACATGTGTGTGTGTATGCATAGTTTTTTTTGACGCTCAAAAAAAGGGGGAGACACATAGTATTTTTTGAGTATGTATGCATAGTTGTAAATATATGTATGTATATAGCTTATATTTCAATTTAAAACCAATCCAACATATTTGTGAGTGTGTTTATAAACGCGTATCTAAATGTGTGCATGTACATGTCTATATCTATGTATGTATATGTATATGCTATCACCAAATTATATTTTACGATCAATCCACTATTTATTAATATGTGTATGTATAATGTATGCATGTACTTGCATATGTATGTAGATGTATTAAATATTTGTGTTTATGTGTGTATTTGTATGTATGTGTATCTGTATGCGTATATATTTGCATACATGTGTATGTGTTTATGTATAAGTATTCGTACATGCCAATGTATACATGTGTGTTTTGTCTATTTATTTATATATATATATATATGTATGTATGTATGTATTTATAATACTTCAAGCTAATATAGAGAGAAGAATGTATACTTTTTAGTCAAAAAGTACATGTAATATTTAGAACTAAAACATGAATGTACATGTATACGTATATGAAATAGAAGTGTGTAAATTACATATACATGTGTGTGCATATGTATAAGTATGTGTGTTAATGATAATGATACTTAGAACTAATATATATCTAATATAAAAACCTAAACATGGATAAAAATCACACAAAGTCCGCAAAAAGCCTTACTTTTGCCTTAGGCGCTCAAGGCGAGCGCCTAAAGCCTCAAGCCAGGCGCTCGCCTGAGCGGCGTCTGAGGCAAAACGCTTCGCCTGGAAGGAGGCAAGGCGCTAAGGCCTCGCCTTGCCTGGGAGCCTTGGCGAACGCCCGGAGGGCTTTTGACAACACTGCTCCAAATTATGACCAAACTAGTATATCCACATAAAAAATTGTGAAAGCTGAAATCGCATCATCGATACTCTCCGAATTATAATCAATTTACACCCAGAGGCCATTATTCAATATAATAGATCTGTCGATTGCTTTGATAGATGCTTGATCGTGTCATGATACACCATCTTATTTCGATAGAAAATCCCCTTTCCATGCAAGGTGCCTCCTTTCTCCATCAGGACTGGTTCTTGATCAATTATAACTAATCAATACAAAGAAGACTCGACTTTTACCTCACCAATCACCCATGCATGAACATATCACTGCATAAGGGGTGCCAAGCTACTGAACGTACAAAATTTAAGCCAGCATTCAATCAGAGATTCCATCAAAAGTAGCAATGATATTGTCTATTAAAATCCTACCTCGATGCGTAATTCTGAAATTAGTATATGCAAAGCCAGCATGAGTAGTAAAATAAGTTTGCACCTACCAAGTGTATTATCTCAGGTTTATTCACATTAGAACCTCGTCGAGGTCCACTTTTATCCAAGCTGCTTGCATCTGATGCAGCTGCAGTAGAAAACAAGCTTTCTAGTTCTGAAATATCGATTTCCGGTGCCCTTCATGATTAAACATAAAAAAAGATAAATAAGAGACAAAGCAATAAATAGATGCTTTGTAATAGAAGGTAGCTCGTAAAATAAAGAAGTCACTTTTACAGAATATTATTACGGAAATTCTCTATTTTTCCCATTTATGAACAAAGTGATCTGCCTTGAGATTGGGTAGGCATTCAAAAATTATCAAGCAAGATCGAAAACCCACGAATCAAATAAAAAATGAAAATCACGCCATTTACAGATGCTTATTAATGGCCAGTAAGTAGCCCAAGGAAAAATGCTCAACAGTTAAACTACATCACAGATTTGTGATCTTTCATACTTTTCGACTATGAATTTTCCTTGGGATCTAGATACTAATATACTAAGAACATTTATCTGACAAACAACTCGTGTCAATCATAATTTCAGATATGAAAACTCCTAATTTTAAGCCACACCAATCATAATTTCAGATACGAAAATGCCTAATTTTAAGTCTAAGGATGACCGCAAGAGTTTAATGGTCATTCAAAAAATCCAATTCATTAGAAGTGAAATGCCAAACAAGTAAGTAGCCCAAGGAAAAATGCTCAACTGTTGAACTACTTCACAGATTTGTGATCTTTCATACTTTTCGATTATCATAAACATCCAAAGAACATTTATCTGACAAACAATTGGTGTCAGTAGTAATTTCCGATATGAAAACTTCTAATTTTAAGCCTAAGGATGCCCGCTAGAGTTTAATGGTCATCCAAAAAATCCAATTCATTAGAAGTGAAATGCCAAACAAAATAAACCTCTGACTGCTCAATGTTGCAGTAATCATGCATATTCCTAATTGCAATAGCATCTATGAATTGCAGCCAGAAGGGAACACGAAGACTACAAAAAAATGTCTAACACGGTAAGTGCATGCATGGTACAAAGTTATTGAGTGGCAATAAAAAAATCCGGGAATCTGATGTCAGTTTACTTGAACATGAGGCGGGTGTGTACCCCCATCAAAGAAACATTGCATCGAATACATGACAAAATAGAAGTGGGAACACAATGTACCTTGATAAACTTTCTTGTTTCTGAGTGTCAGCCCACAGGCTCCCTTTCATGGCTTTGGTCACCTTTACCCAGTGCAACGGCTTTAGAGAAGCTTTCTTCGGGACACCATTAGCCGTTAAAGATCCCCTACCTCTTCCAGATCCAGAAACCAGAGATTTTCCTCTGCCTGCTAATGGAAGTGGTGGTGCAGGTGTGCTTGGTGCTCTAGGTCCAGCAGATAAAGTAGAACCTTGTAAGGTCCCTTGAATACTTGCATTCAAGGGAGGTGGAGGAGGAACATTTCCTGGTGGTTTTGGTGTGCAAGGTGGGGGTGGGGGTGGAGTCGTGTATTTATTGGGTGGCCCTAGAGGCGGAGGGGCTGGAATTGGAGCTCTATGATAAGAACTAGATGGGGGTGGGGGAGGTGGAGGAAGAGGAACTTTGGGTGCGTTATCTGGATGATGTTTATTAGATCCCATAGATGAGGGTGGAGGGGGTGGAGGAGGAGGAGCTTTGGGTGCATTATCTTGATGATGTTTACTAGCGTCCATAGATGACGGTGGAGGAGGTGGAGGAGAAACTACAGAGGCACTAGACATGGGAGGTGGAGGAGGAGGAGGAGGAGGAGGAGGTGCACTTCCAGACAGTTGCCGAGGGGGAGGGGGTGGAGGTGGAGGGGGGCAGCTAGATGAGGAAATAGCACCCGTGGATATCGATGGCAAAAGCCATTTTCTAGAGCTGGAAGGTAGAGGCGGTGGCGGTGGAGAGAGTGAATGAGTATATGTCTCATTTGGTACACTGGGGAGAGGATGAGAGGATGAATCTAGGTCTGCATGCTCCATGCTAAGGGAAGTCTGTGTTCTTTGAGGTTCAAAAGAGGAATTAATGTGTTCTTTACCATGTCCAATTGAAGGGGGAGGAGGTGGTGGTGGTGGAGGAGGAGGAGGAGAGAGAGTAAATGGAGTAACATGATATTCTCTATTAGACGAGGATAGATGTGGGGGGAGAGGTGGGGGTGGGGGAGGAGGTAGAGATAATGTAACTGGAATTAGGGAAGCATGCCCGTTATCAGGCTTGGAAGGTGGTTGGGATGTAAGGGGCTCATGTAGGCTATTAAATGAAATAGGAAGCGGAGGTAAGGGCAGTGGATGCAAACAGTCATTTATTGTGATAAATTGAGGTGAAGGTGACGTTGCCACCAGTATGCCTTTATTAGAAATAGAATGAGGCAGTGGTGGTGGTGGAGGTGGTGGTGGAGGCGGTGGCCGTTGCGCAGAAGATCCACGTGTGGATGTAACATGAAAAAGATTGGGAGGTAGAGTGTGGGGAGAGGGAGGGGGAGCAGAAAATGAAGATTGTGACAGCAATGCACCCTTATTTTTGGTAGAAGGAGGTGGAGGTGGTGGAGGTGGCGGCGGCGGTGGTGATGGAGAATTTAAAGGTAAAGATAATGCATCTTGATCATATCCATTAAATGAGGAGCAGCTCTCAGATGAATGTGTGGGTAGTGGTTTCGGTTGTGAGGAGAAAAGAGAAGATGCGTCTGATTTGTGGGATGCATGTTTATCCAACCACAATGTAGCACCAGAAGATGAATGCAAAGGGAGGGGTGGGGGAGGCGGATTCGAGAGCGGTAAAGGAAGTTTATTATGAGGCACTTGTAGAGAAAGATCATTATCAGATTCCACTGATGGAGATGAAACTAGTGTCACTTCACCTTCTGTAGACGCACTAGAGATGGGGGATAGAATTGGTAATAAATTGTTTGATCTATTGTCATTTTGCAAACTGATCTCACTACCTGGAGTTGGGGTACCATCTGAAAACTCGTCTATATTTCTCATATGGTAATCTTGAAATGCATGGTAACTACTTTCAGATTGTGAGTCAAAATCTAACCCGTCATGTCCTTTGGCGTCATCTAATGAAGCTTCGGTAGTAACTGCATCTGATTCATAATTTTCTTCATCTGTATCTACTGAGGAGGCAATAGATAGTTGCTCACACATACTGTTTTGGATCCTGGTCAGTTCCTTAACATCGGTTAGGATAAGCTTTTCAATTTTCTCTTGTAGGGAACTAGCAGAAACTTGTTTCAAAAACCATAAAGCAGCAGTGTCACTGTTATCTAGCCAATCAACACCACCAAAAAGCTCCTGGACCCTCGAAAATGCCTCAATAGGCAACCCGCCCTTTTCTTCACCATTTAAAGTAGCAGTTGGAGCTCTGAGAGGAGAGATGCTTTCAGTGTCACCAAAAAGAACCTAGAATCAAATGTAATAGTCAGATAAACATATTAAATTCACCGGCCTCCATGGTGCCTAGCTAGTCTGAAGCTCCATTATACCTGAACTTCATTCATTGTGTATTTAGCAGATGTCAAACAAATGCCAACAGTTTGCACTTTTCCAACAAAGAGGAATAGAAGCTAAATGTTATACATTTTGTATGCATTAATCAGAGGCCTTAAACAACTACGGCATACCTCTGCTCGAAAGCTTTTTGGAAAACGATCTCTGGAATCCCAAAGAATATCCAGGTCATCACGATTTAATATTAGAATGTTGGACCGGATGAAAGCCGTATTGAACATTACCCGAAACATCATAATTTCCCTTTCCAAATCCAAGTCCTGATGTACACATTCAAGGACTGTGTCTCCTTGAACCAAACATTGAATATCAATTTTGATCACATCAGAATCAGCCTGAACAAGTGATATCATGTTATCAAACCACTGAAAGTATTATAAATATAACATGGCCTGTTAGCACAGCAATTCTACCTGCTTATAATGTCGAAAAGATTTCCTCTTCTGTGACATAGAGTACAACATTTTAGTAGACAGTCCATCCACGTTTTTAAAATTGCGACCGAAAATGCGGACTATAGGCCTGCACCCTTTATTAGAATCGAAACTCGGAATAGCACGAAGAATGAGGCAGTCCAAAGAAAGGGATCTTTCCATAGGAGGCCATTCTGAAGATATATTTCTCCTAGCAACATATTGCAGATAACGAAGTTGAGAAGGAAAAGGGATTAGAGGTGATAAAAGCTGCAACAAGCCTTTCGGGGCCTCACGATATACCATCTCAAGAGTCCGTTGTTCTCCAGTGTGCACTTTTCGAAAAACCAATATACTAGCCAGAAGAAATGCCAGGAGAGGCCATCCTCCTCTCTCACAATGAAACAAAATGATGTTTTGATGGTTCCCTAGAGATAGCCAACTTTCGCTTGCACAAAAAAGATGTTGCATGACAGACAAAGGAAGGAGAGGGCAACCTTCATATTGCCGAGGATAATCAATTATAGTGACATCGTATTCAGACAGAACCTCAGCAAAATGACTTCTTTTATCTCCCTCTCTGAAATTAAATGCAAGAAAAGAAGAATCAGGATATTCTTCATAAAGTGAAGCCACGATTTCTTGCAAATAAATCTGGTATATTCCATCCGATAACACCTCGGTTGAGAAGCATGAGTCAAATACTGCAGATCAAAAGGAGCAAAGAAGTTAAAAAATTATCATACTGTGTCAGGAAAATTACAAGATTGCTCCTGGGAGGAAATAAATATTTTATTGGAGAAAAGATCATGTTTATCCTACCATACACTCTCTCCACGAATTCAAGCAGCCCGTCTGGAGGTCTTTTATAAAAGAACCTACTGAAGAGTGACATTTCATGAGGGGGCAGAACCAACAGCTATGGAGCAGGAATTAAATAGATTCTCCTGTTAACTTAGTGAATAGATTCTTCCATTGGTGAATCCAAAGACTGCCAATTCATGCATTCATTTTGTAAAAAGGATCATCTGTAGCAGAAAAAACAACATTAAATGCTAGAAGTTGGTAAAGTTTTTGTCAAGCATTTTTATAGACACTAACAACTATAAATCTGCACAACCGATTTGCATATAACTGCAGATGCACTTTCACCATTCAACTTTTAGGAAAAGAAATCAGAAACAAATTCATCATCAAGACAACAACATTTGACTAGGATGAGATTCATGAGAAAAACAAACACATTCTTGGAAGTTTCAGCACTACAACTACCACCACTACCAAACTAGTTCTCACTTTCAGTAGAGGTAATCTACCTAGATACTTTGCTTCCAAACAAATCTAATTTAAGTCATGCCCTAGCTTAGATCAAGATGAAGACATAATCATCTTAATACCCTCCTTCCAGCATTTCTTTGACCTTTCCCAGCCCCTCTTAAAAGGATTTTCTCCTAACTTCTGACACTTTAAAACTGGATATTGGATCGTCTTCTTTGCATATGTCATAACAACCTTGCTGAATTTTTCTATTATTTTCTCAGTACCACACTAACCTTTCATCAGGTACTTGGGAATTTAATCCTTCTTTGAATGACAACACACCCATCAAAGCATCTTCATCTCAGCAACTGACATTCTTTGCCCATGTCAATAATTAACTGTCCAACACAGCTACTATCAAGCATTACATGTCTCACTGCAACTTTGTTATATTCTTTTGGAATTTCAACGGTATCTTATTAACATAAAGAGCACTTGAATCGCCTCTCTATTTCAACCACCCTGCATATGCCATAAGTTATATAAGTGATGTCTCCATCAAGTATCTCATCTCTTTGGAAGGTCAAACCTAAGTATATAAAAACAGCATTCTTGGAAATGACATGTATTCCAATCTTTACCTCGGTCACACCTTTGAACTTCTTTGTCACTGAATATACATTCCATCTATCTCATCTCTTTGAGCTTCTTGGAAATGACATGAATTCCAATCTTTACACTCCATAGCCTTTCTTTAAAGCTCAAACTAAAAGTTGACACCATCTCCTCACTTGTCCACTGAAACAGTGTCAATCGACAAACAACATGCACCGCAACACCTTATCTTGTATGTGCTTTGTGAATTCATCCATAACCAATGTAAGAAGGTAATGGTTGGATGTTGGTCCTTTGTGCAAAACAATACTGATTTTAAATTATTATTTAGTTTAGTTGGGGACATCACATAAGTTGCTTAATCATGCATATCACTTATCATGTCGATGAAAAATAAAAATCCCTATTAAAATTCTCTACAAGATTTATCTAGGCGTAATATCATAATCCTTCTTCAAATCAATAAATGCCATATGAAAAAATAATGGAGGAAGGAAACGATTCCATAAGCACAAGTTAGAGCGACAGGTGTAAGGCCATAGGGCAAAGATGTAAGGCCTTGAATTCAACCTCTTCAATCCTATTTTACAAATTCTATTCAGAATCGGCTTGTCAAGACGAATTCAATGGAAATAAATATGATTCAATCTCGTAGCTTGACAATAGAGAAAAAAATACAAGAGAAGCCCGAATAAATATGATTCAATCTCACAGCTTCCGATTCCATGTCTTTCTCCATGCTCCTACTCTTTATGGGAAATATTCGGTAGGGAAGCAATAAAAAATAAAATGAAAAATAAGGTTATACCTTGTAATGAGTAACTTGGGTACTCAGTGCTTATTCTTCAATAAATAAATCACTCCGACACTTATTCCTCTCATATGGGTAAAAATCAAATACCGCAACCAAATAAGTAATCATTTATCTCTTAAGTTTATTCCTCGATATAAGCCATGGGTGTTCACACTCCAAGCATGTCCACCATTTTTACTCAAGTTATCAATCTTATAAGATACAAGTACACAGGAGCGATAACTTAAAGATAAATTCATACTCGGATGCGATACTACTTTAGTATCCATACATCCATAATCAAATACATATGTGTCTTTTAGATTCAGATCTATCCTCAGAAAGTTTCTGCCGAGAGAAGGGAGGATGGGAGGCGGGCTGGAGCACTGGTGGAGAGTGCACGAGCGGTGGAAACCAAAGGAAACTGCACGTGATGTTTCCGAGAGAGTTTTGGAGAGCGAAGGCGTTCGAAGATCGGTCACATCAAGAGGAAGGACTTCGTGGAGACCGAATGCGACTATCGGTGGGGCGCCTCTCACTTCTGGGAAACGCATGGAGAGCTCGGCAAGTGTGGTGGACGATGGGTGTCCGCTTCGGCTAGACGTTAAAGGCAAAGAGGTGTACTAGGGAAGTGGTGGCGACGTCGTGCAGCTGTTGGATGATCAAGAGAGGAGTGGAGACTGGGTACGTGTTTCTCACAAGAAGCCGGGTAAGCGGTGTTTTAGATGTGGCAACCGTGGTCATATTGCACCGGCCTGCGGGCTACCTGCAAGATGCTACGATTGTGGAAGAGTTGGGCACAAAAAAGCTTCTTGCAGGTTCGGAATCGCCCGGGCAGATTCTTCTGCTCACATGGAGTTTCCCTCGGCCGGAGGGGGGGAGGTGTGCATGCTGCTTATTTGGTCTTGGCTCCTGTGGTGGGGAAGGGTTCGAGGTCTTTTGCGCAGGTTGTCCAAGGTTCCAGGACACCTCTTCGTTCGAAGGTTGTTGGTGGAGTTTCATCAATTCCTGATGCTGATGCCGCGAAGTTTGAGGTGAACCGGGGGGGGGGGGGGGGGGCACTCGGTGGAAGCTGCTCTTCAGGAGAGGGGGAGGGGGAGGTCTGACGATCGTGCTCTGCATGGGCGGGTGTTGAAGGGGGGTGGATGTGGCGGAGCTGCTGTGGGGTTAGCCCTACGTAAAGGAGTTGATTGGAGCAATGTTGCCTTGCGGTTGCATGGCTTCTTGGGACCCCTATTCGATGGAGACGTGGTTGTCTTGGACAACTCCAGGTGTTGTGTTCGTGGCCTCTCTATAGAGCAACGTCAAAGCCTGTTTGGGAGTGATTCTTTTGAGGACATCTTCTGGAGACCTTTGCGTTATGACGATGGAGCTAACGCAGGTGTTGAAGTCTGTGTTGTGGAGGTGCGAGGGGTTCCGTTCCTCTCTCGAAGGGTGCATGGCTTGGGGGAGATTCTTCGGCACTGGGGGAAGGTGCTTGCGATTGTGGGAGATGGTTGCGAGCCGGGCTCCGATTGGAGGGCCACTCGGGTTCTGATGGAGTGTTCCAAGAGCTTGTTGGACGACGTTTTGGGCAAGGTGTTCTTTGAGACGCTCTCGGTTGGTCGCTTCCGCTTCCCGGTGGAGGTCTCTTTCTTGGAGCCTCCGACGACGACGCAGGTGGTGGCTGGGCCGGTCGCCTCCTCGATTGAGACGATGGCCCCTTCGTTTGGTGATGTCGCCTCGTCACCTGTTGGACAGCTGGTGCCGCGTGGGGGCTCTCACGAAGCGTCGCCTCGCTGGGTTGATTGCCCGCGCCCCTTCAGCGGCGTTTCTCGATTCTCGTGTGAATTCTCCCTAAGTGGCGATTTGCCTGGGGGGGGCGCCCGAGATTGATTCTATTCTCGGCTCTCGTCGTTGGAAGGTGGACCGTGCGCTGCGCGTTTACTATTCGGGCCCGTGGCCAGATCTGCCAATTGTGGACTTATGCGGTACGGGGAACTTCGGATCTTGGGCCGGCGTGGAAACTTCTTTCTCCTCTGCGGATTCGGATCCGGATCCCATTCTGAGACTCAAAGGGCCCTTCATCGGGGCGGGTCGTATTGCGGATGTGCTTCAAGATCCTAATACCGATCCAACCGTGTCTGGTCGCTCCTTTTTTCGGATGGTGTCATGGGCAAAGTGGTGGGATCGAACTCGGGGTCCATTCTGGGGCCTTTTCCTAAAGTTGATGAGGGCTCGCCTCTCCTCGCCTTGCCGAGCTCTGTGGTGGGTGCTATGGATGCGGACGTTGACTGCAACTTGGGGAGGCGCTCTGATAAGAGATCGGGGAAAAGATACCGTAGGAGGAGCAGATCCCGATCGGGATTCTCGCCCCTTCATTCTTGTGCTTCGTTGAGAGATGTTGTGGCGGAGGCGGCTGGCCTTTCGCAAACTGAAGGGCGTCGCCACCTTGCTTAATGAAGGTTCTATCCTGGAATGTGAGGGGGCTAGGGGAGGGAGAGAAGAGAAAGGCGTTGGGAGCCAGACTTTCCGATTGGGGTTGCGATATTGCCCTGATCCAGGAATCGAAATTGAGGGGGATTGATGATGCTCTGTGGCGTTCCTTTGATGCGAGTGCGATGGATGGTTTTAGGGCCCTGGATGCGGTTGGTGCGGCGGGGGGCTTATTTATTGCGTGGAGGTCGGCGGCTTTTTCGTTTGATTCTTCTCTTCTGGGGAGACATATGCTGTCGGTGGTGCTTGTGAGGGGGGCGACGGCTGCTCCGATCGCTTTTTCGTGCATTTATGGACCTTGCTGTCATATTAAAAGAAACGAGCTTTGGGAGGACTTGCGTGCGGCGGGCATTGCTTTTGAGGGGCTCCCTTGGATCATTAGGGGAGATTTCAATGTGACTCTTCGCTCCTCGGATCGCCCCCGAGCGAGGGGGGGCCGGGACCCGGGGTCCTCTGTTTTTGCTGAGCTTGTGGACTCCTTGGCATTGGAGAATTTGGTGGCTTCTGATATCACTTACACCTGGAGGAGCGGTAGTTCTCGATCTCGGATCGATCGATTTTTGGCCTCCGGAAGTCTGATGGAGATATTTCCCTCTTGCTCGGTTACTTCTAGACCCAGGGCTTTCTCGGATCATTCGCCAATTATGTGGGACTCTTGTGAGATCCGTTTACTGAGGGGCCTCTTTAGATACGAACGTTGCTGGCTCCTGGAGCCTTGCTTCAGGGACGTGGTGGCCGAGCTTTGGGCTTCCTCCTCCTTTGAGGGGTCTGCGGCTTTAAGATTGGGTCGGAAGCTCGACTCTTTGCAGAAAAGATTGGCGCTTTTTAAGAGGGAGTCGCGGGAGTCGAGGGTGGCATTAAGGTCAGAGGCTGAGGAGGTTATTAGGAGGCTCGATTCTGTTGAAAACGAGAGGGATCTGACTGCGGAAGAGTTGTGTGTGCGCGCATGTGCGCAGAAGAGGGTGGCTGAGGAGGACAAGAAGAGGGCTATCGAATGGCGTATGCGTTCCAGGTTGAAGTGGCTCAAAGATGGCAATGCAAACACGGCATTCTTTCACCGGGTGGCTAGTGGGAGGAAGCGTAACAATTCATTGCGCTCTATTTCTGTTGATGGGGAGAGGTTTGTGGGGGATCGTGCGATGGGGCGTGCTATTGTGGAGCACTTCAGGGGCGTCATGTCGAGGCGCTCCCCGAGGTCTTGGAGGTGGCTGGGACTGGGGGTGCCCAAGGTCTCGGAGGAGGACTGCGCTATGCTTATTAGGCCGATCTCGTTGGTTGAGACTAAGGAGCAAGGCCTTAAATGTCGGATGTCGGTTTCGTTTCGGTGACTGACCGAAACGAAATTTCGGTCGAATTTCGGTCGAAATTCGACCGAAATTTCGGTCATTTCGGTCGGTTTTTGAACTAGGGCACCCAAATATCGGCCGATATAGGCCATTTCGGTCGAATTTTGGTCACCCACCGAAACCGAAATTCGACCGAAATTCGGCCGAATTTCGGCGAAATTTGATCCCATGCTAAGGAGGTTGTGTGGGAGCTTAATCATGACGGATCTCCGGGGCCTGATGGCTTCTCAGTGGCTTTCTTTCGTGACTTCTGGGATCTGGTGAGCGAAGAAGTTTTTGAGGTTGTTGTGGAGTTTTGCGCGGGGAATGCGGGATTCGATAGGCTTAACAGGGCCTTGTTGTTGCTGATCCTCAAGAAGACTGCGACGGAGGATGTTGGGGACTTCCGCCCCATCTCGATTTCGAACGTCATCTACTTGATTGTGGCTAAGGTGCTGGCTCGGAGGCTTGCTAGACTTCTTGACTCGCTTGTTTCCCCCATTCAGGCTGCCTTTATTCGGGGGAGACAAATCTCTAATTGTATTGTGGTAGCTTCGGAATTGATGGCTGATTGGAGCTCGTCGGGGAGGTAGGGGGTGCTTTGGAAAATTGATTTTGCCAAAGCCTATGATAGCATTGATTGGAGCTTCCTTCGGTCGGTCCTCAGAAGGCGAGGGTTTCCGGAGCTGTGGATTTCTTGGATTCGGTGTTGTGTGACTATTGTATCCTTCTCGGTGTTGGTTAATGGTGGCTTGGAGGGGGGCTAGTCCAGCCGAGACGGGGCCTGCGACAGGGCTGCCCGCTGCCCCCCCCCCCCTCCTCTTTGTTTTAGTTTCGGATGTCTTGGCTCGTATGGTTGATCGGGTTGTTGCTGCTAGACTCTCGAAGGGCTTCTCCAAGGGTGGCGTCTCGGTGCCGCTCTTACAATTTGCGGATGACACCTTGTGCTTCATTGAAGGTGGTGCTGATGAGGTCGTTGCCATGTCGATGACTCTTGAGCTCTTTAGCGAGATGTTGGGGATGCTCATTAATGGTGCCAAGTCAAAGGTTATTCCTTTTGGCTTGACGGTGGATTTGGTGCTTGAATGTGGGAGGATTTTGGGGTCTATTCTGGGGGTGTTGCCGATTGACTACCTTGGTCTCCCGTTAGTGGTTGGGAGGCCCAGACTTAGGGACTGGAGTTTGGTCGTTGAGAAGGTGGAGGCGAGGTTGGCGGGTTGGCGCGCGGCGCTCCTGTCGAAGGGAGGGAGGCTGGTCCTACTTCGATCGGTTCTTGCTGCTATTCCGGTGCATTTTTTGTCTACTCGTCGTTTGTCAGCTGGGGTTTGTCGAAGACTTGAGTCTTGTTTCAAAAGGTTTCTGTGGGGGAAGTCGGGAGCGTCGGAGAGGGGGTTTCACCTTTTCTCTTGGGGGGAGGTGGCGAGGGGGAAGCAGGAGGGGGAGTTGGGTGTTAGGCGCCTCAAGGTGGTCAATGACGCCTTCTTTCTTAAGTGGGTGAGCAGGGTTTGGGGAAGGGGTGGAAATTTCTTTGTTGGTGTTCTGAGGGAGCTTCATGGGGCGGAATGGTGCGTGCTCGATCTCCTTTCTGGCATGGTGTTCAGGAGGTCTTCTTGAGGAATCAGGCGAGCTTTAAACCTGTGCTGGGAAACGGTCGTACGTTCTTATTTTGGAAGGACAGCTGGTTGGGGGGGATCCATTCTATGTCTGTTTCCCGCGACTCTTTGCGTTAGCGGAGAACAAAGATGCCTCGGTTGCTTGTTGCTGGGAGAATGATTCTTGGTGCCCTCGTTTTGGAGCGATTTTCTCGGATCAGAGGATGGCTGACTTTCTTGCCCTTCTGGACGTCCTTGGTGATGCGAATACGCCTTCCGAGGGTATGGATCATTGGGTCTGGAGGGACGGTGGCTTTTCGATTCGGAAGGCATATGATGTGTTACTTGAGGATCCGCCTGCTCGCTCTGACTCCTTGGTGAGAGACTGTTGTTTCTTCTGGAGGACGGGTCTGCCCTTGCGCATTGTTTTCTTCTTATGGCTGGTCCGCAGAAAGAGGCTTCTGACGAGAGACTGCTGCTCCAGGATGCTACTTTCTGTCTCAAATATCTGTGTGATGTGTGATTCGGATGTGGAATCCCTTGATCATGTTCTCTTTCAATGCCCTATGGTTCGTGGGCTTTGGGAAGACCCGCTTGTGGCTTGGGTACGAGCTAGTGATGTGGTGGCCTTCTGTGATTCGTTTTTCGTGAGCAGGCTTACGGATAGAAGGCGCCTTTTGACACCGGTGGCTAGATTATGGTCAATTTGTCTTAGTCGAAACGAGGCCACTCAGCGCAACGTTTTTACAAGGAGAACGTGCTCATTCGCGCGGCTGGGTTGGTGGACGACTGGAGTGGTAGCTGATTCTCTTTTTTGTTTTTCTTTGCCCCGACTGGAGGCTATATCGCCTCTCTTTGTGGGCTTCTCGTTTTTTGTATCTTAGACCCTCTTTCTTATCTAATATATTGGGGGTAACACCACTGAGTGTATCCCCCTTTTTCTTGGCTTCAAAAAAAAATAAATGGATTTAGGGACATGCAAGTCCAAGGGTAAATTATGTTAATGGGTAAGGAATATGTTGGAGATAGAGCGTTGATGACCTTGGGAGATCCTAGAAGAGGGGAAGTGCAACCTTCAAAACGTGATACCTCTCAAATAGGAGCGTTGCAGTGAATATGAAGCTAATCTCTAATTGAGAATTCTTCTTTTAGAAACGTAGAATAAAATTTGCGAGAGAAGACAACCCTCACCTGGAGGTTCGACGTATTCCGGATGTACGGTGGAGATGCTACTGGATTGTGTGCGTTGGATGCGACACGGCTGCCGAGAAAGGTAGCGCGCGCAGGTTGAATGCGGTGGCGTGGAGAAGGCGTGGCAGAAGGCGGCACGGCAGATGGGTGTAGGGCTTCGGTGACGGGGGAAGCGAGGTGTGGAGGTTGGGTGTCGTTGGAGGGAATAGGAGGAGGGGAGGGGGAATGGAGAACGAAGGCGGGCCGCGGGGTGATGGGAGGGGGTCAAAGGAACAGGGGGTGTTTGGGAGGGTGAGGGAAAAGATGTGCATGCGGTGTGAGAGCAGAGAGAGAGAGGGGGAGTGAGTAGGGAGAGAGTAGTTCTTGTGGTAAAGATAGAGATTTCATCTTCGTACAAAATCGGTCCTTGCCTAGAACAAATTGGCAATTTTTTTTATTACAGGTTTGGATGGAATAAAATATTTTAAATTAAGGATTGCCATCCTTCCTAGAGTGGAGTGGGTATAAATCAAAACTAAGGTGCACGGGTAAAAGATTTTGCAAAAAAAAGTTTATTTTTCGTTTAATTATCAAGCTAAATTATCATCGAAATAGATTGTGAATATGATCACATGTTATATGAATATCTTATATATATCATAGGAACGTGCATATAATATTAAATATATATCATATATTGAAAGGATACATATGTGGTATAAATATTTATATTGAATTTAAATAAAATCAAATATTTATGACATTTATGCAAATTAGAAAAATCCCGAGTGAATTCATTTTCAAATGTCATATATATGAGTACATAAATATGGAGTGTTCCATATGTTACTAAATACCTTAGATGTGATCACAATCTATTCATTACTTGCGCCCATGTTATGCATCTAGCTCGTGGCCCAAAGTTCCATGAATCTGCATGAATCAAAGGATACCAGGTCCTACCATGCCTCCAAATCGAGTCGAATATCATTGTAATACCAAGGATATTATTTGGATTGCCAAGAAGTTATCTTGCGTCAATAAAATCGAAAATTCAAATATAGATAACGTGAGTGACCACAAAGTCTAACAGATCTAAGGAAAAGATTGACACTTTCTTCTGCAACTATATTCCTTCTTTGGTCCATTTTGTCGACTTCTTGTGTACATTTGGGTAGAGCTTCTTTACACAAATTTCTCCATACTAAAGGTATGGTGACAACAAAGAGCTTATTATGTGATTCAACTTGGATTTCTTGTTGGCATAATCCCGACGTCATTTATGATTTCTTATAATACATTATCTGCATAGGTCTGAAGGATATGGGGAAATTCTCAAGTGCGTCAAGGAACCGTGATGATCGTATCACATGCGATCACGAACGACTAGTCGCACTAGTTGCTCGATGCAGCGGAATTTTAAAATTTTAAAAGGATGAAATCACATGATCCAATAACATTTCTTGAATCATTTCATCTAACCACATCAAAGATATAAAAATATCTCTTGGAGCGTGGTTGTCATCTAGCCTATAAAGGAAGAGACCTCCTGTCTCAAGTCCAATCCGTCAGAGGAGACGCTTGCGAGCGCAGGGATGAGTCGTGTGCTTCTCGCAGTCCAAGTTGATGTCCCAAGCAATGGATGTCCTGATCTCGTCTCACGAGATTGAACGCCTTCTTCATGAGCGCTACACACCGAAGAAGACGGAGATCCAATGGTCGTCAAAGCGGAGCACAATGGCAAGGCGACGACGAAGATGATCTTCTCTCTATGAGAGTGGACGGTCACTCAAGATGAAAGAGAGAGAGGGCATGTGTGAGAATGAGAGAGGGAGAGAGAGAGAGAGAGAGACTTTGATGTGATTTCGTGTAACTCGAAGAACAAGGATTGCCCCTTCTTATATAGGGTTTGGGAGTCCATGGATCCCAATCTATGGATAACACACAATCAACGGATGAAATTGATTTGTGTTCCTTTCAATGGCTAAGATGTCATTGTAAAAACACAACAAATGATTTAATTTAAATTAATTTTCATTGATAAAATCAACAAAAATAATTTCAAATTAAATCATCTTTGATTAGAGAAGAGATAATGAAGATACTAAAACCAATCCCCTAAGAAGAGGGGATAGCTACTCTTCTCCTCGTGGAGAGTTGTAGTCGTCCACTTCTCTTGGGTGGACTTCGTCAATCTCTTCTAATTATCACGAGATCTCATTATCTCATGATATATCATGATCTCTTTTCGATAATATTTTCACCAAAAAAATTCAAATTATCTTATGGAAAATATCAACCATGCCATTGAAATTATGTGAATCGCATTCACAATCCAAAACAAAATGTAATTATATTTTCAAATAATCATTTTAATGTGAATCCAATCCACATTAATAATTAATCAACAAATATAAATTACAAAAGTCTCTCTCTCTCTGATATATTATAAATCTCATTTATAATATACCTGGATAATTGGATAGTACTATACACGTTATACATATCCATAATAATTAAATCTCATTTAATTACATTGGATAATCATTCTCGTGCATTCAAATAATGTGGATCAAATTCACATTATTCATGATAATTAAATTACATTTAATTATCCATTTTTCATTGCTTAGACATAATTCAACTTTGGAATTATTTTTGAACTCTTTCAAAAATAATGCGCTTTCTCCACAGATGCTGGAGATAAGACATGGCGACTGTATTGTATCACGTATAGTGACTTGCATATTGAGATTGCATCTCAAATCCAAATCCCACGGACCTTTCACAGATGCTTGATTTAATTAAGAGCGTAAATCTAATCTTCTCATTGCATCTGAATCTCATTCAGATCAATGTCCAACATTTGGACCAAGATCAAAATACTTCTCAACTGAGAGGACTCACTAAAATCCAGACATGTTTCATCACTCCCTCGAAATGGAAGCGTCATGGTTATACGATCATTTAATACCACATCACCCTCAGGTATTCCAAATAAATGTACATCTTGCATATTGGAAGACCTATGATCAACCCAAAGATATAGATCAATTTTACATTGTCATCTTTGTGGTTTAATCATCAAGTTTCTCATTCTTCATCATTGGGATTTGGTATCGATCATATGCTTTCCAAAAGCATATATCATACCTTCAAATTCTTGTCATGCTTCCAAAGTATGACGACCATGCATGGAATTTGTTCCCCGTACCTTATGAGTGAGCTCATGTCTTCCGGTTCACAAGTGAACCTGTATGATCCCTTTGAGAGATCGTATTATATGCCCTTGCATGCATACCAGCGTGCTGGTGTATAGACCTTGATTAGGTCATCAACCTATTGGTCTGCCAAATGTAGACACTTAGACATATAGCAACATATCTGTCTCCGGTCAGAGGATGTGTGCATGTATCGCGATAGTATATGATATAGGACTTTGGTTCTCGATCTCGTTAAGTCAACTCCTTGACCTAACTAATCTAATACCTCCGAATCTCTATTCCTATGTAGAGGACTGATTCGGCTATCACTACCCTTGTTAATTGAATCAAATTAATGTTCAAATTAATTATGAATGTTCATTGCAGTCAGATAATGAAAGCGAATCAAAAACCCCTTTCAATTAAAGCAAGTTAATCTCGAGCGGAATTTTTTTTACTTGGGCAAGCCCAAGGTCGAACTCAGGGAGGCAACTGTCTCCTTAGGTAATTTTTTAGCAAAGTCCTAGGTCTGATTTTTAGGGAATAAATGTTTTTTGATCTTTTTTTATTTTTTTTATGCAGGACACATGCAAAATCTAGCCCGTTTACAAGTTAATTCAGAAAGGTAATCAAATCAAGTCTAAAAATTTCAAAACTTGGCCAGACGATGAAATGCAATGAAATTAAGGTTCCTATTTTTTGTGGAATTTTCTGACACTAAATAAAATTACTATGAATTAATATGAATGCAAGGCGATTTTCACTAAATTAATTCTAATAAATATCAAATCACAAGATTTTTGGGAATAAAAATTACTCTAGATAGATCTGAAGGTGAGGAATCTAGGAAAATTATTAAACTTAAATTTTGATGTGAGATGAACCTATTAAAAATTAATTAAGAAAATCACTAAATGACTTATTCAGGCCTCGGGATGCGTACAATTGAGATGAATTTTTTATGCAATGTAAAGCTAATTATCCTAGATCTAATGTAATTTTTGGGGTATTTTTGGAGTCACAGAGAAATTACTATCAATTAAGAGGTAAAAATGGGCAAAATATAGCAAAAATGAACCAATTAATTAAGAGGAAAATCTACTGATATTACAAAAATATGCCACGTATCACATAATGAGGAGGACAATATCAGCTACACAATGCAATTTTTCAAACTAAAAAATGAATTAATATGAATGCCTAAATATACGTGCAAAGACAGGGGTATAAATGCAATTACATGAATTAAAATTGCTGAAAATAAAATATGCTCACAGGGACTAATATGCAATTACCTATAATGCAGAGGGGGTGGATGCAATTTCTCCACGGGGCACGTGCTCCTCACGTGGGGTCGCCTGACAGGGACTGGAATGTAATTTTGGAAACCTTCAGGGGCCTCGGAGCAAATAACCTAGGACACACGTGTGGATCACGTGGGGTTCCCAGGCTCGGAGGTCGTCGGAGGCTCGAAGCGAGGCCCGGACGGCTCTGGAGGTTCAGATCTGGCTCGGAGTTTCTTCGAGTGATCCGAGCCTAGTGACCGGGGAAGAGGCTCGGATCGGGCGATGTGGACGGATCTGGACCATGGGATCAAGAATGATCCAACGACAGCTAGCTGCAAATGCGTGGCATGTCTAGGTCCGTCAGATCAGTGAATGATCCAACGGTGATGGCCTCGCTCCTGAGGTGACTACATGGTCGATCAGTGACCGTTGGATCTAGATTGATCCAACGGTACCTGGAGCGTGGATAGGGTGGTGACGTGGTACGATCTGGAGCGTAGGATCCGCCTGATCCTACGGCTGTGGAGCGAGGCGACGTGGATGGCTCCTGGCCTTTCGATCAAGAGGATCGAACGATTGCTGGTTGTCGTTCCCAACGGCCCTCCGCCTCCTGCGGCGGAGAGGGATGGGCTCCGGCGAGGCTGTCCTAGCTCCGCCTCGTCCTCTCGTCGTCGACGAAGGATGTTGGAGACTTTGGCGTAGCTCGGAAGGATCGTAGAGTGACAGCGAAGCGTCCGATGGTATCAGGAGTGGAGGAGGCGCTCTGGGTCACAGTGGTGGAGGAGCTCGAATGCAGCTCCGACGAGACTCCGGCCAATCAAGGAGATAGCACCTGCAGGGGTTAGAAGATAGTTGAAGCATGCAAAACATTCGTGGAGTTGTTGGGAATGGAATGCGAGGCCGGTGGAACAGTGAGGGTGACCAGTGATCGAGCTCCGCCACGGTGGTGGAGATGGCGTCGGTGGAGGGTGAAGTGCATCGTCGGAGGAAGCTAATGGTAGCGCGAAGATTAGAGCTCCTTTTAAGAGCTCGGGGAATGGTCGAAGAAGCGAGATGATGCTCGTGTATGACGAATTAAATCAGAAAAGGCGAAGGAAAAGAAGAAGAAGATCGGGGGAGAGATGGAGGAGTCTACCTGGGGTCAGAAGCTCCGGGGAAGCTTCCAGGTCTTCGCTCGAAGGCCGATAGGAGGACCTGAGCTCGTGCAACGCCATGGAGGAGCCGCGACACGGCGGTGGTCGGTCGTGGATCTCGTCGGAGGTGTTCTCGGTCGTCACTCGACCTGGGCTCAAATTGTTGTCACCAATCTGACGGTGGGAGCTCGGAGTCACTCTCCGTGGTGGCGGATGAGGGTGAAAGTGGTTAAAGGTGCCTGATTTGTAGGATGAAGGTGACGGGGTAGCTGGCGACGAGGTGGAGTTCGTGGCCTTCGTGGAGCGAGATTGAGGGTTGTCATGGAGGTCGAGGGGACTGGTGAGGATGAGGGATGAGTGGGCGACGTCGTGGTGGTGTCAGTGGTCGGAGAAGGTGGTCGGTGTGGAGCCAAAAATAGAAAGGGGGCGGCCCCTCGCGCACGGTGGAGAAAGTGGGCGCGGGGCGTGCGGAGGTTGACGACGACGTCTCGATCGTTGGATCTCGCGATCTAACGGTCCAGATGGAGGCGCGGATCGATGCCTGAGATCAGATCTAAGGCGCGACATCGAAGGGCTCTACACACACCACGTGGCGTGCTGAGGATGCGTCACTAAAAGGAGACTGAGATGGGCTCAGGGGTTCGATCGAATGGCCGAGAGAGCAAAGTGTTTGAGCCGTTGGATCTGGAGTGAATCGGATGGATGAGGTGATGCCACGTGGCACGAGCTTGATGAGGCACTAGCGGGCGGTGAAGATGCGATTCTGGGATTAATCCAACGGTGTGGAATTAAGGCGGACGTGGAATTCACTGGGTCGTTGGATCTAGATGAAGATCCAATGGTCCATGGTGCGGGCGGATAGGTCAATGGGAGCGAGCCGCGTGGCGCAATCAGAGGGCGCCACGTGGCCAGCTGTGAGTGGTTGAAGAGAAAAATAAGATTAGAGGGAGAAGGAGGCCGAATTTGGAAAAACTCAGAACATGAAAGTTGTAGATCTCGATGAGATCTACAAGTTTGATGTTGACCAAAAAAGGGAGATAAGGCCAAATATGATACAAAAATACAAGAATACAAATATACAGATGTATAGTATACAAGGAGGCCTAAAAAACCCAACTTTTGTCTACGAGCTCTGAATTAAATGAAATTAGTCTCTTTAAAGACCTCTGGATGTGTATCAATATGAAGGTGAGTAGACCTAATTCGGAGGTGGTAAGAGAGAGAGACATGGGCATTCTAAGGTCCAGGAGGTTTTGGGATTTTATTGGGTATTTTACAAGAGAGGGACTCTGGTCTTCTTCCCTATATTATTAATTAATGGTGTACACACTATAAGGAAGGTGTTATTTCATTTTTGAGGGATAAAATACAAGTGAATAGGTGGATATTTTACAGTGGATTTTACACAAGGATCGGCTTCTTATTTAAATGCAAAGATGAATGCTAAAATGCATATTTTGTGGATTGATGCATGAGTTCTATTTATGCAAGATAAAGGGAAATATGCTACTAAATACCCGGGGACAAGGCTCTATTTTCAACTTTAAGAGTGATGAATCACAGATTCATTAACCCCTTATACTTAAACCTTGCTCGTCCCTGAGCAACTAAAATGAAATGCAAGAGTGAAATGATTTTGGGTTCCATACCAAGGTCATGAACAAAAGTTGAAAATGGAGCTTGACTCGACCTTTGGATTAATTGTGTGGTGGAACCTTATTGGGATCTGAATTTAAGACCTAACAAACTTCAAGTTCCACAAGTCTTCTATCCAAGACGCCTCAACAGTCAGGTCAGAACAAATCCTCAAACGTAAATTTCTGATGACTATGATTAGTACTTGTACCGTGTAAGTGAAATGTAACTCTCCACATTAGAAATGGCTCAGAAACAACCTCCTCTAACAAGGTAACTCAAATAACCCGGTCCGGTAACTCTTTCCTCGAAGAGCGGGGTATTCCCTTCTAAGTTCAAGTGCGACCAAAATATATGATGTGAGATGCACATAAGGTATTTAATATATATATATATATCCAGTTTACTTTAATGTGTGTCATTAATATATGATGTGGGATGCACACAAGGTATTTAAAAATTTTAATATATAACTAGTAAAGTTAAGGAAGAAGAGTATGTTCCTGATACGAATTCCAACCTGCATGTGGTTGGTAAAGAAGGAACCATAGAACAATGATAGGTCTGTAGAAGTGAGAAATTTGTTGTTGGCTGGGGATGATAACATCTCCTCTTAGTGGGCTAATTAGGTTATATAAATCGGTAATTGCTGCAAAACTTTGAAGTTTACCTCACGTTCAGAGAGATTATTGTGTTTAGATCCTTGTAGATTCCATCATATATTTACTTGTGAATTTTAATTACCGAGACTATTGACGATGAGCCCTAAATGATCTGTATCTTTTCTTTGTTATTTTGATGACGTAAAGTTCCAGGACATAAGTTTATTGGTAAATATTGAGAGCATTATTATGTGAATTTTAATTACTGAGACTATTGACGATGAGCCCTAAATGATCTGTATCTTTTCTTTGTTATTTTGATGACGTAAAGTTCCAGGACATAAGTTTATTGGTAAATATTGAGAGCATTATTATTATAACGATCTCATAAAGATCGTTATAATAATAATGCTCTCAATATTTACCAATAAACTTATGTCCTGGAACTTTACGTCATCAAAATAACAAAGAAAAGATACAGATCATTTAGGGCTCATCGTCAATAGTCTCTGTAATTAAAATTCACAAGTAAATATATGATGGAATCTACAAGGATCTAAACACAATAATCTCTCTTAACAAATTTTGAGGTAAACTTCAAAGTTTTGCAGTAATTACCGATTTATATAACCTAATTAGCCCACTAAGAGGAGATGTTATCATCCCTAGCCGACAACAAATTTCTCACTTCTTGAGCTTAATCTCATTCTTGAGCTTAATCTCAAACAAGGCATATGCAGCCACTCTTGCATTTTTTAAATTTCTATGAATTCTGCATCCATTCAGCAAGGATGACCATAAATATTTATTCGATTCAAATGGTATTTTGTTGATTATCCCATTTGTTTCCTCAAACTTCCCAAAGTTCCCAAAAAAAATGAAGAAATGCATGCATGGCAGCAAAGAGAGGAGGAATGAGATTGTACCTTGTTGATTTTGTTATAGGTGAAATCAGATCTTCAATTTGCAATAGCAAGGGATGGAGGTTCCAGCAATAGCTGGGTAGTAACTGGAGCAGAGAACAAAGGGTAGCAGCTCCTTCGTTGGGGGAAAGATAGGGAAAAAGAGAAGAGGGTTTGGGAGGCTTATATAGTTAAGGAGACAACTCTATGTGTTGACAAGTGGAGAAAAAAATTGAACAAGTGTTGTGTAATCAAAGACCCCAAACGGCTGTTCTGTGCAGCAAGCAGACTTTAAAAAAATATTATCTTTTTTTTAACAAAGACTTTATTTATTTACTATACATAAAGTTGACCGTTTTTTCACCTTGAGCCTTGGATTTTGACGCGAAACATCTCGTTTTGATCATCTCTGAATGATGATCAAAATGAGTATAATATTGATATACTTCCGATCGGGTTTTGAATACCCGAAATTTTCAGATACAGTTTTGTTTAAGATTAAATTTTGTGATTTAAAAATATCAAACGACCTCCGATTGACGAACGAACAATTCCGTTGGTCTTATTTCGTCGAATCGGATCTAAAGACGGTTTCGGTTCGTTTTGCGGTTTTCGAATTTGCGTCGCGGCTTTTCCGCGGCACGCATTATGATGCGACCGATTTTTGGTCGATTTCGTCCGAACAACTTTTGATGCACAATCAATAGATCGTTTTAGGTTGTTTGACATTAACAAACAACTTTATTGGATTAATCGGATGCTAATTGGATCGAGTTCGGGTTTGATTGGATTCCCGATGTTACAAATTAGCTACCGATCCCGGGATGCCCGACCAGTGTAGCCAAGTCATCCAACTACATTTCTTTGCTACTATACATACTCCGACATGTATTTTATTTTCACTTGGACCTGTCTGATTTTTTTGGAGTTTTTGTATTTTTTTTCTTTTTTTTTGAACTATATAGGGTGTAGCATGTACATCAGGAGTTTTTCCTCTTGAGCCAGTAGACTATCCCTCTTTTGAAGCATTATTGCAACCCAAAGCATCCCGTCCTTAGATGTCAGCATCACCAGACTAGGTTGAGATGCACTACCCTCCCTAGAGGAGGACGGATGTTTCCACCCGTGTGCTACTCCAAGCTAAAGGATTCTACTTCCTCACCACCTCATCAATGAAGAGCTACGTGCATTGTGCTTGTCCAAGTTAGGTCACTGTCTATAAGAATCATGCGTAGCACGAGATATTCTACTTAGACTAATCAAGATGCCATGTGAACGTAGACTTGCGGACTCAAAGAATTAAGTCACTTGACCTGAGAAATCTTAACTCCAGTTCCTATAAGGTCCCTCTGAAATTAGGTGGATTAAGGTCAAATCAAGTCCTTCCTCAACATCTACTCATAACTTGGTTCAGAACCCAATAGCTTTTCACCTTGCATATGCAAGATATGCGAATGAGATGCAGATGTCATGCTATGAATGAAATGCAAGACTCTTTTGCTTTCTTTTCTGATGTAGAGATGATATGCAAGAGTAAATAAGAAGCCTTTGAATTTTTCATTTCATTTTTTTTCAATTATTTGGTATACCTCCTATGTTATAACAATTTACATGAGTATTATACATATTATACAAGTGTATTTTACAAAGAGAATGAAAAATATAAAGAAGTCATCCTACCACCCTATACTTAGGCTCTGGCAGCCTAAGCGTAGAAGAAGGTCACAAAATGGGGCGGACGAGGTCAAGAAGAGAAGTGGATTAATATACAATACGGGCATTGGTCCCCCCTACACTTAGGATCTGATCATCCTAAGTATAGTCCAAGATGGTGATCAATGAAGCTGGGATAAGTTGCAAGAGTCGCGGGGAGTAAAGGTCAGGATGTACAGGAATGATGGTATATACAAGTGAGTCGGTCTGAATTTTTCAAGATGCTGGTGATGGCTAGAGCTCACTGTTGCAAGGTCTCATGCGCGGCTCGAGGTGTATCCGTTGAATCTGTCTCGCGCATGAATACAATCTCCTCAACATGGACTAACTGCTCGTTGGATTCGACGAAGTGTTTCAACAGTTGTTCATTCACAAGGAATGTCAGTGCGTCATCTACGATATTTGAGAGCTCGACACATCCACTATCATGCACCATACGGATGACAAATGGGCATGTCCACTTGGACTTCAACTTGCCTTGGAAGATCTTCAGCCTAGCATTAAACAAACATACCTTCTGTCCAGGAACAAAGGTCTTTCGTATGATATATCTATCGTGCCAATGCTTAACCTTGTCCTTGTACACCAAACTGTTGTCATATGCGCGGTTTCTGATTTCCACGAGCTCATTCAGATCCATATCTCTTTGCTTCTGCCCAAGGTGCGTGTTCCAATTGACCTTCTTGATTGCCCATTCTGATTTGTGCACTAGTTCTGCTGGCAAATGGCATGGCTTTCCGAATACCATTTGGAATGGGGAGGTTTCTAACGGTGTCTTGTAAGCTGTCCTATGCGCCCATAGGACCTGATCCAAGATCTGAGACCAGTCCTTCCTATTTGGGCGGACAAGCTTTTGCAATATAGTCTTCACCTCCTGATTCGACACCTCAACCGTACCATTAGTCCGTGGGTGGTAAGGGCTAGCGACACGGTGTTCGATGCCGTCCTTCATGAGTTTCTTCACCTCCCAGTTTACAAAGTGGCTACCCCCATTTGATATCATCATTTTGGGGACCCCGAACCTAGAGATGATGTGTTCTCTGATGAATTTACAGACAGTCCTGCTGTCTGCGGCTCGGGTCGGGATAGCCTCCACCCACCTGGATAGGTAATCTACCGCAAGAAGGATGTATTCGAATCCGTGGCTAACAGGGAATGGACCTATGAAATCGATGCCCCAGGCGTCAAAGACATTACAAATGATGACAGGCTGCATTGGCATCTCATCCTTGGAGCCAACGGTTCCTCCCATTCTCTGGCATACTGGGCACGACTTCGCAAAGGTGATGGCATCACGAAATAGAGTCGGCCAGTAAAAGCCACACTGAAGTACCTTCCATGCGGTACTCTTCCCAGAGTGGTGTCCTCCTGCCTCCAAGTTGTGGCATAAAGAAAGGACACTCTAGTGTTCCTCCTGAGGAATACACCGTCTCCAGACACAATCCAGTCCTTCAAAGAAAAGGATCGGATCCTCCCAATGGTAGTGTCTAGGATCCAACTTCAGTCGGTCGATGTGGCTCTTGGGCCAACCCTCGGGAACCTTCTTGGAGACAAGATAGTTCACGATGTTGGCATACCATGGGAGAGAGTTGACAACAAAAATCGACTCGTCAAGGAAGGAGTCTCGAATAGGTGAATCCTCGGAAGTATTAAGATCTTCGAGACGAGAGAGATGATCGGCTACTACGTTATTCTTTCCAGGTTTATCACGGATGTCCAAATCAAACTCCTGGATGAGCAAAATCCACCGAAGAAGATGCGCCTTCGCGTCCTTCTTCTCCATCAAGTATCGTAGCGTCGTGTGGTCAGTGAACACGATTAGCTTGGATCTAATTAAGTGAGATCTGAACTTGTCCAAGGTCCGCAAGCATCTCCTTTTCCGTAACTGTATAGTTACGCTGAGCGGTATCAAGCACTTTGCTTGCGTAGTGGATTGCAAACGGGACGCCATCTCTCCTTTGTCCTAACACAGCCCCAACAACAAAATCTGATGTGTCCGTCATCATCTCAAAAGGTAGAGACCAGTCTGGGGCTTGTAGGATAGGTGCATCCATGATCATTCCTTGTAATAGCTTAAAGGCCTTAAGACATTTGTGATCAACAACAAACTCCATGTCTTTGCCTAAAAGCTCAGTTAGCGGTCGGGCTCTTAGAAAAATCCTTGATAAATCTCCGATAAAATCCGACATGCCCGAGGAACGACCATAACTGTTTGATGTTGGTTGGTGGCTGGAGTCGTCTGATCACATCCACCTTGGCAGGGTCAACCTCCATTCCTCTCTTGGAGATGACGTGCCCCAACACAATGCCCTCCATCACGATGAAGTGACTTTTCTCCCAGGAGAGCGTCATATTGACCTCACAACAGCGTTTGAGGACTCGGTCCATATTTCTAAGATAGGAATCGAAGGAATCGCCGTGGACCGAGAAGTCATCCATGAAGACTTCCAGGAATTCGCCGACCATTTCGGCGAATACAGCAATCATGCACCTTTGAAAAGTACCTGGAGCATTGCATAACCCAAAGGGCATGCGCCTGAAAGTATATGTACCAAAGGGGCATGTGAACGTAGTCTTTTCCTGGTCCTCCGGATCTATGGCTACTTGATTGTAGCCCGAGAACCCAGCCAAGAAACAAAAGAACTCTTTCCCCGCTAGTCTCTCTATGATATGATCAATGAATGGTAGGGGGAAATGATCCTTCTTTGTCACGGCATTCAGGCGTCTGTAATCCGCACAAATGCGCCACGACGTGGGCACTCACGTCATGATCTCCTCTCCATCCTCGTTGATGGTCGTCTGAATTCCTGACTTTTTCAGGACCACATGGATCGGGGCCACCCATTTAGAGTCGGAGATGGGATAAATGAAACCCATGTTGCACCATTTCTTTATCTCCTTCTTCACTACCTCTCATAAATTTGGATTCAAACGACGTTGGAATTCACGAGAGGGTTTGGCTTCATTCTCCAAGTAGATATGGTACGAACACAGAGAGGGATTTATCCCGTGGAGATCGAAAATGCTCCAACCTATCGCCTTGCGGTTTTTCTCCAGGATCTCTAGCAAGCGAGATTCCTGCTCCTCAGTCAATTGCGAACTGATGATGACCGGATATTTCTTCTCTTGACCTGCAAGGAAGGCGTATTTCAGTGTTGTAGGTAAAGCTTTGAGCTCAGGTAAGGTGTGATCGTGTAGGAAATCTGGCTCAATCGAATCTGGCTCAGTGTTGGAAGTGGATCTTTCTCTGTAATTGTTGCCACAAAGTTATTTAGCTCTGAAGTCGGATCGTCAAAGGTCTCCATGCAATCGGCAAAAGTCGTGTCCGACTCGTCATCCTCATCTTCCGGTTGTCCTAAAGAGGGAAGGACTAACAGGCCTAGTTGGGCCTCTAAGTCATCAAAGATGTAGGGAGATGCAAGTTCTGAGCTGTACTCGTCTCTGAGGACCTCGCAAACTGACTCATGCACGTGATCATCTCCCGAGGGGAGGGACTCATTGGTACTGGCTGGGTTCTGTCTCCATAGCCCAACTGTGTCTACATGATCACAGTCTGCTTCGGTTGAAGAGTACTCGGTGCTGGATTCAGAATCCGATCTCTGCCATCTGGTTTGCTTCATCTCAAGTTCCTCATCTCCGCCTGGAGTTTGGAACTGGATCTTCCCGATCTAATAATCAAACAAGGCCTCTGTCGTCCTGAGGAAGGGCTTGCCTAAGATGATATGGGAATCTCTCCAATTACGAGGGGTTTCCATATCCAGGACAGTGAAGTCCACCATGTATTCTTGACCCTCAACTTTGATTACAACATTCCTCAATTCTCCTTGGGACCTCTTGGTTGATTTATCAACGAACTGTAGGAGGGCTCTAGATTTCCTAAGAGGTCCAACATTGAGCCATTCATAAAGGGTTGTAGGCATTAAGTTGATTGAGGATTAGTTGTCTAGGAGAGTGCGTGCAAATGCAATGTCATCGACATGACTCACCACATAATGTGCACCCATGTCTCTTCGTTTCCTTGGAAATGAGTTCTTTATTGTACAAGTCATGGCTACTGATAGAACATATTTCTCAACAGGGCTTTTGATCTTCCTACTAACCCTAGTAGGTGTGCATCTCATCTTAAGGTATTTCTGGAATGCAGGTGTCATTGCCACGTACTTGTCAAAGGGGATTGTGACCTTGATATATTTGGTGCAGAACTCTGCCACCTCAGGGTCATCTTTTTGGATTTTTTACTTTTCTTCTTTCCACCCTTGAGAGCTCGGGGGAAAGGGATTATTGACTCTAGCTCAGGTTCTGGTACTGAAATTTTTCATTGAAAGCTGGAACCAACTTCTGTACAAGATCCGGACTCTGAAACAGACTCGGACTCTGACTCTGACTAAAAGGAAAATGCTGTGGCGAAACCGATGATGCGTCATCCACGACTTCTGGACGATCCTCCTCAGATGGAGGCGCGGGCTCTTCATCGGTTTCGTCAGACACTTTGCTGGTGCGGGTTTGCTGCTTCGAGGACCCAGAAGTTCGTGGCCTTCGCAGAGCGAGATTGAGGGTTGTCATGGAGGTCAAGGGGGTTGGCGAGGATGAGGGATGAGTGGGCGATGTCGTGGTGGTGTCAGTGGTCGGAGAAGGTGGTCGGCGTGGGGCTGAAAATAGAAAGGGGGCGGCCCCTTGCACACGGTGGAGAACGTGGGCGCGGGGCGTACGGAGGTTGACGACGACGTCTCGACCGTTGGATCTCGCGATCCAATGGTCCAGATGGAGGCGCGGATCGACGCCTGAGATCATATCTAAAGCGCGACATCGGAGGGCTCTGCACACACCACGTGGCGTGCTGAGGATGTGGCGCTAACGGGCGGCTGAGATGGGCTCAGGGGTTTGATCGAATGGCTGAGAGAGCGAAGTTTTTGAGCCGTTGGATCTGGAGTGAATCGGATGGATGAGGTGATGCCACGTGGCACGAGCCTGATGAGGCGTTAGCGGGCGGTGAAGATGCGATTCTGGGATTGATCCAACGGTGTGGAATTAAGGCGGACGTGGAATTCAATGGGCCGTTGGATCTAGATGAAGATCCAACGGTCCAGGGCGCGGGCAAATAGGTCAACGGTAGTGGGTCGCGTGGCACAATCAGAGGGCGCCACGTGGCCAATTGTGAGTGGCTGAAGAGAAAAAAAGATTAGAGAGAGAAGGAGGCTGAATTTGGAAAAACTCAAAACATGAAAGTTGTAGATCTCGATGAGATCTATAAATTTCAAGATGATAAAAAACGAAGATGAGGTCAAATATGATACAAAAATACAAGAATACAAATATACATATGTAATGTATTGTACAAGGAGGCCTAAAAAAACCCAACTTTTTCCTACGAGCTCCGAATTGAATGAAATTGGTCTCATTTTAAAGGTCTCTAGATGTGTATCAATATGAAAGTGAGTAGACCTAATTCGGAGTTGGTAAGAGAGAGAAATGGGCATTCTAAGGTCCAGGAGGTTTTGGGGTTTTATTGGGTATTTTACCAGAGAGGGACTCTGGTCTTCTTCCCTATATTATCAATTAATGGTGTACACACTATAAGGAAGGTGTTATTTCATTTTTGAGGGGATAAAATACAAGTGAATAGGTGGATATTTTACAGTGGATTTTACACAAGGATCGGCTTCTTATTTAAATGCAAAGATGAATGCTAAAATGCATATTATGTGGATTGATGCATGAGTGCTATTTATGCAATATAAAGGGAAATATGCTGCTAAATACCCGGGAACAAGGCTCTATTTTCAACTTTAAGAGTGATGAATTACAGATTCATCAAGGACCTGCATCAAGAGGTCTGTCAGGTATCAGCCTATGTGAGAAAGGATTTCCATCTCCTACTCATGCTGGAGATCATCTCTTAACAATCATTTGATGGTGCTTGATGAGTCCTCACTCATTAGATATTCATCCAAACACCAGCCTCTGAGATTCTATTATTGAATCAACAGTTGTATGATTATTAAGATGGCCATGGTACATAACCCTAATTGTACATAGGGATCTTATAGTGCATTCATTCTGCATATCCAAGTTAAACCGTCCCAGGAAGAAAAATGTGAATATAATTTTCTTCATATGTTCATATGAACACTGCTGACAGGAATTCCTCAACATGAAATAACTGCTTAGGGAGTTTAATGGCACATGTGAGGGTCACAACTCGTTGTGTTGGGGAGATGGTCGCTTTGCTGCGAAGAAGGCCTATAAAACCCTATACACTGCCTTGGTTCACCTTCTTAAGTCTTCCTCCAAGCTCATAAGTTGATATGGTGCCGTGGTTTGTCATTTCATAATAAGGTTTTCCTTGCATACATGACCCACTTATAACCTCTTTTCACCTTGAGAAAAAACCCAAATCCTCTGGAGCCTCCAGCTTTCATCGTGAAAAACCCCGACCCCCTCGAGCATCGTTGCCTCCAATTATTGGAAGCGCATCGCTAACTCATCGGTGCTACCAAGCCTCTCCTACCACTTCTCCGGCACCGTGTTGTGCACAAAAACCAACTTATCACCTCCAATTGCTTGGAAAAGCCCTCGCACGGCTGCTACGCCTCCGTCCTACAAACCGACTGTAAGCTTTTCTTTTCTTTTTAAATTTTAGGTAACTTCAATAAATAGTATGGATTATTTGTGTTTAGGTAACTTATTTTTTTAGGTAATTTTATTTTTTAGTTTGGATGACATCTAATAAAAGAACATCCACGAATTTATGCGTATTTGAATCCAAAAAATTATTCGACAGAAATCGTTCGTTTTTGTCAAAAAATGCTTTATTAAATGGCTTTATTGATTACTGAATCTAAAAAAAATATGTAACTTGCCGTAGTTTTATCTGGTTGTGGACCAACTTAACAATTTTTTATTATAATTATAATAGATTGGATGTGCCATTAAAATATGTTAGATTCACTGATATAATGAATATGAAGGTTGAAGATTGATTAAAGTATGATGGTTGTTTATTTTTGTTACTCGAAATTATAGAGATGTTAAAGTCAAGCAAAGGACCAAGGATTTCCAAAGGAGGCCGAAATGATCTCATATGGAAATATTGTGTTCAACTTGAGATGGATGAGGCTTAAAAGGATAAAGGATATGTGTATGGCCAATGGAATTTTTGTGGTAAGAGGGTTACTGGTGGAGTCACTAGACTTAAGCATAATTTCACAAATATCAGTAAAAATGTGAAAGTTATGCACAAGTTCCTATTGAAGTGTTGAATGAAATGATGGTTATATTATCGTCCCATGAAGAGAAAGATAGAAAAGCAAAGCAATGATAGAGATGGAAGAACTTTGTACAAGAGGTAGCTTTGATCTACAAAGTCCATTTGGTGGTGACAACCAAACAGTCACTCCATCTGGATCTGGTAACATGAAGAGGGTAAGAGGTCCCGTATACTTCTTTATTGTCAGCTCATCGCCATTGGGAAGTCCAAGTCCTATGACTACATTTGGGATGAGTGGTCATCAACATACATTGAATGAGACATGGAAGAAAGATGAGAGAAATCGTGTTTGTCGTACCATTGACAGATTCTTCTTTGAGAATGGCCCGGCATTTACTGTGCAAGTAGCTCTTCCTTTTCGGCCATGCTTCATGTTGTCGGCTCCTTTGAGAGGGGATTGAAACCTCCATCTGCTTACGAGCTAAGAAGTTGGATTTTGAAAGAAGTGAATAGTATTGGGGACATTATGAATGAGCCAAGGTCTTCTTATGTAGAAGTTGGTTGCAAGATAATGTCAGATGATTGGACAAATGTAAAGGGTCGTTCGTTAATCAACTTCTTAGCGAATAATCCGAAAGGTACTTGGTTCTTGAAGTCCGTAGATGCTTCTGACAAAGTGAAGAATGCAACCTTGTTATTTTACCTATTGGATGAGATTATGGAGGATCTCAACGAATGCAATGTTATGCAGGATGTTATAGATGCCTCTAATCACCGTTAGCCATGTAAGCCCGAGGTAAACCATTCATACAATAAATGTTATTGTAATGTTTGATATATCAATAAAAGTTATTGGTTTATTTCACTTCCTATCTGAGATTAAATGAATGAATGCACTATAAGGTCCCTTAGTATAATTAGGATTATATACCATGATAATCTTAATGATCGTACATCTGTTGATTCAATAGTTTAATCATAGAGATTGGTGCTTGGGTGAATATGTGAGGAGTTAGATTGAGGACTCATCAAGCATTATCAAATGATTATTAAGATATTATCTCCAACCTGAGAAGGAGATGGCAATCCTTCTCTATAGGTTGATGTCTGACCGACCTCTTGATGTAGGTCCTCTATATATGATTAGAGACTCAGAGGTGTCAAATAAGTTAGGTCAGAGAGTTGACTTAGCATGGTCAAGATAACCAAGTCCTATGTCGTATGTTGTCAATATATATGCATGCATCCTCTAATCGGAGACATATATATTGTTATATGTCTGAGTATGTACATTTGGCAGACTGATAGGTTGATGAACTAAGCAAGGTCCATACACAAGCTGGTGTGCATACAATGGCATATGAGTAACTCAAAGGGATCATATAGGTTCACTTGTGAATCAGAAGACATGAGTTCACTCATGAGGTATTGGGATCGATCAAATTCCATGCATGGTCATCTTGCTTTGGAAGCATGCCAAGAATTTGTAGGTATTATATATGCTTTTGTAAAGCATATGATCGATAGCAACTCCCAATGATCGAATGAGAAACGTAATGATAAAACCCTGAAGAAGACATTATAAAATTGATCTTTATCTTCAGGTTTATTTCGAGTCTTTCAGTATGCACGATGTAAATGTATTAGGAATACCTAAGGGTGATGTGATCATAAATGATTGTATAATCATGACACTTCCATTCTGAGGGAGTGATGAAACATGTTTGGATTTTAGTGACTCCTTTCAGTAGATTAGTGATCGAATCTTCGTCCAAGTGTTGGACATTGATCAGAATGTGATTCGAATGCAATGATAAGATTAGGTCTACGATCTTGATTTTATCAAGCATCTTTGAGAGGTCTCTGATATCCGGATTTGACATATGATCTTAATGTTCAAGTCACTATAAGTGGAATGTACAATCGCCTCGTCCTTATCTCCAAGTATCCATGGAGAAAGTGCATTATTCTTGAAAGAGTTCAAGAATAATTCTATTGATAAATGTATACCTAAGCATTAATAAATAAATAATTAAATGATATTTAATTATCATGAATAATGTGAATTTGATTCATATTATTTAGATGCATGAGAATAATGATCCAACATAATTAAATGTGATTTAATTATCATGGATATGAATAATGTGGATATCACTATCGGTATTAATCACCTACATTATAAATGTGATTTATAATATAAAAGAGAGAGCAATTTGTAAATTACATTTACAATTTAAACTTTATGTGAATTGGCTTCACATTGGACAACTAATTGAAAATCTAATTTACATTTTATTTTGATTGTGAATGTGATTCACAAATTTCTAATGATATGATTGATATTTCACAAAATAATTTGGAACTATTTTTGTGAAATAATTTACAAAAAAATTGTTGTAAATAATGAAGTATTATATGATATATTATATCTCGTATAATAGGAATGAGGATCCTCCCTTCCATAGGGTGGACAATTACTCTTGAGTTAGGAGTCAAGGTGGTCGTCCTCCCTTAATTGGAAGGAGGCTTGCCTCCTTCTTAATCCTTCATGGCATATTGATTTTATTGAATTAATTTATATTGATGACTTATTAAATATGTATTAAATTAAATTAAATTAGTCATTGTTGTATTTTTTACAACAAAACCATGGCCACTGAAAGAAACAGATACCAATATCCACCATTGGATTTGTTTTGTCCGTCGATTAAGATCCATGAACTCCCAAAAATATTATAAAAGAAGAGTAAACCCTAGCTATTCTTTACAACATATAAGTCACAAGATCTCTCTCTTTCTCATCATTATACACACTTCCTATCTGTAAGTGATCGTTTACTTTGTGACCTAGAGAGGATTGTTGTCGTACCGCTGCTTCGACCACTCGTGGATCTTCATCTTCATCGTGCTTCTAATATGCGAAAAAGACCTTGAATTTCGTGTGACGAAATCAGGATATCCATCGCTTGTATCAACATCTTGGATTGCGAGAAGAACATGTTTCATCAACGCGCTCGTAAGCATTTCCTCCATCGGGTCAGACTTGAGACATGTGGTCTCTTCACTTATACACTAAGATCGTAACCATGCTTCAAGAGGCATTCCTACATCTGCTTTGTGGTTTAGATGATCCGAGAAATGTTCTTGGATTATGTGATTTTCATTGCCTTGAATTTTTTTAAATTCCGCTGCCCGAGCTACTAGTACGACTAGTCTCTCCCAATCGCATATGATGCGGTATTCAAGCTTCCATGAAGCGATTAAGGTTCTTTCCATAACCTTCAAGTAAATATCAACAAAACAAATGTTTATGGAGAAAAGGAAACACCTTTTCTGGTGTCCATGTGCAGCTCACTTCACAGACTTGATGTTGGAAGACATCTTGAATGTTCCACTACATGCCTTCATGTTCAAGAAAGTAAAAAGGATTATTAATTGTATTTATGCCAATGGTTGGATTTGCCATGATAAGGAAGCATGTAGAAGGAGATTTGGTACGACCAACAGTTACATGTTTTGTTATGGATTTTCTCACATTACAGAAGTTGATGAACATGAAGGATCCTCTAGAGTCTTTTTTCACTTAAAACTAATGGAAGAAGAGTCCATGTGCTTCTAAGACTCATGGGAAAAGTGTATGCCAATCAATTTTGAGAAGTAAACCTTTTTGTTCTGGTGTTTCCTATGTGATTTAAAGGACGAAGTTGCTGGTTATGGTTTTGCGGATGGTGGACTCTGAAAAATATCCACCAACGGGTTTCATCTATGAGGAGATGGATAGAGATAAGGAATAAATAACAAAAGAATTAGGAAATGATGAAACAAAGTACCAAACATTGTGGGATATTGCGGATAACAAATGGGATCGACGGCTCTATACTAATTTTCATGCGACAACATTTAAAAGATTCTTGTTTAATTGTATAGGGAGTATGATAGATGATTTAACTACAAGGGAGAGAAATTAATGATTTTAAGTATGAAAAAGGCTTCTTTGGATGGGAAGGTGCAATAAGTATGCACAAGAAGCGGAGCCTTGGTTAGTATTTAATTTATGGATGAATGTCCTGAGTTGCAAAAATTTGTCATCCGAATAATGAGCTTAACTTGTATTCATCGGTATGCGAGTGCAAGTGGAGTTCTTTAATCATGTAATATTTTGATCATATTAACAATTATATTCTATTAATGACATTGGAAATCTGACACTAGGTCCATACAAAGAGAAAGAATTGATTCACATAGGGCAAATTGAATGATTTGGTCTAGGTGATGCTTAACCTAAAGTTTGAGCATAGAGAGATTAGGAGAAAAATCACGGAGAATCCTCTATGCCTAGATGACATGGATATTGGTGATGAATAGGTGTCAGAGCTCCAAAATTGTGACTTCGAAGCGTATCAAGAACTTGATGCAAACACTCCCATTAAAGATGATGTTGTAGACGTGGAAGATGAAGTTGATGGACAATGCAATTCACGTCGGAAGAGGAGGAAGTACAAAGGTATTATTTTCATACTATTATGATTCTTGAACATACTAGGTTATTTTAAAACACAACAAAAGTCAGTTAAGTAATACTGATATTATCTAATTTAGGTAAAGCAATGTTTGACATTGATGAGGAGGAGTTTCATGATGATGAAGTTAGCGATGAAGGGTTAACCATCTCGTTCCACTTTTCATTTTTTCCAACCTTAGAGGACCCGCTATGATTGTTCTCTCTCCCTTTTTGCTCTCCTCCTAACTCTCAATTGTGTGTAGAGATAGATTGATGTTATGAAAAAAAACTTAGAATGAAATCAAACCTTGACTTGTTTAGTACCTACATTTCCCTCCTTTTTTGTTCAAAACTACACACATATTGTATATTATTTGTTTTTAGCATAAAAATACACACATATTGTATATTATTTGTTTTTAGCTGAAAATTTATACTTGGATTTTATTACTTGAGAAAGTCTTTGAATCTCAAACCCAATAAGAGGCAAAGTTCTTAGTCTTATTCGTCAGGATTGCGAGCAAAGCCCCTGCCCAACAAAATCACCCTCATTTTTTAGGAATTTGATTATATGTTCATATTAGATTTATACTCCAATTCTCTTTGTAGTGGAAGTGCCTATATAAACTATGCTCTTAAGTACTTTTTCCTTCTTTACATATAGCCAACCTCAATCTCGACCATCCAAGTATGTAGCCCAATTATTATTTGATTTTATAAATCCATATGGTGATTGTTTTACTTATCATTTCCTAAAAAATTACTCAATACTTCATACATTGTTGAGGATGGGATTAATTATTATTTAATGCTTCCTACGTTGTCCAGGATGATAAAAAAACTAATTTCTCTTTATCGTTATATAGGATGAAAAAAATTAGAAGTCACTCCATTGATGATTTGTGTCTCGATAATGAATTCGAAAAACCAAGCAATGTACTAATAAGAAGAGCATGGTCTCAGAGGTGGACCTTGTTAGCCATGTGAGCTCGAGGTGAACCATTCTTAAAATAAATGTTATTGTAATAAATGTTTTATCAATAAAAGTTATTGATTGTTTCACTCCATTTCTAAGATTAAGTGAATAAATGCACTATAAGGTCCCTATATACAATTAGGGTTATATACCATGGCCATCTTAATAATCATACTGTTGTTGATTCAATAATAGAATCATAGAGGCTGGTGTTTGGATGAATATCTAATGAGTTAGATTGAGGATTCATCGGGCACCGACAAATGATTGTTAAGAGATGATCTCCAGCCTAAGTAGGAGATGGCAATCCTTTCTTAGATAGGTTGATATCTGACCGACCTCTTAATGTAGGTCCTCTGCATAGGAACAGAGATTCGGAGGTGTCAGATTAGTTCAGACAAGGAGTTTACTTAACGAGATTGAGATAACCAAAGTCCTATATCGTATACTGTCGAGATACAGGAACGCATCCTCTGACCGGAGATAGATGTGTTGCTATATGTCTAAGTGTGTACATTTGGCAGACCAATAGGTTGATGACCTAATCAAGGTCTATACACCAGCGTGATGGTGTGCATGCAAGGACATATGAGTAATACGATCTCTCAAAGGGATCATACATGTTCACTTCTGAACCAGAAGACATGAGCTCACTCAAGAGGTATTGGGAATAAATTCCATGCATGGTCGTCATGCTTTGGAAGCATGACAAGAATTTAAAGGTATGATATATGCTTTTGGAAAGCATATGATCGATACCAAATCCCAATGACCAAGAATGAGAAACTTGATGATTAAACCATGAAGATGATAATGTAAAATTGATCTATATCTTTGGGTTGATCATAGGTCTTCCAGTATGCAGGATATACAGGTATTTGAAATATCTGAGGATGATGTGATATTAAATGATTGTATAACCATGATGCTTCCATTTCGAGGGAGTGATGAAACATGTCTGGATTTTAGTGAGTCCTCTCAATTGAGAAGTAATCTGATCTTGGTCCAAATGTTGGACATTGATCTGAATTAGATTCGATGCAATGAAAGATTAGATTTACGCTCTTAATTAAATCAAGCATCTGTGAGAGGTCCGCGGGATCTGGATTTGAAATGTGATCTCAATATGCAAGTCACTGTACGTGGTATAATATAATCGCCATGTCCTTATCTCCAAGCATCTGTGGAGAAAGTGCATTATTCTTGAAAGAGTTCAAGAATAATTCCAAAGTTCAATTATATCTAAGTAATGAGAAATGGATAACTAATGTAATTTAATTATCATGAATAATGTGAATTCGATCCACATTATTTGAATGCATGAGAATGATTGTCTAATGTAATTAAATGAGATTTAATTATTATGGATATGGATAATGTGGATAGTACTATCCAATTATCCAGGTATATTGTAAATGAAATTTATAATATATCAGAGAGAGACTTTATAATTTATATTTGTTGATTAATTGTTAATGTAGATTGGATTCACATTAAGAGGATTAATTGAAAATATAATTAAATTTTGTTTTGGATTGTAAATGCGATTCACATAATTTCAATGGCATGGTTGATATTTTCCATAAGATAATTTGGAATTATTTTTTGGCAAAAATATTATCGAAAAGAGATCATGATATATCATGAGATAATGAGATCTCATGATAATTAGAAGAGAATGAGCAAGTCCACCCAAGAGAAGTGGATGGCTACAACTCTCCGTGAGGAGAAGAGTAGTCGTCCCCTCTTCTTAGGGGATTGGTTTTAATCTCTTCATTATCTCTTATCTAATCCAAGATGATTTAATTTGAAATTAATTTTGTTGATTTATCAATGAAAATTAATTTAAATTTAATAATTTGTTGTTGTGTTTTTACATCAACGTCTTAGCCATTGAAAGAAATACAAATCAATCCCATCCGTTGATTGTGTGTTATCCATGGATTGGGATCCATGGACTCCCAAAACCCTATATAAGAAGAGGCAATCCTTGCCCTTAGAGTTACATGAAATCACATCGAAGTCTCTCTCTCCCTCTCTCATTCTCATGCATACCCTCTCTCTCTCATCTTGAGTGGTCGTCCACTCTCATAGAGAGAAGATCATCTTCGTCAGTGCTCCGCTTCGATGACCATTGGCTCTCCGTCTCTTTCGGTATGTGGCACTCGTGAAGAAGGCGTTCAATATCGTGAGACAAGATCAGTACATCCATTGCTTGGGACATCAACTTGGATTGCGAGAAGCACATGACTCATCCCTGCACTCGCAAGCGTCTCCTCCGACAAATCGGACTTGAGACCAAATGTCTCTTCCTTTAGAGGCTAGAATGCAAACACGCTCCAAGAGGTATTTCTATATCTTTTATGTGTTTAGATGAAATGATTCAAGTAATGTTCTTGGATCATGTGGTTTCATCCTTTTTAAAATTTTAAAATCCCGCTGCACCGAGCCACTAGTACGACTAGTCGCTCGTGATCGTATGTGATACGATCATCACGCTTCCATGATGTTCTTGATGATTTCCCCATATCTTTCAAGTGATATCAGATCCAGATTAAACATTTTGGATACAATCCATGAACCTACAAAGATTTGGGCTCGTTGGTGTTTGTGAAAATTTTTATCGCATTTCAATTTTTGTTGCCCTGTTTTGTGATATTTTTCGGATCTGTTTAAAATGTTTAAACAAGAATATATCACATGGATATTGTTCCCCACTAAATAAGGAAATTGTGAAATCTGAGTTTGCGTAATTTGGATTTCGTTTACTCAAGTTGTGATCATTTTAATGACCATATGTCCACTGTTTCGAGGATGGCGAATAATGACGTAATTAAGATATCAATTACTATTTTAAAACATTTGGAAATACATGCTAATCAGATTTGTGTTTTAAATCAAATTATCAAACTCTAGAAATGTATTTTGCTTATTTCGGATTTAAAATGAAAGAGATATGCTAATTTTAGTTGGTGAGGGTCACTGCTGGAAATTGCATATTTTATCAAAAACCTTATAATTGTCATTTAAGAATCTTGTGAAATTAATGGTTAATTTCCTATAATAATTATGGATAATATGTAGGAAATATTAGAATAATAATTGTTCCCTTAAATGACATTACCTCAACCAATAAATGATTAGATTTGATCTTGATCACCAATTGGTTACTTGATACAGTTTCATCAAACTTGCTACTTGAATAGTTTTGGGGAATTTGTCTAGAAAATTTCCTTATAATCAAAAAGGTTTTAATTATTATTATATGGTATAATTTTGGTTGAAAAAACGATGATCATCTCAAGTACAAAGTGATTGACTTGGCATTATTTTTTCCGAGGCAGATATAGTGTCTAGTCGGGGAGTGTTGGGGTAGCAGGTTGCACCATGTGGGGTCTGTCCCACTCCATTCGGTACTGACCATGACAGCGGGTAGGGAACGGATGATGCTTGAGAGATCATGATGTATTTTCTAATTATTAAAATTCAAATGATACGTACTATCAGATAATACCATTATTTCAAGTAACAATCAAGTTTGATGATTGAATTGGACTGATAATTGATTTAATGATTAAATTAGTTATATCTAATTAATACACTCTATTGTGATAGATTTGTATTTCCCTTGGAAGAATTAATTACATGAATACTATTCATGATAATTCATTAAAATTTGAATATGAGGTGGAGGATCACATAAGTGACATCCATGATCTCCCATCAAGATGAAGAGTTTTATCGCCATATATTGTATGTCGGAGACGCCTGTCCGAAGTGACAGCTCCTGCATACAATCCATTTGGATCGGGCTCTTCGCTTCTCAAAAGAGTAAGGCCGTATACGTAGTAACCCCAATATCGGGTCCTCATATTATTGGGGCGATATTGGATTGTGTATAGCGAGTTTTAAGCGTGGTGACCGTTGGTTCAATTAACAACGGGTCAACATCACCATAGGGGTGGTGGGCCCGGATGTTAAAGACCGAATTGGGAAATGCAAGTTGGACTTGCAAGGCGGAATGTGTTCCCTCTTCTCTTTATTGGAGTCACAAGTTCTCATATTATTGGGATGTGACAAAGATAAAGAAGAGATCTTAGATCTTCCTAGAGATATAGCAGTAAGTTTATCTCTTGCTTTGAAAGTAATTAAGGGAATGAACTTTCAAAGTTGATAAAGCAAGACTAATTTGATTAAAAATTCCTTAATCAAAGTTTTTAATTTGAGTATATAATTATTTATATGTTCTAATATAGTGCATTCTTAATTTTAGAAAATGAAGTCCATGAACCCACTTAGCAAGATTTTTGAGATCAATCAGTTGACCAGATCAAATTATTTGGATTGGAACCAAAATTTGGATCTTGTGCTTTCTACTGAGCACATTTCCTATATGCTATCAAAGGACAAGTATGCAGACCCAAAGACTCCGGAATGAATTTCATTTAATGAAAAATATGACGAAGATCATTAATGAATCTACGTTTCATCATCTTTATTCTATCATTTTGGCCTTAAAAACCCTAGTAAATGCATGTAAATAGGCTTAATTCATGCATTTTATCATCCATGCATTATTGTGTAAATATTGTATAAATTGTGGTTTTTAAAGTCAAAATTATAGAATATAGAAAAGAAAAGAAAAATAATAAAATATTGTAAATATTTTATGACCCAAAACCCTGAGACCTAGGCATCTCGATGACTAGGTCGACAAGGAATAAAGTAGGGGGAGATAAGGGTCAAAAATACAATAAAAAACCCTTTCATTTAATTCATTCTTTATTCATTTTAGGACCTATTTTTGGTTCCACTTTTTATACCTCAAATAAAGAAACTATAACATAAAAGTTGTAGATAATTAAATATAGAAAAATAAAAAATTGATTTCACCTAAAGATAATGTACAGATAAAAAGTTATGATCTGAATAAGATTCCAGAATCCTAACTTCCCAGACCTGTATCTCGCAAATAAAAACTCAAAATGCATCAAATTCACCTTTAATTGTATATAATTTAAAATAATCTATTTAATGAAGGAGGTTTCGTACTTTGCGGAGCTGCGGTTTAAAAGTTGAGTTTTTGACCCCACTTGTATACTTGTACATATGAAAATATTCATTTTATTTATTCTTCTTCATTTTCATAAATTTATATTTCTGTAATTTTGTAAATATTATTTATAATATATATGTGCATTAAAATAGGAATAAAATACTAAATAAAACACAAAAATAAAATACTTATATGATACATAGGTATAATACCTATAAGTACACCTGTATATTTAATACTTATATTTTATTAAGTGTATAAAATACATCAGAAAAATAAAATAAAAATATATTTCAATTCATAAAAATATTTTATAAATATATAAAATAATAATCTAAAATAAATAATTAAATACATAAAATAAAAAATAAAATGTTAATATATATATGCATATACATGTATATAATCTAAAAAGGTAACTTGTAATTATAAACCTCATAAAAATAAATAAAAATTACCATAAAATACTTTACAAAATAACAAACATTTTTTATTTAATAACCAAAAATTAATAAAATCATTTTATGTTTTTAATCAAATTTCCAATCTTTTTCCTCAGACGTTTTTCTGGTTGGTCCATGTGGACCAACCAGGAGGCGACAGTAGTTGACCGCAGGTCAACTCTCTGCCCAACGACTGGGTTGTGTCAGTAGTTTTTGACCTATCTTCGTGGTTTTTTCGAGGCGAATCCTTGCATGATCTCATGATATGCCCTTCACGACTTTTCATCCCCATTAATCCATGATACACGCCTAGATGAAATATTAGGCTTTGGATCATCGCAGCGCCTCATACGCCTCGGTCTTTGGAGCCCCTGTGCCACGACCGTCAACTCTTCAAAAATCACCCCCCGACTTCCTTTCACTTTTGATCACTCTTCCGCCACCTAAACCCTAGCCAAGACCCTCGTAGACGCTCCTGGTGACAGCAGGAACACCTTGGGACCTTCGGGGATACAGGGGGTGTTGAATTGAGGTTGATCCACTTCGCCGGAGGTCTCGTCGGAGCTCTCTGCCCGCGCACCTTGGTGAGGTTCTTCCCCCCTTTATTCTGTCATTCTTTAACCCTTAGAGTAGCTGAACACGTTCCCCCGAGTTTTGCCATCCACTCTGTCTTATTTAATCATTGCCAAATCACACGGATTTCGCGTTCGCCGGCTTCGAGTTTTGCTGGCCGACGTGGGGTCATTTCATCGCCATCGTTCGTGTTTTTCCACCCTCCACGGGGTTGAGGCAACTTTCCCTCGACCCCTTCACCTCTCTTGTACAGGTTTTGAAGCCACGAAAGCATCTGGGGCTGATTTTGTACCTCACCGGAGGTACCTGGAGCCACCGTGCTCCACCATCGCCGCTGGTGAGCTCCGGTCTTCGTCGAGGTGTTTTGAAGCCTCCAGTCAACAGAGAATCGACCATGGGTTGTCGTTAGCCATTTTGAAACTTCAACAAGGGCCGGGGGAGGAAGATCTGGACGGGGGAAGCTCACCTTGCCGCGAGTTCTTCCCCATTCTTCGTCCCTGCCTTCCAGTCGTCCGATCGAGGCTGATCTTCAGGATTAGCAACAGCCGTCAGATCGTCGCGAGCATCAACCGTCAGATCCCACAGGAGGATCTAATCCTAGACGTCCGCTGCGAACCGGTATCACACATCCTCCGCGTGCCACGTGGATTAGTGAGAGTTGCACGCCGTTGGATCGCGCCCAGTTTGGGTGTTTTGCCCTTGAGCCCAAACACTTTTTATCTTTATTCTATAATTCTTAAACTTTCATCTGCAGTTCACAAAGTTTTGTAATATTTAGGAATTAGCCCCTGAACTTCCCTTATTTGCGTTTCGGTCCTCCGCCACGTCACCTCACGTGCTTGTACGCGTGAGGGGACTGGGCTTTTTGCAAGGACCCCCCTGGGGTTTCTTTATTTCATTTAACGCCAAGAACTTTCTAATCAAGTGTATTAGTTTTGGAAAAATTACATGTAGCCCCCGTGCTTTTCTGAAATTATTTTTAGGTCCTTCCCAGGCGCGTGCATAGCACGTGCGGCTGAGGGATATTTGCAGAAACACCCTTGCGGGTATGGCTATTTATATTTAATCCAAACATTTTGTGATATAGTTGTATATTTTTGGGAATAATTTCACTGTGGCCCTTGGAACTCTGCTTATTTACATATATACCCCTGCCAAGAGTGATTTTTCTCTTTGTTGCTAGTATTTATTGCATGCACCTATAAAGATCTAAAAAATCCATAAAAATCACTTTAAGTTCCTGTTGCATAGTAGTTTCACGTCATATTTTTATTTTGCATATTTATTGTATTTTCATATTTATAAAAAATTCAAAAACATGCATTTTCAACACTGATTGCATTAGAAAATATGTAAAAATTATAAAACATTTTTAAAAAATTCCAAAAAATTTATATTTTGTGTATTTTAGTGTCTTCAAACTTCAAACCAAAAATCAATAAAAAATACAAAAGAAAACTCGTAAAAATTATAAAACCCCAAAAATTTTCATAAAAATATTAAAAATTCCAGAAAAACCCTAAAAATACAAACTTTGTTTCAGAATTTTCTTTTCTTTATTATATTTAAATTAAAATTAGTTTGGAGAATTTTTGTGATTGTTTATCATTTTATTTCTCCATTTTAAGTTTCAGCCTTTTAATTAGTTCACTGTTTGCTAGTATTTTCACCTTTAAAAATACCAAAAAAATAGGAAAAATCTATAAAAATCACAAAAACATTAGAAAATTATAAAGAGACCGAAAACATTTTATTTCATGATTTTTGATATTTTTACTTATTTGTATAAATACTTCATCCATCTCTTTCTTACTTTGTCTATATAGTTTATTTAAATAAAAAGAAAATATAAAAAAAAGAAAATACAAAATCAGAAATTAAAAACCAAAACATAAAAATACAAAATCCAAAAATTAAATAAAAAATTATAAAATTAAAAACCCACAAAAAAATCTTACTTGGCTGAGTAGTTCACATGACATAGGGCTTGACTTTTTGTCTGCTTACTTTACTCCTTTGCTTCATGTGTTCGACCCCTACTTGCTTGCCACTATACATTCTTAGTAGGGTATAATAAATTTTGATCCTTGCTCTTGATTGCTTAATTGATTGTGTGGGTTGATTGTTGAACAACGTGAAGGCTTGAGTAGTCGCCTCAGCAACAGTGAGTCTGATTTGTCAGACCATTATTTAGCAACTCTCGTCTTTTCGTTTTCCAATCATAATCTGGCAAGATGCTATATTCTTAGCTCATTGTCTAATGTGCTTCAGAAGCAACATATGGATATTACCATTACCAAGAGATTATGTTGAATCTGAAAAATATGTTCGGTGATGTCAACCGCACACAGCACTATAATATTATGAAAGAAGTTATTCGCTGAAGATGCAAGAAGGGACCTCTGTCAGAGAGCATGTACCCAAAATGTTTGGGTATCTTTCTGAATTGGAAACCCTGGGAGCTAACATGGACTCAAACATGCAAGCTGACTTCATTCTACTGTCACTCCCTAAGTTTTTCAATAACTTTGTGATAACATACCACATGAATAAAGGTAATTATACTAACGTTGAGCTATTAGCTTAATTAAGTCCGCTGAGGACGTAATGAAGAAAGATAGCCCCTTTGGCAGTGCAATGGTTGTACAGGTCAAAGGAAAGTGCGGTCGGAAGCATGGTTCTCAAAAGGGCTCGACCCAGATAAGAAAGAAGAAGAGTCAAGGAGTTAGCTCGTCCACCATTGCATCCACTTTGATGACATCAAAGAAAAGAGATGTATGTCATCACTACAAAAAGCCGGGGAACTGGAAGCGAGATTGTCTGGATTACCTGAAGTCAGTCGATAAAGGTAAAGCCCTGAGCATGTATGAAATCTACTTTCATCACTAAAACTAGCCTTCTCGTTGGACGAGAAGGAAGTTGGGTTGTTGATTCTGGTGCTTCTGTTCATGTATGTAATTTGTTGCATCTGTTTCAGGAAACTAAGAATCTAGAAGAAGGGGAGATAGTCATCCAGATGGGATCTGATGCAAGTGTTGCAGCAGTCGTTGTCGAGACCTGCAGACTATCGTTATCTAGTGGAAGAGTCCTAGTACTTAAAGAGCATCTTTATGTACTTGAAGTTAGAAGGAATTTAATATTTGTATCTAAGCTTGTTAAAAATGGATATTATTCCTTTTCTGTGATAAACTTATCATAAGTCAGTATGATAAACATATTGCGGATGGTGTTTTAATTTCTGGTGGACTTTATGAACTGTGCATTGATGAACATGTCATGAATGTCACTACCACTAATAAAAACCCTAAAAGATCTAGGGAAAATGCAAATAATTTGAATATGATTTGACATCAAAGGCTTGGTCAGTTATCTATTGATAGGATCAATAGATTGATAAAAGATGGACCCTTACATTTTCTACAGGTTCAATATTTACCAACTGTGAACATTGTATTCAAGGTTAAATGACTAAGATGCCTTTTCGTAACAAGGCTACATGATGCAGAGGTATTCTCGACCTAATACATACCGATGTATGTGGTCCCTTCAGTATCGCGACCCGAAATGGATATCGATATTACTTGACGTTTATTGATAATCATTCGCGATACGGGTTTATCTTCCTGCTACACCGTAAATCTGAAATCTTTGAAAAGTTAAAAGAGTTCAAGGCTTTGGTTGAAAACAAAATCGATAGGAAGATTAAACGGATTCGATCTGACCGAGATGACGAGTACCTCTCAGATGAATGCAAGGAAGACCTTAAAGAGAATGTAATTGTCTCCAATCTTACTCCTCTTGAAACCCCCTAACTTAATGGTGTTGCTGAAAGACGCAATAGGACCATCATGGATATGGTCCGTTCAATGATGAGCAAAACACGTTTACCTCTTAGTTTATGGGGATATGCAGTCGAGACTGCAATATATATCCTAAACAAGATTCCTGACAATTCTATGTCTAAGACTCCTCATGAGCTCTGGTATGGAACCAAACCTTGTGTAAATCACTTGAGGGTTTGGGGTTTCTTGGTCCATGTGAAGAATGTGGACGCAAGTAAGCTAGAATCTCGCTCTCGTGAGTGTTACTTCATTGGGTATGTTAAAGATGGTATTGGATATCAACTTTATGACCATGAGACTCGAAAGGTTTTTGTCTCTAGAGATGTGAAATTTTTGGAGGATGACTTCCTTAAAGGCCAAGACAAAAATGAAGTAGAGGAGCTCATTGAATCCCCTGAGGATTCTGAGTTTCCTAAGCTAGAAACTGAAGAGATTAATAAAGATGAAACACCCATACATCTTCGAAGGAGTTCGAGGGCGGCTGCACCACCTGAAAGGTATGGATTCCATGTGTCAGGATAAACTGACAATGATCCCGCTTCATTTGATGAAGTACCCGCGGATCATGACATGGATAGATGGATGCTAGCAATGAAGTCAGAAATTGACTCCATGCATAAGAATGATGTACGGACCCTAGAGTATCCACCTAAAGGAGTAAAACCCATTGGGTGTAAATGGATCTTCAAGAGAAAGAGGGGACCTGATAGAAAAGTGAAGACTTTCAAGGCATGGCTCGTAGCCAAAGGCTACAAACAGAGAGAAGGCATCGACTACGATGAGACATTCTCTCCTGTGGCTATACTTAAGTCCATCAGGACACTGCTAGTTATAGCTGCATATCTTGACTATGACATCTGGCAGATGGACGTTAAGACGGCTTTCCTCAATGGATACCTCTAGGAGAATATCTATATGGAGCAACCCCAGGGCTTCATAACCGATGATGGTAAAATATACAAGCTGAAGAAATCCATCTATGGGCTCAAACAAGCTACTCGTAGATGGAACATCAAATTTGACGAAACCATAAAGAGTTATGAGTTTGTGCAAAATCCTGATGAACCTTGTGTGTACAAGAAGCTTAGTGGAGCACCATTGTGTTCATCATGCTTTACGTAGATGACATCCTTATCATTGGGAATGATACATGAATGATGACCAGTGTTAAGATTTGGCTATCCCATACCTTTGAGATGAAAGATCCTGGAGAAGCCTCTTACATCTTATGTCTGAAGCTGTTCAGAAATCGAGAAAAAAGGATGTTGGGATTATCACAACATGGGTACATTAAGAAGATTCTTGAACGTTTTTGTATGGATAGTTCCAAGAAAGGTTTCCTTCCCTTCAGACATGGTATACACCTATCTAAAGGTATGGATCCTCAAAGTGTTGAGGAAAAAAAGGGCATGGCTGGATGCCCTTTTGCATCGGCTATAGGAAGTTTAATGTACGCCATGATGCGTACTAGGTCAGATATCTGCCATGCAGTGGGAGTGGTAAGCCATTATCAGTCCTGCTATGGAGAGAAACACTGGAATGCATTGAAGAACATATTCAAGTATCTAAGACGGACACAAGATTACATTTTGGTCTATAGAGATGGTGATCTCCAAGTCTTGGATACACAGATTCAGACTTTCAGTCAGATATTCATGATCGAAAGTCGACATCAAGGTTTGTGTTCCTGTTGAACGGTGGTGTTTTGAGTTGGAGAAGCAAGAAGCAGGACACTACAATAGATTCAACAACAGAAGTTGAATATATTCCCGTATCGGATGCTACAAAGGAGGCAGTGTAGTTGCACAAGTTCATTCTGGAACTAAGCGTAGTTTCCTGTGATACTCCTATCCCGTTACTCTGCGATAACATGGGAGCCATTGTCCAGGCGAAAAGGAACCCTAGTGGCAAAAAAAGAGTAAGCACGTGGAAAGGAAATACCAAATCATTTAGGAGATTCACAAGCGTGGTGATATCATCATCACCAAGGTGGCCTCTACCGACAACATTGTTGATCCTCTTACCAAATCTCTGACACAGAAGGTTTTCGACCAGCATGTAATAAGTATGGGTTTAAAGATTGTTCCTGAATGGTTCTGAGGGCTAGTGGGAGATTGTTAGCCATGTGAGCCCAAGGCGAAACATTCTTACAATAAATGTTATTGTAATATATGTTTTATCAATAAAAGTTATTGATTGTTTCGCTCCGTTTCTAAGATTAAGTAGATACATCATGCTAAAATCCATTTATTATTCTTCCAACTTAAAAAATTCAATAAAACACTATTTAATTCATTATTATTAACTATTTTTATTTTGCATATAATTAACATATATTTTTGTATATAATCTAACCCTAATTTATTATATTAACTATTAACATTTTCTTTGTTTTTTTATTGTATTAAAAACCAATAAAAATAGATTAATTATTGTATATCTTTATTTTTGTTTCAAAAAGAATTAAAAATACATAGAAAATACAAAAACCTTAAAATAAGGGTTTTTAAGTTATTGAAAATGCTTGCAAATTTTCTTCTTTGTACAAATAACTTCTTTCGACTTTTTTAACATGAAACTTGTAGATATCATCGAGATCTATAACTTTCATGTTTTTACTTTTTATTGATTCATGCTCCTACTATTTCTTTTTGAATTTTCTTTATTTTCTTATTTTCTGAATAATCTGGTGCAACAACATGGCGCTCTCGGGGCTGCCCATGTGGCTGCACCCCATTGGCCACCCGCCAGCATCCATGGCTGTTGGATACACTTTCACCCACTTCATTCACAACCGCCCATCTCCCTTCCACCACTATCTAATCAAGACCCTGATTAGATCTCCACCGCTCACCACCGCCTCCGTCTTAGCCATCAAATGACTCTACATCCAATGGTTGTCACTCTTCCATGTCACCCCTTCATCCTTCACCTTTGGACCAGGCTCCATCTCCATCTCAACCATTCACCTCCGTTCAACTCTCCACCACTGGATGAAATCACAGAATCTCATCTAGGCCGCTCCTTTGCGCCTCGATCTCAGCCATTGGATCATTCGATCCAACACCAGAGCGTCATCTTCTACCTTTCAACCCCTTCTCTCCCCTTCTGTTACAATTGCAACACGGTGCCACCTTCCTATTCTAGTCGTCACTCCCGACCATCTCTCCTCGTCCTAAAACCCATCCCATGTAGCCTTAGGCTCCATGATCCTCGTGCGGGCTTCAATGAGCCCTTCCATCACTTATAGCACCCTCAATCGATCACCTCCTCCGCATGAAACCGTCGGATCTCTGCCCATGAAACCCTGCCTCTACCTCATTTCAATCTCATCCACCAATCCCGGTAGTCCCCCTAGCTGTCCTCCTCCTCTTGTGACAGAGAAGGAGGAGTTGATCGACGATAATGGTGTCTTCATGCCTAGGTGTTGATCCATGGCCTCCGACCATGTTGTGGTGCCTCTGGCTCACTGAGCACCCCATCGTGTCTGAGAGGGTCGTGCGATGACGGAACATCCCTTAGGCATCTCAACCCAAGAAAATTCACCTGCCATTCTGCCTCTCAATTCCCTCCAGATATATGACCTCTATTTTTCTCTGTCTTTCTCCGATTTAATTCACTTCACACACACACTCTTCACCATCGAATCATCGCATGATCACCACCTCTGGACACCCACCATTCACACATCATCTCCCACTCACTGCTTCCTTCCCCAGAACCCCTCATGACATTACTCCCTTTTCTATATCAACACGACGGAGAACCAACCTATATCCACCACCTTCTTCGCCCCCACGACCCTCCATTCACCCTTCATCTCAGTTGCACGTACTTTAAGCACGCTTTGGATATGAACTAACATCTACAGGTCACCTCTTCCTCAATGGCTAGACTTTCATCGGAGTTTAGTTCTAGAGCTTCGCTTCTGATGTGCTCGCATCGTCACGTTGATCCCAACCTCTCCGACTATCCCCTTTCATTCGAGCTTCAATATCAACGCCTCAGGATCGATCCTCGATCTTCAGGGTGAATGATATGGAGAAATCCTTAATCACATTACGGAAGTGTATGGATTGCATCATATATGATCGAGAGCGACTAATCGCACTAGTCGCTCGATGCAACAGAATTTTAAAAATTTTCAATCGATGAAACCACATGATCCAAGAACACTTCTTGGATCATTTCATCTAACCACATAATAGATAAAGGAATACCTCTTGTAGCGTGGTTGCAATCAAGCCTCTAAGAGAAGAGACCTCCATTCTCAATTCCGATCCATCGGAGGAGACGCTTGCAAGCGCGGAGATGAGTCACATGCTTATCACAATCCAAGTTGATGATCCAAGTAATGGATGCACCAAAGAAGACGGAGACCCAAGAGTGGTCGAAGCGGCAACACAACAGCGATGTGCTGATGAAGGGGATCTTCTCTCTATGAGAAGAGTGGACGACCACCGAAGGTGAGGGAGAAGGGCTGACGTGAGAACGTGAGAGAGAGACGTTGTCAAAGTTATTCACGAAGAGCAAGGGGTGCCTCTTATTTTATAGGATTTTGGGAGTCCATGGATCTCAATCCATGGACAACACAAAATCAATGGATGATATTGGTTTGTGTTAAATTCAATAACCATGATTTTATTGTTAAAAAATACCATAATAATTAGTTTAATTTAAATAAATATATATTGATAAATCAATATAATTAATTTCAAAATTAAATCATTTAATCTCGGAGATAATAGAGGAAGAGATTGACTCATCCCTAAAAAGGGAGGACAACCACCAAGTCCCTCTGGGATAATGTGGCTGTCCACCCTCTTGACTAGGTATGAGTCAATCTCATTCCAAGTCATGAGATCACATTATCTCATGTAATTTCCAAGATTATCTCATAAGGAAAATTCATAATTATCTTGTGAAATTTGCGACCATGACATTGGAATTATGTGAATCACATTCACAACCCAAAACAAAATGTAATTATATTTTCAATTAATCATCCAATGTGAATCCAATTCCCATCAATAATTAATCAAAAAATATAAAATCACAATTAGTCTCTCTCCTATATACATAAATCACATTTATAATATATATAAATAATTGGATAATACTATTCACATTATTCATGTCCATAAAAATTAAATCACATTTGATTATATTGGATTATCATTCTCATGAATTCAAATAATATGAATGAAATTCACATTATTCATGATAATTAAATCACATTTAGCTATCCATTTCTCAATGCTTAGATATAATTCAACAATGGAATCATTCTTGAACTCTTTCAAGAATAATGCGTTTTCTCCGCAGATACTTGGAGATAAGGACATGGCGACTGTACGTTCCACGTATAGTGATGGATATTGAGCTCACATATCAAATCCATATCTCATGGACCTCTCACAGATGCTTGATTAAATAAAGGTCACAAATCCAATCTTGTTATTGCATCTGAATCTCATTCAGATAAATGTCCAACACTTGGACCAAGATCAGATTACTTCTATATTGAGTGGAGTCACTAAAATCCAGATCTATTTCATCACTCCCTCAGAATGGAAGCATCATGGTTATACAATCGTTTATGATCACATCACTCTCAGGTATTCCTAATACCTGTACATCATGCATACTGGAAAACCTATGATAAACCCGGAGATATAGATAAATTTTACATTGTCATCTTTAGGGTTTCATCATTAAGTTTCTCAATCTTGGTCATTGGGAGACGGTATCGATCATATGCTTTCCAAAAGTATATATCATACCTACAAATTCTTGTCATGCGTACAAAGCACGATAACCATGCATGGAATTTGATCAGTCCCAATACCTCATGAGTGAGCTCATGTCTTCCGGTTCACAAGTGAACCTGTATGATCCCTTTGATAGATCGTATTACTTATATGCCCACATATGCACACCAGCTCGCCGGTGTATAGACCTTGGTTAGGTCATCAATCTATTGGTCTGCCAAATGTACATATTTAGACATATAGCAACATGCCTGTCTCCGGTTAGAGGATGTGTGCCTATATCATGGTAGTTTACAAAATAGGACTTTAGTTATCTCGATCTCGTTAAGTCAACTCTCTGACCTAACTAATTCGGCACCTCGGAATCTCTATTCCCATGTAAAGAACCTACATTAAGAGGTCGATCAGATATCAACCTAGTGAAAAAGGGTGGTCATCTCCTACTCAGATTGGAGATCATCCCTTAACAATCACTTGACAATGCTTGATGAGTCCTCAATCCAACTCCTTATATATTCATCCAAGTGCCAGCCTCTATGATTCAATTGTTGAACCAACAACTGTATGATCATTAAGATGGCCATGGTACATAACCCTAATTGTGCGGAGGGACCTTATAGTGAATTCATTTATTTAATCTCGGAAAGGGAGTGAAAGAATCAATAACTTTTATTGATAATCAAATATTACAATAACATTTAATGTAAGAATGGTTTTCCTCAAGCTCACATGGCTAACAGTCTCCCACTAGCCCTCTAACCATTAAGGTACAATCCTTAAACCCATACTCATTACATGCTATTTGAAAACCTTATGTGTCAAAGGTTTGGTAAGAGGATCAACAACATTGTGGGCAAAGGCCACCTTGGTGATGATGATGTCACCATACTTTTGAATCTCTCGAATGATATGGCATCTCCTTTCCATGTGCTTTCTATTTGATGTCATCTAGGTTCCTTCGCCTAGGAAATGACTCCCGAGTTATCGCAGAGTAACGAGATGGGAGTATCAAAAGAAACTACGCCAAGTTCTAGGATGAACTTGCATAACAACATTGCCTCCTTTGCAGCATCCGATGTGGCAATGTATTTGGCTTCTGTTGTTGAATCTGCAATAGTGTCCTGCTTCTTGCTTCTCCAGCTCACAACATCACCGTTCAATAGGAACACAAACTCTAATGTTGACTTTCATCATCAATATCCAACAATAAGTTTGAATCTATGTATCCCAAGACTTAGAGATCACCATCTCGATAGACCAAGATGTAATCTTGCGTTCATCTTAGATACTTGAAAATGTTCTTCACTACATTCTAGTGCTATTCTCCATAGAAGGATTAGTAACGACTTACCACTCCCACTGCATGACAGATATCTGGTCTAATACACATCATGGCGTATTAAGCTTCCTACAGCTATTTTCCTCAACACTTTAAGGAGCCATCCCTTTAGATATGTGGATACCATGTTTTTGAAGGATATGGTTAGATCCTTAAGCGCATCACGGAAGCGTGAGGATCGCATCGTATGCGATCGGGAGCGACTAGTCGTACTAGTAGCTCAAGGCAGCAAACATTAAAGTTTTTTCATGCGTGAAACCACATGATCCAAGAACACTTCTCGGCTCGTTTTATCTAAACCACAAACAAGTATTAGGGTTACCTCTTGAAGAGTGGTTGCGATCGAGTCTCTAAATGAAGAGACCTCCTGTCTCAAGTCTGATCCGACAGAGGAGACGCTTGCGAGCACGTGGATGAGACACGTGCTTCTCACAATCCATATTGTTGATCCAAGCAACGAATCTCCTGATCTCGTCAAACGAGATACAACATATTATTCATGAGAAAGGCATGTCTAAGGAGACGAAGATCCATGAGCAAACGATCAGGCAGCATAACGACGATGATGTGACGATGGAGACTCTCTTTAGGCCTTTCATGGTGGACGACCATATGAGAGAAAGAGAGGGTATGTAAAGAGAAAGAGAGAGAGAGCTTTATGTTCTCATATTGTTGTCTTGTAACCAAGAAGAGCAAGGGGTGCATCTCCTTTTATAATATTTTTGGATCCATGGATCCCAATCCATGGACAACACAATGGCTCTCATTGATTTGTGTTTCTTTTAATGGCCATGATTTGTTGCTAAAATATTTGCAACAACAATTTGTTGTTTTTGAAATAAATTAAATATATTGAAAATTAATCAATATATTTCAATATAAATAAAAACAACAAACATGGAATGACTTGGAAAAAAACTACCATCCTTCCATGTATGGGTGGATGACCACCAACTTGGAGAGACCTAGTTGGCCGTCCACTCCATGTATGGTATGGATGCTATTTTATTCCAATTATGTCTATATATCATATCTCACATGATATTCCACATGTGCAACAACTTTTATTGCAAAATTATTCACCAAAATAATTTTAAATTATTTTGTGAACATTGCAATCATGCCATTAGAATTTTGCGAATCTAATTCACAACCCAAAATAAATTGTAAATTACATTTTCAATTTAATATCCAATGTGAATCCAATTCGCATCAACATTTAATTAAAAAATGTAAATTACAAATAGCTCTCTCTTATATATTATAAATCACATTTATAATATATATGATTAATATGGATATTCCTATCCACGTTATTCATATCCATGATAATTAAATCACATTTAACAATCTTGGATCTATATTCCCATATGCCCAAATAATATGAATCACATTCATATTATTCTCATCTTTGACAATTAAATCACATTTAATTATCCACTTTCTCAATGCTCAGAAACATAATCAACAATGAAATTATCCTGAACTCTGTCAAGGATAATGAGCTTTCTCCGCGGATACTTGGAGATGAGGACAAGGCGATTGTATTGTTCCACGTATAGTGACTTGGATATTGAGATCACATCTCAAATCCAGATCTCGGGCCTCCCATAGATGCTTGATTAAATCAAGACCGCAAATCTAATCTTCTCATTGCATCTGAATCACAATCATATCAATGTCCAACATTTGGACCAAGATCAGATTACTTCTCTACTGAAAGGAGTCAATAAAATCCAGACCCATTTCATCACTCCCTAGGAATGGAAGCGTCATGGTTATACAATCAATTATGATCACATCACCCTCAGGTATTCCCAACACTTGTACATCCTGCGTACTGGAAGACCCAGAACAAACTTGAAGTATTATATAAATTTTATACTGTCTATTTCATGGTTCTATTAGTACGTTTCGCATTTGATCATTGGGAGTTGGTATCAATCATATACTTTCCAAAAGCATATATCATACCTAGGTCTTGATCATATACTTTCCAAAATTTAGTCAAGCTTCCAAAGCGAGACGACCGTGCATGGAATTTGATTCTTCCCAATATCTCATGAGCGAGCTCATGTCTTCCGATTCAGTAAATGAACCTGTATGATCCCTTTGAGAGATCTATTACTCATATGCCCTTACATGCACATCAATGCGTAGGTGTATAGACCTTGGTTAGGTCATCAACCTATTGGTCTACCAAATGTACATACTTAGACATATAGTAACACATCTGTCTCTGGTCAGAGGATGCGTGCCTATATTGTGACAGCATACGACATAGGACTTTGGTTATCTCAATCTCCTTAAGTCAACTCTCTGACTTAACTTATCTAACACCTCTGAATCTCAATTCCTATGCTGAGGACTTGCATCAAGAGGTTGGTTAGATATCAGCCTTCAGAGAGAGGATTGCCATCTCCTCCTCAGGATGGAGATCATCTCTTAATAATCATTTGACGATGCTTGATGAGTGCTCAATCTAACTCTTTAGATATTCATCCAAGCATCAGGCTCTATGATTCAATTATTGAATCAATAGCTGTATGATCATTAAGATGGAAATGATACATAACCCTATTTATACTAAGGGACCTATTATGCAAATTAGTTATTCTTCATTTCAGATCAGGGAATGATATTTGCAATAACATTTATTGCATAATGGCTCGCCATGGGCTCGCATTCCAACAATCTCCCACTAACCCAAAGAGACATTAATGGCTAATCATTTAAACCTGCACTCATGGGACAATCATAGGATATTTAGAAAAATAGCTAGGTAAGCTGATCAGTCACTCTGTTCCCAAAAAAGTACGCCAAGTCCTTTATGGCACTTGCATATCCCCCAGTAACAGTGCTCCCATCCAATGCGATCATTGCATCACATGCAACCAATACTCAATTTTGTTAGTCATAGTGTCCTTGAGTGTATTCCCATAGTACTTATCAGATTACCTTTATTCCTGGAGATCTCTATCTCCTAAGGTATCTGCAATTAAGACCTTTTAGATCACTATTTATAAAGTTATAATTTTTTTGAAGATAAGACTTGGAGATTACTATCTCTAAAGTCTTGTAATCTTTGAAGATATTGTTATTACTGCAATCAAGTGTTTTATCTCCATAGTAGGACTAGTAACAGTTTACTACTCCCACTGCATGACAGACATCTGGCATTCGCACACATGTAGCATACACTCGACTTCTCGCAGCTGATGCACAAAGGCAAGTAGTTCTAGAATTCACTTCCTCAACTCTTTGAGGTGCTATCCTTTCAGATAGGTCAGGACCACATCTTAAGGGATGGAAGCCTTTCTTGGAATTTTCCAAAAAATGGAATATGTCCTAGGTATACTACTAATGTGACAGTCCCAATACCCTCTTCTCTCTGCTTCTGAACACCTTCAGAACTGAGATTCAAGATGTATCCTTGAGATCACATCTTAAGTTATGGAACAATCGATCTATGAAACACTTATTATTATCCTTATATCGTTCCAAATGATTAGGATATCATCTACATTTAGCATGACGAACACAATGGTAATCCCACTAAGCTTCACATGGTTCATCAAGATTATATCTTAAATTATAACATTTATAATTTCATAAAATCTTATGTTCCAACTACAAGAAGCTTATTTGAGTCCACAGATGGATTTCCTTAGCTTGCACACCTTGCTTTCCTCAATCATGAAGCACCGCGGCTACTTCATGTGAATATCCTCAGAGAGGTACTCATAGAGGAATGCAATGTTGACTTTCATCTTGTATATGTCGAAGTCAAGTTGTGTAGCTATAGTCAGCAATATTCTAATATGTTTAAGCATGGTTACTGAAGAGCAAGTCTCATCAAAAGCATTGTTTTCTCTTTCGGTGTGTAGCTCATGGCTACGATCCATGCTTTGAAGGTCTCTACCTTCTCATCAGGTTCCCTCTTTCTCATTTACACCTTAACAGATCTTATCCATATAGGTGGATACTAGAGGGTCCATATACGACACTTGTATATGAAGTCTACTTTAGACTTTCATTGCTAAAATCCATCTTTCCATGTCATGATTCTCAGGAGCTTCATCACATGAAGTCCGATCATTGTCAGACTTAATTGACACATGGAATATGTCTTCAAACTCATTTGAAGAGGTATTAGTGTTTCATCTTTGATCGTCCTTTTAGTTTCCGATTTCAGGAGTCTCATTATCATCTCAAGATTAAATGAGTTCCTTTACTTCATTTTCATCTTGATTCTCGAGAGAGTCCTCTTCTAAGAATCACATTCTCAGAAATGAGATCTTTTAAGAATCTGAAGGTCATAAAGTAGGTATCCAATACCAGCCTTTATTTTCCTAATGAAGTAGCACTCTCTAGTGCTAGATTCCATCTTAGTAGCATGGAACCTTATTAAGGATATATATTGTAGTCTCTACTACAAATACATATACCTTGGAAACTAAGAGATAATTATGCCAAAAATCATCATTGATCATGTATACTGATCTAATTGTATCTTCCTACAACTCAATTGAGTTTAGGTTTATCAAGAGGAATGAGATAAGAATGACATTCCTTTCTCCATAAGGTATTCTATGAATTCATCTAATAAGTACTTGCTACATAATTTAGATCAAATTCATTTTATCTTCCTTTGAACTTTGGTTCTAAACCAAATCGTGAAATCTTTGAACATTTCAAAGCTTTCTAAGGTGAATGGAAGAATTATCTTATCACAAATAATCATCGAATGATATCACATATCATCAATGTTTATTATGATATAGATGATCTACATACATCAATATGTATGAGATCTTGAATACCTCGACATCTAACACCATTCCCAAAGAAGGGTGTATTGGACATTTTACTTTGAATACAATATTCAAAAGTATGTAAGTTTTGAAATTTTAGACATTCTAAAGTTTCATCTCTTACTAGTCTATCGATCAAATCAACAGATAAATGTCCAAGGCTTGATGCCAGATCATCGCCAAATGATCTTCATCCTCATGTTGATCTCATAAGGTTTAATTTTCAGTATTAGAAATGTTAATGAACCATTCATCAATTTTTTAATATAGTAGAGTCCACTAGATGTTAGATTACTATCTGACATATATCCATCATAATTTTCTATGATAGGTTTATTCCATAATTCTTGTTTATTTCCAACGTTTAGAAATAAACTATGAGTGTATTCTAATATCCAGGTCATTCTCTAAGACTAACTCCCATTGAAATTGAGAAGTCTATCAATCCAACAGAAATTGTTGCAACAATTGCATCAATATCCATGTGGATGACTACAAACCTTAAGATCAAATTTCCAGTCTTCTAAAACATATGCAACCCATTGCAAGTGTTGCTAGAAGATTGAGATACAATTATTCGACTTTATCTTATTCAAATAAGAAAGTCAATTTCAATGATTATATGTAAATGTAGATTATTTCTACGCACTATTTGGGTCCTTATCTAAGGATTCAAGATAGATTTGATAGTCATACTATCAACACATCAACTTATTGCAGTATTGGCATTCATCCAACTCTTTGGATGTCATATGGAAGTCATAGAAGTACAGTCAACTTCTTGACTTTCCTTCTTGCTTGGGTCCAACCCATGCTTCCACTGCGCTCCCTTCATCTATAAGCAACCATTGCTCAAGACAAAGAATCTCTTATGTTGAAATCAAAAGAATTCAGTATAAGAACATTTCGACATCTGTACATGTTTCATTCAATTCAAACAGTATGAATATTATGAAGCTTCATGAATGGCTAGAGTATAGATAATAGAATGATGACGCTCATCATATCTACGTTCATCTAATACTCTGAAAGACTTTGGTTCAGGTAGGTATTCAAACATTTTGAATACATTATCTCTTACAGAGTCACCATTCTGCATGATGCAATAAACCATGTCACTCATGATTAAATGTCAAGAGAACATATGTTTACCAGATTATCATCTTAGATTTCATAAGGATTATTTAAAAATTACGATCATCATCAACATGTCACTTCCAAAGTACATTCGATGAGATCAAGCCTATAGAGACATACAAACCCTAGGGTTGTAGTCCTGTTATCTATTTAATTGTCGTTCCTCATTCTTATGAGGAAGCTTGTACATGAAAACCACATACATTACATGTCTAACTGCAAATACAATGTCTTGATCATGGATCCAATCCATGATATTTTACTGGTTATTATTGAGTATAACTTTGAGTGGGTTTAATGAAGGATCATTTGAAATAAGAAATTTACATAAGTGTATATATATTATATATATACATATTTTACTTTGATTTAGGAATTTTTATATCAAAGTTGTCTTGCCATGTCAACCTGAAAGTTCATTCCCTTAATCACTACCAATGTAAGAGATATACTTACCATTATATCTCAAGCAAGATCTGGGATCTCATTCCTTATTTTGTTACATCCTAATAGTATGAGACCCTGTAACTTGGATAAAAAGAAGTAGGAATACATTCCGCCTTGCAAGTCCACCTTGGATTTCTGAATTCAGTCTTTAACACCCGGGCCCACCACCCCTAAGGCGATGTTGACCCATTATTAATTGAACCAACCGTCGATAGGAATACAACTTGCTATGCATAATCTAATATCACCCCAATAATATGAGGACCCGATATTGGGGTCACCATGCATACATCCTTACTCTTTCGAGAAGCGAAGAGCCCGATCTAGATGCGCTTTCATACATGAGCTGTAACTTTAGACATGCATCTCCTACATACAATCCCTGGCGAAGGAACCCTTCGCCTTGACGGGAGACCACGGATGTCACTTATGTGATCCTCCATATTAGGTTCAAATTCTCATCAATCATTATGAATCATATTCATTACAATTAATTATTTCAAGGGAAATAACAACTCTATCAAAATAGAGTGTTCAATTTTAATTGAATTCTATTTAATCTAATCATATTAAATTAATGATCTAATTAATATCCAACAAACATACTTTTATTGTTACTTGAAATATGGTATTATCTCAAATACGTATTATTTTGAATTTTAATAATTAGAAAAATACACTGTGATCTCTCCAGCATTATCGAGTCCCTACTCGTTGTCATGGACTATAATGATGGGAGTGGGGCAGATCGCACACGGTGCAACCTGCTCCCCCAACACTCCCTGACTATACACCATATCCACCTCAGGAAAGGATAATGCCAAATTGATCATTGTGTACTTGAGATGATAATCGATTTTTCAACCGAATTTATACTATATAATAATCAAAACAATTTTGATTAACATTATAGGGAGATTTGCTAAACAAATCCCAATCCTATTTAAGTAACATTGTTTGTTGGAATGTAGATCATGTAGATCATGTAACCAATTTGTGATCTTGATCACTTCTAATCAATTATTGGTTACAACAGTATGTCACGACCCCGATTCCGGGGCTGTCTGATCGTCCAATATCCGAATCTGGTTACTCAGCAATCACAACTAACATTCAGAAACAGACTGCAAATAAAGTATATTCAGAAGAAAGTATTTCAACACTTTTCCATTCACAAAATAAAGTTCAGATGATATATTGTCCCACTATAACCATTTACATGTACCTCAGCTTGACTGGAAAATACACAAAAGATTATTAACTACCTTACAAAGTAAAACTACTGTGGTTGGCTGCATGTCTACTAAGGTCCTTGCGATGGCTCACCGACACCTGTTGGATTTTCTATAAATCATAGGATAAAAAATTAGCGAATGCTAAGTAACGAAGGAGAGAAAAGCAAACAAATTGTGTAATTTGGCAAAACTTGTTTTCATTAAAAGTTATAATCCTTCTCATTAACTTAAGTCCTATTCCTTTCTATTCCACATCAGGGATTAGTCCAGGGGAACCCCACCATTCTTGGACTCCGAAGCTGTGGACACTTCATGATTAGAGATTGTGTTGATCTTGGTAAGCTTATGTCGTCGCACGCCGCCTCAACCAATCCCCCAATACTACACTGATAATTTCCTTTTCTTTTATTAAACAGGGTCACAAAACCTCAGCCTGGAAAACAAATGAGCACACCATCCTCGAGGACTCGGCTGCTTAAAACTTCAGGATAATATTTAATCATTTAACCTAGCGGCTTTAAATACATATTATCGTGACCCAGCCGCTATTGAACCTCCTGTGTCTCCACATGGCACGACTACATCTTCCGTCGTTCAAATCGAAGATATTGGCTCCCGGTACCATGCGTTGCAAAACATTCATTTCGTGCGCTCTTAACATAACAGGGCAACCATGTACCACCTAGGTAGGGAAACGCCAATACGGGTTCCTTCCGACAAACCTATAGGTTGCATGCCCGACCTGTAGTTCTACTCCCACTCATCCTTAACGTGACATACGATCCTTTTCAGGATACAACTCAAACCACATCAATTCCCACGATGTAATTCTTTCGTTAAGTCTTTGATTTGCATAATCAGCAACACTTAGTATAGGCTCACATATATATTATTTATATGCATATAGACTCGTATTTATGCCTATTTTAACTCTCAAACCCTAACTTTCAAAGCCACCGCATCAATTTGATGCTTAAATCTTATTTTAGTAGGAATCACAAGGCAACTCTCCATACTTTTTCAAGAATAGTCAAAATTAGGGTTCTTCATAGAAAAGAACATAAAATCAAGAATTTCAATAATCTTGTATGAAAACCCAACAACAAAAGGAAGGATTTCGTTACCTAATCGAGCTCTCTCTCGTGTATGCAAGTCTTTATCGTGTTTCATTTTTAGAAAAGCTGTTTTAAGGCTCCTGAAAAGATCAAATTTTATTTTCGTATCAAAAACGTGAAGAACGTGTCAAGAACGTGAAGAACGAACGAAGAACACGAAGAACGTGAGGAACACGAAGAACACGAAGAACACCAAGAACATATTTTTCTTGAAATTTCAGCAGAGCTTCCCCTTATACAGGGTGATATTTCTAGGAAAATTTCAGCAGAGTTTCCCCTTATATCGGGACATATTTCAAAATAAAAATGAAAAGAGTTTCCTCTATAAAATCAATCGAGAGGAAAATAACATCGAAACTGAAAGAATATACTCAAACAATAAGAGATGAAGAATCGGTATACATCACGCATCTTAGGTGAGTGAACGTGTGACGAATCACATGGTTCACTGACGTGCATAGCCGCCCGCACCTAAGTAGGGTTTACACAGATTTCTCCATCAAAATAACTATAAAAGCATAATTGAAAGAATAGAAAAATAAGCGATGGAGAATCGGTAGACACCACACGTCTTAGATGAGTGAACGTGTGACGAATCACAGGGTTCACTGACGTCCATAGCCGCCCGCACCTAAGTAGGGTGTTACACAGATTTCTCCTCAAACCATAACATGAAACGGATAGGAAAGAAAGATGAACCAAGAATAAAACTTGGAAGAACAAGAGGATGAATTGAAAGCCTAGCTTACGAAGCAAACTAAGAGAGGATCATACCTTTCTCCTCCTCGTTCTCCCGGCAGCGCTTCGTTAGCGCTCCTTCCTCACCTCCCACTCCTCCTTCCGACCTCTCGACCCTAGATCTTGGGGTGGTGGTGGTAGTGAAAATCGTAGAGAATGATTGGGTAGGGGGTCTATTTATACGCTCCATAAAACCACTAACCATGGTTAGAAAACTATGGTTTATATCTTAACCATGGTTTAACGGCCCATGGTTTTGGTCAAAACTTATCCCAAACTTGGGGCTTAAGTTAGAACATTCTAGAGGATTTTAGATTCGTTAATGATGCTTAAATACACTAATCGTGATTAACTTTCACTAATCACGATTTAACTTTCGCAACGTACGCTTATCTTTTGCTAACTATTGATTATTGTTTGCTAATGATCATTAGCAGTTTTCAATCCGTCATTAGTTTCTTTACTCATGTTTAATTAGTCTTAATGACAATCTTTAGGGATTAATGATATCTTAGCCTTCCTTAGTTCTCTTTCGTCTGAAAATCATAACAATTCGAAAGGAAGTCCGATTCACACGAAACAAATTCCGTTGTTTTTCTCTTGACGACCTGGATCTTATTATATTAGATCCGAGATATGCCAAGTTCAAGGCTTTACAATTATAATAACCTTAAAGGAAATCTCGTCTTCGAGACTAGAAATGCAGGCATAACAACCTTAAAGAGGATTGAAACCATAACAACCTTAAAGAGAATGAATGCCATTTCATTTATAAAGAAGAAACACAATACATAGTGTTATTACTCAAACAAGTAGGGGTATTTCTCTCTCATTTCCGCCTCAGGTTCCCATGTGGCTTCTTCAAACTCTTGGTTTTGCCATAATACTTTAACTAGAGGCACCTCTTTGTTTCTCAACTTCTTGATATCCCTGTCAAGTATTTGTACAGGTAAATCTTGGTATGTCAAGTCTGGCTCAACATGTAAATCATCATAACTTATCTTATGCTCTGGATCCTTAACGTACTTTCTTAGATTTTATACGTGAAAAACATCATGTACTGCGAAAGATGTGGAGGAAGTGTAAGTCTATATGCCACTTTTCCAATGCGCTGAATAATTTCAAAGGGACCCATAAACCTGGGTGCTTACTTCCCATGCACACTAAACCTCTGAATTCCTTTCATAGGTTATACTTTGAGAAATACAAAGTCACCTATCTCAAACTCAAGATCTCTTCACCTACTACTACTATAGCTTTTCTGGTGACTTTGAGCAGTCAATAGTCTTTTTCGAGCAAGCTCTATAGCTTCCCGTGTCTCTTGCAGTGTATCTAAATCATAAAGGTTATTTATTCCGACCTCTTGCTAACACAAAGGAGTAGTACACCTATGTCCATAAAGTGCTTAAAATGGTGCCATGCCAATACTTGTATGATAACTGTTGTTTTATGTGAATTCTGCAAGAGGTAAAATTTAATCCATGATCCCTTCCATTCTAAGGCACACGCTCGTAGCATATCCTCTAGTGTCTGAATCATACATTCTAACTGACCATCTGTTTGTGGATGATATGCTGTACTCAAGGATAGTTGTGTACCTAAGGCTTTCATGAAGTTCTCCCAATAGTGTGAGGTGAATCGTGAATCTCGATCAGAAACTACTTCCTTTGGGATACCATGGAGGCGAATCACATGTATAATATATAATTCAGCAAGCCGGTCTGGAGTGGAAGATAAGATTATCGGTATAAAGTATGCTACCTTTGTCGGACGATATATTATAACCCATATACTATCTTTACTACCAGTCGTCTGAGGTAAGCCAGTAACGAAGTCCATGGAAATGCTTTCCCATTTCCATTCAGGTATAGGGAGGGGTTGCAATAATCCTGGTGGCTTTTGGTGTGAAGCCTTTACCTAATGGCAAGTGAAACATGAATTCACAAACTCAGCAACATCTTTCTTCATTCCCAGCCACCAAAAGTATGAATGAAGATCCTTATACATCTTTGTAATTCCTGGATGAACAGATAATCTTGAGAAGTGCGCTTCTCGTAAGATGTCTTTCCTTAGTTCAGGTGTGTTTGGTACACAAACTCTGTGATGGTTATACAGTAACCCATCTTGTATCTGGAATCCTTCTATCTCATTCTTCTAAGGTTGTTGTCTCAAGTTTTTAAGGACCGGATCATCCTCCTGTCCTTTCTTTATTCTATCCTAGATCCCTGGTTTGTATTGGTGAGGAATAGTTATAGTATCAGCACTACTAGTAAATGGTTTCCATTCACTTAATGTTGATAGTAAACCCCAGAAGTGGATATCACTCACCACCCCAAGTGAATAAGTTCTTCTGCTAAGGGCATCTGCTACGACGCTCCCCTTACCAGGGTGGTAGGAGATAGTGCAATCATAGTCTTTCAACAACTCTAGCCACCATCTCTGTCTCATATTGAATTCCTTCTGATCAAATAGATATTTCAAACTTTTATGATCAATGAAGATTTCAAAAGTAATACCATAGAGATAATGTCTCCATATCTTTAAAGCAAAAACTACAGTAGCTAATTCAAGGTCATGTGTTGGGTAGTTCTTTTCATGTGTCCTGAGCTATCGTGATGCATACACAACTACCTTACCATGTTGCATAAGAACTGCCCCAAGTCCTTCTTTAGACGCATCAGTGTACACTGTAAGCCCTTCACTCCCAGATGGTAGAGTAAGGATTGGTGCAGATGTTAGGCATTCTTTCAGTATCTGAAAACTAGCTTTACATGTATCAGACCATAAGAATGGGACTTCCTTCTGAGTTAGTCTAGTCATTGGCAATGCTATCGTGAAAAGTCCTTCATGAATCTTCTATAATATCCAGTTAAATCCAGAAAAGATCGTATTTCTGTGACAGTCTTCGGGCGTTCCAAACTCATCACCGCACTAATCTTTGTAGGATCAACTGATATACCTTCTCCATAAATAACATGGCCTAAGAAAGATACTTCAGATAGCCAGAAGTCACATTTGCTATATTTAGCATACAATTTATTCTTCCTTAGAGTTTCAAGTGCCTGTAAGAGATGATGTTCATGCAGATACTTATCCTTGGAGTAAATAAGCACATCATCAATAAAGACTACTACAAAGTGATCTAAGAACTCCTTGAATACTCTATTCATGAGATCCATGAAAGCTGCTGGGGTATTTGTCAGTCCAAAAGGCATAACTAAGATTCATAATATCTATATCTAGTTCGAAAGGCTGTCTTGGGGATATCCGCTTCTTTTATCTTCAACTGATGGTCTCCAGATCTTAAGTCAATCTTGGAATACACAGTCGAACCCTGTAACTGGTCAAAGAGATTATCTATCCTTGGTAGAGGATACTTATTCTTTATTGTCCTCTTGTTTAACTGTCTATAGTCAATGCACAACCGCATTGACCCATCCTTTTTTCTGACAAATAAGACAGGCGCTCCCCATGGTGAAGTACTAGGATGAATGAATCCTTTATCTAATAGTTCTTGCAACTGTGCCTTTAACTCTCGTAGCTCAGCTGGTGCCATCCTATATGGAGGGATAGAGATAGGTTGAGTACCAGGTATAAGAGAGATTTCAAATTCAATCTCTCGCTCAGGTGGTAATCCAGGTAGTTCCTTTGGAAATACATCAGGAAACTCCCACACTATAGGCACATCTTCTATCATTCTTTCTGACCCTGATGTAGTGGATACATAAGCTAAATAGCCTTGGCACCCTTGTTCTAACAATTGTTGAGCCTTTAAAGTAGATATGTACTTGACATCATCACTGGATGTCTTTCTAATAAATTGGAACTCTACCGAGTTAGTAATGTGAAAATTTACTGCCTTCCAGAAACAATCAAGGCATCCATGATGCCTTTCTAGCCAATCCATCCCAAGAATGAGATCAAAGTCATCCATTTCAATAAGTAATAGGGAAACATGTAACTGATGTCCTGCTATCAGTACTACACAATCATCCAGGATTTCTCGGATTATAAACACTTGTCCTCCTGGTCCCTTGATCAGATAGGATTTTTTGCTTCTATTGGTACCTTATCCAAAGTGGGTACTAACCATCGAGCAATAAATGAATGTGAAGCACCAGAATAAAATAAGTCATGTACTGAAAAGACATGAATAGTAACAATACCTCGTACGATCGTGCATGAATTGTAGGCTTGTTCTTCAATAATTGCATTGAACTGACCATTAGGAATAGGCAAGCTAGAACCCACAACGTTTTATGGTAGCTGTTGTGTAGGAGATGCCCCTTGTGAGCCACGAACTCTACCATGTCTTCCTCTACGTGTTGCTCCATTGCTCGGGGTGGATGTTACACTGTTAATCAGAGTTGGTTTAAACCCTTAACCTCTCAACTGCAGACAGTCTTTACTAATATGACCTTCTTGACGACAATGATAACATGCACGTGTTCCTGTCCGAGCTGAAGACCCAACCACAGAGGTACTAGTTCCTGGTGCTGAGTTAGGGGGGTGTAGTGGAGGTCTAGAGAAATCCTCTCTTCCTGATAATTCCTGACCCAAGGTATGTGGTGAGCTTATATTGGAACCGACTGGATGATAAAAATGATCTCTTCAGTTATAATGTGCCTTGCGTTTGGATGGTCCACCATTAAAGTGAAAACTTCTTCTTTGGCAGCTTTCATCCCTCTCCATCTCAATACGAGCGGCGATGTCCATTGCTTCATCTACGGTTGTATATCTAAAACCAGCAAGCTTTTCTCGCAGATCTTCCTGAAGACCGGTAATAAATTTTGTAAGACAATGTCGTGGTGAAGCTTCTAGAGCTGGTGAGTAACATAGTAGCTTAGTAAAGTGGATATGATAATCTCGTACGGTTTTAGAACCCTGGTTCAAAGAAGCCAACTCTCTCTTCTTTAATTCTTCCCAATGAGAGGGACAGAAGTGAGCTCGGAACCTCTCTTCAAAGATATCCCATGGAACAGGATCTGTTAATTTCTTGAAAATTGCTCTCCACCATCGTCGTGCGTAATCTGTTAGGTAGTAATAAGCAAAGTGCACCCAAGTGTTAGCTGGTGCATGGATTATCCTCAACATCCTACTAACATCATCGAGCCATAATTTAGCCTCGGCAGGTGTTTCTACACCTTTGAATCGAGGAATTTTTTCCTTTCGGTAATTATCTAATAATGTTTGGTGTTTAAGAAGGGCCTTCTCCATTGATCCTTCAGTCGGGGCAGGAGTAGACTCAGTTGAAGGATGGTAACTAGATTCTTCCTTAGAATGATGGACAGAACCTTCAATCCTAGCATCCGCAGGCTTAGATGCCTCGGGTCTCTCAGCTTGTGCATTGAGCCTCTCCTCCAATGCTTGCTGTCTTTGCCCCATGTCTTGTAGCATTACCATCATAGCTGCTAATTGTCTAGACACGTCTTGGTCTGCCATGATCCCGGGATGAGTCAATATCAAAGGTCATATCCTATATGCCTTATCATGATGTATATAAGGGACAATGACTTGTGAATGGTACTGCAGTCAGTTATTAAGATCAAAGGATCTTAATACAACCTTAGTTTTCTGAATACCACTCATAGTTGTTAATTACTAAATAAACTACTGGAGTAACCAGACTCTGATACCAATCTGTCACGACCCCAATTCCGAGGCCGTCGGATCCTCCCATATCCGGATCTGGTTACTCAGCAATAATTTATTCAGCAATCACAACTAACATTCAGAAATAAACTGCAAATAAAGTATATTCAGAAGAAAGTATTTCAACACTTTTTCATTCAAAAAATAAAGTTCAGGTGATACATTGTCCTACTATAACCATTTACATGTACATCAGCTTGAAAGGAAAATACATAAAAGATTACTAACTACCTTACAAAGTAAAGCTACTATGGTTGGTTGGATGTCTACTAAGGTCCTTACGATGGCTCACGACACCTGTTGGGTGTTTCATAAATCATAGGACAAAAAATTAGCGGATGCTAAGTAACGAAGAAGAGAAAAGCAAACAAACTGTGTAATTTTGCAAAACTTGTTTTCACTAAAAGTTATAATCCTTCTCATTAATTTAAGTCTTATTCCTTTCTATTCCACATCAGGGATTAGTCCAGGGAACCCCACCATTCTTGGACTCCGAAGCTGTGGACACTTCGGGATTAGATATTGTGTTGATCTTGGTAAGCTTATGCCGTCGCATGTCGCCTCAACCAATCCTCCAATACTACCCTGACAATTTCCTTTTCTTTTATTGAACAGGGTCTCAAACCCTCAATCTGGAAAACAAATGAGCACACCATCCTCGAGGACTCGGCTGCTTAAAACCTCAGGCTAATATTTAATCATATAACCTGGCGGCTTTAAATACATATTATCGTGACCCAGCCGCTATTGAACCACCCGTGCCTCCACATGGCATGACTACATCTTCCGTCGTTTAACCCGAAGATATTGGCTCCCGGTACCACATGTTGCAAAACATTCATTTCGTGCGCACTTAACATAACAGGGCAACCATATACCACCTAGGTAGGGAAATGCCAATACGAGTTCCTTCTGACAAACCTACAGGTTGCATGTCCAACCTGTAGTTCTTCTCCCAGTCATCCTTAACGTGACAAACGATCCTTTTCAGGATCAAATTCAAACCACATCAATTCCCATGATGTGGTTCTTTTGTTAAGTCTTCGATTTGCATAATCAGCAACACTTAGTATAGACTCACATATATATTATTCATATGCATATATACTCGTATTTATGCCAATTTTAACTCACAAACCCTAACTTTCAAAGCCACTGCATCAATTTGATGCTTAAACCTTATTTTAGTGGGATCACAAAGCAACTCTTCATACTTTTTCAAGAATAGTTATAATTAGGGTTCTTCATAGCAAAGAACATAAAATCAAGAATTTCAATAATCTCGTATGAAAATCCAACAGCAAAAGGAAGGATTTCGTTACCAAATCGAGCTCTCTCTCTATCGTGTTTTGTTTTTAAAAAAGTTGTTTTAAGCTCCTGAAAAGATCGAGTTTCATTTGCGTATCAAAAAATTTAAGAACGTGTCAAGAACGCGAAGAACGAGCGAAGAACACAAGGAACACGAAGAATGTTAAGAACAAATTTTCTCTTGAAATTTCAGCAGAACTTCCCCTTATACGTGGTGATATTTCTAGGAAAATTTCGGCAGCGTTTCCCCTTATATCGAGACATATTTCTCGGAAAATTTCGGTAGAGTTTCCCCTTATATTGGGACATATTTCAAAATAAAAATGAAAAGAGTTTCCTCTATAAAATAATTCGAGAGAAAAATAACAACGAAACTGAAAGAATATACTCAAACAACAGGAGATGAAGAATTGGTAGACACCACGCATCTGAGGTGAGTGAACGTGTGACGAATCACATGTTTCACCGACGTGCATAGCCGCCCGCACCTAAGTAGGGTATTACACAGATTTCTCCATCAAAATAACTATAAAAGCATAATTGAAAGAATAGAAAAATAGTGGAGAATCGGTAGACACCATGCGTCTTAGATGAGTGAACGTATGACGAATCACATGGTTCACTGACGTGCATAACCGCCCGCACCTAAGGAGGGTGTTACACAGATTTCTCCTCGAACCACAACAGGAAATGAATCGGAAAGAAAGACGAATCAAGAACAAAACTTGGAAGAACAAGAGGATGAATTGAAAGCCTAGCTTACAAAGCAAACTAAGAGAGGATCATACCATTCTCCTCCTCGTTCTCTCGGCAGTGCTTCGCTAGTTCTCCTTCCTCACCTCCTACTCCTCCTCCTGACCTCTCGACCCTAGCCCTTGGGGTGGTGGTGGTAGTGGAAATCGTAGAGAATGAATGGATAGGGGGTTCTATTTATACGCTCCATAGAACCACTAACAATGGTTAGAAAACCATGGTTTAGGGCCCATGGTTTTGGCCCATGGTCTTGGCCAAAACTTATCCCAAACTTGGGGCTTAAGTTCGAACATTCTGAAGGATTCTAGATTCGCAAATGATGCTTAATTAACACTAATCGTGATTAAATTTCACTAATCGTGATTTAACTTTCGTGGCTTACACTTATCTTTTGCTAACTATTTATTATTGTTTGCTAATGATCATTAGCGGTTTTCATTCCGTCATTAGTTTCTTTAATCATGTTTAATTAGTCTTAATGACAGTCATTTTGGGTTAATGATATCTTAGCCTTCCTTACTTCTCTTTCTTCTGAAAATCATAATAATTCGAAACGAAGTCCGATTCACACGAAACAAATTCCGATGATTTTCTCTTGACGAGCCGGATCTTATTATATAGGAGCCGAGATATGCCAAGTTCAAGGCTTTACACAATATCATTTAAGGGAATAATTATCATCAAATTTTACAAATATTTATCCATAATTAATCCAGAAAATTAAACCATTTAATTTCACTAACCAATTAAATGACAATCACAAGGTTCTTGATTAGGAAACTAGTTTCCAGCAGTGATCTCACTTACTAAAATTAACATATCTCAATCAATTTAAATTGAAATTAAGTAAAATAAGTTCTCAAAATTCGATAATTTGATATAAAATAGAACATTTGTGTTTGCACATATTTTAAGGTGTTTCAAAGTCACAATTAACTCCTTAATTACGTTAAGACTCGCAGTCCCCGAAACAATGGATACATGTTCACTAAAATGGTCATAACATGAGTAAACGGATTCGAAATCACGCAAACTCAGGACATATGGTTTCCTTATTTAATGAGAAACAAAATACACTTATTATTTTTTTGTTTAAATAATTTAAATAGGGCCTAAAATATTCATAAAACTAAGATGCGAAAATGAAATGCGAGAAAGCTTTCGCAAACCCTAATGAACCCAAGTCGTCCTAGGTTTATGGATCACATCGAAAACCGTCAACCTAAGGCTCTGATTCCACTTGAAGGATATTGGGAAGATTCTTAAGCACATCATAGAAGCGTAAGGATCGCATCGTATGCGATCAGGAATGACTAGTCGCACTAGTTGCTCAAGGCAACAGAAATTACATGTGATGAAACAATATATTCCAAGAACACTTCTCGGATCATTTCATCTAAACCACAAACAAGTATTAGGGTTACCTCCTGAAGCGTGGTTGTAATCGAGTCACAAACGAAGAGACCTCCTGTTTCAAGCCTGATCTGATGGAGGAGATGCTTGCGAGCGCGTGGATGAGATGTGTGCTTCTCGCAATCCATGCTATTGATCCAAGCAACGAATCTCCTGATCTCGTCAAAGGAGATACGACATCTTCTTCGTGATCAAGGCACGACGAAGGAGACAGAGATCCACAAGCAAACGATCAGGCAACATAACGACGACGCTGCGGCGATGGAGACTCTCTCTTGGGCTTCCATGATGGACGACCATATGAGAGTGAGAGGGCACGTAGAGAGAAAGAGAGAGAGAGAGAGAGAGAGAGAGCGCTTTATGTTCTCATGTTGTGTTGTCTTGTAACCAAGAAGAGCAAGAGGTGCCTCTCCTTTTATAATATTTTAGGATCCATGTATCTCAATCCATGGACAACACGAATCCAATGGCTCTCATTGATTTGTGTTTCTTTTAATGGCCATGATTTGTTATTAAAATATTTATAAAAACAATTTGTTGTATTTGAAATAAATTAAATATTTCGAAAATTAATCAATATATTTCAATAGGAATTAAATCAACAAACACAAAATGACTTGGAAAAAAACAACCATCCTTCCATATACGGGGTGGATGGACACCAACTTGGAGAGACCAAGTTGGTCATCCATTCCATGTATGGTATGATGGATCTTTTATTCGAATTATGTCTAGATATCATATTTCACATAATATTCCACATGTGCAACAACTTTTGTTGCAAAATTATTCACCAAAATAATTCCAAATTATTTTGTGAACATTGCAATCATGCCATTGGAAATTTATGAATCTCATTCACATCTCAAAATAAAATGTAAATTACATTTCTAATTTAATGTCCAATGTCAATCCAATACACATCAACATTTAATAAACAAATATAAATTACAAATAGCTCTCTCTTACATATTATAAATCACATTTATAATATATATGATTAATATGGATAGTCCTATCTACATTATTCGTATCTATGATAATTAAATCACATTTAATAATCTTGGATCTCTATTCTCATGTGCCTAAATAATATGATAACATTCACATTATTCTCATCTTTTATAATTAAATCACATTTAATTTTATAATATAACTCTCCTTATAATATCATATTATCCATGAAATTAAATCACATTTAATTATCCATTTTCTCAATGCTCGGATACATAATATCAACAATGAAATTATCCTGAACTCTTTTAAGGATAATGTGCTTTCTCCATGGATACTTGGAGATAAGGACATGGCAATTGTATTGTTCCACGTATAGTGACTTGGATATTGAGATCACATCTCAAATCCAGAACTCAGGCTTCCCGTAGATGCTTGATTAAATCAAGACTGCAAATCTAATTTTCTCATTGCATCTGAATCACATTCAGATCAATGTCCAACATTTGGACCAAGATTGAATTACTTCTCTACTGAGAGGAGTCACTAAAATCCAGACCCGTTTTATCACTCCCTAAGAATGGAAGCGTCACAGTTATACAATCGTTTATAATCACATCACCCTGAGGTATTCCCGACCCCTATACATCCTGCATATTGAAAGACCCAGAATAAACCCGAAGTATTAGATCAATTTTATACTATCTACTTCAAGTTTCTATCAGTAAGTTTCTCATTTGATCATTGAGAGTCGGTATGGACCATATACTTTCCAAAAGCATATATCATACCTAGGTCTTGATCATATACTTTCCAAAAGTATATATCAAACCTACAAATTCAATCAAGCTTCGAGACGACCGTGCATGGAATTTGATTCTTCCCAATATCTCATGAGTGAGCTCATGTCTTCCGATTCAGTAAATGGACCTGTATGATCCCTTTGAGAGATCGTATTACTCATATGCCCTTACATGCACATCAATGCGCCGGTGTATAGACCTTGGTTAGGTCATCAACCTATTGGTCTGCCAAATGTACATACTTAGACATATAGTAACACATATGTCTCTGGTCAGAGGATGCATGCCTATATCATGACAACATACGACATAGGACTTCGGTTATCTCGATCTCGTTAAGTCAACTCTTTGACCTAACTTATCTAACACCTCCAAATCTCAATTCCTATGCAGAGGACTTGCATCAAGAGGTCGGTTAGATATCAGCCTTCAGAGAGAGGATGGCCATCTCCTCCTCAAGCTGGAGATCATCTCTTAATAATTATTTGATGGTGCTCGATGAGTCCTCAATCTAACTCTTTAGATATTCATCCAAGCACCAGCCTCTATGATTCAATTATTGACTCAATAGCTGTATGATCATTAAGATGGACATGGTACATAACCCTATTTATACTAAGGGACCTATTATGTAAATTAATTATTATTCATTTCAGATCAGGGAATGATATTTGCAATAACATTTATTGCATAATCGCTCGCCATGGGCTCGCATGTCCAACAGTTTTAAGGGGAGGAAGCCTTTCTTGAAACTCTCCATACTGAAATGTTTAAGAATTTTCTTAACGCACACATGTTGTGATAATCCCAATATCCTTTTTTCTCGGTTTCTAAATTGCTCCGAACCCAAGATGTAAGAGGCTCTCCAAGATATTTCATCTCGAAGATAAGGGATGCCAAATCTTAACACTGGTCATCATCCATGTATCATTCCTAATGATGAAGATGTCATCTACGTAAAGCACGATGAACACAATGGCTCTCCCACTAAGCTTCTTGTACATGCAAGGTTCATCATGATTCTGCACAACAACATAACTCTTTATGGTTTCGTCAAATATGATGTTCCAGCTACGAGAATCTTGTTTGAGCCCATATATGGATTTCTTTAGCTTGCATAGTTTACCTTCCTCGGTTATGAAACCTTGGGGTTGCTCCATATAGATATCCTCCTCAAGGTATCCCTTGAGGAAACTTGTCTTGATGTCCATCTGCTAGATGTCGTGGTCAAGAAATGTAGCTTGTCCTGATGGACTTAAGCATGGCCAAAGAGAATGTTTCATCGTAGTCGATGCCTTCTTTCTACGTGTAGCCTTTGGCTATGAGCCGTGCCTTGAAAGTCTATACTTTCCCATCAGGTCCCCTCTTTCTCTTGAAGATTCATTTGTACCCAGTGGGTTTTGCTCCTTTAGGTGGATCCTCTAAGGTTCATAACCATTCTTATGCATGGAGTCAATCTCTGACTTTATTGCTAGCATCCATCTATCCATGTCATGGTCTGTGAGTGCTTCATCAAATGAACTGAGATTATTGTTAGTTTCACCTGACACATGGAATCCATGCCTTTTAGGTGGTGCAACCACCCATGAATTCCTTTGTAGTGGGATGGGTATTTCATCTTTATTTATCTCTCCAGTTTCTGGTTCAAGAAGCTCAGAATCCTAAGGGGATTCAATGAGTTTCTTTGCTTCATTTTTGTCTTGATCTTTAAGGAAGTCATTCTCCAGAAATCTTACATCTCTAGAGATGAAAACCTTCTAGGTCTTAGGATCATAAAGATGGTATCCAATACCATCCTTAACATCCCCAATGAAGTAGCACTCTCGAGTCTGAGATTCTAGCTTACTTGCATCCATATTCTTCACATAGATCAAGCAACCCCAAATCATTAAGTGTTTAACATTGGGTTTCGATTCCATACTAGAGCTCATGAGGAGTCTTAAGTACATACGTGCTAGGAATCTTATTCAGGATATATATTGCATTCTCTACTGCATATGCCAGAAACTAGGAGGTATATGTGCTTTGCTCATCATTGAATGAACCATATCCATGATGATCCTATTGCGTCTTTCAACAACACCATTAAGTTAGGGGGGTCCAGGAGGAGTGAGATTGGAGAAAACTCCATTCTCTTTAAGGTATTCCTTGAATAAATTTGAGAGGTACTCGCCACCTCGGTCAGATCAAATCCGTTTAATCTTCCCATCGGTTTGGTTTTCAAGCAAAGCCTTGAACTCTTTGATCTTTTCAAAGGTTTCAGATTTATGACATAGTAGAAAGATAAACCCGTATCGTGAATGGTCATCTATAAACATCAAATAATATCGATATCCATTTCAAGTCGCGGTATTGAAGGGACAACATACATCGATATGTATTAGGTCAAGAATACCTTCGCATCGTGTAACCTTGTTATGAAAAGGCATCCTAGTCATTTTACCTCGAATACAATGTTTATAAGTAGGCAAAAAATAAACCTGCAGAAAATCTAAGGGTCCATCCTTTGTCAATCTACTGATCCTATCAACCGATAAATGACCAAGCCTTTGATGCCAAATCATATTCGGATGATTTCCATCCTCTCTGGATCTTTTAGGGTTTTATTAGTGGTAGTGAAATTAAAGACATTTTCATTAACATGCAACTCATAGAGTCCACCATAAGTCAAAACACCATCCGCAATATGTTTATCATAATGACTTATGACTAGTTTATTATAGAAAAGGAATGAATATCCACTTCTAGCAAGCTTAGATACAGATATTAAATTCCTCCTGATTTCAGGTACATAAAGAGACTCTTTAAGTATAATGACTCTTCCACTAGATAACGATAGTCGACAGGTCCCGACGACGACTGCTGCAACACTTGCATCAGATCCCATCCGGATGACTATCTCCCCTTCATCGAGATTCTTAGTTTTCTGAAATAGATGCAACAAATTGCATACATGAACAAAAGAACCATATTCAACAACCCAACTTCCTTCTCGTCCAACGAGAAAGTTAGTTTCAATAATGAAAGTAGATTTCATACCTGTAAGGGCTTTACCTTTGTCGGCAGACTTCGAGTATTTCGAACAATTACGCCTCCAATGCCCGGTTTTTTGTAGTGATTACAGACATCGGTTTTCTTTGATGTTATTAAAGTGGATGCATTTGAAGATGAGACAACACCTTGATTCTTCTTCTTTCTCTTATGGATCGAGCCCTTACGAGAACCTTGCTTCCGACCGTGCTTTCATCTAACTTGTGCAAACATTGCACTACTAGAGGGGCTATCCTTTTTCATTACGTCTTCTGTAGACTTTAATGTAGCCAATAACCCATTGTTAGTGTAATAAACTTTTCTCATGTGGTACGTGACCACAAAGTTGTTGAAAGACTTGAGGAGTGATAACAGAATGAAGTTTGCCTGCATATCTACGCCCATGTTGGCTCCTAGGGTTTCCAGCTCAGAAAGGTACCCAAACATTTTGATTAAATGTTCTTTGACAGAGGTCCCCTCCTGCATCTTGCAGCGAATAAGTTCTCTCATTATACTGTAACGCTATGTGTGGCTTACATCATCGAATATTTCTCTCAGATTCAACATGATTTCTTGGCAAGTTTTCATCTCTACATGATGCTTCTGAAGCACATTGGACAATGAACCCATAATGTAACTTTTGCCAAAATTTGATCTTCAACATATTTATTATTATAAGAAATTTCTCTTGGAGTCTGCGGGTCTATGTACTTATCCTTTGATATCACATAAGAGATGCGCTCAGTAGATAGGATAAAATCCAAATTTCAGATCAAATACGAATAATTTGGTCCGGTCAACTGATTGATCTCCAGGAGATTGCTAAGAAGCTTCATGAACTTCATTTTATGAAATTAATAATGCAGTATAATAGAATATATGTAATAATACATTCAATTATATTTCTTTGATTAAGGAATTTTTAATCAAATTAGTCTTGCCTTTTCAACTTTGAAAGTTCATTCCCTTAATCACTTTCAAAACCAGAGATATACTTATTGCTAAATCTCTAACAAGATTTGGGATCTCCTCTTTACCTTTGTTACATCCTAATAATATGAGAACTTGCAACTCGGATAAAAAGAAGCGGGAACACAATCCACCTTGCAAGTACAATTTGCATTTCCCAATTCAATCTTTAACACCCTAGCCCACCACCCCTATGGTGATATTGACCCGTTATTAATTGAACGGGCCGTCAACATCCTTAAAACTTGCTATACACAATCCAATATCGCCCAATAATATGAGGACTTGACATTGGGGTCACTACTTATACGACGTAACTCTTTCGAGAAGTAAAGAGCTTGATCCATATGCACTTGTATGCAGGAGCTAAAACTTCGGACATGTGTCTCCTACATACAATCCCTGGTGACAGAACTCTCTGCCTTGACGAGAGACCATGGGTGTCACTTATGTGATCCTCCACCTCATATTCAAATTTTAATTAATTATCATGAATCACGTTCATATAATTAATTCTTCCAAGGGAAATACACATATTTATAATAGAGTGTTTCAATTGGATGTAATTAATTTGATCAAATTAAGTCAATTATCAATCCAATTCAATCGACAAACTTGATTGTTACTTGAAAGGATGATATTATCTCAAAGTATGTATTATTTTGAATTTTAAGAATTAGAAAAATACATCATGATCTCTCTAGCATTATCCCTTCCCCACCTGTTGTCATGTCCAGTACCAACCGGAGTGGGACATACTGCTCACGGAGCAACCTACTACCCCAACTCTCCCCGATTAGACACCATATCTGCCTCGGGCAAAGATAATACCAAATTGATCACTTTGTACTTGAGATGATAATTGATTTTTCAATCTAAGTTATACCATATAGTAATAATCAAAATCATTTTAATTATAAGGAAATTTGCTAAACAAAATCCCAATCCTATTCAAGCAAGTTTGTTTGTTGGAGAGTAGATTGGGTAACCAATTGTGATCTAGATCATATCTAGTCAATTATTGGTTAAAGCAATGCCATTTAAGGAAATAATTATCATAAAATATTTCTCAAATATTTATCTATTATTATTCTAGGAAATTAACCATTAATTCTACTAATATCTTAAATGATAATCACAAGGTTCTTGATTAGGAATGTAATTTCTAGCAGTGACCCTCACCCACAAAAATTATCATATCTCAATCAATTTAAATCCTAATCACACAAAGTAAGTTTTCAAAGTTTGCTAATTTGATTTATAATAGAAATCAAGTGATTAGCACAAATTTTTAGGTATTTAAAAATATTAACTAACTCTTTAGTTACGTCAACATTTGCCATCCCTGAAACAGTGGATATATGTTCATTAAAATGATTATAACTTGAGTTATCGGATTCTGAATCTCGCAAACTCAAGTTCCACGGTTTTCTTATTTAATGGAGAACATTATCCAAGTGATAATTTCTGTTTAAACATTTTAAATAGGGCGAAAAATACCCTCCATCACGCCATACCCTCTGACCATCTAACCATACGTCCATTGATCCATAATCTTGTGAACTTTGTACCATCCTCGCCTTGTCTATAAATAAAACTATCCTACCATTTTTGCTTTTTGGATTCTCTTATACCCGTATGTAACCTCAATCAAGGTGTGAGGGCCTGAGCTAGTGAAAATAACTTCACCCACTAGTGTCAATAGCTCCACCCCACTAGTGTCGACGTGGAGGAAGGCGATGTAGAGATAGAGAGAGATCTACCCCTCGCTTTAGACACCTCCGACGACCTCTTCTCCTTGGCATCCCCACCAGGTATGGGTTGTTTTTCTTTGCTTTTTAGTTAGACTCCTTCCAACATCTAATTACGCCTTTTATTTCATTAATTTAGTGTAGTTTTAGCTTTGATTTAGTATTTCAGTACACCAAAGCTCGAGAGCTCCAGCCAATGTTCACCATGCTACACACCCTGCCCAACCCATCTCTGCCTCCATATCCTTCCCCATTCACTTATCCACATCCTCGACCACCCATATCACCGTGTTCTTTCACAAAATGGTATCCCCATCTCCTTATTTCGCCTATCACCAGAGAGAACCCATTTCTCCTCATCTCCATTTGTATCCACGCAGACCAACTCTTTGGTGTAGGGATGAGACTCGAAGACCCCTCCTGGGGTAAGAATCATCGCTGCACATGAGATTCTAGGTGCAAGTCCGTCCACGAGCCTCTGATGAATCCATGATTCATTAACATTCTTTCTGCATTTTGTCTTAAAACCCTTAATAAATACATGTAAATATTCATTAATTTCCATCTTTGATCAAACCACAATCATGAATAAAAATGTTCTTTTATGCATCCAAAACATGTAAATAAATAAAGGATTTAAAATAAAGAAAACAAAAAGAAGGCATATTGTAGATATGTATATATGTACAATATGACTTATAAAATATAAATATATCTGTAAGATATATTTATAACCTAATTCCCGAGATCAAGTCAACATGGATTGGTTGACAAATAAATAAGTAGGAGAGATAAGTAAAGAAAACAAAAAATAATAATTAATTATTCATTTCACATATTATTCATGATTTATCAAATAATTATCTAATCTTAATTGATTTTTAGTTAATTCATATGTACATATTTTTCACCAAACTATTTTCCTAATTATTTCTGAAGATGTATAGAAAAATACAAAAATAAGTTAAAAATATTATCATGTACATATGTCAAGAAATCTAACTTTTAAATTGTCAAATTATTAACTTCCGAAAATCATAACTTTCTCATATGAACTCCAATTTCACTATACCCACCTTTAAAGTTCATAAAATAAAAATGGAGTCCGTTTGCAAAATGTTGGTTTTGGGACCTAATGACAATAGGGTTTTGGGCTATTTATTTTATTTAAAACACATTATTTATAGTTTTAATAATTTTATAATTTTTAATTATTTTCGTGATCTTGTATTTTCTGACACTATTTAATATTTTAAATAAATCAAACACACTAATTTATAGATGACATTGAACTGTAAACTATTTACCCATATTTATTAAAATATTTAAATCAATTTATTAAAATACATAAAGTTTCACAAATACCCTATTTACTATCTTAATAATCAATAAAATATAAAAATAATGTGTTATATATTAAATTATTGAATTAAAAATCAAATAACTATTTAATGAGATACTATTTATTTATTTATTAATATAATATTTATATTTCGATAAATATTGATTATTTATGGAAATAAAATACTTTATTATAAAGATAATTAAATTATTTACATATTTTATTTTTCCACCTAATTTATATAATGTTATTTACTATTTATTAATGATTTTATAAGTCTGGCCAACCAGGTGCTGACACGTGTTAGCATCTGGTGCTTCTTCTTCAAGAAGAGGTTGTTGATGTTCTGTTGCAACCGGCCATCTTCATGGATTTATTCCTGTGCCATTGTTCACCTATTCACGCATCCGACCTAACAACCCTATTTCACTCTTACCGTTGATCCTAACATAAACCTCCATCAATCTTCCTATAAATCTCTCCAAAGTTGGCGCAAGCCAACTAACTTTCCCATTAACAAAATCAACTGATCGAGATCCCATCTTCTCCTCCCTATTCCGGCCAACCAAGGAGGTGACAACTCCTCATGCTTGATCCGCATGGAGGAGGGATCATCGGAGGGGAGTTCTAAGGCCTCCGCCAGCCTTGCAACGTGTTGCCGCATGCGTCAAGTTCCAGCAAAGATCGACTCTTGAGTTATCACCTGAGGTTATATACCTCATTTCCCAGATCTTCTTCCATTTTATGCTTTGAATTTCATTGTGAGTCGTGTCCAATTAGTATTGTTAATCACACCATTAGAAACCTTTAATCATCTCCTTTAGTTCGCAAATAAATCTATTGTTGAATCCCACTCGAATCAACCCAATTTTCATTTTCAAAATACTGCCTGCAAACTTTGTCTTGAACTGCAGAGAAACATTAATCTTTGGGCTGATTCCATCCTGAATTGAGCATCACTCTTCTCAATTGTAGGTTCACAAGAACTGGAGCAACGATACTAGAGTATTTGGAGCAATCAACTTCACCATATGTAGACTTGTCCTTGTCTAGAAGAATAGAGAAGACTACATCTAGGATTTCAAACCCTAGGATATCCGTCAGCATCAACGCTTTCTCTGAGCTTCCCTCACCATAGGAGAGCTCGAAGGGGGAAGGAGTTCCCTTTCTGGACCTACTGGAGTGCAGCTACGTCGACCTAACACTGGAGAGCAGGCGGAGGAATCCATCGCCACCGCTCGACCTAAGGCGGAGGAATTTCAGCCGCCAAGTGCCAATGGGTGGAGCATTTGCGTCTTAGACCCAACAAACTTTCCATATTTTAGCTGCACGCCAAATATTTCTTATATTTGCATTTATGCCCCTACACAGGGACCTAAGAAAAAAGTTTCCAGATCTTTTCTTGCTAATAGGTCCCTGACCAGGGACTATTTGAAAGAATAACCTTTTACATTTTTGTGTATTCTTTCTTTTATTCTTCTACACTAGACCTTGAATACTTGTAGACCATAGACATTATTACATCGAGTATATTTTATATATTTTATTTGAGTCGATTTTCAAGGATTTTAACACGTGATTTTCTCAAGATTTTATCCTTTGATTTTCAACTCAGTTTTGATTTGTTTTCATGTGTTCTCTTCGAGCTCGTCGCTCGAGCGATTTATCTACTATATATTACAACTTATCTACCATATTTTTCATCTATTATATTGTAGATATAGTTGCCTTGAAAAATATCACTTTGAAACTAAATAAAAATTGGAATAGATAAAAATAAAATAAAAATTAAAAATAAAAACTGATAAAAAGATTTTCATGATTTTCTCGCTTTCTTCAAGAATAGATAAAAATCACAAAATATCCTTTTCTCTCAAAAAACCTGATTATTGCTATTCTGTCTCCTTGTGTTCGACTAAGGGGAACTTACTTGGCTAAATAATTAGTTTAGATAAAAATATGAGAGAAGCCGCTTCTTCACTTCATTTTCTCTCTATCTCCTATTTTATTGATTTTGTTTGATCAACTGAATATGACTTCGCGGATCTCTACATCAACACAACTACTAACCACAAGTCGGATTGCGGGTAATCAAAATGGCGCTGTTGTTGGAGAGGCGTTAACCTTACTTCAGTTTTTGATCGTATTTTTTGTGATTTTTCTTTCTTCTTGCATCTTATGATTTTTCTCGTGTTTTCTCAATTTTCTTTCGAGTGTAGTACGATTTTTGATGAATTTTTACGGTTTTTATGTTTTTTTTGTTTTGACATTTCTTCGGGATCCGTTTCACCAGGTGCCAGTGCACTTGGGGGACCTCACCATGGGTTTTGGTCTTTCATAGATTTTTCTTTATTTCACATGATTTCATGGAGCCTAGGGGTGCATGCTTGATTGACTAGATGACTACAGTAAAACCCATATCCCTAATCCACACTTAGGCATAATTCACAGATTTGAAAGTTAATTCATTCTTATGCTAGAGCTGCTGATTTAGGATACATTTTTATCGCTTTTTGCATGCATTAGCATAGGTTTTAAATTTATGCGTGGATTACTTACATGTAGATAGATGGCATCAAGAATGATCTCTATCTCTGCATGCATCACTATTTTCCACTACATTCCATGATTCTCCCTTTGTGAGACATATTTTGAAAATTTAAAAAGAACCGACCTCTTGATGAACGTTAAATTTGCCTCTTTAAGAATAGATAATTGTCGTAGTTTATGAGACAAAATTGGTTCGTCAAAAACCACAATCTTTGAATGTTGTGGAGTATTTCTAACTTGGAAAGTTTACCAAGGTCGAACACATGGACATGAGATACTCTCTCTATTTATCTAATTTCGATCAATTAAGATCACGTGTGAATTATTTCTCAGTTTCATGTCTTCATGCAGATTACAATGCACTTAAATGATGCATTCAATTTTAGTTATTTTTCAATGCAAATGTAGGAGTTTGCATGAAAATAATGCAAGGCTAGATGCTTGTAGAATAAAGGGTTACAAATATGCCTTAAAAAGATCAATTAAATTGAGCAACAGATTAAGATATGAAATGAGAGTCGAATTGAGCATAAAAGTACAAGCAGTCAACTATTCAGGGCAAAGACATGTAGAGGAAAACATCATCTAACATTAAAATTCACTTCATTTAAAATGATGTCAGATGAGGAAATTAAACATGTCTTGATATAAAGGGTGAAACAAGGAACAAAACGACACTAAAATCATGCAATTTGGATCTACGATGCTCAAGTTATGAAGAAAATAATACAAAGGGCATAAATGTAAATAAATGCAGGAAATAATAGGATAAATATTACAAATAGGTCCATGGGGGGACCTATTTGTAATTTCGAAAAATCGGCTGGGGGCCCTATATAATTTCTCCATGCGCGCTGTGGCCTTTTTTAAATTCCAGAAGCTACAAGGACCTTCCTGCAAAGTACCTAGGCGCGCACGTAAGGGGCACACACATGGGAACGAAAGTGCAAATACCAAAATATCCAGGTCTTCTATGTAAATTACCCAGCCCTACATGTACATGACACGTGAGGGGGTAGGCTCGGAAGGCTCGGCTGGTTCGGGCCACGTGGCGTCAAGAGGAGGCTCGGAATGAGGCTTGGAAGATCCAAGCCTGGAGGTTCGTCTGGAGGCTCGGTTGTCCACGTGTCATCATCTAGTCTGTCCGATCCAGATGATCGAACGACACCTGTATCATCTTCCTCCGCCGTAAGTCACCGGAGAAGGCGGGTCTCCGGTGAGCTGCGTGAAGCTCCACCATGCTCTGCAAGGCCCTCTGAAGGCCGGAGAAGAAAGATAAGGTCCTTGCAAAGGAGCTAGTGGCATGGCGGTCCTTTGGGAGTACATGGATCGGCTAATCGATCAGGAGTCGTCAGTGTAGAGCTTGAGGTCGGAGATGATGTGAGAGCTCCGACCATTGAAGAGGCAGGTACCTGCAAGTATTAGCATATAGACAAGGCATGCGAGTATGTGAAGTACGAGTGAGATGGGGTGAAATGGGAGCCGTGTGGAGGCAAAGAAGGTGGTGGCTCTGGGAGATCCTCCGTAGTGATGACAAAGGCGTTGGATCGAGCAACAAAGGGGTTCTGGAGGGAGGAGAAGGCGACATGAAGGTCGTTGGTGTTTGGCGAAGATATGAAGGTGTTTAGGTGATGATAGAGTGTAGTGTAGAAGGTGGGAAATTTCCAAGAAAAATGACTAGAAGATGGAGAGGAGTACCTCATCAGAGAGGAGAAAATTACGGGGGTAGCTTCTTGGGCTGAGCTCCATTGGAGCTCGGGTTGTCACACGACTCGCTCAGCCAAGGCAAGGTGCTCAGCGGACGCTAGAGGCACTGCGATACGACGGAGCAACTGCGGGTCGACACTGGGGCATTAGTTCATCGTTGCCTCTACCTTCTACCTCTCCGCTGACACCGGATGGCATGCGAAGTTGGAGCTAAGCCCGTGATTGGTGGACCATTTGATTGGAGGAGCAACGAGGAGCTTTATAGGTGGAGGGTTGCAGACGTTTCGTGGTGGCGAGGCATTTTCGAATGTTTGTCTTGTTGGCTAGGAGGGAAGGCGAGGTGCAGTAAAGATGGTGCGAGGAAGGCAGATCTGAGGGCTACAGGAAGGGACTGTTCGGAGCATAGAGGCGATCAGATGATGTCTCCAAAAATGGAAGGGGGCGAAGGAGCGGCGAGGCGTAACGCCTGGGCACGAGAAGCATTTGAGGATGAAGAGGAATGGGAACTGTTGGATCTTTCAATCCAACGGTTCAAATGAAGGCACATATGTGTGGTGGGGATCAGATCTTCAGATCTTGATTGAATGACGGAGAGTCAAGCATGGGTGGATGGTTGTGATTATATCAAAGGATTTATTCAATGGTAGGAAGGGATGGTTGACGTGGCACGAGGAGGACTATGGGATGGAAGAGCATCTAGTGGTTGAGAGAGGAGCGCATGGAAGCGACTTGGATTAGATCTGGTGACGAGATCATACGACTATGGGTGAGGCGATACTAGATGGTTAGGATAGAAAGGTGGGGATCGATCCAAGGGTGATGGGAGAAGGGCGACGTAGCGAGCAGATAGGCGTAGGATGAAGGAAGATCGGGTGGTTGTGATTGGAGCGGAAGGGAGCGGTGCAGATCTGATCTGGAATTGGATCATATGACTGGAGATGGAGCAGGATTGTGCGGCCAAGGTTGAAACGGAGAAAGAGGATCAGATGGCCCAGGAGGGGCTGGGTGGCGGAAGAAGGTGCGACCGCGTGACGGCTTCAGAGAGCGCCACGTGGCTGCACCTGACTACTCAAACATAAAAAATCAAAGAAAAATATAAAAGAAATAGTTAGAAGCAAAATTAGGAAAAAGTCAAAACATGAAAGTTGTTTGTCTCAATAAGATCTACAAGTTTTATGTTGTACGAAAAGCCAAAAGAGTCCATTTAAACAAAAAGTATTTTCGGAGTATTTTTAAGGGGTTAAAACACCGATTTTTAAGTTTTGACTTGTTTTTGCATTTTTTAGTTCTTTTAAGGGTTAGGAAATTATAGACAATTAATCCACCTAATTTTTAGGGGTTTTTGATGAGAAAATAATTATATAGTAAATAATAATAATAATATTAATAATAGTAAAATACAATTAAGAATACACAATATAATACATGATAAAATGAATGAATTTATAGTGAATTTTATTGTATTTAATTAAGCTATGGGTTTAATAAGTGAACTTTTGCATGATGAATACATGATTCGTTGTACCCCTATACTTAAACCCTTCTCGTCCTCGAGCATCTAAAGAATGAAGGAGTTGGATTAATTCATGACAGTGCAAGTGAAGATTTCAAGGTTCAATCTTTCGAAGACCTTCAATTTAAGCGATCCTAAAATTATGGGCTTATCCATGCTCTAGTAAGAAGGAATCCCACTTCTCTAATTTATCAGCTCTCTTCTTGTACATATAATATAAAGATATGAAATTTAGTGTACTGCATTTCATGAGAGTCGAGTTGAGACATCACTCGAAGTTCCAATACAAGAGACTCTCCTCTAGACCTCATCCTCAACATTAGGGAATAAGTTTATTCTTTCTTCAATCAATCGTCTCATTAGTTTTTCAAACTTGAAATGTAGATGGACGACCAGATGATGGAGGGAATAGGATTGTGTCTATTTTTCTCTCCCTCACATTGGAACAAGGGGCCTCTCGAGTGCCTTTTTACTCAACACATGTAATTTTTTAGCTTGTTGATCGATGTGTCCGTCAAGAGAGTTGGAGTCGTCTGCACTTGTTTTTCTGGGAGTACACCAGGGTGTGTCTCTTTTGAGTATTTAAGATACCTTCGACACCCAGACTTGTAGCATTTACAATGTAGAGTCCTTTTTGGATGTCAGCCCGACTCCTTGGTCCTAATTAGCGCTTGATCCCAGTGGACACTTTGAAAATGTTTGGGAGCGCTCACCATTGACGGAAGCTCATTTATAATTTGACTTTGGAGGATAGAGCTTTTCTTTGAAATTTCTTTTCTTTTGTTGGTTAGCTCCACTGATTTTACTAAAAGTTAGCGCACACTGATCAACAATTATCATTAGGTTTCATCACACCCTGGCACATAGGTAAATATCAAAGAGATAGCATATGAACTTGTTCACATACTAGCTAGCGTTTTGCTGACACTCAGGTTTTCTGAAGCCTTCATTAACTTTATCCCATACTAGAATATCATTATATCGTATCTAAATTCTAATATCGAGTCCTAGTGTCTCAAGTGATAGCTCAATTCATCTCATCAATCATGCAGTTGTGAAAGTGATTGTGTTGTTTATATTCTTTTGAAGGTAGAGATGAAGAGTGAAATATAGCGCTCCAATCTTTCAAACTAGGCAAGTGTGGATTATTAAGTTTAAAACCTTAATGACTAAGGCATGTTAACTCAGACTCTTAAGATTACAGAAATCCGGTGTCCTCAAAATCCTCAAGCCTCGAGTTAATGTGAATGTGTCAGGAATACACCAACTCCTTAGTTAGTGAATATTTTTGTGATTTTTGGCTTTTGCAGATTTTTATGAATTTTAATTTTTCATTTTTTAATTCTTTGGAGAGACAATGATTGGCCCAGACTCATATGAATAAAAGTATCTACTTTTAGCTAGTATGGGTGTAAGCAGGGACGAAGCAAGGATTTTAGGCTTGGGAGGGCTAAATAGAATAGAGAGATTTTTTTATAAAGATAGATTTTTTTACTTAAGCAAATATTTTGATTTCAAATCAAATTATCTATAAAAATAAAAAAACTGAACACATTACATCATTTTTTAAATGGGGGAAATATTTGCCTAATAATTTACCTATAAACTTATTAATTTTAAATTAAAAACTTGTGTAATTTATCTTTTTTCATTTAATGTAGATTACCTTACATATTATCATCTTTCATTATATATATATATATAATTTTTATATCTTGATGTGTGCTGCTACAAGAGAAGTAACTTTTGACAATGAATAATTTGAATTTTTTTTGACATTTCTTCCAATGTCAAATTATAACAAGGAATATTACTCATTGTAAAATTAAAGTGTCTTATAATTTGCAACAAATATCATACTCATTTTTATTGCTAAAGGTTTATAAAATTATAGTTTATCTGCTAACTTTTTCATGAAAAACATGTACTTCTTATTTTACCAATTTAGCGACAATAAGAAAAGAATTAATGAATAATTGTTAGTAGTGAGTCGTTGCTTTGGTAAATTGAACAATATGAAAATCCTTGAAATTAAAATCAAATATAAATTTGAAATAAATAATAAACATTGTTAACAAATTATTTATGAGTGCTATTTAAATAAATATTAACCTTTTCATTGTCATTGATCAAATTTATTGTAGTGTGTAGACTTTATTGTGAAATCGTATACTTGGGTTGGTTGTAATGATTATCATATATTTGTTTCTTAATGAAATTTTCAATATGATTATTGCATTGGCATCACTCACAATTCATTTATTTGTAAATGGTAAAAAATTTTTGATATAAACAACTTGGAATATACTCACATATTACTAAATGAGAAAAAAGTTGAAAGAAACGAAGCCTTTGATTTGTTGACCTAGCCTCATGAGGTCTTCCTACTCACTTACAAAGTAAAAACTCCAAAAAAATTAGAGTAGGAATGAGGGAATGATGCGTGGGAGAGATAACGAGTTAATACCTATTTATAGTATGTGGTTAATCAATTATCTTTTTAGTATAAAAATAAATAACAATACCATATGATCAACAACTAATGGGGGGCCAATCTCTCCTAAAATTTGGAGAGACTTGAATAGGGGAGGCCAATCTCTCCTAAAAATAGGGGGGAGTTGTGGAGCACGGGGAGGCCAGGCCCCCTCCTGTCACCCCTCCCTCCGTCATTGGGTGTAAGTACGGGCCATTATATGGACCCGTGTTCCTTAAGGACAGAGTCATATACATTGTCCTCTAAACCACCCACTCTGCTAAGGGAGATCGAAGTTTCCTCACTGAAAGTATCTACTAAGCCTTGTAGACAAAGTCTAATTCAAAGAATGGTTTCAATTTTTTTATAAAGGGGTTATTTACACAAAGATTAATCCCTCAATTTTTAAGAAAATATTTTTACAGGGTTTTTACCAAACTCAATTCATAGGATTACTAAAACCAAGCATGAAAAAGAATTTTCAAAAGTTTTAAAAATTCGAGCTATGGATAAAGTAAATATACAGTAATATATGGTATACCCCCGATACATAATTTTTTCTATGTCCTCATAGCATAAGTGATATGAAGCCATGGCTCGGTTAAATATAGGGTGATACAACGAAAATGGGGAGGAGGGTCCCCCTATACTTGGGTCAAAAATTAACCCATGTATAAGAAGACAAAACGAGGTATGGATGAATAGGGGGGTCACCCCTACAAATAGCCTAAGTAACGGATCTGAGTTGGGGGGGTCTGTGTTTGGAGGAGTAATGACACTAAGATACAAGGGGGTGAGGGGGAGGATTGTATTTTCGCAAATGGCCAGGAGGCAGATGGGGGGGGGGATGGATGTAAAATCTACAGATAGAGAGAGAGAGAGAAGAAGGGGGAAGGGTTGAATGTATATGTGCAAGTGTGTGTGTGTGCGGGGGAGGGGGGGGGTAGATCATCTAGTGATTTACTTTTTTTTATCTAAGCCCTCTAATGAGGACTGTTAAAAAACATGCACATGCATTTTTTTACAGTATGCAAATGCAGGCAGACTGATAAACAATCCTAAAACTCCACCAAATCTTTTACGGCCTCTTCAACGGGAGCTCCCAACTCTACGCCTCCATGTAGATCAAGCGTCTTCGATCTTCATGGGCCCTGGCACAAAAGAGAAATGTTAGAAAAATAGAAAGGAAATTAATCAATAGAATGATGCAAAAATAATGCATGAAAAGAAGACCAGTGAATCTTGAAAATATTCAACACCAAAAAATAAATCCAAAATAAATAAATAAAGGTGAGCCATGTCCCCGGCAACGGTGCCATTATATGAACATCAAATTTACCTCTTTAAGAATTGATAATTGTCGTAGTATACGAGACAAATTTGGTTCGTTAAAAACTTGAATCCTTAAATATTGTGGAGTATATCTAACTTGGTAAGTCTACCTAAGTCGAACATAGGGACACACACTACTCTATCTATTTATCGAATTTCGATCAATTAAGAGCACATGTGAATTATTTCTCAATTTCAGGTCTTAATGCAGATTACAATGCACTTAAATGATGCATTCATTTTTTTTTGAGTTTTTTTTCAATGCAAATGTATAAATGTGCATGAAAATAATGCAAGGTTAACTGCATGTAGAATAAAGGATTACAAATATGCCCTATAAAGATCAATTAAATTGAGAAACAGATTTAGGTACGAAATGAGAGTCGAATTGAGCATAAAAGTACAAGCAAACAACTATTCAGGGAAAAGACATGTAGAGCAAAACATCATCTGACAATAAAAATTGACTTCATTTAAAATGGTGTCAGATGAAGAAATTAAACATGCCATGATATAGAGGATGAAACAAGGAACAAAATGACACTAAAATCATGCAATTTGGATCTACGATGATCAAGTAATGAAGAAAATAATGCAATGGCATGTAAATAAAATGCATGAAATAAAAGGATAAATATTAAAAATAGGTCTCTTGGGGACCTATTTTCAATTTCCAAAAACAAGTTGGGGCCCTATATAATTTTCCAAATGTACGGGGGCCTTTTTGTAAATTCCAGTAGCTGTGAGGGCCTTCTTGTAAAATACCTATGGGCCTACGTGGGTCATACGCCTGGGGACCAAAGTGCAAATACCAAAAGATCCAGGTCTTATCTGTAAATTACCCAGCCCGCACATGCCAGGAACATGAGGAGGGTAGGCTCGGGAGGCTCGGCTGGTTCGGGCCATGTGACGTCAAGAGGAGGTACGGAACGAGGCTTGGAAGATCCAAGCTTGGAGGTTCGTCTGGAGGCTCGGTTGTCTACGTGTCTTCATCTGGTCCGTCCGATCCATATGATCGGACGTCACCTGTACCGTCTTCCTTCGTCGCAAGTCACCGAAGAAGGCAGGTCTCCGGTGAGCCATGTGAAGCTCCACTGTGCTCAGCGAGGCCTCTGAAGGTCGGAGAAGAAAGCTAGGGTCCTCGCAAAGGATCTGGTGGCATGGCGGTGCTTCAGGAGTAAATAGATTGGCTGATTGATCAGGAGCCGCCGATGTGGAGCTTGAGGTCGAAGATGATGTGCGAGCTCCGACCATTGAAGAGGAGGGCACTGCAAGTGTTAGCATATAGTCGAGGTGTGAGAGTGTGTGAAGTACGTGTGAGATGGGTGAAATGGGATCCAGGTGGAGGCAAAGAAGGTGGCAGCTTTGGGAGGTCCTCCGTCGTGATGACGGAGGCACTCGATCGGGCAACGGAGGGAATCTGGATGGAGGAGAAGGCGGTGCAAAAGTCGTTGGTGGTTGACGAAGATATGAAGGTGGTTAGGCAATGATGGGGTGTAGTGTAGAAGTCAGTAAAGTTCCAAGAAAAAGTATCTAGAAGATGGAGAGGAGTACCTCACCGGAGAGGAGAAAATTACGGGGGTGGCAGCTTGAGCTGAGATCCATTGGAGCTCGGATCGTCGCACTACTCGCTCAGCCAAAGGCGAGGTGCTCAGAGGACACCAGAGGCGCTACGACACGACAGAGCAGTTGCGGGTCGACACCAGGGCATTAGGTCGCCTTCGCCTCTACCTTCTGCCTCTTCGTTGTCATCGGAGGGCATGCGAAGCTGGGCCTAAGCCCGTGATTGGTGGACTGCTTGATTGGAGGAGCAGCGGGGAGCCTTGTAGGTGGAGGGTTGCGGACGTTTCGTGGTGAGGAGGCATTTTCGAATGGTTGTCTTGATGCATAGGAGTGAAGGCAAGGTATAGTGAAGATGGCGCGAGGAAGGTGGATATGAAGTCTACGGGAAGGAACCGTTATGGAGCGAGGAGGTGATTGGAAGATGTCTCCAAAAATAGAAGGAGGTGAAGGAGCGGTGAGGCGTAATGCCTGGGTGTGAGGTGCGTTTGAGGAGGAAGATGAATGGGAACCTTTCGATCTTTCAATCCAAAGGTTTATATGAAGGAACTTATCTGTGGTAGGGATCAGATCCTTAGATCTTGAACAAATGGTAGAGAGTCAGGCGCGGGTGGACGGTTGTGATCAGATCATGGGATTTATTCAACGACAGGAGGGGATGGTTGACGTGGCATGAGGAGGACCATGGGATGGAAGAGCATCAAGTGGCCGAGAGAGGAGCGTTAGGGAGCGTCTTGAATTAGATCTGGCAATGAGATTGTATAGCTATGGGTGAGGCGATACTGGATGGTTAGGATGGAAAGGTGGGGCTCGATCCAAGGGTGATGGGAGAAGGGCGACGTGGTGAGCGGATAAGCGTAGGATGAAGGGAGATTTGGTGGTTGTGATTGGAGCGGAAGGGAGCGGTGCAGATCTAATATGGAGTTGGTTCATACGGCTGGAGATGGAGCGGGATTGTGTGTCCATGATTGAAGCAGGAGGTGAGGATCAAATGGCCCAGGAGGGGCCGGGTGGCGGAAGAATGTGCGGCTCCAGAGAGCGCCGCATGGCTGCACCAAAATATTCAAACATAAAAAATCAAAGAAAAATATAAAAGAAATAGTTATAGGTAAAAGTAGAAAAAAGTCAAATTATGAAAATTGCCCGTCTCAATGAGATCTACAGGTTTCTTGTTGGACGAAAAGCCAAAAGAGGTCATTTATACAAACAATATTTTTGGGGTTTTTTAATTGGTTAAAAACACTAATTTTTGAGTTTTGAGTTGTTTTGCATTTTATAGTTCTTTTAAGGATTAGGAAATTATAGACAATTAATCCACCTAATTTTTAGGGGTTTTTGCTGAGAAAATAATTATAGAGTAACTAATAATAAAATGCAATTAAGAATACACAATATAATACATGATAAAATGAATGAATTTATAGTGAATTTTATTGTATTTAATTTAGCTAGGGGTTTAATAAGTGAACTTTTGAATGACGAATACAGGATTCGTCATACACCTATACTTAAACCCTTCTCGTCCGCGAGTATCTAAAGAATGAAGGAGTTGGATTAATTCCTGATAGTGCAAGTGAAGATTTCAAGGCTCAATCTTTCGAAGACCCTCAATTTAAGCGTTCCTAAAATTCTGGGCTTATCCATGCTCTAGTAAGAAGGAATCCAACTTCTCTAATTATCTGACTTTTTTTGTACATATAATATATAGATATGAAATTTAGTGTACTCCATTTTATGAGAGTCGAGTCGAGACATCACTTGAAGTTCCAATCCAAGAGACTCTCCTCTAGACCTCATCCTCAACACTAGGGAATAAGTCAATTCTTGCTTCAGTCAACCGTCTCATTAGTTTGTCAGACTTGAAATGTAGATGGATGGCCAGATGATGGAGGGTATATGATTGTGTATATTTTTCTCTCCCTCACATTTGAACAAGGGGCTTCTTGAGTGCCTTTTTACTCAACACATGTCAAGTTTTAGCTCGTTGATCAATGTGTCCATCAAGAGAGTTGGAGTCGTCTGCAATTGTTTTTCCGAGAGTACACCGGGGTGTGTCTCTTCTGAGTATCTAAGATACCTTCGACACCTAGCATTTATGATGCATAACCCTTTTTTGGTGTCAGCCCGACTCCTTGGTCCTAATTAGTGCTTGGTCCAAGTGGATAATTTGAAAATGTTTAGGAACGCTCCCCATTAGTGGAAGCTCATTTATAATTTGATTTTGGAGGATAGAGTTTTTTTTCGAGATTTCTTTTCTTTTGTTGGCTAGGTCCACTGCTTTTACCAAAAGTTGGCGTGCAGTGATCAACAATTATAATTAAGTTTCATCACACCCTCGCGCATAGGTAAATATCAAAGAGATAACATATGAACTAGTTCACATACTGGCTAGCATTTTGATGACACTCAGGTTTTCTGAAGCCTTCATTAACTTTATCCCATCCTCGAATATCATTAGATCAGGTTTAAACTCAAATCTCCTGTCCTAGTTCCTCAGGTGATAACTCAACTCATCTCATCAATCATGCAGTTGTGAAAGTGATTGTGTTGTTCATATTATTTTGAAGGTAGAGAGGAAGAGTGCAATATGGCACTCCTATCTTTTAAACTAGGGAAGTGTGGATTATTAAGTTTAAAACCCTAATGACTAAGGCATGTTAACTCAAACTCTAAAGATCACAGAAATCCAGTGTCCTCAAAATCCTCAAGCCTTGAGTGAATGTGAATGTATCGGGAATACACCAACTCCTTAGTTAGTGAATATTTTTGTGATTTTGGATTTTGCAGATTTTTATGAATTTTATTTTTTTATTTTTAATTCTTTGGAGAGACAATGACTGGCCCAGACTCATATGAATAAAAGTATCTACTTTGAGCCAGTATGGGTGTACGTACATGCCGTTAGATGGACCCGTATTCCTTAAGGATGGTTCCATATACTTTGTCCTCTAAAGCACCCACTCCGCTAAGGGAGACCGAAGTTCCCTCACTAAAAGTATCTACTAAGCCTAGTAGTCAAAGTCTAATTCAAGGAATGCTTTCAATTTTTTATAAAGGGTTACTACACAAATATTAATCCCTCAATTTTTAAGAAAACATTTTTACAGGGTTTTTACAAAACTCAATTCACAGGATTACTAAAACCAAGCCCGAAAAAGAATTTTCGAAAGTTTAAAAATACGATCTATGGATAAAGTAAATATACAGTAATATATGGTGTACCCCCCATAATTTTTTCTATATCCTCATAACACAAGTGATATAAAGCCATGGCTCGATTAAATATAGGGTGATATAGTGGAACTGGGGAGGAGGGTCCCCCTATACTTAGATCAAAAATTGACCCAAGTATAATAAGACAACAGAAGGGATTGATGAATAGGTGGGTCTCGTTATACTTAGGCTACAAATAGACTAAGTAACGGATCTGAGTTGGGGGGGATGTTGTGTTTGGAGGAGTAATTACACTAAGATACAAGGGGGTGAGGGGGAGGATTGCATTTTCACAAATGGACAGGAGTTAGATGGGGGGGGGGGGATGTACCAATCTACAGAGAGAGAGAGAGAGAGAGAGAGAGAGGAAGGGGGAAGGGGTGAGTGTATATGTGCAAGTGTGTGTGTGTGGGGTAGATGATCTAGTGATCTACTTTTTTTCATCTAAACCCTCTAATGAGGGCTGTTAAAAAAATATGCACATGCAAAATTTTTTTATAGTATGCAAATGCAAGCAGACTGATAAACAATCCTAAAATTTCTCCACCAAATCTTTTGCGGCCTCTTCAGCAGGAGATCCCAACTCCATGCCTCCATGGCAAGCGTTCTCTATCTTCATGGGCCCTACCACAAAAGAGAAATGTTAGAAAAATAGAGAGGAAATTAATAAGCAGAATGATGCAAAAATAATGCATGAAAAGAAGACATGTGAATCTTGAAAATATTCAACACCAAAAATAAATCCAAAATAAATAAATAAAGGTGAGCCATGTCCTCAGCAATGATGCCATTTGATGAACGTCAAATTTACCTCTTTAAGAATAGATAATTGTCGTAGTAGGAGAAATATTTGGTTCATCAAAAACCACAATCTTTGAATGTTGTGGAGTATTTCTAACTTGGCAAGTCAACCAAGGTCGAACACAGGGACACGAGATACTCTATCTATTTATTGAATTTCGATCAATTAAGAGCAAGTATGAATTATTTCTCAATTTCAGGTCTTCATGTATATTACAATGCACTTAAATGATGCATTCTATTTTTTTAGTTATTTTTCAATGCAAATGTAGGAGTGTGCACGAAAATAATGCAAGGTTAACTGCATACAGAATAAAGGATTACAAATAGCCCTTAAAAGATCAATTAAATTGAGCAACAGATTAAGGTACGAAATGAGAGTCAAATTGAGCATAAAAGTACAAGCAATCAACTATTCATGGCAAAGACATGTAGAGCAAAATATCATCTAACAATAAAAATTGACTTCATTTAAAATGGTGTCAAATGAGGAAATTAAAGTGCCATGATATAGAGGATGCAATAAGGAACAAAATGACACTAAAATCATGCAATTTGGATCTACGATGCTCAAGTTATGAAGAAAACAATGCAAAGGGCAAAAATGAAAATAAAATGCAGGAAATACATGGATAAATATTACAAATAGATCCCTACAGGGACCTATTTGCAATTTCTAAAAACTGGATGGGGCCTAATGTAATTTCTCTATGCATGTGGGGGCCTTTTTTAAATTCCATAAACTGCGAGGGCCTTCCGACATAATACCTAGACGCATACATGAGGGTCACGCACTTGGGGATCAAATTGCAAATACCAAAAGATCCAGGTCTTCTTTGTAAATTACCCAGCCCCGCACGTGCCAAGCATGTGAGGGGGGTAGGCTCGAGAGGCTCGGCTGGTTCAGGTCATGTGGTGTTCGGAGGAGGCTCGGAATGAGGCTCGGAAAATCCAAGCCTGGAGGTTCATCTCGAGGCTTGGTTGTCCACGTGTCATCATCTGGTCCATCCGATCCAGATGATCAGACAGCTCCTGTACTGTTTTCCTCCCCGCAAGTCACCGAAGAAGGCGGGTCTCCGGTGAGCCGTGTGAAGCTCCACCATGCTCAACGAGGCCCTTTAAAGCTCAGAGAAGAAAGCTAAGGTCCTCGCAAAGGAGCTGGTGGCGTGGTGGTCCTTCAGGAGTAAATGGATTGGCTGATCGATCAGGAGCCGTCGACGTGGAGCTTGATGTCAGAGATGATGTGCGAGCTCCGACCATTGAAGAGGCGGGTTTCTACAAGTGTTAGCATATAGCTGAGGTGTGCAACTGTGTGAAGTGCAAGTGATATGGGGTGAAATGGGAGCTGGGAAGAGGCGAAGAAGGTGGCGACTCTGGGAGGTCCTCTTTTGTGATGATGGAGGTGCTGGATCGGGCAGTAGTGGAGTTCTGGAGAGACGAGAAGGCGGCGCAAAGGTCGTTGGTGGTTGGAGAAGATATGGAGGTGGTTAGGTGATGATGGAGTGTAGTGTAGAAGGCGGGAAAATTCCAAGATAAAGTAACTAGAATATGAAGAGGAGTACCTCACCGGAGAGGAGAAAATTACGGGTTTGGCGGCTTGGGCAGAGCTCCATTGGAGCTCGGGTCGTCGCACGTCTTGCTCAGCCAAAGGCGAGGTGCTTAGCAGACGCCAGAGGCACTGCGACATGGCAGAGCAGTCGCGGGTCGACATCGGGGCATTAGGTCGTCGTCGCCTCTACCTTCTGCCTCTCCGCTGTCACTAGAGGGCATTCAAACTGGGCCTAAGCCCGTGATTGGTGGACCGTTTGATTGAAGGAGTAGCGATGAGCTTTATAGGTGGCAGGTTGTGGACATTTCATGGTGGCGAGGCATTTTCGAATGGTTGTCTTGATGCCTAGGAGTGAAGGCGAGGTGTAGTGAAGATGGTGCAAGGAAGGCAGTTTTAAGGGCTACAGGAAGGGACCGTTATGGAGCGAGGAGGCGATTAGGAGATGTCTCCAAAACTGGAAGGGGGCGAAGGAGCGGCGAGGTGTAGCGGCTGAGCGTAGGGAGCGTTTGAGGAGGAAGATGAATGGGAACCGTTCAGATGAAGGTACTTATGTATGGTAGGGATCAGATCCTCAGATCTTGATCGAATGGAAAAGAGTCAGGCACTGGTGTATAGTTGTGATTAGATGAAGGGATTTATCCAATGGTAGGAGGGGATGGTTGACGTGGCACAAGGAGGACCATGAGATGGAAGAGCATCAAGTGGCTAAGAGAGAAGTTCTAGGGAGCGACTTGGATTAGATCTAGTGATGAGATCGTACAACTATAGGTGAAGCGATACTGGATGGTTAGGATGGAAAGGTGGGGCTCGATCTACGGGTGATGGGAGAAGGGCGACATGGCGAGCGGATAGGCGTAGGATGAAGAGAGATCGGGTGGTTGTGATTGGAGCGGAAGGGAGCAGTGTAGATCTGATCTGGAATTGGATCATACGGATGGAGATGGAGCGGGATTGTGCGGCGAAGATTAAAGTGGGAGGTAAGGATCAGATGGCCCAGGAGGGGTCGGGTGGCAGAAGAAGGTGCAGCTGCGTGGCGGCTCCAGAGAGCGCCACGTTGCTGCATAAGAATATTCAAACATAAAAAATCAAAGAAAAATATAAAAGAAATAGTTAGATGAAAAATTAGGAAAAGTCAAAACATGAAAGTTGTTTGTGACCTACAAGTTTCATGTTGGAGGAAAAACTGAAGAAGGCGGGTCTCCGGTGAGCCGTGTGAAGCTCCACCGTGCTCAACGAGGCCCTCTGAAGCTCGGAGAAGAAAGCTAAGGTCCTCGCAAAGGAGCTGTTAGCGTGGTGGTCCTTCAGGAGTAAATGGATTGGCTGATCGATCAGGAGCTGTTGGCGTGGAGCTTGATGTCAGAGATGATGTGCGAGCTCCGACCATTGAAGAGGCGGGTATCTACAAGTGTTAGCATATAGCCTAGGCGTGCGACTGTGTGAAGTGCAAGTGATATGGGGTGAAATGGGAGCTGGACAGAGGCGAAGAAGGTGGCGACTCTAGGAGGTCCTCTATTGTGATGATGGAGGTGTCGGATCGGGCAGCGGTGGGGTTCTGGAGAGAGGAGAAGGCAACGCAAAGGTCGTTGGTCGTTGGAGAAGATATGAAGGTGGTAAGTGATGATGGAGTGTAGTGTAGAAGGCGGGAAAATTCCAAGATAAAGTAACTATAATATGGAGAGGAGTATCTCACCGGAGAGGAGAAAATTACGGGGGTGGTGGCTTGGGCAGAGCTCCATTGGAGCTCGGGTCATCGCACGTCTTGCTCAGCCAAAGGCGAGGTGCTCAGCAGATGCCAGAGGCACTGCGACATGGCAGAGCAGCCGCAGGTCGACACCGGGGCATTAGGTCATCATCGACTCTACCTTCTGCCTCTCCGCTGTCACAGGAGGGCATGCAAAGCTGGGCCTAAGCCCGTGATTGGTGGACCGTTTGATCAAAGGAGCAACAATGAGCTTTATAGGTGGCGGGTTGTGGACGTTTCATGGTGGCGAGGCATTTTCGAATGGTTGTCTTGATGCCTAGGAGTGAAGGCGAGGTGTAGTGAAGATGGCACAAGGAAGGCAGTTCTAAGGGCTACAGGAAGGAACCGTTATGGAGCGAGGAGGCGATTAGGAGATGTCTCCAAAAATGGAAGGGGGCGAAGGAGCGACGAGGTGTAACAGCTGAGCGCAGGGAGCGTTTGAGGAGGAAGATGAGTGGGAACCGTTGGATCTTTCGATCTAATGGTTCAGATGAAGGTACTTATGTATGGTAGGGATCAGATCCTCAGATCTTGATCGAATGGAAAAGAGTCAGGCACTGGTGTATAGTTGTGATTAGATGAAGGGATTTATCCAATGGTAGGAGGGGATGGTTGACGTGGCACAAGGAGAACCATGAGATGGAAGAGCATCAAGTGGCTAAGAGATAATTGCTAGGGAGCGACTTGGATTAGATATGGTGATGAGATCGTACAACTATGGGTGAGGCGATACTCGATGGTTAGGATGGAAAGATGGGGCTCGATCTAAGGGTGATGGGAGAAGGGCGACATGGCGAGCGGATAGGCGTAGGATGAAGGAAGATCGGGTGGTTGTGATTGTAGCGGAAGGGAGCGGTGTAGATCTGATCTGGAATTGGATCATAAGGCTGGAGATGGAGTGGGATATGCGACAAAGATTGAAGTGGGAGGTAAGGATCAGATGGCCCTGGACGGGCCAGTGGCGGAAGAAGGTGCAGCTGCGTGGAGGCTCCAGAGAGCGCCACATTGCTGCATAAGAATATTCAAACATAACAAATCAAAGAAAAATATAAATAAAATAGTTAGAGGAAAAATTAGGAAAAGTCAAAACATGAAAGTTGTTTGTGACCTACAAGTTTCATGTTGGAGGAAAAGCCGAAAGAGGTCATTTATACAAAAAGTATTTTTGGGGGTATTTTTAAGGGGTTAAAACATCGATTTTTGAGTTTTGAGTTGTTTTTGCATTTTTTAGTTCTTTTAAGGGTTAGGAAATTGTAGACAATTAATCCACCAAATTTTTAGGGATTTTTGATGATAAAATAATTACAAAGTAAATAATAGTAATTAAATACAATTATGAATACACAATATAATACATGATAAAATGAATGAATTTATAGTGAATTTTATTGGATTTAAATAACCTAGGGGTTTAATAAGTGAAGTTTAGCATGATGAATAAGAGATTCATCACCTCTCGTTAGATAATATTGAAAATATCTGAAAAAAGTGAAAATTATAAATAAACTAAGCAAAACTTGACCAAAAATAAAAAAATCTGGACTAAAAAATTGTATTGGGAGAGCAATCCACTCATTGTTTGTAGGTGCTCTCCAGACAGAGCGAGGCATATACATATAAGGAATAGAGCCCAAATCCCTGGACTTGTACCCTAAGCACTTGGATCACTCTTGGGTCATGCTACTTGCTACAAGCACTTGCCTCAGACGTTAGTAGAAGTAGTCTTATTTGGTTGGTGTGCACCGCCAGCTTAAACACAAATACCCGAGGAGACTACACCTGTGAGCTTGATAAAATAATTGCTTTGTCACCTAACTTTAAAATTGAAAATATAAAAGATCGAACTTTTACGGTCATCATTGTGTGAAGTTGGTGAGCTTGGGGTTGCATTGTGTTTGTATGCGAGGTATACGTTGTACCACATATTATATGCCTTCACAGTCATGTTTTTGACTTGATATCGTATTCTCTCTCGTATTCTCATGACATCGAAGATGATAACCAGACATATTTTGCGCTCATACTCCGTGAGTTTTCGACGATCCACCATCCATCGTATGTCTTCATAGACTCAGGATGAATCTCTTCCTGAGTTGGTCCCACCTAGTCACGAGGAGAGTTAGACCGAGACTCTCTCGCTTCCCAGCCCTTCAGTTGAGGTAGACTCACGCCTCAAGTTTTTGTTTATTTCTCCAACACAATTTTTACTGAGTTCTTATGAGACCTTTTCCTTCCTAGAGGATTCGAAGACCATGGCTAGAGGGATGAGACCAATTAAGGACCGAGTTGCTAAGGATAGACCGACTGAGGAGAGACATACAAATGAGAGACTCGATCCAGCTTATGATATTACTGCGGGGATCCTAGATACACTACAACAGATGAGCCTACAGATCAGAGATCAATGTGGAGTCTAGGATGAGCTTAGAGATGAGATCATTGCACTAAGAGCAGGATCTAGGAAACCTACCACCACATGTTGTGATTCCCATTACTTTGAGAGATGAGTATGACCCAGGAGCCAGGATGCTATCCCATTAGATTTGGTTACCACCAAATCAATGGTCATATGAGTTGAGACCATCCTTCATTTCTTTGCTACCCAAGTACTATAGGAACACTTCAGAGGAGCCGTTTACCTTCCTGCAGTAGTTTGAGATGATTTGTGGTACGACTAGTTATCCAAGAGTTATGCGAGAGGCTATACACCTCAAGGCCTTTCCCTTCACCTTAGCAAATAAGGTGCTTTACTGGTTGAGTCATTTGGAGAGGGAGATTTCTACATGGGATGATATGAAGTCCACATTCCTACATAAAAATTTTCCTCTAGGATGGACGAACATGATTAGGAGCCAAATCTCCAATTTTACACAGTTACCGCATGAATCATTACATGCAACATGGGATCGATTCAAGGATTTGATAGAGATATGCCCATATCATGAGATACCATTGAAGGTGATAGTACAATACTATTTTGGATGACTCTAGTTGGATGTTCAGGGCCTAGTGAGCATCATATGTAGCAGCAGTTATCTAAATAGGGATGCCGAGTCAGTTTGGTCCATCTTTGAGGGGATGAAGGAGAATTCATGTGTCATTGTTTTCACTCGGGTATTCCAGAAGGGCCCACAACCACCACACCATAGAGAGCATCAGAAGATGGCACATGTTTCAGAGTCTGAGTCATGATCCGACATGGGATTTATTAATGAGAAGCTTACAATAATCGATGTGATTCAGAAGCAAGTTCAGGATTTACAACCACTGTGAGAGTTTGAGAAACTCTTACCTTTTCCTTAGGTGGACCTTTATATAGGCTAAATCCCATCAATCATGTAATTAATTACTTTAAATATAACAAAAAAAGATAATAAAGTCTTATATAATGGATCTTTTTATTTAATTAAATAAAAACAACAATTTTGACTTAATTACATTGAAAAATATCACGTAGTATAATTAGAAAAAATTAAGAAAAAATAAAACCTTTAAAGTTTCTCATGCTGCATCAAACATTAGTCGATTCATCCACATCCAACTAGCGAGTAAATGAGCGATAAAACATAGGAGAATCACAAACGCACATATAATGCAATTTTGCAGTATCGTGAGGAATTTTTCATCGGCAAGGAGGATTCCAGTGGAAATTGATGCGTTCACAAAGCAGATCGTAAGTGCGATAAAACATATCCATATCTTCAAAACATAAAAAATCTCACAGAACATTAAAAAAATCTTGCCAAACATTACCTGACACAAGAATGTGTTCGTGTGTCAAATCTGAATATCCGTTTCTGACGAAATTCAAATGGCATGCTGGAGGGATATATAGATGAATATACATAATTTTATTTCTGAAAAATAAAAACAAAGGGAGGAGGCACTGCCTTGTGTAACAACCAACTTGGTTGTTACTCAAACCATTCTCCTTTCCCCTTAAAATTAGTATTTTTCACATTATAAAAGTATATTATTACATTATTCACATGACTTTGACATTTTTAGAAGGAAAAACTAAGAAGGAAAGATTTTTCGAGTTTAAACCTTTTGTCACATTGGTTCATTACTTTGGCAATTTCAAAAAACGATGCATGCAACATTTAGAACAACAAATTAAATTGGATCTCCAACAATGATCATCTAAGATACTATTGTTACACCATTTTAAATATAAAATGGATATTATTCATCATCAATTGCTTGTAAATATTCAAAGTTTCAAGTAATAACGTATATTTCAAGGTATATTTCACATATGCACTCTTAAAAATATTATAATTACACGGTATATTTCACATATGCACTCTTAAAAATATTATAATTACACACGTACACTGTAACTATTACATATTTCTTCCAAGAACTATGTATATACGATATCAATTTGAAACCAGATGTAAAATAATTAATTGATATACATACTTTAGGCACCTAATAATTTTTGAAAAAATATTTCAAGCATGTTCTATAACGTACAAAAGATTGTGGAAATCATCATCAAAAAATCATAATAAAGAGAGAAACTACAATGTGCATGACCTCAAGACCGAAATACAAATAGTTAGGTTACTAGCAAGGATATATGCGTTATCATCTTGCTATCAAGTTTAAATATGAATATTGATGTAGATACAAATTTTGAGGAGGAATAAAAGTATATAACGATATTATCAAAAATAGATACGATTGTAGAATGTAAACATATCAGTTACATAAAATAGAAAATATTTTATAAATTAACTTATATATATATATATATATATGAATTGTATGTCTTATCATCACAGATGCAACAAATGTATTATTTCGTAGAATTTATATCTAATATAGTGAAGAAGAGTAAACAAAATTCATTACAAGAGTTACAAAGATTTCTACAGCTGAAATGGAATTACATTAACATAGACAAATATGTGCTGATATTAAATTGACATGTCTATCGGTATCCATTCTACAACGAATAGAGATACAAATGTCAAAATACGTATAAAACAGATCCAATAAGGATATATCTACACATGCCCGCATCCCCACACATAAAGCATAATGCGTATATAAAGGATTCAGTAAGTAATCGGATACGAATAATATCTACACATGTTTATCCATACAAACATGGCATTTTATGTTGTTTCAAAAAGTTAAATTGATTTTTTATTAAATTCTATTCTTGTAAAATGAAGAATTTTGCAAAGAAGTTTTTTTATAATAATGCAACAGAATTGACCCTTATCAACAAACAATGTGAATATTAGTTGTATATTTCAAATTTAAATTCATAACAAAGAACATTAATTGTTGCTTGATTGTTTTTTCGTTAAAATTAGTAATACTGCTAGTTTGACAACATTTTTTTAGAAAAAGTCAATAGGTATCATTATTACACAATTCTTTGATATGAAGGTAGCATAATAGCAATTCCTCACGAACGAAACAAGCAAGACACTAGTGTGATGGTGAACAAGAAAAGTGATATATCTATATCTCTACACACATGTACCATGAAGTGACATGCATGAGGTTATTCTATCTCACATTGATTCATACATGTGACAGTTGAATTTATTGATTTTTTTTGTTTGTGAATATTATCATGTTGATCTTAAGTTTCTTGCACACTGTCAATAATCTATAATTGTATAAAATGTCACTAGTGATAATAGTATATATATATAATGAATGATAGAGAGAAATATAAAGAGGGATGAAATAAAATATTTTTAAAATTTTAAAATATGTGAAATAAAATTGAAACTTATAAAACAAAGTGTTTTTGGTATTTTTATTTTTGCAAAAGTTTTTTTCATAATTTTTAAAGGGTTTTTATTTTAGAAACAAAATAAAAGAAGTCAAAAGAAATAAATAACATATTTTGGGATTTTTAATTAGGAAAATAAAGTCATAAGACCTTATTAAAAGTATAAGACATACAAATATAGTATAAGGCATTGTAACAAATTTTCCTCATAATTTTTATGCAAAAGAAATAAAGAAAATAAATAAAAATCAAATAAAATAAAATCACACACAGATGGACTTGATTGTAATTTTCAAAAACTTTCTATGGATTTAATAACATGTTAAGGAATGCCAAGGGCAAACACGTAAATTAACAAGTAATATATAAATAAATGCGCCTACCGAGGTATAAATGCAATATTATAAAAGTTCAGGATCAAGCGTATAATTTTCACATAAATAATTGCATTAGAATTGCAAAATATTATGTTAAACAAAAATAACCAAACCCGAATGGGTATGGTTGCAAAATTCACCGCCTTATGTGGGGGACCACGTGAGATGAATTAACAAGGGACTAAAAAGCAAACAATGAAAGTACTGGGTCTCTTACGCAAATATTACAAATATTTACAACTACGGATGAAAGTTTAAATATTAATTACTAATATACAAAAAGCAAGGAGAGGAAAGTGCAATATTCCCCCTAAGTGTGGGCGATCCAAGAGGATGATCAACTTAAGGTGCGGACGGCTGTGATCATGTGGTACCGCTTCGCCAATCAGCAGTCAGGTTAGAACTTGTACTTCATCGAACGACTAAAGCTTGTTGTGATCTGACGGCCACGATCAGAATTGGGTCATCCCATCAATCAAACAGTCATTTCTCTCCACAAAGATCAAGAAAGAACTCTGTTACTTCCATGCTTTCAATGATCGATTCTCCCTCCTCCAAGCTCCTCTCTCAACGCTCAGGTGCCCCGTACACTCGAGAGTCGTCCGAAGCTACTGGATGCCTCAAAGTGCTCTGGGCTCCAATAGGGGCCCGGAGTTCGATGCTTTCTGGGGGTACCTTCTTGATGTTGAGACATCTTACATGGGGTCTTCAGCACCCATCACCTACATGGTTAGCTTCCAAACTGAAAAGCGAAGAGTCTTGGTGTGATTATTGGGTGGAAATGGGCGAGGTGCATCGCGATGAAGGGCTCCAGCGATAGGCAGAGGAGGGAGCCCCAAGAATCTGATCTGTGGCAAATCAGAATGAACGGAGGTGGTCTACAAGTGGATAGGCAAAGATGGATGAAATGGTGTGGTCTGATGTTCGGAATGAGTCAAGGTTCACCTTGATTTTGACATGGATCTCAAGCCACAGGTGAACGAAATATTTGAAGATGTTGCAAATACATGTAGAATTGTGATAAATCAGAACCAAATCTATGCTAAGGAATGAATTGCAAATTCAAGGGGAAAAAAATTAAACTCACTTGATCAGGAGGCCACAGAACTTGGCTCGCACGGTGGAGCTACAACGAAACCTGGATCCCCTTTAATTCACCTCCTCCTCGATGTGGATTGTAGGGGACCACTTCCAATCACTAAGAGCTGCTCTAGGGCATAATTCAAGGGGTTAAAATCTTATTCAAGAGGGATCAAACTCGAATCAAAACTTTGGGTTTAATTTTATAGCACTGACGACGGAGAGGATTTTTGTCAGGGATTGCACTTGAAGCAATCGAACTTTGACCTTGAATCATCTTGAGAGAGATTGACAATGCATCTAGTAAGCTTTTGCATGTGAAAATGGGGTCATAGTGCCAGTTGATCAAACGGGAAAATTCGACGAAGCCAAGACGTTTCCCAGGTTTGACATGGGGGCGACCGAGGTCAGAAGAGTTGACCTCAAGTCAACCAACATCTCCTGATTGGAACACATCAACCCCTAGAAGATAAAATGTGAGGTAAAAGAATAAAGAATTAAAAACAATATATATGAATTAATTAAATAAAACTCAAAACAAAAAAAAAATTTATGTAGTATTTTATTGTGATTTTTATTTATTTTTACAAGTAAATTTAATTAGTATATATATTTATATATTATTATTTAGGTATATATTTTATTATATTTAATGTATTTATAATGTTATTTAAGTATTTTTGTATTAAATTATTTAATGAAATAATTTATTTATTTTATAATCTCATTAATTCCATATTGATATATTTTATTATATTTTTATCTTTTTATTAACATGCTTAAATAATGTATGTATTAAGTATTAGGTACATTTCATCTGTATTTTAAAGACTTGTTAATTAATTAATATATTATTAATGATTTTTATTTTTATTTATTATTTTATTTATGACATATACAACATATATAATGGTATAAAAATAAAGGAAAAATTGAATGCAAAGAATAAGTATTTTTCATATTATATACATATATATTACAATAGAGACCCAAAAGCCAACTTTTACTTCTTAAATTCGATTTAATGAAACTAACTTTATTAAATCGATATTTAAATTTTATGAAAAATAGATATGAGTTTGATCAATTAGGATTTCATATGGAGGAGATACATGCCTGTAAAGTTCAATTTATGACTTTTATTTTTGTATGACCTAGTTATACTCTGTATTATTTTTCTATGAAATCAATTTTGTATTTTTTTATATATTATAATGTACAAGTTTCACGTTCAAAGTTTATTGATTTGAGATGTAAATAATAAAGAATATAATGTATGTCAAAAATAGAATTTATTGAGGAATATAATTAGGGTTTCAGAGTTATTATTGGCCCTTATCTCCCAATACTTTATTAGTTATCGACCAAGTTAATTTTGACTTAGTCTCAAGATTTAGGGTCATTCAATACATTTGGTATTCAATTTTTTCTCTTATTGTCTTTATTCTTTAGTTTTGCAGTAAAATCAATGAATTTATACAATGTTTACAGGATAAATAATGTATCATTTTTTGTATAAATTAATGTTCATTACATGCATTTAGTCATGGATTTAAAGCTAAAATGAAAGAATAAAAGTGATGAATTGGAAATTCATCATCCATGACCAAACACCAATGCATCTCACAACCTTCTTCCTTAGCGCACTCATCGCTCCATCAACTAGAACACCATTCACCGCCATTAACCATCATTTCAACAATGCTCCCTCCCCCATCCACCAACCCTTTTCTGCATCTTACCATCATGTCATCTCAGCAGAAGAAGGAAGAAACTATCTCTGTTCCACCCTCTTGTGGCGAAGGTATATTTTGCTCCAATATCGACCATTGAAATTGTGGAGGTAAGCGATTTGTCTCCATTAAACCCTCCACGTACTCATTTGTCATCATTGACTATATGCTCCTACATCTAATGGTTAGGTTGAAACTGATTACAGAACTCATCCACGAGAATATCTCTTGTAATAGGCTCCTTTAAGTACCTTGTAGTGGCATACCATTATTGTTCAACATGTCTGACCAGCAAAAACAAAGGAGAGACAAGACTTATCAAGTGATTGGATCATCCTATGAACTTCGGATAAAATGCACATCCAGAACTTAAGCTTGTCTAGCACACTTGTGCCTAAAAATCGTGCCGCTTTCGACCTATAGTATGTTACGTAAGTCATATGGTGCTTTTGGAGAGCATCCAAGTCCTCATACCATACTCTATCCAAAATATTAAAGGACAAACACTATCCTCTTTCTCACGATATGTGATAAGAAGAGTTGTCCTACTATACATGAGATGCTACTAGATAGCAGTCTGACAATGATGCATGCCACACATTACTTGTAAAAGTAAAGCAATTTGTTGTGCCACATCGGTGTCAACATAATGTATAATGATTATGCATAAATTATTACATTAAAAATACTTTCATACTTGCATGGATAAAGGACACATTTAGAAAAAATCAGAATTATTCTTCTAGAACTCATGTCAAAGTCAGAAGACTCCAGCCATCTTATATATGTTAATTCCTATGACAATCTAACATAATAAGAAGGAATGAAGTATCTAACTCTGAATTCATCTACAAGGCTATGCTCCTCATGGCACCACACTTACGGGACAAGAATAGTGGACCTAAAATCTAAATTTGACCATAATCTCTAAAACTCAACAAACCAACTCATGCACTTTATAACATTTACATGATATCAATAGAGAGAACATTAGACAAAACTATTGCATTTATTATCATTAATTATATGTAAATGTCTAATATAAAATACATCAATCTAACCACATAAGTATGGCAAAAAACTTTCCAATGTATCTCACTATAATGTCTCTTCGGAAAATAATGAGTATGCATCATGCACATAAATTTCATTATGCGTGGTGATGAATATCCATTTCATCACCTTTATTATATCATTTTGTCCTTAAAAACCCTAGCTAATGCATGTAGATAGCATTATTTTATACAAATTCACATTCATTATTTATTATATTATTGTATATAAAATACTGTTTTAATGTCTAAATTATAGAATAAAGAAAGGAAAATAAAAAGAATAAAATACCAAAGGTATTTTATGATCCTAAACCCTGAGATCAAGTCAAGAATTGATTTGGTCGACAAGGAATAAAGTAGGGAGAGATAAGGGCCAAATATACAATAAAACTTCCTTTCTTCTATTTCATCAATAATTCATTTTTGGGACTTGTTTTATTTTTTATTATTTATAATTCAAATAAAGAAACATTGTACATGAAAGTTGTAGATAGTAATGTATAGAAAAATACAAAATTGAGTTTGTACAAAAATAATATACAATGTACTTCAATGCACATACTAAATCTCAAAATCCAAAATTTACAGACCGATATCTCTTAAATGAAAACTCAAAATGCATCAAACTTAATTGTATATAACTTTTGTTAGCTATTTAATGTAGGTGGTTTCATTTAATTTGGATATAAGTGTAGATTCTGGACCCATATTGTACAATTTATCTAAATAAAATATTCATTTTATTTATTCATTATTATTTTTACAATTTTATATTTTTATAATTTTGTAAATATTATTTATAATATATTTACATATCTAGAATAGAATAAAACCACAAAGAAAACACAAAACAAAATAAGTATATGTAAACACATATATGAATTACATTTACTTTTACCTATATAATATATATCCCTATTTATTTAAGTATACAAATCACATTATAAAAATACAGTAAAAATATATTTGAGTACATAGAAATACGTTATAAATATATTAAATAAGAAAATAAAATAATAAATTCAAAAATACAAAATAAAAAAAAAGACTCAAAATATGGAAGAATATACCTATAATAAAACTCTAAAAACTAACTTGTAATAAATAATCAAAAAATAAAAAAATTATATTAAAATACTACACAAAAATAATAATTTTGTATTTTATAACTAAAAATTAATAAAATCATTTACTATTTTTAATTAAATAATTTCTAATAAAATTGGTCATTTTATCTTTTAGTGTCCTGTGTGGACCAATCATGGCCCAAGGATCGTTGACTCCTGGTCAACCGTGACAACCCCAGGGTCAAGATACTTAGCAAATACACAACCACAACATACGATTACACATTCGAAATACCAAGTTGTGACAAACTTGCAGGAAAATAGTAAAGTAAGAAGAACTGCATTTTGGATACAGACATGTATTGAACATCATTCCATGCTAAACGACTTCTACCATCCCGACTTATAAATTTTACCTGGATATGGACATATATTGAACAACAATTTTAACAATAAAGAGTATGGGATCATAATAAACATATAACTCATGCATCATGGATAGTATGTAGTCTTGGTCTGGGTGGGATCTCATACTATGACTCTAAGGAAAGAAGAAGATCATAGGGTTGCGGTGCCTCCATCGGCATGCAATGGATTAAAATACATCCTACATAAGTTCCCAACATATCCTCTAGTTTTACTTAACCAACTGAAATTATGATTTCCAATTCAAATTTGAACCTGCAAATCATTGCAAACCATCCAAGTCCGCATTCCATCAATATAGTTCATGAAAGAAGGGCATGACCTGATTCAATACATTTGATCATGTATAATTGTCTAATCACATAGTTTTATGACTTTTTATTTAATAAACTAGGTGTCTTTCCTCACAAAGATGAATTCGGGTACTTATACATGGGGCCAACACCTATAAGTACCTAGAAGTCACGTCGGTAAGAAAAGATGAGCTTGGACTGTAGTTTAATGCTGCTTAATGCCCCACTCACACCCCTGTTAGTAAGGATATTTTCCAAGAGGAGTCACACAGAGACCGTAGGCCTCATCGCCAGGCAGAGAACACTCAGAACACAACACGCATAACAAAGCATAAGGGCACAAAGCCGCTCGATGCCATGGCGGAAAAGTCACTAAGACGTCAAGAGGAGCACTAAGTAGCGCACACACCACACGGTGAGCTAAGGCAGCATTAATCTCTCGACAAGGTTATTTACGGTTGTCCAAAACTCAATCTGAGTTTCCAAGGAAGCATGCTTCTCCGTGGATGATACTTATTTTTATCATTAGATTTAACCACCAAGTTGATTCGTGTAAGATCACTTGGGTACTAAGACAACATGAATCGAAAAGGTGTACTCTCATGGATAATAACTATTTCTACTTCATTATGCATCTTATTCGAGACACTAAATTCAAATAGCCCACACATAGATGATCTAAGACACTATGGTAATTTATTCTTCCCTTTGTTAAATATTAATTAAAGTAAACGCAACCTCATTAAAGAGGGCGATGACACTTATATTTTCAATGACATGCTTATGGTTGGTAACACAATAGACTGACATGATTGTGGTTAGACAACACACAACATACATACTCTGCACCTGATCCAACCTGTCCCATTTAAGTCCTTGAAATATGTCAATTTATTTTTAGATAGGTTTTGATTTTAAATTTACTACCCATGCACATATGGGTATAGGTTTAAGATTGCCCTGTGAGTACCCGAACCCAAACTCGTCCCAAACTTGAATAGTAAATAAATATAACTATGCACTTTAGTCAACCTAATCAAACGTATTTCTTGTATAATAGGTATTGATCTATGTATTGAAAAATCAACTCAATGTTCTCCTCTCCATACATTTATTCATATTCTATCTTCAATAAATAAGAATTTCTATCTTAAATAAATAAAAATTTTCAACATATACTACCGTATTAGATGATCTCCTTCTCTTTAATATATGTGTGAAAATCTGATTTATATATATGAATAGCTTAACATTTTACTACATATAAGATGTGGGTATCCATTCAATGCACACATTGTCAGATATATGGATACCGCTAGAAATTTTTATCCATCTAATAAATGAGCAGGAATAAGTAGTGATTTTATAAATGAGTACAGATTTGGAAACATATTGATACATACACTAAACCCGACCCGCTGACATCCCTAACATCAACACCTTTTTGAGTTTAGGAAACACACGGAATCAAATGAGGTTTAGATCTAGATATCTTGAGTCCGATGTTATCAAGAACAAACACACCATTCATTAGTGCACATTATGACATAGCAAGTGCTAAAAACATCTGTGCTGGTACCTTGATTCCGAGAGCCAGTCTAACATACAAGATGTCCGAAGAATATTCGTCCTATGGGACAATCCACATTTAAATCCACACGACTGCCACAATTTTCCCAACAACTTCTACAGAAAAACTTAATCAGAACATTAGGAAATCCTGATAATTTGCAATTAATACATCCAGTTCGGAGAAGAAAAAAAGCTCGATCAACACACTTCGGAAATCCTGAAGATTCACACAATGATCTCGTAAACTGATGTATCCAACACAATGGTTGCTGCCAAAACAAAACATAAACAACCAGGATTCACGTTCTCTGTCTACGCATGGAAATGGGATTGAATGAAATTAAGGATGATGACAATCACTGTACACATGACGAGAATAAAGGAAATCTTTATCTATGTTGTTTGTTATCACATATATTGCTCCAGATAAACCTATGTACACTATTAATTATGATAAAGTCATGCTTAATCAAGCACTTTGTGATCCTGTAGGAACCGAAGTCCTACAGTATCAATTGTTTATGGCATTATGCCAAAATTATACGTAGAGTAAACTTCAGTCGTGAAGTGCACAGACAACACTACTAAATCATGAAGCAGGGACACCACAGGAGCACAGGTTTCATGCATCGTCATCTTCCAAAGTATTCACCCTCTCGCACTCATCGATCCATTCACTATACCTGTACCAAGAAATAAAAATAAATGAAGCATTACTGATTGCAATTATCCTCTATAATCGACTCTGCTAGGTACTGCAAAAGCATGTGCAAGAACTTACACGTCAATGGGCTCGGAGAGGGCTGCAAAATAAAACAATGAGAAAATTATTAGTATAAGAGACATCGAATTTGAATCCAACAATAAAAAAAATTGCCGTACTTTTGTTCAGCGAGGAAAATAGCGAGAAATTAAGGCCAAGATTATGGGATTTTTCTTTTAAAAATGAAGTATGTCCATCCATGATTGTTAATCACCCAATAACTCTTATCTATTATAAAACAATAACATACAAGTACGTGGACCACAACTTGGTTAAAGAATGCACATGTACAGATATAATTCGGCATCTAATACTCACAAACTGTGAGGTAAATCAAAAACTTTTCTAGTACTACCTGTGTAGGCTCCTTTTCAGTCTTTAACTCTCTCAGTAACAATCCATACTCCATAACAAACTAGGTAGGATAGAAACTATTCTAAGGTGGACGTCCTCCACACTTAAGGCAACATTTTTCTTAGGCAACGAAAAGATAAACATGTGGTTTAACTGTTCAAAACTTCAAAGCCTAAGTTGCCATGCTTAAATTCGACAGTCGTAGAACCTCCTCGATAGCTCTAGACTGACAGAGACTTCCAAAAAAAGCGGTCGAGACAAAGGCGGGGCTTTGAGCGGCGGCCGATCGGGAATCTTCTTCGCGTCAAGGGCTATCAGGCTCTTCCCGGAAGTGCGATTCTCTCAGCGACCCTTGACTTGTCATATGAGTCTGAATTTCATACTTTCGTATGTGAAAAGAAGTATAAATATCGTTATATACTAAACGCTCACTAATAAGTACTGCATCTTCAAAATTGTAGCCTTCCCATGGCATATCGGTTACCACATCACAGAACTCGCTAATGGAAAGAACATGGGATACCATCCGATCCAAGACATTAGCATTCGAGTTTGCAACACCATTTCACAACCGGTGCTTAAAGCAAACATGTTGGCTAGCAAGCTTGAAGTGGCGGCTAGCTATCTTGAAGTGACCCATGATTGCATCTGCCAACATCCTTCGCCTACCGCTAGTCGTGCCATAAAAGAATCTAGTGTCTGAGTCTTATTTCCTTCAGCCATTTCTGCCTCGATTTATGGATCCTTTGAACCTCCCTCTCTTGATCTTCCTCAATGATCTTCAACATGTCAATGCAATCGTAAAGCTCATTGGCCTCCAACTAAAGCTTGCTTTCAAGGTTGACTTTCTAACAATTTCATCACGAGCAATATTTGAATGCGCTACTTGTAAGCAAGAATCACATCTGAACCCAATCAGCATCATACGAAGTTCTGCTAGCTTCACAACCAAGTGTTATGCTGTAGAACCAACAGTGAATAATCCAGTCCACAACCAGGGTTGTAATAGGAGGTGTGTCATCCGATTTCGAAAGAGTTGTCCGCATGCGAAATTTCGAAAGAGTTGTCGACGGATTCCGTTCTAGGCCAACAATGATAAAGGAGGTGTGTCATCCGATTTCTACGAGAAGGTCATGCAATCCCACCACAAATCTCATGCACTATCGTAATAGGAGAGAGAATGTGTGGGTGGATGAAATAATTTCAGAGCTAGATTTCAGGACAATCTACTTCATGGAGACTTTGATCCAGGTCAGAAAAATCTTATCAAACTCAACATCGCCAATCACAATTGCCATCCCAACTCGCCTTGCTGAAAGAAAATATACCCATGCTGCATTTACCACCCAATCTACTTCATGGAGACTTTGATCCAGGTCAGAAAAATCTTATCAAACTCAACATCGCCCGTCACAATTGCCATCCCAACTCGCCTTGCTTAAAGAAAATAGACCCGTGCTGCATTTACCACCCAATATTCCTGTTGCCATGTCTAAAGCCCTCCAACCAAGCGCTCCAATGGATGCAATTGACTCTACAGTGACCAACCCACTGCATAATAAGCAAATCAACACAACAAAACATCAAAGGGGCATCTCAACAGCCATCATTAAAAAATGCCTCCAATGTTGGCATCTAAATATCTACATGTCAGAACATACTAGTGACTGGAAGCAAATGGTGTGCCCCCATAACCAAACATCATTACATAATAGCATAGTTCAAGAAAAAACCATGATTGTCGGGCTTATCTACATGACATCCTCAACCAAAGAAGGCAATGAAAGTTTACATCAGAAACAGATGCCATTTTACATGTTCTTGTAGTGAGCAGGTGATAAAAAATAACTGCAGGTGAATTGTTTGTAGAAAGCGTAGATAAATAAATCAAGTAAAGTTTTTGGCCACTGGAAGATGAATTAAACATGAAAAAAGTGAAGATGGTTTAATTTCCAAACTGGAATCCATGCAGAGATAATCAGATAAATCTCAAGTGCAATGTACCATTAACGGTCGTGCTGAAACTCTCCTGGCAAATCCTGCATGAGACCTCGCCAATCAAATTCTTCATGTCACTGTAACATGTATTTAACACAGCAAGTTATTTATTACATGCAACTTAAGATAATCCAGCATGATTAACTACTTCCTAGATCCAAAAAATCGGGCCAACAAATGTATATGTGTGTGTGTGTGTATATATATAACAAATAAATACATACATGCGGCATTCTACACTGCTTCCATGGTTGCAAAAAGGACACGAAAATACGGTCTCAAGCTTGTCCATTCTCTTCTTTGGTGGTGGCTTGGCACTGGATTTTCTTTTCCCCATCTTTCACGTGATTTTTCTTCCTTCAGCTGTACGCAAATGGAAAGTTTACATTTAAATAAAAAAACACAGAGGCTCGGTATCACTTACAGATAGCAACAATAAGACAAATCCAAAAAACCCTGCAAATCTTAAATATATGTTGTGAAAAAACCTGTCCTTTTCTGACCATCAAAATTTCAACTCAACTCAGCCTAACAAAAATCTGTCGTTAGAAGTGTCTCATCGACATGTTTCCAATAAGACCAAGATTGTATCAATAGAAGCAGCCTATCTCAAGATACTGTAATTTTAGTATGAATAGGTTGGGATCCATTTAAGATCCACCAAGGATCCGAATCAGACTTTTGCACGTATAAGTGGAATGTCCATTTAGGATCCACCAACGACAAAAATCTGTCGTTAGAAGTGTCTCATCGACATGTTTCCAATAAGACCAAGATTGTATCAATAGAAGCAGCCTATCTCAAGATACTGTAATTTTAGTATGAATAGGTTGGGATCCATTTAGGATCCACCAAGGATCCGAATCAGACTTTTGCACGTATAAGTGGAATGTCCATTTAGGATCCACCAACGACAAAAATCTGTCGTTAGAAGTGTCTCATCGACATGTTTCCAATAAGACCAAGATTGTATCAATAGAAGCAGCCTATCTCAAGATACTGTAATTTTAGTATGAATAGGTTGGGATCCATTTAGGATCCACCAAGGATCCGAATCAGACTTTTGCACGTATAAGTGGAGTGTTAGACTCAGATGACACTTATTTCCCTAAACTTAAGTCCTCCATCAATTATCTCACAAGAGCTCCATTGGTCATGGTTGATCGATCAACTAGAAAAAGTTTGATCAATCACTCCATGATTCTGGCTAGGAACATATGTCTCCAATTATTGTTGAACCATTGGATACAAATCGTACAAGAACTAATGACACGGTATTTCTCGATCAATTACGCCCGGTAGAGCAAACCAATCAGCAATATAACAATCCACCCTCCCAATATCATACGTGCAGAGAGTAATAGATGGAGAGGCGATCGTACCGCAAGGGGTTTCGGACGTACTTCATACCTGATCGGTGGTGGCGCCGGGTTGCGGGGCAGCAGCATCGATGAGGAAAGGGTCCAGAGGCAGTGCGCGAGGCGGTGGTAGATCCGCGGCGAAATTGGGTTTGGAGAAAGATGGCGGCGGCGGATGCATAGGGTGGCTGTCGATGGGGGCCACGGGAGGCGCGACGGAGGGGAAGGTGATGCGGGAGGAAGGGAGCCGGTGGCGGTGGCGAGGAAGACGGGAGAGGTGGCGTTGGTAGGGCTGGATTTGGGAAGAAAGAAGCGGGGATACGGTTACGGAGAGAGCGGGGAGAGGAGCGGGAATTAGTGGAGGGAATAATTAGTTACCTTTCCCACAGGTGGATCTTTATATAGGCTAAATTTTGTAACTAATAATTTTGGATATAACAAATAATAATAATAATAATAATAATAATAATAAAATCTTATATAATGGATCTTTTTACATAATCAGATAAAAATAAAAATTTCAACTCAATTACTTAAAAAATGTAGATACAAATTTTGGATGAGGAAGAAACATATTATCAAAAATAGACACCATTGCACAGTGGAAACATATCAGTTACATAAATTAGAAAATTATTTTATAAATTAACTTACATATCTATAAATTGTATGGTTTATCCTCACAGATACAATAAAAGTATTATTTCGTAGAATTTATATCTAATGTAGTAAAGAAGAGTAAACAAATTTCGTTACAAGAGTTACAAAGATGTCTACAGCTAAAATGGAATTACAGAAACATAGATAAATATGTGCTGATATAAAATTGGCATGTCTATCAGTATCCATTTCACAATGAATAGAGATGAAAATGTCAAAATACATATAAAATAGGTTCAATAAGGATATATCTGCACATGTCTACATCCCCACACACAAAGCATAATACATATATAAAGGATTAAGTAAATAATCGGATATGAGTAATACATACACATGTTCATCCACACAAACAAAGCATAGTATGTTGTTTCGAAATGTTAAATTGATATATATTATTGTCTATTCTTGTAAAATGAGAAATTTTGCAAAGATATTTTTTATACTAATGCAACGAATTTGACCCTTATCAATAAACGATGTGAATATTAGTTGTTGTATATTTAAAATTTAAATTCATAACAAAGAACATTAATTGTTGCTTGATTGACTTTTCTTTAAAATTTATAATACTGTCGGTTTGAAATCAATTTTAAGAAAAAGTCAATAGGTACCATTGTCACCCAATTCATTGATATGATTTTTGCTGCGAACCTTAAGAATGAAGCATCGAATAATGTTCATTTTTATAAATTTTATGATGGAAGATGACGACTAATATTGATTAAAAATTATCTAAACCAAATTTTTTATCATGCAATATAATATTTTTAAGAGCATTTCTCCAACTCATGAGTTTGGGAAGCATTTTTGCAGAAGATCCTTAAAAGTAAGGAACCAATAAAGTTCAACAAACACTAACAACTAAAATGTTAAATAATAACAAAATAACTTAGAAAAAAAATACCTCGATAGCCCCCCACCCCATGTTAGGTGCAAATATATTTGCATAAGTCTCGATAGATACGACCACTATCGCTACACTTGTTGATTTCACGTAAACATAGCATAATAGCAAAAACTTAGGAAAGAAATATGCAAAACACTAGTGTGACGACGAACAAGAAAAGTGCTCCCTCTCTCTCCACACAAGTATGAGGTTATTCTATCTCAGTCGATTCGCACATGTTATGGTTGCATTTATTAGTCGCATTTATTAATTTTTTTATTTGTTAGTACCATCACATTGATCTCAAGTTCCTTGCACATTGTCAACAATCTATAATTGTGTAAAATGTCACTACTTATAATAGTAAAGATATATATTCTCATATGTGAAAAATGGGGTTGCTCCATGGGAGGAGCCAGCGGGATGCTCCCACCCTCATTTTCTGCCAATTTTTTTATTTTTTTGAATATAAAAATTCGTATATTCATCACTACATATCTCTAATATTCTGTTAAAATTTCGTCAGAAACAGAGACTCCTATGACCTCCATCCAAACATGGTCGATTTAAAAAATCCTACGACCGTTAAAAAAATGACGTCTGGATGGAGGGCCTATGGGTCTCTATTTCTGATGAAATTTTAGTAGAATGTTAGAGGGATATAGTAATGAATATACAAATTTATATTTCCAAAATAAAAAATAAAAAAATTTGGCGGAAAATGGGGGTGGGAGCAGCCCGTTGGCTCCTCCCATGAAGTAGTCCCATTTCTCTCTCTCTCTCTCTCTCTCTCTCTTTTTATATATATATATAATGAATGGTAGCGAGAGATACAAACATGGAATGAAATAAAATATATGTTTTTTAAATTTAAAAATATGTGAAATAAAATCAAAATTGATAAGATAAAGTATTTTTGCTATTCTTATATATGCAAATGTTTCAGATTTTTTAAAGGTTTTTTTTAAATTTTAGAAACAAAAAAGGGAAGTCAAAATAAATAAAGAGCATATTTTTGGGATTTTAAGGTGCGGGCGATTGTGATTGCGTGGTACCGCTTCGTCGATCAGATGTCAGGATCAGAACTTGGACTTCATCGAACGACTGAGGCTTGTTGTGATTTGACAACCACGATCAGAATTGGGTCATCCCATCAATCCAACGGTCACTGCTCTCCACGAAGAACATGCAAGAACCCTGTTACTTTCCAGCTTTGAATGATCGATTCTCCCTTCTCTGAGCTCCTTTCTCATTGCTTAGGTGCTCTGTATGCTTGGGGAGTCTTCTACATCTATTGGATGCCTCAAAGTGGTTCGGTCCCCATAGATGGGGGCTTGGAGCTTGATACTTCCTGGGAATTCCTTCTTGATGTCGAGACCCCTCACATCTGGTCTTCAACACCCAGGAGCTGCATGGTTAGCTTTCAAACTGAAAAGCGAAGGGTCTTGTGGAGAAGCGAAGGGGAAGAAGGTGGGAGGCGCGACGGAGGGGAAGGTGATGCGGGAGGAAGGGAGGTGGTGGTGGTGAGGAAGACGGGAAGAGGCGGCGTTGGTAGGGTTGGATTCGGGAAGAAAGAAGCGGGGATACGGTTACGGAGAGGGCGGGGAGAGGAGCGGGAATTAGTGGAGGGAATAATCAGTTACCTTTCCCACAGGTGGATCTTTATATAGGCTAAATTCTGTAACTAATTACTTTGGATATAACAAATAATAATAATAATAAATCTTATATAATGGATCTTTTTACATAATCAGATAAAAATAAAAATTGGATGGTTTATCCTCATATATACAATAAAAGTATTATTCCGTAGAATTTATATCTAATGTAGTAAAGAAGAGTAACAAATTTCGTTACAAGAGTTACAAAGATGTCTACAACTAAAATGGAATTACAGAAACATAGATAAATATGTGCTGATATAAAATTGGCATGTCTATCAGTATCCATTTCACAACGAATAGAGATGAAAATGTCAAAATACATATAAAATAGGTTCGATAAGGATATATCTGCACATGTCTACATCCCCCACACACAAAGCATAATACATATATAAAGGATTAAGTAAATAATCGGATATGAGTAATACATACACATGTTCATCCACACAAAGAAAGCATTGTATGTTGTTTCGAAATGTTAAATTGATATTTATTAATGTCTATTCTTGTAAAGTGAGAAATTTTGCAAAGATATTTTTTATACTAATGCAACGGATTTGACCCTTATCAACAAACGATGTGAATATTAGTTGTTGTATATTTAAAATTTAAATTCATAACAAAGAACATTAATTGTTGCTTGATTGACTTTTCTTTAAAATTTACAATACTGTCGATTTGAAATCAATTTTAAGAAAAAGTCAATAGGTACCGTTGTTTCACAATTCATTGATATGATTTTTGCTGCGAACCTTAAGAATGAAGCATCGAATAATGTTCATTTTTATAACTTTTATGATGGAAGATATGACGACTAATATTGACTAAAAATTGTCTAAACCATTTTTTCATAATGCAATATAATATTTTTAAAAGTATTTCTTGAACTCATGTGTTTACATGAGCATTTTTTGTAGAAGATCTTTAAAAAATAAGCAACCAATGAAGTTCAACAAAAACTGACAACTAACATGTTAAATAATAAAAAACAACTTAGAAAATAATTACCTCGATAGATCCCTCCATGTTTGGTGCAAATATATTTGTAGAAGTCTCAATAGATAGGACCACTATCCGCTACAGTTGTTGGTTTCACATAAAGGTAGCATAATAGCAATTGCTTAGGAACAAGATAAGAAAATTACTAGTGTGACAGTGAAAAAGGAAAGTGTTCTCTCTCTCTCTCCACACACATGTACCATGAAGTGACATATATGAGGTTATTATATCTCTCGTCGATTCACATATGTGGAGGTTGCATTTATTAATTTTTTTAATTTGTTACTACCATCACATTGATCTCAAGTTCCTTGCACATTGTCAACAGTCTATAACTGTGTAAAATGTACTAATAATAATAGTAAAGAAATATATACAATGAATGATAGAGAGATATACAAAGAGGGAATGAAATTAAAAAAAATGTATATTTTTTAATTTTTAAAATATGTGAAAAACATCGAAAACGAGAAAATAAAGTAATTTTGGTATTTTAATTTTTGCAAATATTTTTAGAATTTTTAAAGGTTTTTAATAGAAACAAAATAAAAGAAGTCAAAATAAATAAAGAGCATATTTTTGGGATATTTAATTTGGAAAATAAATTCATAATATCTTAATAAAAATATATGTCGTACAATATAATATAAGGCATTGTAACAAATTTTCCTCATAATTTTATGCAAATGAAATAAATAAAATAAACAAATAAAATAAAATCACATTCATATGGACCAGATCGTAATTTTCAGAACTTTCTACGAATTTAATAACATGTTAAGCATTCCAGGGGCAAACACATAATTTGACTAGCAATACATAAACAAATGCGTCTAGCGAGAGTATAAATGCAATGTTCTAAAAGTCCAGAATCAAGCGTACAATTTTCACAGAACTAATTACACTAGAACTACAAAATATTATATTAAACAGAAATTACCAAATCCGAAAGGGTATGGTTGCTAAATTCACCTGCCTCAAGTGGGGGATCATGTGTGGGGAGCTGACAAGGGACCAAAAAGCAAACATATGGAAGTTCTGGGTCTCTTACTCAAATATTACGAATATTTACAACTACAAATGGAAGTTTAAATATTAAGTACTAATGTACAAAAAGCGAGGGGGTAGAAGTGCAATATACCACCTAAGTGTGTGCTATCCAACAATCGAGGATGATCCACTTAAGTTGCGCACAAACGTGATCGCGTGGTACTGCGTCGTCGATTAACTGTTAGGATCAGACCTCAGACTTCATCGAACGACTGAGGCTTGTTGTCATATGAATGCTACAATTAGAGTTGGGTCATCCCATCAATCCAACAATCACTGCTCTCCATGAAGAACATTCAAGAACTCCATTACTCCTTGCTTTTAATAATTTATTCTCCCTCCTCTGAGCTCCTCTCTCAACGCTCAGGTGCTCTGTATGCTCGGGGGAGTCATTTGCAGCTACTGGATACCTCAAAGTGGTTCGGGCCCCATTGATGGGGGCTTGGAGCACGATGCTTCCTAGGGGTTCCCTCTTGATGTCGAGACCCCTAACATGGGGTCTTCAACACCCAGGACCTGCATGGTTAGCTTCCAAACTGAAAATCGAAGGGTCTTGGTGTGATTATTAGGTGGAAATGAGCGAGATGCATCATGACGGTGGGCTCCGATAATAGGCGAAGGAAGGAGCCCCAACGATCTGATATGTGGCTGATCAAAATGAATGGAGGTGGTTTACAAGTGGAGAAGCGAAGGGGGAAGAAAGTGGTGTGGTCTGATGGTCAGAACAAGTCAAGATTCATCGTGATTTTGAACTAGAACTCAAGTTCCAGGTGAACGAAAGATTTAGGATTTTTGCAAATACACACATGATTACAATAAATCTAAACTAAATCTATGCAAAGTAATGAAATGAAAATGAATGGGGGTGAAAAAATGAAAACTCACTTGACCAGGAGGCCACCGAACTTGGTTCATACGGCGGAGCTTCGACGAAACCTGGATCTCCTCTGATTTACCTCCTCCTCGCTATGGATTATTGGGCAGCACTTCCTATCACTAAGGGTTGCTCAGGGCATGATTCAAGGGGTCAAAAGCTTATTCAAGAGGGATCAAACTCGAATTGAAACTCTAGGTTTCAATTTATAGCAGGGGACGATGAAGTAGATTTTTCTAGGGTTTACGCTTGAATCGATGGATCTTTCACCTTGAATCATCTTGAGCAAGATTGTCAACGCATCTAGGAAGCTTTTGCGTATGAGAATGGGGTCACAGTGTCAGTTGAACCAATGGTAAAATTCGATGAAGACAAGACGTTTCGCATGTCTGACGGAGGTTGACTGAGGTTAGAAGAGATGACCTCAGGTCAACCAACACCTCCCTGATTGGACCAAGTCAACTGCTAGAAAACAAAATATGAGATAAAATAATAAATAATTAAATATTAAATATTAAATAAATTACTTAAATAAAACTCGAAACATAAAAATTGTTTTTATGGAGTATTTTATCATGATTTTTATTTATTTTGACAATTTAATTTAATAGTTAAATTTTATTTATATATTATCATTTAATTATTTATTTAATTATATTTAATGTATTTTTTGATTTTATCTAAGTGTTTTTCGTATTAAGTACTTTGACGAAATATTTTATTTATTTACAATATATTTAAATGCATATTTATATATTTTATTGTATTTTTATCTTTTTATTTACACAGTTAAATAAATGTATGTATTAAGTATATGGGTACGTTTCATCTGTATTTTAAAGACTTCCTAATTAATTAATATCATTTTAATGATTTTTATTTTTATTTCTTATTTTATATATGATATACACAACATATATAAGGGCATACAAATAAATGAAAAGATATGAATGAAAAGAATAATTATTTTGCAATTTATATACAAATATACAGTATAATAAGGACCCAAAAAGTCAGTTTTTACATCTTAACTCTGATTTTAATGAATTTAACTTTACTAAATAGATAATTAAATTTTAGGAACAATAAAGATGTGTTTGGTCAATTATGTATTCCCATGGAGAAGATACATGTCTGTAAAGTTTAGTTTACGACTTTGTGTTTTGTGTGTCTCATGAACGTCATTTTCACCACTTCAATTGTCATATTTTATCATTGTACAGGTGGCGAAAACGGTTTAGTAAAAACCACAATCTTCGAATATTGTGGAATATTTATACTTATAAATCTACCAAGGTCAAACACAGGGACACAAGCAACTCTATTTCTTTGTCAAATTTTGATCAATTAAGAGCATGTACAAATAAATTCTCAATTCTAAGGTCTTCATGCAATTTATAGTGTAATTAAATGATGCATGCATTTTTAGTTGTTTTTAAATGCATATATGTAGGAATGTGCATGAAAATAATGAAAGATAAAATGCAAGGATGATGTATGCAACTATCTATTACAAATATGTCCTAATATATCACTTAAATTGAGCAACTAATTAAAATATGAATTCATAGTCGAATTGAGCACAAAAATATGCGCAGTCAACTATTCATGGCAAAGACATGTAGAGCAAGGAACTCATCTAATATAGAAATTCACTTCATTTAAAATGGTGCCAGATAAGAAAATTAAACATGCCATGAGATATATGAAGAAACAAGGATCAAAACGACACTAAAATCATGCAATTTGGACCTACGATGCTCAATTTATGAAGAAAACAATGCACGGGTATAAATGTAATGAAAATGCAGGAAATAAAGTTATAAATAATTACAAATAGGTCCCTAGAGGGACCTATTTGCAATATGCAAAAACCACCAGGGCCTAATTATAAATTCTCCATTGTGTGCAGGGGCATAAGTGTAATTTCTGAAACCTGTGAGGGTATCCTTATTAATACCCCAGGCACGCACGTGAGGCACACGCATGGAGGACCAATATGTAATTATGAAAAGGATCAGTGTCTTCTCTGTAAATTGCCTGACCCTCACGTGGGGTACACGTGAGGGGGCCAGGCTCAGGTCGCTCGGCTGGCTTCATGCCACATGGCTATCATTGGCGGTTCGATGATAGGCTCATAGAATTTGACCCTATCGCTTCGTTGGGAGGCTCGGTACTTCCACATGTTATTTTCATGTCCGTCCGATCCAGATAATCGGACGATGACTACATCTCGTGCTTCACCGTGGGCCGCCAAAGAACGTGGGGCTCTCGTGACCTACTGGTAGCTCCTCTGCGGTCCGTAGGATTTTCTAGAGGTCGGAGAAGCTCGCTGGAGGGCTGGCGGAGGTCCTGGAGCCAAGGCGAAGCTTCATTGTTGTATGGAGCAGCACAACGGAGCTTGGTCATCGGAGCAAATGCTCGAGACTGGATAGACGTTGCGAAGTCCGACCATTGAAGTCCTACGAAGGTTAGTATAGCCGAGGAGTGTTGAGTGGATGCTCGAGAATGGCTAGAAGTTGCGAAGTCCGGCCATTGAAGTCCTGCGAAGGTTAGTATAGCCGAGGCGTGTTGTACGTGAAGTCGTGAGGTGAGTGTGGCCCGTGTGGGCGACGGGAGTGGTGGCCCTGGGGCCCCCTCTCCGGATAGAGGCACACCCGAAATTCTAGTTGACTACTGGTCTTGGTGAGTCGTTCTCCAGTGAGGATCTCTCCGGTAACTAGTAAAGCGAACGACGACGTCCTTAATAGATTGAATTGATCGGGTGGCCGCTAAACGATCCGCAATTCATACTGACTGGGAAAGATCTCATTTGGGATTGGACAGTCGGCTAGGAAAATTGGGTTCCCAACAGCTTGCTTAATCGCTCTAATAGATTGATTTATCACCTAAATAAAATTAACAAGATAAACGATCGAACCTTTACGGTCATCAGCTCAAGAGTTGCATAGGTGAATTGGGGGTTTGATTGCCCATCTTGTTTGCATCCCAGATCTCATCCACCTTTCTCTCCAGATAAGAATGATGGGAAGGAGATCATTAGGCCACGTCTGGTGGGTCATCTGAATGCCATGATCAGAGTTGGGTCATCCCATCAATCCAACAATTACTGCTCTCCAAGAAGAACATTCAATAACTCCATTACTTCCTTGCTTTTAATGATTGATTCTCCCTCCTCTGAGCTCCTCTCTCAACGCTCAGGTGCTCTGTATGCTCGGGGGAGTCATTTGCAGCTAATGGATACCTCAAAGTGGTTTGGGCTCCATCGATGCCTGGAGCACAATGCTTCCTAAGGGTTCCTTCTTGATGTCGAGACCCCTCACACGGGGTCTTCAACACCCAGGATTGATGAATCTCATATTTATCATGCTAAAATTGGTCAATTAGGCTCTGTTCCTCAAATTCACATGCATTTACTCATTAATAGAGCATCATTAGCGTACATACATATGTAAATAATATTTGCATTTCATCATGCATAATTGCATTAAAAATTTCGTGTAAATTAGCCCAAAAAGCCGCTAACTTCTCATATTTTTAGTTAATTCATCCTAACTCCGATTGACCCCAAACCACCTCCATTGTGTAGATATTACTAACAAGAATAAATAAAAAATCCAAAAAAATTACTAAGTCAAATCAGTGTCAAATAATCCCAAAGTATAATTTAACATCTGACAGACTAAAATGAGCATATCTCCCTCATACAGTATCCAATTTTGGTCTACTCACTTTTAAAGTACTCCATTTTCAAATACCTTCAAAACAAGACCAATTTTATAAAATTCGGAGCTCATATGTGAAAGTTGGGTTTTGGGCCTCTTTTGCGCATTTTAACTTTTTGTTATTTTTGACCTGAGTTTTTATGTACATAATTAACCCTTTTAATTTTATTTCATCTTCATTTGTGTTCTTTGATAAAGGTTTTATTAAGCGACACAAAAATCCAAATCCAGATTAAAGATGAAATCAAAGAAACTGACTGAGTCCAAGTGTCCGTTGTGAGTCTATATAAAAATTGTGTGTTTCTTACTTCTATTTTATTTTCCTATTTTCTTATTTTTTAAAAATAAAAAATTAGATTAATGTGTAAATAATTTTCTTTTATTTTATCATATTTTTTTCTAAATTTTTGTCCTCTCTAAACCACCAAAAAAATTACAAAACTCTAAAAAGCTGGTTTTCTATACACATGGAGAACCACCAAAAATATCACGTCGCACAAGTGACCTCTTTTGCTCCTGGGTCCTTCATGAAAGGCGTCATTTGATGAACGTGAAATCTGCCTCTTTAATAATTGATAATTGTAGTTTGGAGGTAGAAATCGATCGATCAAAAACCACAAGCTTTGAATATTGTGGATTATTTTTACACAGGGAACGATGATTTTTAGTTGTGTGGTTTTAAATTAAATTAAATAATTAAATAATTGTTGATTAATTTCTGTATAGGAATAATATAATATAATGCAGATGCAAAGAAATAAGCAGATTGAATGAATTCATCACATGACCTATGATTAAGATTTTTGCTCCAAATAATGTTAATCAATATCCTCGAAATTTATCATAAATCAAAAGATATAGTACAAGAAAAATATACAAATTAATTCAGGCTGCAAGCATCGGAGGTGATAGATTGGTCCTACTTCTAATAATTCAATGAGAATATTTAAGCAGAGTATCTATCCTCGAAATTCATGTGATTTAATTATGCAAATATTATAACCAATAATCCAAAGGGAATTATTCAATGTAAAGTCCTCAACAGTGCTCCTGCAAAAGAGATCATTAATTCCTCAGTGAAAATGTAGCACAGATATGCCAAGATTAGCCTGCATTTGTCATAAGAGATCCTCAAATAATAATTATCAATAAACAACCTCAGATCTGTCCACAAACTAGGCTAAATGATAGGGCATGAAAATAGCTTCAAAATGACATATTATATGCTTAAATCAAAGTTCAGATGAAAAAGATACGATGAAATGAAATTTCAGGGACTAGAATATAATTAAAATAAAGTTTTCCCTTCAAACAGGTCCCTGGAGGGCTTATATGTAATTTCATAAAGTCGGGAGGGCCCTTTGCAATTTACCCCTAGCGGGGGTATAATTGTAATTTCTGAAATGTTCGGGGGCTTCGTTGCAATTTACCCCAAGTGCACGTATGTCACACATGCGCCTGGAGGCTTGGTTGGCGAGGCGGAGGCCTGGGGGTGGCCGGCCCTGAGGTTCGGGACCGGGACCGAGGTTCAGAGCCCCGAACCAAAGGCTCATACGACGAGGCTGTGGTTCGGCGGTTTGGGGGAACCGAGGTGGAGGCTCGGGGGCGAGGCTCAGTTGGTGAATGTGTGGCGGCTCGTGAGCCATTGGATCAAGGGCTAATGCCCTCATCCAACAGCGGCTGGAAAGTGGCCCCGTCCAAGAGGGGAAGCGGCCCGATCGAGCGCACGGAGGCGAGCGGAGGCCGGCGAGTGGGGCCCTTGCTGGGGCGGCTCCCAGGCGACACACGCTCGAGGGAGGTGGCAGGCTACTGCGGCTTCTAGAATGCGGTGGACTTGAGGCTGGAGCCGTGCGCGATGGTGGCACGTAGGAGGCGCGGAGGTGGAGGATGGTGTCACGTCCGCACGGTGCTGAGCAATCTTTACCTGCAAACGTTAGAGAAAATCGGAGGAAGGTGGTCAGGGTACTGCGCTCGGGTGTTGGGTATCAGAACTAAACTCCGACCTTTGCAAGGTCGGAGGTGCGGTGGCGCTGGGAATGACATGAAGAGGAGAGGGATCGAGAGGAGATGAAGGGGGGGGGATATCAACTCTCCTGAAGGGAGGTCGTAGGGGCGATCTCCAGGTGATTTCCTCAGTTGTGGGAGAGGCACAACGAAGATCAATCTCTCATCACGTGAGGCAATAGCAGAGGGTGAAGCTCGAACACTAGATCACGTTGGCGAGGCTACTGTCACCAGCCGTCAGAGGAATGGCGGATGGCGTCCAAGGATGGTAAGGGATGGACTTTATAGGGTCAGAGGCGGAGCCGTTACCAGGGTGGATGCAACGGCCGCAAGGTAGTGGGGCGGCAACCGTTACGCGTGCAAGACGGAGGGGGAGGCAGAGTAGCTGGCAGGGCTGTGGGTGCATGCCCGTAACAGTTGGGAAGAAGAAGAGGGTCACGTGTTAGGCACGTGACCCGGGAAAGAGAGGTGAGAGAAGGATGAGGTGGGGTGACACGTGGCATGCCCAGAGGCTGCCACGTGTCGCCCCAAAAAAATTTCAAAATTAAAGAGATACAAAAAATAAAAAAGAAATAAGAGGAGACCTCAGATCGAAAAATTTCCTTCATGAAAGTTGTAGATCTCGTTGAGACGAAAATTTTTCGATCCGAGGTCTCCACTTCCCTGCCTGGACGGGACCACTTTCCAGCCGTCATTGGATCAGGGCATTAGTCCATGATCCAACGGCTCACGAGCCGCCACGCATTCACCAGCCGAGCCTCGCCCCCGCGCCTCCGCCTCGATTCCCTCGAGCCGCCGAACCAACCTCATCGTCCGAGCCTTTGGTTTGGGGCTCTGAACCATAGGCCTGGACCCGAACCTCAGGCTCAGCCACCCCCGAGCCTCTGCCTCGCCAACCAAGCTCGCACGTGCGCTTGGGGCAAATTGCAACGAAGCCCTCGAACGTTTCAAAAATTACAATTATACCCTGTCAGGGGTAAATTGCAGAGGGGCCCTACCAACTTTGCGAAATTACAGATAAGCCCTCCAGGGATCTGTTTGAAGGAAAAACTTTATTTTAATTACATTTTATCCTTGAAATTTCATTTCGTTATATCTTTTTCATCCGAGCTCTGATTTAAGCATATAATATGTCATTTTGAAGCTATTTTCATGCTCTATCATTTAGCATAGTTTGTGGACAGATCTGAGGTTGTTTATTGGTAATTATTATTTGAGGATCTCTGTTGACAAATGCAAGCTAATTTTTACATATTTGCGCTACATTTTCATTAAGAAATTAACGATATCTTCTGCAGGAGTTCACTTGAGGAATTTAATTGGATTAACCCCTTGATATCATTGTGGATTGTTCTCAATAAATTAATCTAGGCAGGGGCTAAATCGAGGAAGAATTTAATTTCATTATCATTTCTCTGATTAAATAGTGATTTTTGAGGAGCAACTATAATAAGTCCTGACATGATAATTCATTACCCTCCTTGCAACTTGAATTTGATTGGATAAATTACAATTCGAATTCCTTTTTGATCTATGATTGATTTTGAGGATTTATTGACCTTATTATTTGAAGATTTAACACATTTCAAATCACAGATCCTGGGCATAATCTTCTATGTTCATTTTCCTTGCATTGCTTTTTCGTCATTGCATTGTATTATATTATTCCAACACAGATCATTAATTAATTACTTAATGTAATTTAAAACCACGCAACTGAGAATCACTGTTCCCTGTGTTCGACCTTGGTAAACTTGCCATGAAAAATTTTCCATAACATTCAAAGATTGTGGTATTTTAATAGATCGATTTTCGCCTCCTATACTACAATTCATCATTATTAAAGAGGCGGATTTCGCATTCATCAAGGACCTGCATGTTTAGCTTCCAAACTAAAAATTGAAGAGTCTTGGTGTGATTATTGGTGGAAAGGAGCGAGGTGCATCATGACGATGGGATCCGATAATAGGCAGAGGAAGGAGCCCCAAGGTGGAAGATCCACCATCCAATGTACCTATGATTAGATTAACCCATGTTATATTCTTCAAGTAAAGTAAAAGTAACGACAGGGTCTGTGGGGGTAAGACTACGGGGTTGAGGGAGGAATTAGGTTGTTTCAAAGGTCGTAGAGGTAATTGATAAAGATTATATGGTCTGCCGGGTAAAAATCCCTTTTGGAAAATATCACCATGTATTTTCATCACTGTATTCCGCTAATACGTCATTCCAATTTTGTCGGAAACAGAGACTCCTAAGACCTCCATCTAGGACATGTAATTTTAACGGTCCAAGAATTGTTGTAAATGTCACATTTTGGATAGAGGGCATATGAATCTCAGTTTCTGACGAAATTGGAATGACATATTGGAGGGATATAGTTATAATAATCCACGTAAGCATTTTAAAAATAAAAAATGATGGAAAATAGGCACGGAGTAAGTAAGGTTATCTATTTCATGATGTAACGGCTGGATTTTTCTCCCAGCAAAGTTTCCATATTCTCTCCACATTTACTAATATTGATTTGATTCAAAAATTAATGGGTAGTAATGGCCCATTGATTTTCCTTTGAAGGCAAAAGAAATCCAATAAAAAGCCAACTCCTCTCCCCTCACGTCACTTGTTGTTAGCATCTTTGTTAGAGAGAGAGAAGAGAGAGAGAGTTAGATAGAGAGAGAGAGAGATCTCACTAGGAGATTATTCTTGCTGTGGGGAATGCATGCGTCGACTCAGGGGAGGAGAACGACGGCTCGGATGCAAGGAGAAGACGTAACGATGACTAGTAGATACATTTCGTCGACCTTAAGGTATGTGTCGAACCCTTAGGACTCGTACAATATGGTAATACCTTAAATCGGAGATATATTATTTTCAAAGTTTGTTCTTGATAGATGTGTATGTATCGGCATAGGATTCTACGCTACCTCTAAATGTATGTGACGAACCCGTAGGAATATTATTTGATGAACTGATTTATACTTTTCGGTCATAATCAGGATACATATTCTTGCACGATATCAGTATTTTTTTAAACATACTATTGTTCGGTAGTAGTAACCGTAAGAGAACAAAATGAAACGTGCATCTTGATGTTGTATGGAAGAATTACCTGGCCGAATATCAAGGATTTATATATGTTATAATTATTCCTCGAGAATAGTAATGATCTAGACATATAATCATGTTGGAGCTGGTTTTTCGTGGATGACAGTTTTCTTTCTGTTTTACTGCAAACTAATCTTATTTTAGTCAATAAGTTTATATAAAAAAATTGAGTTTTGATGATCCGATGAACTCATATGGTGGGCACTCAAAGGAGCACAATAAATTAGATAAGGAAACTCATGATATTGTTATAGACGGCACAAAATACTCCCACATTAACATTAACGTACACGTGATGTACCGTGTAGTTATTCATAAGCAAATCTCGAAACAAAAAAAAGAGGAAAACGGTAGTAATATCCTGCATTCTTTCCAAATTCTGGTGGATGTTGCATAATTTTAGAATATACCAAATATGTTTCTGGGTTCTTTTTAACCGGAACTGTCCGCATCTCCAGGCCTTATGTATACTAATTTAATAATATTGTTACCATTCCCGATTACTGAATCTTGTTATATATATTACAGAACAAATATAGCCATTGTTGAGGAGCTTCTGGCATATCAGAGTGTCATTCAACAAAACAAGTCTCCGAATATGGATGATGTAAATAAGTTCTGTAATAGAATATGCACACCTCAGTTTATAAGTCATATATGTTTAACATCTAATTTGAAGTTACTCAAGGAAATGATAATAAAATAATGAGAACTTATTAACATGTGTAATGGAATGATAATGATAAGCGGAGCTAAGTGCTACACCCAATGGTGGGAGCCACCTCTAGAGTCCAATTATCGTAGGCCTAAAGGGGGCCAACGCCTTCCGGGGGCGTACGGTTCAAGGAACCGATTGAGGCGAAAGATAAGTCCTCTACAATTGTAGCTACACTGTCAAGTATGTCATGTTCATGGACCGCTTGTGCCAGCGGTAAAGCCAGCAAAGCCAGCAAAGCCACCAAAGCCATTAAGGATTAACAATTAAGACCACTTTAACCACTAAACAAACCAATGGTATGTGTACAGTTTCTGAAATTGCTAAGGCACATGTGTGCAACTATGGCCAAGTAATGGCATTATGCAAGTGTTATGATTGTTCTGGGGCATATATGCAACTACAGAAAAATTCTGAGGGCGTAAGTGAAAATTATGAAAATGTTAAGGCGTATATGCAAATATGGCAAACTTTAAGAGTATATATGAAATTGTTGCTTTAATGGATGGATCCGGAAGGAGTTCCTATTGTATGCATGTTTAATTGAATTATGAGTCTCATAGTGATAGTATATGAGAACAGGTTAGTATCTTATGCAATAAGATAATTATGCAAATCGTATAGTTGTGTTGATAATTGATTATATAGAAGAAATTATGATTTGACGGTTTAAAGCTAGTATAGGGAGACTTGTTTTCCACGCTAGCCGGCTTGACCCCAACTCGACACATACTGAGCGTTAGCTCATAACATGTGATGTTATTTTTTTCAGGAGAGCACGAGTCGTGATATACTTTCCAGTTCAAGGAGAACTATTGTCACGTGAAGTTGAACTGGTACGGACCATTGATGGATTATTTACGGAAGGATGTCTTTATGCCCACTGGAACTTTGAATTGCTAGCATTTGTTGTTGGTCCTTTTTTTAATGTTACTCATGTTGAACTTGTAAGAAGAGAACTTTCATGTTGACTGGACTTTAGTTAAATATTGTATCTCTATGCTTATTGAATACCATGCAAATTTCTGGTAACGGTTCGGTCGGGTGACTCAATGTTTTATGCTTCCGCCGGTCAGCTCGACCCGTTCCGTTACAAATGGTATCAGAGCTAGAGTTCCTCTGGGCATAGGATATCCACAATAGATAGTGACCCACGACTGACATGAATAGAGTCAAAACTACGTATTACATGCAACTAGTTGACCCTTTGATTTATTAAAGAGGATCTACCATTATGGATTTAAGGTAATCCGTGAACGCGAGTCATCATTGAAGAATGAGATTGCTAAGGACACACATCAATAATTACTAGAGTTGATAACAGTTATGACTCATCAATGAAAGTATCACGCACAAAGCTTTGGTGGATTTATACTGAAGGTCTTTATTCTCAACAATCCATTCATCTTATAGGGTAGACATGGTATGGAAAAGTTAAGCATTGGATTAATGCATTCAGTGGAGATGACTTTTGAAATTACATACTACCTTAAGGAGAATAATGTTGGGATATTTTATCTAAAAGATAGGACAAGAGATTAACCGACTGAGCATAATAGAATCTACTTTTCGGAGATATTCTCCATTGATTGAAGTAGTTTTACCTCAGACGTGGTAATAACATGATCAAAGAGTATGCGGTAAAGTTATGGAGTTGGAGAAGAATGAGAATATGATAAGAGCAAATGAGAAACCAGTGAACTATTGGTTAATTATTACACCAGATACCCAGTTAGCTCTTAGTACATAGTCATCTTAGTTACATCATGGAACTTCCAATGTTTCAGATTTCTTTTGGATGCTTTTTCAGATTATCATTCTATTACATCATGAGGATTCTCCACTGTTGTTATCGCATAGATTGCATTAACTTTGAAAAGTCCTTATTGAATGACACCTATTGAATTCAAAAAGAATTGATCGCAATAACAATTGGATAATGGATCCTGTGATTTAATGGTTTTCCACATGGAATATTTTTTCACTTTGTGAATAAGGAAAGTTAGGTCACATATTATCTGCATTGGTTATTGAACTATAAATAAGGTAATTTTGAGGGATTGATACCCTATTTTGGATAAATGATTTGTTCATTGATTATGGAGATAAAATATATTTTCTAAAATAAATATATTTTTGGGTTACCATATAAGTGGAAGGAAAAAAAGGACATTCTAGAAATAGCTTCCAGACTAAGGATTAGCCATTATAAAATATTTTATCATGCATTTTGATCTCACAAGTACTCTTATAGCTTTTACAGAGTTTATGAATAGATTTTTCGAGAAGATCACGATAAAATTATGATCATAATTATGGATGACAATGTTATATACTTTGGTGATCTGGAGAAATACCAAGTACATATCGATGTTGTATTTATAACCTTTTGTCATCATTAGCTCTATGCAAAGTGATATAGATGTAACATTGGGTTGGACAAAATCATATTCCTTAGAATTGTCTTATATAATGATCGATGACATTGAAGATGGTGAATTAGATGGAAGCTATATTACCTTGGAGGCTGTTGAGAAATATTTTAGAGATTTATGGATTTCTAAAGTGACAAGGTATATTGGTGATTCATGTAGAACTTTCATATACATTACTAGAATGATGACAAGCCTCATTAGAAAGGATGCAAAGTTTGTACATTTTATAGGATCATGATTGAAATTTTCAAAAAAAAGAGAGTAAAAGTTGACCATAACTCTGACATGAAGATTACTATTATACATTAGAGTTTTGTAGTTCACATTGATATATCTGAGAAAGAAAGTAGGTATACTTTATGAAAATGTATTGATTATAGATCACGCCAATTAAAATCATAAGAGAGTACTATCCATCTTTTCTCTTGGAGTATCCTATTCATGACTTGGAGTTAGTAGTGATAATATTTTCTCTAATAGATTGGTGAGATTATCGATACAATGAGAAACTTTTCAGGTAATCTGAAGGATCAAAGTATCAGAAAGGATGCGAATTTTTCAAAAATAATTCAAACACTTAAGAAGGAATAATATGATTTTATTAATGGAATCAATGATGATTTGATATACTATTAGAGATTTTGGATTATTGGTGACAATAAGTTAACGTAGGAGATATTATATGAATCTCAGAGATCGATGTACACTATTCATCCATACTTGATATAAATGTCTAAAGATATCCGATGATCTTACTAGTGGGCAACGATTAAGATAGAGATTGTAGAATTTATTTCCAAAATTCTAATATGTCAATAGATTGAGACTGAACATCCGAAAACAACAAGTCATGTTTTTGGATATAGTAGATTGAAATTGAAGCATATCACATGAATTTTGTTATTGATTTATCTAAGATCAGGATGCATCATTATGATACCATCAGAGTGATTATAGATCAGATTGTCCTACTTATTGCATTCACTGTTATCGATCAATCATGGGTTTGGATGAATTATAAGTAGATGAGAAGCATCGTCATGACAACATATGGGTGATTGTTGATCGATAAACCAAATCAACACATTTATTATTCATCCGTTAGGATCAATCGACGAATAGTCTACCTGAATTATAGATGAATGAAATCATCGAATTACATGGCGTTCCTTCATCAATTGTGTCAGATCGAGATACTAAATTCACGTCTCGGTTGTGGAATGTTTTTGAAGATGCTATGGAAACTCAATTGAAGTTTAGTACCTCATTTCATCTGCAGACTGATGGTCAATCAGAAAGGACCATCCAAATGCTAAGAGATATGTTGAGAGCTTGTTCTTTGGATTTTTTTCAGGTAGCTGGGACAGACATCTTCCATTAGTAGAGTTTTCTTATAATAATAGTTATCATTCGAGCATCAAGATGTCTCCCTATGAGGCATCGTATGGGAGACCTTGCAGATCACCCTCATGTTGGAGTGATGTTGGTGAGAAGCATATTTTAGGACCGGAACTAATCCAGATCAGCGAGCAAGGTGTTGAGCACATCAAGAAGAGATTGTTGGCAGCTCAAAGTAGACAGAAGTCTTATGCATATCGTCATCGAAGGGAGTTGAGTTTTGCAGTTGGAGATCACGTGTTTCTAAAAGATTTCTCCAACCAAGGGCGTATTGTGATTCAACAAGAAATAAAAACTTACTCCTAGATACATAAGACCTTTTGAGATTCTACAACGAATCGGAGAGGTGGCATATCGTATTGAATTACTACCTCAATACTCGAAGCTACACGATGTATTCCATGTATCTATGCTAAGGAAATACACTCATGATTCTTTGCACATGATCGAACAAGAGGTTCTTGATATTGAGCCTAATCTTACATTTTGAGCAAAAAAAAACCTGTCTGTATAGTCGATCATAGAAACCATTAGCTTTGTCGACGTCTAATTCTGATGTTTAAGATCCTCTAGAAGCATCATAAGAAGGAGGAGGCCACATGAGGAGCCGATGAGTGAAATGCGGGTGAATCATCCACAGCTTTTTGGTATGATCTTTTACTAAGAAATTTCGAGGACGAAATTTTTTAAGGAGGGTAGATTGTAACGGCTGGATTTTTCTCCCAGCAAAGTTTCCATATTCTCTCCACATTTACTAATATTGATTTGATTCAAAAATTAATGGGTAGTAATGGCCCATTGATTTTCCTTTGAAGGCAAAAGAAATCCAATAAAAAGCCAACTCCTCTCCCCTCACGTCACTTGTTGTTAGCATCTTTGTTAGAGAGAGAGAAGAGAGAGAGAGAGTTAGATAGAGAGAGAGATCTCACTAGGAGATTATTCTTGCTGTGGGGAATGCATGCGTCGACTCAGGGGAGGAGAACGACGGCTCGGATGCAAGGAGAAGACGTAACGATGACTAGTAGATACATTTCGTCGACCTTAAGGTATGTGTCGAACCCTTAGGACTCGTACAATATGGTAATACCTTAAATCGGAGATATATTATTTTCAAAGTTTGTTCTTGATAGATGTGTATGTATCGGCATAGGATTCTACGCTACCTCTAAATGTATGTGACGAACCCGTAGGAATATTATTTGATGAACTGATTTATACTTTTCGGTCATAATCAGGATACATATTCTTGCACGATATCAGTATTTTTTTAAACATACTATTGTTCGGTAGTAGTAACCGTAAGAGAACAAAATGAAACGTGCATCTTGATGTTGTATGGAAGAATTACCTGGCCGAATATCAAGGATTTATATATGTTATAATTATTCCTCGAGAATAGTAATGATCTAGACATATAATCATGTTGGAGCTGGTTTTTCGTGGATGACAGTTTTCTTTCTGTTTTACTGCAAACTAATCTTATTTTAGTCAATAAGTTTATATAAAAAAATTGAGTTTTGATGATCCGATGAACTCATATGGTGGGCACTCAAAGGAGCACAATAAATTAGATAAGGAAACTCATGATATTGTTATAGACGGCACAAAATACTCCCACATTAACATTAACGTACACGTGATGTACCGTGTAGTTATTCATAAGCAAATCTCGAAACAAAAAAAAGAGGAAAACGGTAGTAATATCCTGCATTCTTTCCTAATTCTGGTGGATGTTGCATAATTTTAGAATATACCAAATATGTTTTTGGGTTCTTTTTAACCGGAACTGTCCGCATCTCCAGGCCTTATGTATACTAATTTAATAATATTGTTACCATTCCCGATTACTGAATCTCGTTATATATATTACAGAACAAATATAGCCATTGTTGAGGAGCTTCTGGCATATCAGAGTGTCATTCAACAAAACAAGTCTCCGAATATGGATGATGTAAATAAGTTCTGTAATAGGATATGCACACCTCAGTTTATAAGTCATATATGTTTAACATCTAATTTGAAGTTACTCAAGGAAATGATAATAAAATAATGAGAACTTATTAACATGTGTAATGGAATGATAACGATAAGCGGAGCTAAGTGCTACACCCAATGGTGGGAGCCACCTCTAGAGTCCAATTATCGTAGGCCTAAAGGGGGCCAACGCCTTCCGGGGGCGTACGGTTCAAGGAACCGATTGAGGCGAAAGATAAGTCCTCTACAGTTGTAGCTACACTGTCAAGTATGTCATGTTCATGGACCGCTTGTGCCAGCGGTAAAGCCACCAAAGCCAGCAAAGCCACCAAAGCCATTAAGGATTAACAATTAAGACCACTTTAACCACTAAACAAACCAATGGTATGTGTACAGTTTCTGAAATTGCTAAGGCACATGTGTGCAACTATGGCCAAGTAATGGCATTATGCAAGTGTTATGATTGTTCTGGGGCATATATGCAACTACTGAAAAATTCTGAGGGCGTAAGTGAAAATTATGAAAATGTTAAGGTGTATATGCAAATATGGCAAACTTTAAGAGTATATATGAAATTGTTGCTTTAATAGATGGATCCGGAAGGAGTTCCCATTGTATGCATGTTTAATTGAATTATGAGTCTCATAGTGATAGTATATGAGAACAAGTTAGTATCTTATGCAATAAGATAATTATGCAAATCGTATAGTTGTGTTGATAATTGATTATATAGAAGAGATTATGATTTGACGGTTTAAAGCTAGTATAGGGAGACTTGTTTTCCACGCTAGCCGGCTTGACCCCAACTCGGCACATACTGAGCGTTAGCTCATAACATGTGATGTTATTTTTTTCAGGAGAGCACGAGTCGTGATATACTTTCCAGTTCAAGGAGAACTATTGTCACGTGAAGTTGAACTGGTACGGACCATTGATGGATTATTTACGGAAGGATGTCTTTATGCCCACTGGAACTTTGAATTGCTAGCATTTGTTGTTGGTTCTTTTTTTAATGTTACTCATGTTGAACTTGTAAGAAGAGAACTTTCATGTTGACTGGACTTTAGTTAAATATTGTATCTCTATGCTTATTGAATACCATGCAAATTTCTGGTAACGGTTCGGTCGGGTGACTCAATGTTTTATGCTTCCGCCGGTCAGCTCGACCCGTTCCGTTACACATGAAGTAGGCTCTCTTTCACACACACACACACACAGGGTTTGATGGGGCTGCCCCGCCCCGTTTTTTTCCGTAATTTTTTTATTTGTTTTTGAAAAATTTCACCATGTATATTCATCTATATATCCCTCCTATATGCCATTCAAATTTCGTCAGAAACAGAGACTCGTACGGCCTCCATCCAAATAGGGTCGATTTAAAAAATCCTACGCCCGTTAAAAAATGTTTGTCTGGATGGTGGTCGTACGAGTCTATGTTTCTGACAAAATTCGAATGACAAATAGGAGGGATATATAGATGAATATACATGGTGAATTTTTTCAAAAAAATAAAAAAAATCGGGGGAAAATGGGGCGGGGCAGCCATGTTGGCTGCCCGCAAGGGGCAACCCCATTTTTTTCCATATATATATGAGAGAGAGAGGAAATCGTCACCATGATCACATACAAGTAAGTGTTACCACGCCTATAAACGAGATATTATAAAAATATCAATCAAAGATGTTGATCTTGATTATTTTAAAATATACATATTCTATTAAAATTTTAAGTCATTTAAAATTCCGTAATCCATCAATCAAGTGATGTTGTATTCATTTGATCCGAGTTGTTGATTGTTTTCAATGTTGGTTTGTGTTCACACTAAGACTGCTATTTAAAACTTAGTGGACACACAAAGTCCCATGAGCACATACTCCTCAGTTCTCTCTCTCTCTCATATACATACATACATACATACATATATGCATTTTATGTTAAAAAAACAACAATAGTATGTCTTTTTTCCGTCATAATCCTACATTTCTTTTTTTCACCATCTTCGGATTTTTTTTACTTTGAAACTTTGACAATTTTTAAAGCATATAATTTAAAAATTGACCTCGTCTATCAGGAATATTGACATTAATTCGAATTCAATTATACAATTTTTATTCTTCTAGTTTTTTCTTTATTAATCAAATATTTTGATAGGTAGAAACAAAGGGCAAAACGATTTTCACATTTTTTATATATGATATGTAGTCAATCTTCACGAACCGATTTCTGCAGATAGTTAATGATGGAAATTTAACATGAGAATAGATATTATACAATCCACAATAACCACAATAATTCATATGTACCGAAAACAATGTAAATTATGATCTATAGCTTCCATAATCTATCAAAAACTAACGTTTGTTCTAACATACTTATATAATGATGTTGCTATTATAGAATATTTTTGTTGAATCTTTACGAGCTAAATCATTTTTCTTTTTTTCTTCGGGAGCGCAATGCAGGTCTATCAAATATCAACTATTGAGAAGGAATTTACTCTTACGTCTAAATAGTGAAAAGAGGACGATCCACTTATGATGATAGTAAATTTAGACGGTTCAGACAAGAACATTAAGAATATATAAAATATACATATTTTGATAAATTCATAGACAATAACGGAGAACTGAAATAATAAAGCTATCTCCGCTAGCTAACTCGATCTGGATCTACCCATTATTCGTCCCATTTAAGTCCTCAAAACCTGTCCAATTTACTTTTATATAGGTTTTGATTGTAAATTTACTACCCATGTAGGTATGGGTATAGGTTTGAGATTGTCGTGTGGGTACCCGAACCCAAACCCTTCCCAAACATGAATAAAAAATATATATAACCAAAGATGTGTATGTTGCATTTCAGTCGTGTATGTTGCATTCAGTCAACCTAGTGAAACGTATTTCTTTTCTAACAGATACTGATCTACGTATTGAAAAATCAACTCAATGTTCTCCGTTCCATACAGTTTTTCATATTCTACATTCAACAAATAGAAATTATCAACGAAAAAGAGTCAAATATACATTCTATAAAAACTTTCAAATTCCCCACACATTGTACACCCCCTTCTTTACTACCATATTATGTGATCACTCTCTTTAATGTGTGTCAAAACCTAGTGATCACTCGTTTCAATTATATCACAATCGTGCACTTCAAGAAAATAGTGAAGTGCACGTAAGAACATGACATGTGTTTCGATAAGGAACATTTATTTATTTATTATGAGAAAAGAGAGTCTACGTCATGTAGTATGTAAGCTTACCACTCCATGCCCATTTTTCACCATTTTATTTTTTGGAAAGGGATTTTTACCTGACAGACCTTATAATCTTTGTCAATTGCCTCTACGACCTCTTAAACTACATAATTCCTTCCTCAACCCCGTAAACTTGCTAACCATTACCCGACAGACCCTGTGGTTCACCTCCATTTATTTACCCATTAAAACTAACCGGATTCCATTATGTTCTTTTACATTATACCCATTTTGTTTAACAAATTTACATTGATTACCATTCCCACTGCTTTGAGACTCTAGCTTCATCCCTACCGGCCCTCCTTGACGTTGTCCGCCATCCTACCACCGCATCCCCTCCGCCCTCCGCCCTCCGCAACCTCGCCCTATCCAGCCCCACCCTCCAGGACCTCGTCGAGCCCCCCTCCATCACATAGTTCCGCCTGCAGTGGCTCACAAATGCCTTAACGCTCTCGTGCCTCAACACCTCCCTCTGCTCCACTCACCCCCTCACCACCGCCCCTCCCTCCCGCCACATTCTCCATGCACACCCCTTCCTCCCCAGACAAGGACTGCACAACCCACAAAAAATCCACACTGGAATCGCATAACCCACATCATAGTTAGCGGCCCCCTCGCTTCCACTTTATCCAACTAGGCGTAGTGGATGGTCATCGTCGCTGCGAGCACACTCGACCGGTCGCTTCGGGTGACCGCGGGGCTCTCCAATGGGCAAGAGCTCCCAGGGGAGGCACTCTACCAACCGGTGGCCCTTCCCAAATCCTGGTTCTCTCTAGTCTCCACAAATGATCGCCTGAGTGGGAACATCCCTGGTGCCAAAGGTGCGGTGGTGCTCTGCGAATGAGACTCGAACGTCGAGGTTCGCTATCTCAAGTCCCTCGATGCCATCACAGTGATGGTCATGAACATCCCAGATTTTGGAGAGACCGTCAAGGTCATTCCCAACCTTGATCTCCCCACCCTTGTAAGGTTTGCGATTGGGATGATGATCCTCAAATATCTTAACTCAACGAAAGCCCCAGTTGTGTCCCTTCGGTTTGAAGGTACAATCGTCAATGTCAAGCAGGCTCTGGTCATAAGGTATTTCTCTTCCATGGGACCGAGCATGGTCAACCCCTACGTCATGAAGTCGGATATGATCGGCCCCGGTGTGAACGTCCTCGCTTGAAGTTACGCAGTTTAACATAGTACTAGGGACGTTGATGGCGACACAACATCTCGTTGGCATCGCTGCCTTGCTCAAGAAGGCCCATCCGAATTGGTCGCCGGCTGCGATCAAGTCCGCGATCATGATGACCTACAACACAACCACCAATGACGGCGAACACATAAAGATGGAGTAGCTTTGTCCGGGACGCTTCTACGATACGGGTGTCACTTGAAAGATATTGGGAAGATCCATAAGCACATCACAGAAGCGTAAGGATTGCATCGTATGCGATTAGGAGCGACTAGTCGCACTAGTTGCTCAAGGCAACAGAAATTAAAATTTTTTCATGTGATGAAATAATATATTCCAAGAACACTTCTAGGATTATTTCATCTAAACCACAAACAAGTATTAGGGTTACCTCTTGAAGCATGGTTGTGATCGAGTCTCTAAACGAAGAGACCTCCTGTCTCAAGCCTGTTCTGATGGAGGAGATACTTGCGAGCGCGTGGATGGGATGTGTACTTCTTGCAATCCATGTTATTGATCTAAGCAACGAATCTCCTGATCTCGTCAAAGGAGATACGCCATCTTCTTCATGAGCAAGTCACGTCGAAGGAGACGGAGATCCACAAGCAAACGATCGGGCAATATAATGATGACGTTGCGGCGATGGAGACTTTCTCTAGGGCTTCCATGATGGACGACCATATGAGAGAGAGAGGGTGCGTAGAGAGAAATAGAGAGAGATCTTTATGTTCTCATGTTGTGTTGTCTTGTAACCAAGAAGAGGAAGGGGTGCCTCTCCTTTTATAATATTTTAGGATCCATGGATCTCAATCCATGGACAACACAAATCCAATGGCTCTCATTGATTTGTGTTTCTTTTAATGGCCTTCATTTGTTGTTAAAATATTTACAAAAACAATTTGTTGTGTTTGAAATAAATTAAATATATCAAAAATTAATCAATATATTTCAATATGAATCAAATCAATAAACACGGAATGACTTGGAAAAAAAACCACCCTTCCATATACGAGGTGGATGGACACCAACTTGGAGAGACCAAGTTGGTCATCCATTCCATGTATGGTATGATGGCTCTTTTATTCTAATTGTGTCGAGATATCACATCTCACATAATATTCCACATGTGCAACAACTTTTGTTGTAAAATTATTCACCAAAATAATTCCAAATTATTTTGTGAACATTACAATCATGTCATTGGAAATTTGTGAATCTCATTCACATCTCAAAATAAATTACATTTTCAATTTAATGTCCAATGTCAATCCAATTCACATCAACATTTAATTAACAAATATAAATTACAAATAACTCACTCTTATATATTATAAATTACATTTATAATATATATGATTAATATGGATAGTCCTATCTGCATTATTCATATCTATGATAATTAAATCACACTTAATAATCTTGTATCTCTATTCTCATGTGCCTAAATAATATGATCACATTCACATTATTCTCATCTTTTATAATTAAATCACATTTAATTTTCTAAGATAACTCTCCTTATAATATCATATTATTCATGAAATTAAATCGCATTTCATTATCCATTTTCTCAATGCTCGGATACATAATATCAACAATGAAATTATCCTGAACTCTTTCAAGGATAATGTGCTTTCTCCATGGATACTTGGAGATAAGGACATGGAGATTGCATTGTTCCACGTATAGTGACTTGGATATTGAGATCACATCTCAAATCCAGATCTCGGGCCTCCCATAGATGCTTGATTAAATGATTAACCCATTAATGGCTCTTTGGGCTAGTGGGAGATTGTTGGACATGCGAGCCCACGGCGAGCCATTATGCGATAAATGTTATTGCAAACATCATTCCCTGATCTGAAATGAAGAATAATTAAATTGCATAATAGGTCACTTAGTACAATTAGGGTTATGTACCATGGCCATCTTGATAATCATACAGCTGTTGAGTCAACTTTTGAATCATAGAGGCTGGTGCTTGTATGAATATCTAAAGAGTTAGATTGAGGACTCATCAAGCACCGTCAAATGATTGTTAAGAGATGATCTCCAGCCTTAGTAGGAGATGGCAATCCTTTCTCAGTTAGGCTGATATCTGACCGACCTCTTGATGCATGTCCTCTGCATAGGAATAGAGATTCGAAGGTGTCAGATTAGTTAGGTCAAAGAGTTGACTTAACGAGATCGAGATAACCAAAGTCCTATATTGTATGCTGTGACGATACAGGCACGCATCCTCTAACCGGATACATATGTGTTATTATATGTCTGAGTTTGTACATTTGACAGACCAATAGGTTGATGACCTAACCAAGTCCTATACTCCGGCGCGCTGGTGTGCATATGAGGGCATATGAGTAATACGATCTCTCAAAGGGATCATACATGTTCATTTACTGAACCGAAGACATGAGCTCACTCATGAGATATTGGGAAGAATCAAATTCCGTGCACGGTCGTCTCGCTTTGGAAGCTTGACTGAATTTGTAGGTTTGATATATACTTTTGGAAAGTATATGATCAAGACCTAGGTATGATATATACTTTTGGAAAGTATATGATCGATACCGACTCCCAATGATCGAATGAGAAACTTACTGATAAAACCATGAAGTATACAGTATAAAGTTGATCTAATACTTCGGGTTTATTCTGAGTCTTCCAGTATGCAGGATGTACAGGTATTGGGAATACCTGAGGGTGATGTGATCATAAACGATTGTATAACCATGACGCTTCCATTCCTAGGGAGTGATGAAACGGGTCTAGATTTTAGTGACTCCTCTCAGTAGAGAAGCAATCTGATCTTAATCCAAATGTTGGACATTGATCTGAATGTGGTTCAGATGCGATGAGAAGATTAGATTTGCGGTCTTGATTTAATCAAGCATCTATGGGAGGCCCGCGATCTGGATTTGAGATATGCTCTCAATATCCAAGTCACTATACGTGGAACAATATAATTGCCCTGTCCTTATCTCCAAGTATCTGCGGAGAAAGCGCATTATCCTTGAAAGAGTTCAGGATAATTTCATTGTTGATATGTGTATCCGAGCATTGAGAAAATTTATAATTAAATGTGATTTAATTATCATGAGTAATATGAATATGATTCATATTATAAGGAGAGTTATCTAAGATAATTAAGTGTGATTTAATTATCAACGACATGAATAATGTGAATGTGATTCATATTAATTGAGAACAAGAGGATGGAGATCTAAGATGATTAAACGTGATTTAGTTATCATGGATATGAATAATGTGGATAGCTATATACATATTAGTCATATATATTATAAATATGATTTATAATATATAAGAGAGAGCTATTTGTAATTTACATTTGTTAATTAAATGTTGATGTGAACTGGAATCACATTAGACATTAAATTGAAAATGTAATTCACATTTTATTTTGGGTCGTGAATGTGATTCACAATTTCCCAATGGCAAAATTGCAATATTCACAAAATAATTATGAATTATTTTTGTGGAATAATTTACAACAAGTGTTGTTGTAAATCTTGGAGATTTCCATAGAATAATGTAATCTCATGAGATGTCATGAGATTGCATGAGATTGCCACCAAATCCAATATTATGGAAGGAGAAAATCTTCATTCCATAATCTCCATGCTTGATTGATTTAATTTGGGATTGATTTATATTGATTTATCAATATATATTTAATCTAAATTAAATTAATTGTTGTTGGTTTTTACCAACACAAATCATGGTCATTAAAAGAAACACAAATCAATGAGAGCCATTGGATTTGTGTTGCCCATGGATTGAGATCCATGGATCCCAAAATATTATAAAAGGAGAGGCGCCCATTTGCTCTTCTTTACACAACACACAAGAGAACATAAGTCTCTCTCTCTCTAAACATCTGCCCTCTCTCTTCCTCTCATGGCCATGCACCATGGATGCCCTAGAGAGAGTCTCCATCGCCGTAGCGTCGTCGTTATGATGCCCGACCATTTGCTCGTGGATCTCTGTCTCCTTCGGTGGGCCTCGCTTGTGAAGAAGATGTCGGATCTCGTGTGTCGAGATCAGGAGATCAACCGCTTGGATCATCAACATGGATTGCGAGAAGCACGCGATTCATCCCCGCGCTCGCAAGCGTCTCCTCCGTCGGATCGGACTTGAGACAGGAGGTCTCTTCGTTTAGAGACTCGATCGCAACCACGCTTCAAGAGGTAATCCTATTATTTGTTTATGGTTTAGACGAAATGATCCGAGAAGCGTTCTTGGATCATGTGGTTTCGTCGCATAAAATTTTTTAATTTCCGCCGCATAGAACAATTAGTTCGACTAGTCATTCTTCATCGTATTTGATACGATGCCACGCTTCCGTGATGCGCCTGAGGATCTAACCATATCCTTCAGAGGAAGCCTTTCTTGAAACTCTCCATACGGAAATGTTTAAGAATTTTCTTAATGCACACATATTGTGATAATCCCAATATCCTCTTTTCTCGGTTTCTAAATTGCTTCGAACCCAAGATGTAAGAGGCTCTCCAAGATATTTCATCTCAAAGATAAGGGATGCCAAATCTTAACATTGGTCATCATCCATGTATCATTCCTAATGATGAAGATGTCATCTACGTAAAGCATGATGAACACAATGGCTCTCCCACTAAGCTTGTTGTACATGCAAGGTTCATCAGGATTCTGCACAAAAACATAACTCTTTATGGTTTCATCAAATCTGATGTTCCAGATATGAGAATCTTGTTTGAGCCCATATATGGATTTCTTTAGCTTGCATAGTTTACCTTCCTTGGTTATGAAACCTTGGGGTTGCTCCATATAGATATCCTCCTCGAGGTATCCCTTGAGGAAAGTTGTCTTGATGTCCATCTGCCAGATGTCGTGGTCAAGAAATGCAGCTTGTCCTGATGGACTTAAGCATAGCCAAAGAGAATGTTTCATCGTAGTCGATGCCTTCTTTCTGCATGTAGCCTTTGGCTACGAGCCGTGCCTTGAAAGTCTATACTTTCCCATCAGGTCCCCTCCTTCTCTTGAAGATTCATTTATACCCAGTGGGCTTTACTCCTTTAGGTGGATCCTCTAAGGTTCATACACCATTCTTATGCATGGAGTCAGTCTCTGACTTCATTGCTAGCATCCATCTATCCATGTCATGATCTATGAGTGCTTCATCAAATGAACTGATATCATTGTCAGTTTCACCAGACACATGGAATCCATGCCTTTAAGGTGGTGCAACCACCCTTGAATTCCTTTGAAGTGGTATGGGTATTTCATCTTTATTTATCTCTCCAGTTTTTGGTTCAAGAAGCTCAGAATCCTAAGGGGATTCAATGAGTTCCTCTGCTTCATTTTTGTCTTGATCTTTAAGGAAGTCATCCTTCAGAAATCTTACATCTCTAGAGACGAAAACCTTCTAGGTCTTAGGATCATAAAGATGGTATCCGATACCACATACCCAATGAAGTAGCACTCTCGAGTCCGAGATTCTAGCTTACTTGCATCCATGTTCTTCACATAGATCAAGCAACCCCAAATCATTAAGTGTTTAACATTTGGTTTTGATTCCATACTAGAGCTTATGAGGAGTGTTAGGTACATACGTGCTAGGAATCTTATTCAGGATATATATTGCAGTCTCTACTGCATATGTCAGAAACTAGGAGGTAAATGTGCTTTGCCCATCATTGAACGAACCATATCCATAATGGTCCTATTACGTCTTTCAACAGCACCATTAAGTTAGGGGGGGTCCAGGAGGAGTGAGATTGGAGAAAACTTCATTCTCTTTAAGGTATTCCTTGAATAAATCTGAGAGGTACTCGCCACCTCGGTCAGATCAAATCCGTTTAATCTTCCCATCGGTTTGGTTTTCAAGCAAAGCCTTGAACTCTTTGAACTTTTCAAAGGTTTCAGATTTATGACATAGTAGAAAGATAAACCCGTATCATGAATGGTCATCTATAAACATCAAATAATATCGATATCCATTTCAAGTCACGGTATTGAAGGGACAACATACATCGATATGTATTAGGTCAAGAATACCTTCACATCGTGTAACCTTGTTATGAAAAGTCATCCTAGTCATTTTACCTCGAATAAAATATTTGTAGGTAGGCAAAAAAATGAACCTGTAGAAAATCTAAGGGTCCATCCTTTGTCAATCTACTGATCCTATCAACCGATAAATGACCAAGTCTTTGATGCCAAATCATATTCGAATGATTTCCATCCTCTCTGGTTCTTTTAGGGTTTTATTAGTGGTAGTGACATTAAAGACATGTTCATTAACACACAACTCATTGAGTCCACTGTTAGACATGTGAACTCTGGGCGAACCATTTTACAATAAATGTTATTGTAATATATATGATTATCAATAAAAGTTATTGGTGTTTCACTCCCTTTCTGAAATTAAATGAATGAATGCACTGTAAGGTCCCTCTGCACAATTAGAGTTATGTACCATGGCCATCTTGATGATCATATAGCTGTTGATTCATTAAATGAATCATAGAGGCTGGTGTTTGGATGAATACCTAAAGAGTTAGATAGAGGACTCATCAAGCACCGTCAAAAGATCATTAAGAGATGATCTCCAGCCTGAGTAGGAGATGGCAATCCTTTCTCACATGGGCTGATATTTGACCGAACTCTTGATGCAGGTCCTTTGCATGGGAATAGTGATTCGGAGGTGTCAGATTAGTTAGGTCAATGGATTGACTTAACGAGATCGAGATAACCTAAGTCCTACGTTGAATGCTGTCACAGCATAGGCACGCATCCTCTGACGAAGGTCTATACATCGACGAGTATGTACATTTGGCAGACCAATAGGTTGATGGCCTAACCAAGGTCTATACACCGACGAGCTGTGTGCATATAAGGGAATATGAGTAATATGATCTCTCAAAGTAATCATACAGGTTCACTTATGAATCGGAAGATATGAGCTCACTCATGAGGTATTGGGACCGATCAAATTCCATGCATGTCGTCATGCTTTGGAAGCATGACATGAATTTGAAGGTATGATATATGCTTTGGGAAAGTATATGATCAATACCAACTCCTAATGACCAAGATTGAGAAACTTGGTGATCAAACCCTGAAGAAGACAATGTAAAATTGATCTTGATCTTCAGGTTGATCATAGGACTTCCAGTTTGCAAGATGTACAGGTATTGGGAATACCTGAAGGTGATGTGATCATAAACTATTGCATAACCATGACGCTTCCATTCCGAGGGAGTGATGAAACGAGTCTGGATTTTAGTGACTCCTCTCAGTAGAGACGCAATCTGATCTTGATCCAAATATTGGACATTGGTCTGAATGAGATTCATATGCAATGAGAAGATTAGATTTGTGGTCTTGATTTAATCAAGCATCTGTGGGAGGGTCGTGGAATAATACAATCGCCCTGTCCTTATCTCCAAGTATCTGCGGAGAAAGCACATTATTCTTGAAAGTGTTCAAGAATAATTCCTATGATGAAATTTGTATCCAAGCAAGAAGGTATTGATGATTAAATGGGATTTAATTGTCAAGTACAATATGAATGAGATTCATATTGTGAAAATGATTATCCAAGATAATTAAATGAGATTCATATTGTGAGAATGATTATCTAAGATAATTAAATGGGATTTAATTATCAAGGATCACTGAATATGGATAGTACTATCCATAATATCTATATATTATAAATGTGATTTATAATATATATATATATCAGAGAGAGAGAGAGAGAGAGATTTTGTAAATAACATTTGTTAATTATTAATGTGGATGGGATTCACATTAGTTAATTAATTAGACATGTAATTACGAATTAGTTTGGGTTGTGAATATGATTCACATATTTTTCAATGGCATGATTGAAACATTCACAAATTAATTTGGAATTAATTTTGTGAATAATTTTGTAATAATGGTTATTGCAAAATTTATTTATAAATAATAAGATGGAAAATAAAAAGGAGATAAAACACCACCCATTGAGGTGGCGTCACCAATGAACCATTCAAAGGTGACGCCCCCTCAATTTTAGGGGGTGATTTGTTATCTCCCTTTTATTATCTTGTTATATCTTAAATAATTGTTTTATCTTAAATTATGTTGACGATAATACGACATATTTTTGATTTAATATAAATTAATGTTGTTGGTTTTTAGTCAACAACAATCATGACCATTGATTAATGCATGGATCAACCTAGCCGTTGGATCTATGTGTGCCATGGATTGAGATCCATTAGATCCCAAACTAATATATAAGGAGGGAAAACCTAGCCCTTTCAAGGTACATGAACAAGACTTTTACAAGGCTACTTCTCTCTCTCGCTCTCATTCTCGCCTACTCTCTCTCTCTCTCTCTCTCTCTCTCTTCTTCAAGGTGGTCGTCCATCTTGTATTGAGAAAGGGAGACTCTCGCCTTCGCCTTCGACGATTCTAGGATCTCCATCTTCTTTGGGGCTGCTTGCTCTAAAGGAAGACAACGGATTTCATTGGACGAAATCGAGGGACTCCTATCTTGGATCTTCATCGAGGATTGCGGGAGGAACTCATCTCATCATCGCGCCCGTAAATGCCATCTTCGTGGATCGGACTTGAGACATGAGGATCTCTTGTTTTAGAGATCTCGTGATTACAACCACGCTTCAAGAGGTATTCCTTATACTTTATGGTTTGATGAAACGATCCAAGAAATATTCTTGTGATCATGTGGTTTCATCATTTGATTAATTTTTTTTAATTTCCGCTGCATCTAGCGACTGGTGTGACTAGTCGCCCCGATCGCATATGATGCGATTAACATGCTTCCGTGATGCACTTAAGGATTCTCAATATCCTTCAAGTGGTATCATGGACTTAGGTCTAAAAAGGTTTTAGATACGATCCATAGACGTAGGACGACTTGGGTTTGAAAGGGTCGCGGAAGTTTTGTCGCATTTCAATTTTCGAACCTCTGTCTAATTGTTTTTTCGGTACTGTTTAAATTGTTTAAACACAAAATTTGCAATTGTATTTTGTTCCCCATTAAATAAGGAAACCATAGGATCTGAGTTTATGTAATTTGGATTTCATTTGCTAAGGATATGGCCCTTTGAATAAACATGTATTCACTGTTGCGGGAACAACAAATCTGAACGTGATTAATGAGTTAATTACTGTTTTGATGCACCTCAAAATGCATGAAATATCACTTGGGTTCTTTCATAAATCAAATTAGCAATCTTAGGAAATTGATTTTGCGTAATTTGGATTTAAATTGATCAAGATAAGTTAATTTTAGTGATGGGGTCACTGCTGAAAATTGACGAATTTGATCATGAACCATGTGATAGTCATTCAAATAAGTTGATGAAAATTAATTGTCAATTTTCTGAAATAATTGGCGATAAATATTTGTGAAATATTTAAAGAGATAATTATTTCATTGAATGATATTTGCTTAAACCAAGATGATAAGATAGTTCATCTTGATCATTAATTGGTTGACATGAAATCATCAACAAACATTTTTTCATGAAAAACCTTAGTTTATCCTACAATAGTTGTAGGACAACTCTTACATGAAAACCCTCTTGCTTGAATAGGATTGTGGATTTGTTTAGTAAATCTCCTTATAATATTATCAAAATTGTTTTGATGTATATTATATGGTATAATTTCGGTTGAAAAACAGATGAGCATCTCAAAGTACATGATGATCTATCTGGCATTATCCTTTCCTGAGGTGGATATGGTGCCTAGTCGGAGAGCATTGGGGTTGCGGGTTGCAACATATGTGGTCCATCCCACTCTCGTCGGTACTGGCCATGACAACGGGTAGGGACTCGATAATGCCGGAGAAGTCAAAGTGTATTTTTCTAATTATTAAAATTTGAATAATACGTACTTTGAGATTATACCTACTATTCAAATAATAATCAAGTTTGTTGATTGATGATTGGATTGATGATTAATTTAATGTGATTAAATTAATTATATCCAATAAACACTCTATTATGAATAGATGTGTATTTCCCTTGGAAGAATTAATTATGTGAATATGATTCACGATAATTAATTATAATAATTTGAATATGAGGTTGAAGATCACATAAGTGACATCCATGGTCTCCCATCAAGGCAAAGGATTCCATCTCCAGATATTGTATATTGGAGACGCCTGTCCGAAGTGACAGATCCTCTATATGATTTATTTGGATCGAGTTCTTTGCTTCTCGAAAGAGTAAGGCCGTATACGTAGTGACCCCAATGTCGAGTCCTCATATTATTGGGGCGATATTGGATTGTGTGTAGCGAGTATTAAGCCTGTTGATGGTTGGTTCAATTAACAACGGGTCAACATCATCTTAGGGGTGGTAGGCCCGGGTGTTAAAGACCGAATTGGGAAATACAAGTTGGACTTGCAAGGCGGAATGAGTTCCCGCTTCTTTTTATCGGAGTCACCAGTTCTCATATTATTGGGATATGACAAAGATAGGAAAGGAGATCCCAGATCTTGCTTGAGATATAGAGGAAAGTATATCTCTTACTTTGAAAGACAATAACGGAATAATCTTTCAAAATTGACATAGCAAGACAAATTTGATTTAAAATGCCTTAATCAAATGTCTTAAGAATGAATATATAGTTATTTATATATTCTAATACAATGCATTCTTAATTTCAGAAAATGAAGTCCATGAACCCACTTAGCAGGCTCCTGGAGGTCAACCAGTTGACCGAACCAAATTATTCGGTTTGGATCCGAAATTAGGATCTTGTCCTATCTGCAGAGCGCGTCTCGTATGTGCTGACCAAGGACAAGATAGCAAACCCTGAGACTGTGGAAGATAAATCATATAATGAGAAATATGATGAAGGCCATAATCTGGCAAGGTGTTATATCCTTGGCTCATTGTCCACTGTGCTTCAGAAGCAACATGTGGAAATGAACCATTGCCAAGAGATTATGCTGAATCTAAATGAAATGTTTGGTGACATAAACCGCACACAATGTTACAACGTGATGAAAGAGCTTATTCACTGCAAGATGCATGAAGGGACCTCTTTCAGAGAATACGTACTCAAAGTGTTTAGGTACCTCTCTGAGTTGGAAACCCTGGGAGCCTACATAGATTCTGACATGCAGGCTGATTTTATTCTCCTGTCGCTCCCTAAGTCTTTCAACAACTTTGTCGTATCTTATCACATGAGCAAAGGTGATTTCACTAATGCTGGGCTGTTAGCTGCATTGAAGTCTGCAGAAAATGTGATGAAGAAGAATGACCCTCTGCTAGTGCAATGGTTGCACAAGTGAGAGGAAAGCGCGGGCGAAAGCAAGGTTCTCAGAAGGGCCCGACCCAGAAGAGAAAGAAGAAGAATCAAGGAGTTGGTTCATCTTCTAGTGCTTCCACGCTAATGACATCGAAGAAGTCCGATGTCTGTCACCACTGTAAGAAGCCAGGGCACTGGCAGCGTAACCGCCCAGATTACCTGAAGTCTATTGACAAAGGTAAAGCCTCAGCAGGTATGAAATCTACTTTCATCGTTGAAACTAGATTTCTCGGTTGACAAGAAGGAATAGATTCTAGTGCTTCTGTTCATGTATGCAATTCGTTGCATTTATTTCAGGAAACTAGGAATCTGGAGCAAGGGTAGATAGTCATCTAGATGGGATCTGATGCAAGTGTTGCAGCAGTAGCCACCGGGACATGCAGAATATCATTATCTAGTAGTCGAGTCATAGTACTTAAAGAGTGTCTTTATGTACCTGAAGTCGGGAGGAATTTGATATCTGTATCTAAGCTTGTTAGACATGGATACTCCTTCCTATTCTGTAATAAGTTAGTCATTAATCAATATGATAAATTTATTGGGGAAGGTGTTCTGACTTATGGTGGACTCTATGAATTGTGCATTGATGAATGTGTCATAAATGTCACTACCACTAATAATAAAAACCCTAAAAGATCCAGGGAGAATGGAAATCATTCGAATATGATTTGGCATCAAAGGCTTGGTCATTTATCTGTTGATAGGATCAATAGATTGATAAAGGATGGATCTTTGGATTTTCTATAGGTTCAATCTTTACCTACCTGTGAACATTACATTAGAGGTAAAATGACCAGGATGCCTTTCCGTAACAAGGTTATGAGATGCGAAGGTATTCTTGATCTAATACATACTGATGTATGTGGTCCCTTTAATACCGCGACTAGAAATGGATATCGAAATTATTTGACGTTTATTGATGACTATTCACGATACGGGTTTATCTTCCTACTACGTCATGAATCTGAAACCTTTGAAAAGTTCAAAGAGTTTAAGGTTTTGGTTGAGAACCAAATCGATAGGAAGATCAAACGGATTCGATCTGATCGAGGTGGTGAGTACCTCTCAGATGAATTCGAGTAATATCTTAAAGAGAATGGAATTGTCTCCAATCTCACTCCCCCTGGAACTCCTCAACTTAATGGTATTGCTGAAAGATGCAACAGGACCATCATGGACATGTTCCGTTCAATGATGAGCAAATCACGCTTACCTCTTAGTTCATGGGGATATGCAATTGAGACTGCAATATATATCCTGAACAAGATTCCTAACAAGTCTGTACCCAGGACTCCTCACGAGCTCTGGTATGGTGCCAAACCTAGTGTTATTTACTTGAGGGTTTGGAATGCTTGGTCCATACGAAGAACGTGGACGCAAGTAAGCTAGAATCTCGCACTCGTGAGTGCTACTTCATTGGGTATGTTAAAGATGGTATTGGATACCAACTTTATGACCCTGAGACACAAAAGGTTTTTGTCTCTAGGGATGTGAAATTTCTAGAGGATGATTTCCCTAAAGGTCAAGATAGAAATGAAGTAGAGGAACTCATTGAATCCCCTGAGGATTCTGAGATTCCTGAACCATAAACTGAAGAAATAAATAAAGATGAAACACCCATACCTCTTCGAAGGAGTTTGAGGGTGGTTGCACCGCCTGAAAGGTATGGATTCCACGTGTCAAGTGAGACTGACAATGATCTTTCATCATTTGATGAAGCACTCGTGGATCATGACATGGATAGATGGATGCTAGCAATGAAGTCAGAAATTGACTCCATGCATAAGAATGGTGTATGGACCCTAGAGGATCCACCTAAAGGGGTAAAAACCATTGGGTGTAAATGGATATTCAAGAGAAAGAGGGGAACTGATGGGAAAGTAGAGACTTTCAAGGCACGGCTCATAGCCAAGGGCTACACACAGAGAGAAGGCATCGACTACGATGAGACGTTCTCTCCTGAGGCTATGCTTAAGTCTATCAGGACACTGCTAGCTATAGCTGCATCTCTTGACTACGACATCTGACAGATGGACGTCAAGACAACTTTCCTCAATGGATACCTCGAGGAGGATATCTATATGGAGCAACACCAGGGCTCCATAGTTGAGGATGGAAAGGTATGCAAGCTAAAGAGTTCCATCTATGGGCTCAAACAAGATTCTCGTAGCTGGAACATCATATTTGATGAAACCATAAAGAGTTATGATTTTGTGCAGAATCCTGATGAACCTTGTGTGTATAAGAAGCTTAGTGGGAGCGCCATTGTGTTCATCGTGCTTTACGTAGATGATATCCTTATCATTGGGAATGATACATGAATGATGACCAGTGTGAAGATTTGGTTGTCTCATACCTTCGAGATGAAAGATCTTGGAGAAGCCTCTTACATCTTAGGCCTGAAGTTGTTCAGAAACCGAGAAAAGAGAATATTGGGATTATCACAACATGGATACATCAAGAAGATTCTTGAACGATTCCATATGGATAGTTCCAAGAAAGGATTCCTCCCCTTAGGACATGGTAGCCATCTGTCTAAAGGGATGGCTCCTCAAAGTGTTGAGGAAAGGAAGGCCATGGCTGGATGCCCCTACGCATCAGCTATAGGAAGCTTGATGTATGCCGTGACGTGTACTAGGCCAGACATCTGCCATGAAGTGGGAGTGGTAAGTCGTTACCAATCCTGCTATGGAGAGAAATATTGAAATGCAGTAAAGAACATATTCAAATATCTAAGACGGATGCAAGATTACATCTTGGTCTATGGGAATGGTGTTCTCCAAGTCTTGGGATATACAGATTCATACTTCCAATCAGATATTGATGATCGAAAGTCGACATCAGGGTTTGTATTCCTGTTGAACGGTGGTGTTGTGAGCTGGAGAAGCAAGAAGCATGACACTACGACGGATTCAACAACAGAAGCCGAATACATTGCTGCATCGGATGCTGCAAAGGAGGCGGTGTGGTTGCACAAGTTCATCGTGGAGCTTGGCGTAGTTTCCTCTGATACTCCCATCCTGTTACTCTACGATAACACGGGAGCCATTGCCCAGGAAAAGGAACCCAGATGGCATCAAAAGAGAAAGCACGTGGAAAGGAAATACCACATCATTCGGGAGATTCAAAAGCATGGTGATATTATCATCACCATGGTGGCCTCTGCCGACAACGTTGTTGATCCTCTTACCAAACCTCTAACACAGAAGGTTTTTGACCAGCATGTAATGAGTATGGGTTTACGGATTGTACCTGAATGGTTCTGAGGGCTAGTGGGAGATTGTTAGACATGTGAGCCCTGGACGAATCATTCTTACAATAAATGTTATTGTAATATATATGTTTATTAATAAAAGTTATTGGTGTTTCACTCCCTTTCTGAAATTAAATGAATGAATGCACTATAAGGTCCCTCTATACAATTAGGGTTATGTACCATGTCCATCTTGATGATCATATAGCTGTTGATTCATTAAATAAATCATAGATGCTGGTGTTTGGATGAATATCTGAGGGTTAGAGGACTCATCAAGCACCGTCAAATGATCATTAAGAGATGATCTCTAGCCTGAGTAGGAGATGGCAATCCTTTCTCACATGGGCTGATATCTGACCGAACTCTTGATGCAGGTCCTCTGCATGGGAATAGTGATACAGAGGTGTCAGATTAGTTAGGTCAATGGGATGACTTAACGAGATCGAGATAACCTAAGTCCTATGTTAAATGCTGTCACAGCATAGGCACGCATCCTCTGACCAGAGACAGATGTATTACTATATGTCTGAGTATGTACATTTGGCAGACCAATAGGTTGATGGCCTAACCAAGGTCCATACACCGACGAGCTGGTGTGCATATAATGGCATATGAGTAATACGATTAGGGGTGCTAATCGAATTGAATACATTCAAATCTACCTAGATTCAGATTCAATTCATTATAAAATTTTTGAATCCGAATTCAAATCGAATATTAAAAGAATTTCTAATCTAGATTCAAATTCTATTCATTTGAAGTTTCAAATATTCAAATTCGATTCATTCTATATCGAATTAGAATTTTATTTAATAATGAAGCTAATAAAATAAATTTTATATATTAATAATATTCTAAGTTTCAAAGAATTGAATAGACTTTGTGATACTAATTTGTGAAAAAAAATTAAGATAAGTAAAAACTTTAAACATAAATGGTAAAATTCAATAGACAATATAAATTGCATTAAAATACCTAACTTTTGTCGTTGGGATATGTCTCTTGCAATCCTCATTTGTTTTTTTTTGTACCTATGGTAAATTGAATATATAAAGAAAAGTAATTATTGACATCTTGATAGACCATCGATCTTTTCTTTTTGTACCTATGATGGAAATTCAATCAATGCATCTCCACATTTTAACAAATACTCCACCAACTTTCTCATTCTCTTTGGTAAATTATTCATAAACCATTGATATTTTCTTTCTATCAATCTTGTTAATTATTTCTGGAATCAATTTTTCTATTTCTTTACCTCTTCTTTCACTTTTTTTATCAACATCATGTCCAATGATCATCTCATGGACACTATCTTGAGAAGATGGTATGTTGAATTAGACTTCTAAAAACAAAATGAAAACACATATTCAACTATATTTTAAATTCCATACCAATATAGAAATACATAATGTAGATTAATAGATATACATGTCCAAAACAATAACCAGAAGATTGTGTTCCACGTTTCTCTAAAGAATCTTCCATATATTACCCCCATTGTGACCTATCTCCATGTTATCTAAGAAGAAAGAATCACTAAATTCCATCATAATCATAAGAAGGTCGATGTGAACTGACTTATGGATATGAATCCCGCATGTGAGGTGTATAAAAACTAGCAGACCTGACTAAGAACTCAGTTGGTATGGCTTTGATATTCAATTTTCTATTATGTAACATTTTTTCTACGTCAATCATGAACATTTCATGCTTATCTTATTTCAATGCATTCTTATGGGGCATAGCTGGGCTTATCAAAGATTATGATGATATTTTCTTCTTGATAACCTAGTCTCCTTGTAATCTTGATTTTTTTGAAGTCTTCCTTGTAATCTTGATGAGAAATGGAATTTAGTTGCAATTATGATCTTTTGCACATTTAGTCATTTAGGCAAAGCTCGAAATCCATGAAATTTGTTCATACCTTAATTATCTTTAAGATATTATTTGTATTCAAATGCTTGGTTGTCCTTATCATAAGATCTGGATATTATGATAGATGGGAGGATTAAGAGTGTGATTAAGGAAAATATTATTAGAAATTTGAAACCTATGACATCGGATGGTTTTTAAAAATTTAGTATGCGTTTGTTTGCAGATGATGTATTTTAAAATAACATAAATTATTTGGATATGACCTAAATCGTAAGTTTTTAGGGTAAAAGGGGGTGTGTGGTAATACTAGTAGTTGCAGCGGTGATGGAGAGATGATGATGACATTAGTGAGTCTAGAACTAGTGTCGTTGTCGACGACGTGGAAGAGTGGGAGCTAGTGGTGAGGTTGGTGATTGGGATGGTGGTGTTGTCAGTGGTGGGGGTGAGCAGGAGCGGGAGACTAGAGCCGATGACATTAGAGAGAGCGAGAAGAAGCGGGAGGCCAGTGCCGACGACGTTGGAGAGAGCGAGCAGTAGCGGGAGATTGGAGCTAGAAATGCTAGAGAGAGTGAGCAAAAGCGGGAGGTTAGAGCTGGCGGTGTTGGAGAGCAGAAGCAAATGTTACGATTTTTTCTCATGAGTGACGAGGGGAGAGAGAGAATTTAGCGGAGTAAAGAGGGGTATGGTGTTTGTAATAGGCATCATAAAATTGGGATGTTTAGAATAAGATAATGAAAATTTTTATTTATTATAATAATTTGTGTATCATCTGTATGGATTTTACAAAATACATACTACATTTAATTACACACACACATATATATATATATATATATATATATATATATAATGCTTCACACCATATTATATATGTGTGTATCGAATCGAATTGTTATCGAATGAATCCAAGTGAATTCAGATTCAATTCATTTGGAAGTCGAATCCACAAGTTAAATTCAAATTCTGTTCATTTGTTATCGAATCGAACTTTTTTCGAATTTTTATCGAACGAATCCTAACCGAATTCGAATGATTCGATTCAATTAGCAGCCCTAAATACGATCTCTCAAAGGGATCATACAGGTTCACTTATGAACCGGAAGACATGAGCTCACTCATGAGGTATTGGGACAGATCAAATTCCATGCATGTCGTCATGCTTTGGAAGCATGACATGAATTTGAAGGTATGATATATGCTTTGGGAAAGAATATGATCGATACCAACTCCCAATGACTAAGATTGAGAAACTTGGTGACCAAACCCTGAAGAAGATAGTGTAAAATTGATCTTGATCTTCAGGTTGATCATAGATCTTCCACTATGCAGGATGTACAGGTATTGGGAATACATGAGGGTGATGTGATCATAAACGATTGTATAACCATGATGCTTCCATTCTGAGGGAGTGATGAAACATGTCTGGATTTTAGTGACCCCTCTCAGTAGAGAAGCAATCTGATCTTGGTCCAAGTGTTGGACATTGGTCTGAATGAGATTCAGATGCAATGAGAAGATTAGATTTGCGGTCTTAATTTAATCAAGCTTCTACGGGAGGTTCGTAAGATCTGGATTTGAGATGAGATCTCAATATCCAAGCCACTATACGTGGAACAATAGAGTCGCCCTGTCCTTATCTCCAAGTATCCGCGGAGAAAGCACATTATTCTTGAAGGAGTTCAAGAATAATTCCTATGATGAAATTTGTATACAAGCAAGAAGGTCTTAATGATTAAATGGTATTTAATTGTCAAGTATAATATGAATGAGATTCATATTGTGAGAATGATTATCCAAGATAATTAAATGAGATTTAATTATCAAGGATTACAGAATATGGATAGTACTATCCATAATATCTATATATTATAAATGTGATTTATAATATATATATATATATCAAAGAGAAAGAAACTTTGTAAATAACATTTGTTAATTATTAATGTGGATGGGATTCACATTAGTTAATTAATTGAAATGCAATTTACAAATTAGTTTGGGTTGTGAATATGATTCACATATTTTTCAATGGCATGATTGAAACATTCACAAATTAATTTGAAATTAATTTTGTGAATAATTTTGTAATAATGGTTATTGCAAAATTTATTTAGAAATAATAAGATGAAAATAAAAAGGAGATAAAACACCACCCATTGAGGTGGCGTCACCAATGAACCATTCAAAGGTGACACCCCCTCAATTTTAGGGGGTGATTTGTTATCTCCCTTTTATTATCTTGTTATATCTTAAATAATTGTTTTATGTTGAACTAAATTATGTTGATGATAATACGACATATTTTTGATTTAATATAAATTAATGTTGTTGGTTTTTAGCCAACAACAATCATGACCATTGATTAATGCATGGATCAACCTAGCCGTTGGATCTATGTATGCCATAGATTGAGATCCATTAGATCCCAAACTAATATATAAGAAGGGCAACCCTAACCCTTTCAAGGTACATGAACAAGAGTTGTATAAGGCTACTTCTATCTCTCTCTCTCTCTCTCTCTCTCTCTCTCTTTCATTCTCGCCTACTCTCTCTCTCTCTCTCTTCTTCATGGTGGCCGTCCATCTTGCATTGAGAAAGGGAGACTCTCGCCTTCGCCTTCGACGACTCGAGGATCTCCATCTTCTTTGGGGCTGCTTGCTCTAAAGGAAGATGACGGATTTCGTTGGACGAAATCGGGGGACTCCTAGCTTGGATCTTCATCGAGGATCGCGGGAGGAACGCGTCTCATCATCGCGCCCGCAAGTGCCATCTTCGTGGATCGGACTTGAGACAGGAGGATCTCTTTTTAGAGATCTCGTGATTACAACCACGCTTCAAGAGGTATTCTCTTGAGACATGATGCTTCTGAAGCACATTGGACAATGAACCCATAATGTAACTTTTGCCAAAATTTGATCTTCAGCATATTTATTATTATAAGAATTTTCTCTCGGAGTCTGCGGGTCTATGTACTTGTCCTTTGATAGCACATAAGAGATGCGCTCAGTAGATAGGACAAAATCCAAATTTTGGATCCAATACGAATAATTTGGTCCGGTCAACTGATTGACCTCCAGGAGATTGCTAAGAGGCTTCATGAACTTCATTTTCTGAAATTAATAATACAATATAATAGAATATATGTAATAATACATTCAATTATATTTCTTTGATTAAGGAATTTTTAATTAAATTATTCTTTCCTTTTCAACTTTGAAAGTTCATTCCCTTAATCACTTTCAAAATCAGAGATATACTTACTGCTAAATCTGTAACAAGATTTGGGATCTCCTCTTTACCTTTGTTACATCCTAATAATATGAGAACTTGCAACTTGGATAAAAAGAAGCGGGAACACAATCCACCTTGCAAGTAAATTTGCATTTCCCAATTTAATCTTTAATACCCAAGCCCACCACCCCTAAGGTGATATTGACCTGTTGTGAATTGAACAATCCGTCAACATGCTTAAAACTTTCTATACGCAATCCAATATCGCCCAATAATATGAGGACTTGACATTGGGGTCAATACTTATACGACGTAACTCTTTCGAGAAGTAAAGAGCTTGATCCATATGCACTTGTATGCAGGAGCTATCACTTCGGACATGTGTCTCTTACATACAATCCCTGGTGATAGAACTCTCTGCCTTGACGAGAGACCATGGATGTCACTTATGTGATCCTCCACCTCATATTCAAATTTTAATTAATTATTATGAATCACATTCATATAATTAATTCTTCCAAGGGAAATACACATATATTTATAGTAGAGTGTTTCAATTGGATATAACTAATTTGATAACATTAAATTAATTATCAATCTAATTCAATCAAAAAACTTGATTGTTACTTGAAAGGATGATATTATCTCAAAGTACGTATTGTTTTGAATTTTAAGAATTAGAAAAATACATCATGATCTCTCTAGAATTATCCCTTCCCTACCCGTTGTCATGGCCAGTAGTAACGGGAGTGGGACAGACTGCTCACGGAGAAACCTACTACCCCAACTCTCCCCGATTAGACACCATATCTGCCTCAGGCAAGGATAATACCAAATTGACCACTTTGTACTTGAGATGATAATCTATTTTTCAATCTAAGTTATACCATATTGTAATAATCAAAATCGTTTTGATTATAAAGAAATTTGCTAAACAAAATCCCAATCCTATTCAAGCAACTTTGTTTGTTGGAGAGTAGATTGGGTAACCAATTGTGATCTAGATCATATCTAGTCAATTATTGGTTAAGGCAATGCCATTTAAGGAAAAAATTATCATAAAATATTTCTCAAATATTTATCTATTATTATTCCAGGAAATTAGCCATTAATTCTACTAATATCTTAAATGACAATCACAAGGTTCTTGATTAGGAATGTAATTTCCAGTAGTGGCCCTCACCCACAAAAATTATCATATCTCAATAAATTTAAATCCTAATCATACAAAGTAAGTTTTCAAAGTTTGATAATTTGATTTATAATAGAAATAAAGTGATTAGCACAAATTTTTAAGTGTTTCAAAATAGTAACTAACTCTTTAGTTACGTCAAGATTTGCCATCCGTGAAACAGTGGATATATGTTCATTAAAATGATTATAACTTGAGTTATCAGATTTCGAATCACACAAACTCAAATACCACGGTTTTCTTTATTAATGGAGAACATTATCCAAGTGATAATTTCTGTTTAAACATTTTTAATAGGGCGAAAAAATACCCTCCATCACACCATACCCTCTGACCATCTAACCATACGTCCATTGATCCATAATCTCGTGAACTTTGTACCATCCTCGCCTTGTCTATAAATAAACTATGCTACCATTTTTGCTTTTTGGATCCTCTTATACCCTTATGTAACCTCAATCCAGGTGTGAGGGCATGAGCTAGTGAAAATAACTTCACCCACTAGTGTCAATAGCTCCACCCCACTAGTGTCGACGTGGAGGAAGACGGTGTAGAGATAGAGAGAGATCCACCCCTCGCTTTAGACACCTCCGACGACCTCTTCTCCTTGGCATTCCCACCACGTATGGGTTGTTTTTCTTTGCTTTTTAGTTAGACTCCTTCCAACATTTAATTACTCCTTTTATTTCATGAATTTAGTATAGTTTTAGCTTTGATTTCAGATCTCAGTACACCAAAGCTCGAGAGCTCCAGCCAATGTTCACCATGCTACACACCCTGTCCTAACCATCTCTGCCTCCATATCCTTCCCCATTCACTTATCCACATCCTCGACCACCCATATCACCATGTTCTTTCACAAAATGGTATCCCCATCTCCTTATTCCACCTATCACCAGAGAGAACCCATTTCTCCTCATCTCCATTTGTATCCACGCAGACCTACTCTTTGGTGTAGGGATGAGAGTCGACGACCCCTCCAGGGGTAAGAATCATCGCTGCACATGAGCTTCTAAGTGCAAGTCCGTCCACGAGCCTCTAATGAATCCATCATTCATTAACATTCTTTCTGCATTTTGTCTTAAAACCCTTAATAAATACATGTAAATATTCATTAATTTCCATATTTTATCAAAACCACAATCATGAAAAAAATGTACTTTTATGCATCCAAAACATGTAAATAAATAAAGGATTTAAAATAAAGAAAAAAGAAGGCATATTGTAGATATGTATATATGTACAATATGACTTATAAAATATAAATATATCTGTAAGATATATTTATAACCTAATTTCCGAGACCAAGTCAACATGGATTGGTCGACAAATATATAAGTAGGAGAGATAAGTAAAGAAAACAAATAATAATAATTAATTATTCATTTCACATATTATTCATGATTTATCAAATAATTATCTAATCTTAATTGATTTTTAGTTAATTCATATGTACATATTTTTCACCAAACTATTTTCCTAATTATTTCTGAAGATGTATAGAAAAATACAAAAATAAGTTAAAAATATTATCACGTACATATGCCAAGAAATCCAACTTTTAAATTATCAAATTATTAACTTCCGAAATCATAACTTTCTCATATGAACTCCAATTTCACTCTACCCACCTTTAAAGTTCATAAAATAAAAATGGAGTCCGTTTGCAAAATGTTGGTTTTAAGACCTAATGACAATAGGGTTTGGGCTATTTATTTTATTTAAAACACATTATTTACAGTTTCAATAATTTTATATTTTTTTAATTATTTTCATGACCTTGTATTTTAACCACAATTTATTCCAGAATTTTCTGACACTATTTAGTATTTTAAATAAATCAAACACACTAACTTATAGATGAAATTGAACTGTAAACTATTTACCCATATTTATTAATATATTTAAATCAGTTTATTAAAATACATAAAGTTTCACAAATACCCTATTTATTATCTTAATAATTAATAAAATATAAAAATGATGTGCTATGCATTAAATTATTGAATTAAAAATCAAATAACTATTTAATGAGTATACTATTTATTTATTTATTAATATAATATTTTATTTCATTAAATATTAATTATTTATGGAAATAAATTACTTTATTATAAAGATAATTAAATTATTTACACATTTGATTTTTACACCTATTTTATATAATGTTATTTACTATTTATTAATAATTTTATTAGACTATTCAACATCTAGCCAACCAGGTGCTGACATGTGTCAGCATCTGGTGCTTCTTCTTCAAGAAGAGGTTGTTGACGTTCTGTTGCAACTGGCCATCTTCATGGATTTATTCCTGTGCCATTGTTCACCTATTCACGCATCCGACCTAACAACCCTAATTCACACGTACCGTTGATCCTAACATAAACCTCCATCAATCTTCCTATAAATCTCTCCAAAGTTGGCGCAAGCCAACTAACTTTCCCATTAACAAAATCAACTGATCAAGATCCCATCTTCTCCCCCTATTCCGACCAACCAAGGAGATGACAACTCCTCATGCTTGATCCGCATGGAGGAGGGATCATCGGAGGGGAATTCTAAGGCCTCCGCCAGCCTTGCAACGTGCTGCCGCATGCGTCAAGTTCCAGCGAAGATCGACTATTGAGTTATCACCTGAGGTTATATACCTCATTTCCCAGATCTTCTTCCATTTTATGCTTTGAATTTCATCGTGAGTCGCGTCCAATTAGTATTGTTTATCATGCCATTAGAAACCTTTAATCATCTCCTTTAGTTCACAAATAAATCTATTGTCGAATCCCACTTGAATCAACCCAATTTTCATTTTCAAAATACTGCATGCAAACTTTGTCTTGAACTACATAGAACCATTAATCTTTGGGCCGATTCCATCGTGAATTGAGCATCACTCTTCTCAATTGTAGGTTCACAAGAACTGGAGCAATGATACAAGAGCATTTGGAGCAATCAACTTCACCATATGTAGACTTGTCCTTGTCTAGAATAATAGAGAATACTACATCTAGGATTTCAAACCCTGGGATATCCGTCAGCATCAACACTTTCTCTAAGACTCCCTCACCGTAGGAGAGCTCGAAGGGGGAAGGAGTTCCATTTTTGTCCCTACTGGAGTGCATCTACGTCGACCTAACACTGGAGAGCAGGCGAAGGAATCCATCGCCATCGCTCAACCTTCTTTTGGGGAAGAACCCCTACAAGAACAGGCAGGGTACAATCTTCTGACGTGTGTCCTCATCCGACGACCAAGATCAACGTGCCTCTTCTAATCTGAGCCGCTAAGTGCCAATGGGTGGAGCATTTGTGTCTTAGACCTAGCAAACTTTCCATATTTTAGCCGCACGCTAGAGATTTCTTATATTTGCATTTATGCCCCTACACATGGACCTAAGTAAAAAGTTTCCAGATCTTTTCTTGCTAATAGGCCCTGACAAGGGAACTATTTGAAAGAATAACCTTTTACATTTTGGTGTATTCTTTCTTTTATTCTTCTACACTAGACCTTGAATACTTGTAGACCATAGACATTATTACATCAAGTATTTTTTATATATTTTATTTTGAGTCGATTTTCAAGGATTTTAACATGTGATTTTCTCAAGATTTTATCGTTTGATTTTCAACTCAGTTTTGATTTGTTTTCGTGTGTTCTCTTCGAGCTCGTCGCTCGAGCGATTTATCTACTATATATTACAACCTATCTACCATATTTTTGATCTATTATATTGTAGATATAGTTGTCTTGAAAAATATCACTTTGAAACTAAATAAAAATTGGAATAGATAAAAATAAAATAAAAACTAAAAATAAAAACAAATAAAAAGATTTTCATGATTTTCTCGCTTTCTTCAAGAAGAGATAAAAATCACAAAAATAACCTTTTCTCTCAAAAAACCTAATTATTGTTATTCTGTCTCCTTATGTTTGACCCAAGGGAACTTACCTAGCTAAATAATTAGTTTAGATAAAATATGAGAGAAGCTGCTTCTTCACTTCATTTTCTCTCTATCTCCTATTTTATTGATTTTGTTTGATCAAGTGAACATGTCTTTCGCGGATCTCTACATCAACACAACTACTAACCACAAGTTGGATTACGGGTAATCAAAATGGCGCTGTTGCTGGAGAGGCGTTAACCTTACTTCGGTTTTTATCGTATTTTTTTTATTTTTCTTTCTTCTTGCATCTTACAATTTTTCTCGTGTTTTCTCATTTTTCTTTCCAGTGTAGTACGATTTTTTTATGAATTTTTACGGTTTTTATGTTTTTTGTCTTGACATTTCTTCAGGATCTGTTTCACCAGGTGCTAGTGCACTTGGGGGACCTCACCATGGGTTTTGGTCTTTCATCGATTTTTCTTTGTTTCACATGATTTCATGGAGCCTTGGGGTGCATGCTTGATTGACTAGATGACTATAGTAAAACCCATATACCTAATCCACACTTAGGCATAATTCACAGATTTGAAAGTTAATTCATTCTTATGCTAGAGCTGCTGATTTAGGATACATTTTTATCACTTTTTGCATGCATTAGCATAGGTTTTAAATTTCTGTGTGGATTACTTACATGTAGATAGATGGCATCAAGTATGATCTCTATCTCTGCATGCATCACTATTTTCCACTGCATTCCATGATTCTCCCTTTGTGAGACACATTTTGAAAATTTAAAAAGAACCGACCTCTTGATGAATGTTAAATTTGCCTCTTTAAGAATAGATAATGGTCGTAGTAGTTTACGAGATAAATTTGGTTCGTCAAAAACCACAATCTTTGAATGTTTTGGAGTATTTCTAACTTAGCAAGTTTACCAAGGTCGAACACAGGTACACGAGATACTCTATCTATTTATCTAATATCGATCAATTAAGATCACGTGTGAATTATTTCTCAGTCCAGTTTCAGGTCTTCATGCAGATTACAATGCACTTAAATGATGCATTCAATTTTTTAGTTATTTTTCAATGCAAATGTAGGAGTTTGCATGAAAATAATGTAAGGCTAGCTGCATGTAGAATAAAGGATTACAAATATGCCTTAAAAAGATCAATTAAATTGAGCAACAAATTAAGATACGAAATGAGAGTCGAATTGAGCATAAAAGTACACGCAATCAACTATTCGTGGCAAAGACATGTAGAGAAAAACATCATCTAACATTAAAATTCACTTCATTTAAAATGATGTCAGATGAGGAAATTAAACATGTCTTGATATAAAGGATGAAACAAGGAACAAAACGACATTAAAATCATGCAATTTGGATCTACGATGCTCAAGTTATGAAGAAAATAATACAAAGGGGATAAGTGTAAATAAAATGCAGGAAATAATAGGATAAATATTACAAATTGGTCCATGGGGGGACCTATTTGTAATTTCAAAAAATCGACTAGGGACCCTATGTAATTTCTCCATGCGTGCTGGGGCCTTTTTGTAAATTCCAGAAGCTGCAATGGCCTTCCTGCAAACTACCTAGGCGCGCACGTAAAGGGCACGCACCTGGGGACCAAAGTGCAAATACCAAAATATCCAGGTCTTCTCTTTAAATTACCCAGCCCCACATGTACCGGACACGTGAGGGGGGTAGGCTTTGAAGGCTCGGGTGGTTCGGGCCACATGGTGTCAAGAATAGGCTCAGAATGAGGCTTGGAAAATCCAAGCTTGGAGGTTCGTTTGGAGGCTCAGTTGTCCACATGTCATCATCTGGTCCGTCCGATCCAGATGATTGGACGAACCTGTATCATCTTCCTTTGTCATGAGTCACTAGAGAAGGCGAGTCTCCGGTGAGCTGCTTGAAGCTCCACCATGCTCTGCAAGGCCCTCTGAAGGCTGGAGAAGAAAGCTAGGGTCCTGGCAAAGGAGCTAGTGGCGTGGCGGTCCTTTGGGAGTACATGGATGAGTAATCGATCAGGAGCCGTCGGTGTAGAGCTTGAGGTCGGAGATGATGTGAGAGCTCCGACCATTGAAGAGGAGGGTACCTGCAAGTGTTAGCATATAGCCGAGGCATGCGAGTGTGTGAAGTGCGAGTGAGATGGGGTGAAATGGGAGCCGTGTGGAGGCAAAGAAGGTGGTGGCTCTGGGTAGTCCTCCGTAGTGACGACAAAGGCGTTGGATCGAGCAGCGGAGGAGTTCTGAAGGGAGGAGAAGGTGACACGAAGGTCGTTGGTGGTTGGCGAAGATATGAAGGTGTTTAGGCGATGATAGAGTGTAGTGTAGAAGGTGGAAAATTTCCAAGAAAAAGTAACTAGAAGATGGAGAGGAGTACTTCATCAGAGAGGAGGAAATTGCGGGGGTAGAGGCTTGGGCCGAGCTCCATTGGAGCTCGGGTTGTCACACGACTCGCTCAACCAAGACAAGGTGCTCAGCGAACGCTAGAGGCACTGTGATACGACGGAGCAACTGCGGGTCGACACTGGGGCATTAGGTCATCGTCGCCTCTACCTTCTGCCTCTCTGCTGACACCGGATGGCATGCGAAGCTGGGGCTAAGCCCGTGATTGGTGGACCGTTTGATTGGAGGAGCAACGAGGGCTTTATAGGTAGAGGGTTGCGGACGTTTCGTGGTGGCGAGGCATTTTTGAATGTTTGTCTTGTTGGCTAGGAGGGAAGGCGAGGTGTAGTGAAGATGGCGCGAGGAAGGCGGATCTGAGGGCTACGGGAAGGAACTGTTACGAAGCATAGAGTTGATCATATGATGTCTCCAAAAATGGAAGGGGGCGAAGGAGCGACGAGGTGTAACGCCTGGGCATGAGGAGCATTTGAGGATGAAGATGAATGGGAACCGTTGGATCTTTTAATCCATCAGTTCAGATGAAGGCGTATATGTGTGGTGGGGATCGGATCTTCAGATCTTGATTGAATGGCGGAGAGTCAGGAATGGGTGGATGGTTGTGATTATATCAAGGGATTTATTCAACCGTAGGAGGGGATAGTTGACGTGGCACGAGGAGGACCATGGGATGGAAGAGCATCAAGTGGCTGAGAGAGGAGCGCATGGAAGAGGCTTGGATTAGATCTGGTGACGAGATCATATGACTATGGGTGAGGCAATACTGGATGGTTAGGATAGAAAGGTGGGGATCGATCCAAGGGTGATGGGAGAAGGGCGACATAGCGAGCAGATAGGCGTAGGATGAATGGAGATCGAGTGGTTGTGATTGGAGTAGAAGGGAGCGGTGCAGATCTGATATGGAATTGGATCATATGGCTGGAGATGGAGCGAGATTGTGCGGCCAAGGTTGAAGCGGAAGGAGAGGATCAGATGGCCCAGGAGGGGTCGGGTGGCGTAAGAAGGTGCGACCACGTGACGGCTCCAGAGAGTGCCACGTAGCTGCACCGGACCACTCAAACATAAAAAATCAAAGAAAAATATAAAAGAAATAGTTAGAAGCAGAAATAGGAAAAAGTCAACACATGAAAGTTGTTTGTCTCGATGAGATCTACAAGTTTCATGTTGGATGAAAAGCCAAAAGAGTCCATTTATACAAAAAGTATTTTTGGGGTATTTTTAAGGGGTTAAAAACACAGATTTTTGAGTTTTGACTTCTTTTTGCATTTTTTAGTTCTTTTAAGGGTTAGGAAATTTTAGACAATTAATCCACCTAACTTTTACGGGTTTTTGATGAGAAAATAATTATAGAGTAAATAATGATAATAAAATACAATTAAGAATACACAATATAATACATGATAAAATGAATGAATTTATAGTTAATTTTATTGTATTTAATTAAGTTAGGGGTTTAATAAGTGAACTTTTGCATGATGAATACATGATTCGTCATACCCCTGTACTTAAACCCTTCTTGTCCTCGAGCATCTAAAGAATGAAGGAGTTGGATTAATTCATGACAGTGCAAGTGAATATTTCAAGGTTCAATCTTTCGAAGACCTTCAATTTAAGCGATCCTAAAATTATGGGCTTATCCATGCTCTAGTAAGAAGGAATCCAACTTCTCTAATTTATCAGCTCTCTTTTTGTACATATAATATAATGATATGAAATTTAGTGTACTGCATTTCATGAGAGTCGAGTTGAGACATCACTCGAAGTTCCAATTCAAGAGACTCTCCTCTAGACCTCATCCTCAACACTTGGGAATAAGTTTATTCTTGCTTCAATCAACCGTCTCATTAGTTTATCAGACTTGAAATGTAGATGGACGACCATATGATGGAGGGTATAGGATTGTGTCTATTTTTCTCTCCCTCACATTGGAACAAGGGGCTTCTCGAGTGCCTTTTTACTCAACACATGTAATTTTTTAGCTTGTTGATCAATGTGTCCATCAAGAGAGTTGGAGTTGTTTGCACTTGTTTTTCTGGGAGTACGCCAGGATGTGTCTCTTCTGAGTATTTAAGATACCTTCGACACCCAGACTTGTAGCATTTACAATGTAGAGCCTTTTTGGGTGTCAGCCCGAATCCTTGGTCCTAATTAGCGCTTGGTCCTAGTGGACACTTTGAAAATGTTTGGGAGCGCTCGTCATTGATGGAAGCTCATTTATAATTTGACTTTGGAGGATAGAGCTTTTCTTTGACATTTCTTTTCTTTTGTTGGTAGCTCCACTGATTTTACTAAAAGTTGGCACACACTGATCAACAATTATCATTAGGTTTCATCACACCCTGGCACATAGGTAAATATCAAAGAGATAGCATATGAACTTGTTCACATACTGACTAGCGTTTTGCTGACACTCAGGTTTTCTGAAGCCTTCATTAACTTTATCCCATCCTAGAATATAATTAGATCATATCTAAGCTCAAATCTCTAGTCCTAGTTCCTCAAGTAATAGCTCAACTCATCTCATCAATCATGCAGTTGTGAAAGTGATTGTGTTGTTCATATTCTTTTGAAGGTAGAGATGAAGAATGCAATATAGCGCTCCAATCTTTCAAACTAGGGAAGTGTGGATTATTAAGTTTAAAACCTTAATGACTAAGGCATGTTAACTCAGACTCTTAAGATTACAGAAATCTAGCCTCCTCAAAATCCTCAAGCCTCGAGTTAATGTGAATGTGCCAGGAAGACACCAACTCCTTAGTTAGTGAATATTTTTGTGATTTTTGGCTTTTGCAGAGTTTTATGAATTTTAGTTTTTTATTTTTTTAATTCTTTGGAGAGACAATGATTGGCCCAGACTCATATGAATTATAGTATCTACTTTTAGCCAGTATGGGTGTAAGCATGGACGAAGCTAGGATTTTGGGTTTGGGGGGGCTAAATAGAATAGAGAGATATTTTTTTATAAAGATATATTTTTTTACTTAAGAAAATATTTTGATTTCAAATCAAATTATCTATAAAAATAAAAAAACTGAACACATTACATCATTTTTTTAAATGGGGGAAATATTTGCCTAATAATTTACCTATAAACTTATTAATTTTAAACTAAAAACTTGTGTAATTTATCTTTTTTCATTTATTGTAGATTACCTTACATATTATCATATTTCATTATATATATGTATATAATTTTTATATCTTGATGTGTGTTGCTACAAGAGAAGTAACTTTTGACAACGAATAATTTGAATTTTTATTGACATTTCTTCCAATGTCAAATTATAACAAGGAATATTACTCATTGTAAAATTAAAGTGTCTTATAATTTGCAACAAATATCATACTCATTTTTTATTGCTAAAGGTTTATAAAATTATAGTTTATCTGCTGACTTTCTCATGAAAAACATGTACTTATTATTTTACTAATTTAGCAACAATAAGAAAAGAATTAATGAATAATTGTTAGTAGATGAGTAGTTGCTTTGGTAAATTGAACAATATGACAATCCTTGAAATTAAAATCAAATATAATTTTGAAATAAATGATAACATTGTTAACAAATTATTTATGAATGCTATTTAAATAAATATTAACCTTTTCATTGTCATTGATCAAATTTATTGTAGTGTGTAAACTTTATTGTGAAATCGTATACTTGGGTCAGTTGTAATGATTATCATATATTGGTTTCTTAGTGAAATTTTCAATATGATTATTGCATTGACATCACTCACAATTCATTTATCTGTAAAAGGTAAATTTTTTGATATAAACAAGTTGGAATATACTCACATATTACTAAATGAGAAAAAAGTTGAAAGAAACGAAGCTTTTGAATTGTTGACCTAGCCTCATGAGGTCTTCCTACTCACTTACAAAGTAAAACCTCCAAAAATTAGAGTAGGCATGAGGGAATGATGCGCAGGAGAGATAACGAGTTAATACCTATTTATAGTATGTGATTAATCAATTATCTTTTTACTATAAAAAAACAATACCATATGATCAACAATTAATGGGGGGCCAATCTCTCCTAAAATTTGGGAGACTTGAATTGGGGAGACCAATCTCTCCTAAAAATAGGAGAGAGTTGTGGAGCACGGGAGGCCAGGCCCCTCCGTACCCCCTCCCCTCCATCACTGGGTGTAAGTACGGGCCGTTAGATGGACCCGTGTTCCTTAAGGACGGAGTCATATACATTGTCCACTAAACCACCTACTCTGCTAAGGGAGATCGAAGTTCCCTCACTGAAAGTATCTACAAAGCCTTGTAGTCAAAGTCTAATTCAAAAAAATGTTTCAATTTTATATAAAGGGGTTATTTACACAAAGATTAATCCCTCAGTTTTTAAGAAATATTTTTACAAGGTTTTTACAAAACTCAGTTCATAGGATTACTAAAACCATGAGTGAAAAAGAATTTTCAAAGTTTTAAAAATACGAGCTATGGATAAAGTAAATATACAATAATATATGGTATACCCCTATACATAATTTTTTCTATGTCTCATAGCATAAGTGATATGAAGCCATGGCTCGGTCAAATATAGGGTGATACAACGGAAGTGAGGAGGAGGGTCCCCCTATACTTAGGTCAAAAATTGACCCATGTATAAGAAGACAAAATGAGGGATGGATGAATAGGGGGGTCACCCCTATACTTAGGCTACAAATAGCCTAAGTAACGGATCTGAGTTGGGGGGGGGGTCTGTGTTTGGAGGAGTAATGACACTAAGATACAAGGGGGTGAGGGGGAGGATTGTATTTTCACAAATGGCCAGGAGGTAGATGGGGGGGGGGATGTAAAATCTATAGAGAGAGAGGAAGGGGAAGGGTTGAGTGTATATGTGCAAGTGTGTGTGCGTGCGCGGGGGGGGGGGGGGGGGGGTAGATCTGTTGGACATGTGAGCCCACGGCGAGCCATTATGCATAAAATGTTATTGCGAATATCATTCCCTGATCTGAAATGAAGGAATAAATAATTTGCATAATAGGTCCCTCTGTACAATTAGGGTTATGTACCATGGCTATCTTAATGATCATACAGCTGTTGATTCAATTATTGAATCATAGAGGCTGGTGCTTGGATGAATATCTAAAGAGTTAGATTGAGGACTCATCAAGCACCGTCAAATGATTATTAAGATGTGATCTCTAGCCTGAGTAGGAGATGGCAATCCTTTCTCACATAGGTTTGATATCTGACCGACCTCTTTGATGCAGGTCCTCTGCATAGAATAGAGATTCGGAGGTGTCAGATTAGTTAGGTCAAAGAGTTGACTTAACGAGATCGAGATAACCAAAGTCCTATGTTGAATGCTGTCACAACATAGGCACGCATCCTCTGACCGGAGACAGATGTATTACTATATGTCTGAGTATGTACATTTGACAGACCAATAGGTTGATGGCCTAACCAAGGTCTATACACCGGCGCGTTGGTGTGCATATAAAGGGCATATGAGTAATACGATCTCTCAAAGGGATCATACAGGTTCACTACTGAACCGGAAGACATGAGCTCACTCATGAGATATTGGGAAGAATCAAATTCCGTGCACGGTCGTCTTGCTTTGGAAGCTTGACTGAATTTGTAGGTTTGATATATACTTTTGGAAAGTATATGATCAAGACCTAGGTATGATATATGCTTTTGGAAAGTATATGATCGATACCAAATCCCAATGATCAAAATGAGAACTTAGTGATCAAACCCTGAAGAAGACAGTGTAAAATTGATCTTGATCTTCGGGTTGATCATGGGTCTTCCAGTATGCAGGATGTACAGGTATTGGGAATACCTGAGGGTGATGTGATCATAAACGATTGTATATTCATGACGCTTCCATTCCGAGGGAGTGATGAAACAGGTCTGGATTTAGTGACTCTTTCAGTAGAGAAGCAATCTGATCTTAGTCCAAGTGTTGGACATTGGTCTGAAGAGATTCAGATACAATGAGAAGATTAGATTGCGGTCTTGATTTAATCAAGCATTTGTGGGAGGTCCGTAAGATCTGGATTTGAGATGAGATCTCAACATCCAAGTCACTATACGTGGAATAATACAATCGCCCTGTCTTATCTCCAAGTATCTGCGGAGAAAGCACATTATTCTTGAAGGAGTTCAAGAATAATTCATTTGATGAATTCCATATCCAAGCAAGAAGAACTTGATGATTAAATGAGATTTAATTATCAAGCTTAATATGAATATGATTCATATTGTGAAAATGATATCTAGATAATTAAATGAGATTTAATTATCAAGGATTAAGAGAATGTGGATAGCACTATCCATGATATATGTATGTTATAAATATGATTTAATAATATAACATATATATAAGAGAGAGAATTTATGTAAATAGCATTTGTTAATTAATAATGTGAATTGGATTCACATTTGTTAATTAATTGGAAATGCAAATTTACTAACTAGTTTGGGTTGTGAATATGATTCACATAATTTTTCAATGGCAAGATTGAAATATTCACAAATTAATTTTGGAATTATTTTGGTGATATTTATTGTAATTAATTGAGGAATAATATAATAAATAAAATGGAGAAAACAACCACCCTCATGGGTGGCGTCACCCATGAAGAGTTCATGGGTGACGCCCCCCCTTTTTAGGGGTTGGTTAACTCCACTTCATTTGTTATATTATCTCTTGATTAATTAACTTTAAATTGTTGTTATTGAACAACAAATCCTAGCCATTGATTTATCATGGACCAAGCATATCCCTTGGATCCATGTGTCCCATGGATTGAGATCCATTGGATCCTAAACTAGTATATAAGGAGGGCTAGGGTAGCCTCTCCATGGTACATCATTAAGAGTTGTACAAGGTGACAACTCTCTCTCTCTCTCTCTCTCTTTCTCATTCTCGCCCTCTCTCTCTTTCTCTTCTCCATTAAGTGGCCGTCCACTTTGTGTTGAGAAAAGAGAGACTCTCGGCTTCTTCTTCGACGACTCGTGGATCTCCATCTTCTATGGAGTTTCTTACTCTAAAGGAAGACGACGGATTTCGTTTGACGAAATCGGGGGAGCCATCGCTTGGATCTTCATCGAGGATTGCGGGAAGGAACGTGACTCATCATCGCGCCCGCAAGTGCGTTCTTCGTGGATCGGACTTAAGATAGGAGGATCTCTACTTTGGGATCTCGCGATCACAACCACGCTTCAAGAGGTATTCCTTATACTTTGTGGTTTGATGAAACGATCCGAGAAGTGTTCTCGTGATCATGTGGTTTCATCTTTAAAGTTAAAAATTTTAATTTCCGCTGCATCTAGCATCTAGTACGACTAGTTGCTCCGATCGTATACGATACGATCAACATGCTTCCGTGATGCGCTTAAGGATACTCAATATCCTTCAAGTGGTATCAGAGCCAGGTTGAATAAGGTTTTGGATATGATCCATAGACCTTAGACGATTTGGTTCTTGAAAGGGTTGCGAAATTTTTACTGCATTTCAATTTTCGCACCTCTGTATAATTGATTTTTTCGGCTCTGTTTAAAATGTTTAAACACGAATTTTTCAATTGTATTTTGTTCCCCATTAATTAAGGAAACCATAGGACTTGAGTTTACTAAATTTGGACTTTATTTGCTCAAGATATGGCTTTTTGAATATGACTATATTCACTGTTGCGGGAACTGCGGATTTGAACGTAATTAATGAGATGATTACGGTTTTAATCCGCCTTGAAATGCGTGAATTATCACTTGGGTTCTTTGATAAATCAAATAGGCAATCTTTGGAAACTGAGTTTGCATTTTTTGGATTTATATTGATCAAGATAAGTTGATTTTAGTGATTGGGGGTCACTGCTGGAAATTAACATTCTTTGATCTTGAACCTTGTGATATGTCATTCAATTATCATGATGAAAATTAATTGTTAATTTTCTGGAATAATTAGTGATAAATATTTGTGAAATATTTAAAGAGATAATTATTTCATTGAATGACACTTGCCTAAACCACAATGATGAGATATTAGATCTTGATCATTGGTTCATCAACAAACATTGTTTTCATGAAAACCATAGTTTATCCTACAATTGTTGTAGGACAACTTTTACATGAAAAACCCTTTTGCTTGAATAGGATTGGGGATTTGTCTAGCAAATCTCCTTATAATCAAAAATGTTTTGATTTATATTATATGGTATAATTTCGGTTGAAAAACCGATGAACATCTCAAAATACATGATGGTCTATCTGGTATTATCCTTTCCCGAGGCGGATGTGGTGCCTAGTCGGAGAGCATTGGGGTCGCGGGTTGCAACGTATGTGGTCCGTCCCACTCTCGTCGGTACTGGCCATGACAGCGGGTAGGGACTGTATAATACCGGAGACAGACAATATGTATTTTTCTAATTATTAAAATTCGAATAATACGTATTTTGAGATAATACCTACTATTCAAGTAAAAGACATGTTTGTTGATTGATGTTTGGATTGATGATTAATTTAATATGATTAAATTAATTATATCCAATAAACACTCTATTATGAATAGATGTGTATTTCCCTTGGAAGAATTAATTATGTGAATATGATTCACGATAATTAATTACAATTTGAATATGAGGTGGAGGATCACATAAGTGACATCCATGGTCTCCCGTCAAGGCGAAGGGTTCCGTCGCCAGGGATTGTATGTAGGAGACGCCTGTCCGAAGTGACAGATCCTATATGCAAGCGCATCTGGATCGGGCTCTTTGCTTCTCGAAAGAGTAAGGCCGTATGCGTAGTGACCCCAATATCGAGTCCTCATATTATTGGGGCGATATTGGATTGCGCATAGCGAGTTCTAATCCTGTTGACGGTTGGTTCAATTAGCAACGGGTCAACATCATCTTAGGGGTGGTGGGCCCGGGTGTTAAAGACCGAATTGGGAATGCAAGTTGGACTTGCAAGGCGGAATGAGTTCCCGCTTCTTTTTATTGGAGTCGTAAGTTCTCATATTATTGGGATGCGACAAAGATAGGAAAGGAGATCCCAGATCTTGCTAGAGATATAATGGTAAGAATATCTCTTACATTGAAAGTGATTAAGGGAATGAACTTTCAGTGTTGACAAGGCATGACAACTTTGATATAAAATTCCTAAATCAAAGTAAAACATGTATATATAATATATATATACCCTTATGCAAATTTCTTATTTCAGATAATCCTTCATTAAACCCACTCAATGTTATACTGAATGATAACCAGTAAAAAAATATCTTGGATTGGACTCATGATCCAGATATTGTACTTGCAATTGGACACATAATGTATGTGGTTGCAGTGTGCAAGTCCCCTTAACATAATGAGGAAGGGCAATTAAATAAGACAATAAGACATCACCTTAGGGTTGGTATGTCTCTATAGTCTTGATCTTTCATCGAGTGTACTTTGGAAGTGACATGTCGATGGTGATCGTAATTGTCAAATAATCCTTATAAAATAAAAGAAGATATTTTGGCATACATATGTGCTCTAGACATTTATTCATGAATGACATGGTTCTCTGCATTATGTAGAATGGTGGCTCGAAAGAGATGATGTATTCAAAATGTTTGAATACCTACGTGAACCTAAGTCTCCAAGAGTTAAGATGAATGTAGATATGATGAGTGTCATCATTCTACTATCTATACTCAAGTCATTCATGAAGCTTTATGATATTCATATTGTATGAATTTAATGAAGCATGTATAAATGTTGAAATGCTCTTACATTGAATTCCTTTGAATTCAACATAAGAGATTCTTTATCTTAGACAATGGTTGTTTATAGATGAAGAGAGCGTAGTGGAAGCATGGGTCGGACCCGAGTAAGAAGGAAAGTCAAAGAGTTGACCTACTTCTGTGACTTCCATATGACATCCAAAGAGTTGGATGAATGCCAATACTGCAATATGTTGATGTGTTGATAGTATGACTATCAAGTCTGTCTAAATTCCTTAGTGAAGGACTCAGATAGAGCATCAGAATAATCTACATATAATCATTGACTCTGACTTTCTTATTTCATAAGATAAAGTCTGACAGTTGTATCCCAATCTTCTAGTGACATTTGCAAATTGGTTGCATATATATATATATATATATATATATATATATTAGAAGATTAGAAATTTGATCTTAAGGTTTAGTAGTCATCTACATGGATATTGCTGTAATTGTTGCAGCAGTCTCTGTTGGATAGATGGACTTCATATTCTCAGTGGGAGAGCCCTTAGTCTTAGAGAATGTCTCTATGACCTAGATATTAGAATACCCCATTGTTTGTTTCTAAATGTTGGAAATAAACATGAATTCTGAGATAGAACTATCATAAAAGGTTATGATGGATATATTTCAGATAGTAATCTAACATCTAGTGGACTCCATAAAATTAGAATATTAATGAATGGTTCATTAAGATTTCTAATACTGAAAATCAAACCTTATAAGATCAATAGGAGGATGAAGATCATTTGACAATGATCTGGCATCAAGCCTTGGACATTTGCTGTTGATTTGATCAATAGACTAGTAAGATATGAAACTTTAGAATGTCTAAAATTTCAAATCTTACATACTTGTGAATATTGTATTCGAAGTAAAACGTCCAATACACCCTTCTCTGGGAATGGTGTTAGATGTCAAGGTATTCAGGATCTCATACATATTGATGTATGTGGATCATCTATATCATAGTGAACATTATGGATATGTGATATCTATTGATGATTATGTATGATATGAGATTTCTTCTTTTTCACCTGAGAAACCTTTGAAATGTTCAAAGATTTCACAATTTTGGTTTAGAACCAAAGTTTGAAGGAAGATTAAATGAATTTTATCTAAACAAGGTAGCAAGTACCTATTAGATAAAATTCAAAGAATACCTTATGGAGATATGAATATCATTTCTATCTCACTCCTCCTGATAAACCTGAACTCAATAGAGTTGTAGGGAGATACAATTGGATCATGTGTGACATGATTTGGTCAATGATGAATTTTAGCATAATTATCCTCTTAGTTTCCTGGTATATATGTGTGGTAGAGACTACAATATATATCCTTAATAAGGTTCCATGGATGTAAGTTGGAATCTAGCACTTGAGAGTGCTACTTCATTAGGAAAATAAAGTATGGTATTGGATACCTACTTTATGACCTTGAGATTCTTAAAAGATCTCATCTCTGAGAATGTGATTCTTGGAGGATTGAGACTCTTGAAAATCAAGATGAAAATGAAGTAAAGGAACTCATTTAATCCTGAGAAGATAATGAGACTCCTGAAATCGGAAACTAAAAGGACAATTAAAGATGAAACATTAATACCTCTTCAAATGAGTTTGAGGATGTATTCCATGTGTTAGCCAAGTCTGACAATGATCGGACTTCATGTGATGAAGCTCCTAAGGATCATGACATGGAAAGATGGATATTAGCAATAAAGTCTAAAGTAGACTTCATATACAAATGTTGTATATGGACCCTCGAGGATCCACCTATAAGGGTTAGACCCATAAAGGTGTAAATGGATCTTCAAGAGAAAGGGAACCTGATGAGAAGGTAGAGACCTTCAAAGCTCGGTTCGTAGCCATAACCTGCACATCGGAAGAGAAGACATTGCTTGCAATGAGACTTGCTCTTCGGTGACCATGCTTAAAATCATCAGAATATTGCTAACCTTAGCTACACAACTTGACTATTGCATCTTCAAGATGCAAGTCAAGATTGCATTCCTATAAAGAATAACTCTTTGAGGATATTCACATGAAGTAGCCCCAGGCTTCATGATTTGGAAAGTAAGGTGTGAAAGCTAAAGAAATCCATTTGTGGACTCAAATAAGCTTCTTGTTAATGGAACATAAGATTTGATGAAATTATAAATGTTATGATTTCAAATAGAATCTTGATGTACCATGTGAAGCTTAGTGGGAGTGACATTGTGTTCATCGTGCTAAATGTAGATAATATCTTAATCATTTGGAATGATATAAGGATGATAATAAGTGTTTTATGATCTGGCTATTCCATACCTTAAGATATGATCTCAAGGATACTTCTTAGATCTTAGTTCTGAAGGTTGTTCAGAATCAAAGAAAAGAGGGTATTGGGACTGTCACATTTGTAGTACACCTTGGACATATTCCATTATTGGAAATTCCAAGAAAGGCTTCCTTCCCTTGAGATTTGGTACTGACCTATCTAAAGGATAACACCTCAAAGAGTTGAGGAAGTGAATGCTAGACTGCTTGCACCTCTGCATCAGTTACGAGAAGCTAAGTGTATGCTAAATGTGTATGAAAGCCAGATATCTGCCATTCAGTGGGAGTAGTAAAGTGTTGCTAATCCTACTATGGAGAGAAAACACTTGATTGCAGTAATAACGATATCTTCAAAGATGACAAGGCTTTAGAGATAGTGATCTCTAAGTCTTATCTTCAAAAGCTTAAGACTTTATAGATAGAGATCTAAAAGGTCTTAACTGTGGATACCTTGAGAGATAGTGATCTCCCGGAATAAGGTTATTCTAATAAGGATTATGGAAATACTGGTTATAATAGTTATTGAGCAATAGTGTCAAGGACACTATAATTGCTTTGTCAAGATTGAGTATAGGTTGCATTAGATGCAACATTCGCATTGGATGCGAGCACTGTACCTAGGGATATGCAAGTGCCGTAAAAGGACTTGGCATAGTCTTTTGGGAACAGAGTGACTGATCAGCTTACCTAGCTATTTTTCTAAATAGCATATGATTGTCACATGAGTGTGGATTAAATGATTAGCTCGTTAATGGCTCTTTGGGCTAGTGGGAGATTGTTGGACATGTGAGCCCACGGCGAGCCATTATGCAATAAATGTTATGCGAATATCATTCCCTGATCTGAAATGAAGAATAAATAATTTGCATAATAGGTCCCTCTATACAATTAGGGTTATGTACCATGGCTATCTTAATGATCATACAGCTGTTGATTCAATTATTGAATCATAGAGGCTGGTGCTTGGATGAATATCTAAAGAGTTAGATTGAGGACTCATCAAGCACCGTCAAATGATTATTAAGATGTGATCTCCAGCCTGAGTAGGAGGATGGCAATCCTTTCTCACATAGGTTGATATCTGACCGACCTCTTGATGCAGGTCCTCTGCATAGGAATAGAGATTCGGAGGTGTCAGATTAGTTAGGTCAAAGAGTTGACTTAACGAGATCGAGATAACCAAAGTCCTATGTTGAATGCTGTCACAACATAGGCACGCATCCTCTGACCGGAGACAGATGTATTACTATATGTCTGAGTATGTACATTTGACAGACCAATAGGTTGATGGCCTAACCAAGGTCTATACACCGGCGCGTTGGTGTGCATATAAGGGCATATGAGTAATACGATCTCTCAAAGGATCATACAGGTTCACTACTGAACCGGAAGACATGAGCTCACTCATGAGATATTGGGAAGAATCAAATTCCGTGCACGGTCGTCTTGCTTTGGAAGCTTGACTGAATTTGTAGGTTTGATATATACTTTTGGAAAGTATATGATCAAGACCTAGGTATGATATATGCTTTTGGAAAGTATATGATCGATACCAAATCCCAATGATCAAATGAGAAACTTAGTGATCAAATCCTGAAGAAGACAGTGTAAAATTGATCTTGATCTTCGGGTTGATCATGGGTCTTCCAGTATGCAGGATGTACAGGTATTGGGAATACCTGAGGGTGATGTGATCATAAACGATTGTATATCCATGACGCTTCCATTCCGAGGGAGTGATGAAACAGGTCTGGATTTTAGTGACTCCTTTCAGTAGAGAAGCAATCTGATCTTAGTCCAAGTGTTGGACATTGGTCTGAATGAGATTCGGATACAATGAGAAGATTAGATTTGCGGTCTTGATTTAATCAAGCATTTGTGGGAGGTCCGTAAGATCTGGATTTGAGATGAGATCTCAACATCCAAGTCACTATACGTGGAATAATACAATCGCCCTGTCCTTATCTCCAAGTATCTGCGGAGAAAGCACATTATTCTTGAAGGAGTTCAAGAATAATTCATTTGATGAATTCCATATCCAAGCAAGAAGAACTTGATGATTAAATGAGATTTAATTATCAAGCTTAATATGAATATGATTCATATTGTGAAAATGATTATCTAAGATAATTAAATGAGATTTAATTATCAAGGATTAAGAGAATGTGGATAGCACTATCCATGATATATGTATGTTATAAATATGATTTATAATATACATATATATAAGAGAGAGAATTTATGTAAATAGCATTTGTTAATTAATAATGTGAATTGGATTCACATTTGTTAATTAATTGGAAATGCAATTTACTAACTAGTTTGGGTTGTGAATATGATTCACATAATTTTCAATGGCAAGATTGAAATATTCACAAATTAATTTTGGAATTATTTTGGTGGATATTTATTGTAATTAATTGAGGAATAATATAATAAATAAAATGGAGAAAACAACCACCCTCATGGGTGGCGTCACCCATGAAGAGTTCATGGGTGACGCCCCCCCCTTTTTAGGGGTTGGTTAACTCCACTTCATTTGTTATATTATCTCTTGATTAATTAACTTTAAATTGTTGTTATTGAACAACAAATCCTAGCCATTGATTTATCATGGACCAAGCATATCCCTTGGATCCATGTGTCCCATGGATTGAGATCCATTGGATCCTAAACTAGTATATAAGGAGGGCTAGGGTAGCCTCTCCATGGTACATCATTAAGAGTTGTACAAGGTGACAACTCTCTCTCTCTCTCTCTCTCTCTCTTTCTCATTCTCGCCCTCTCTCTCTTTCTCTTCTCCATTAAGTGGCCGTCCACTTTGTGTTGAGAAAAGAGAGACTCTCGGCTTCTTCTTCGACGACTCGTGGATCTCCATCTTCTATGGAGTTTCTTACTCTAAAGGAAGACGACGGATTTCGTTTGACGAAATCGGGGAGCCATCGCTTGGATCTTCATCGAGGATTGCGGGAAGGAACGTGACTCATCATCGCGCCCGCAAGTGCGTTCTTCGTGGATCGGACTTAAGATAGGAGGATCTCTACTTTGGGATCTCGCGATCACAACCACGCTTCAAGAGGTATTCCTTATACTTTGTGGTTTGATGAAACGATCCGAGAAGTGTTCTCGTGATCATGTGGTTTCATCTTTAAAGTTAAAAATTTTAATTTCCGCTGCATCTAGCATCTAGTACGACTAGTTGCTCCGATCGTATACGATACGATCAACACGCTTCCGTGATGCGCTTAAGGATACTCAATATCCTTCAAGATCATCTAGTGATTTATTTTTTTCATCTAAGCCCTCTAATGAGGACTATTAAAAAAATATGCACATGCAAAATTTTTTACAGTATGCAAATGCAGGCAGACTGATAAACAATCCTAAATTTTCTCCACCAAATCTTTTACGGCCTCTTCAGCGGGAGCTCCCAACTCTACACCTCAATGTAGATCAAGCGTCCTCGATCTTCACGGGCCTTGCCACAAAAGAGAAATGTTAGAAAAATAGAGAGGAAATTAATCAATAGAATGATGCAAAAATAATGCATGAAAAGAAGACCAGTGAATCTTGAAAATATTCAACACCAAAAAATAAATCCAAAATAAATAAATAAAGGTGAGTCGTGTCCCTGGGAACGATGTCATTAGATGAACATCAAATTTACTTCTTTAAGAATAGATAATTGTCGTAGTATATGAGACAAATTTGGTTCGTCAAAAACCAGAATCTTTAAATATTGTGGAGTATTTCTAACTTGGTAAGTCTACCTAGGTCGAACGCAGGGACACACGCTACTCTATCTATTTATCGAATTTCGATCAATTAAGAGCACGCGTGAATTATTTCTCAATTTCAGGTCTTCATGCAGATTAGGATGCACTTAAATGATGCATTCATTTTTTTTATTTTTTTCAATGTAAATGTAGGGAGTGTGCATGAAAATAATGCTAGGTTAACTGCATGCAGAATAAAGGATTACAAATATGCCTTAAAAAGATCAATTAAATTGAGAAATAGATTTAGATACGAAATGAGAGTCGAATTAAGCATAAAAGTACAAGCAAACAACTATTCAGGGAAAAAACATGTAGAGAAAAAACATCATCTAACAATAAAAATTGACTTCATTTAAAATGGTGTCAGATGAGGAAATTAAACATGCCATGATATAGAGGATGAAACAAGGAACAAACCGACACTAAAATCTTGCAATTTGGATCTACGATACTCAAGTTATGAAGAAAACAATGCAAATGGCATGTAAATAAAATGCATGAAATAAAATGATAAATATTACAAATAGGTCTCTTGGGGACCTATTTTCAATTTCCAAAAACAAGCAGGGGCCCTATGTATTTTTCCAAATGTACGGGGGCCTTTTTGTAAATTCCAGTAGCTGCGAGAGCCTTATTGTAAAATACCTAGGGGCATATGTGGGCCACTTGCCTGGGGACCAAAGTGCGAATACCAAAAGATCCAGGAGGAGGGTAGGCTCGGGAGGCTCGGTTGGTTCGGGCCATGTGGCGTCAGGATGAGGTACGAAATGAGGCTTGGAAGATCCAAGCCTGGATGTTCATCTGGAGGCTCGATTGTCTACGTGTCTTCATCTGGTCCGTCCGATCCATATGATTGGACGTCGCCTATATCATCTTCCTTCGTCGCAAGTCACCGAAGAAGGTGGGTCTGCGGTGAGCCATGTGAAGCTCCACCGTGCTCAGCGAGGCCCTCTGAAGGTCAGAGAAGAAAGCTAGGGTCCTCGCAAAGGAGCTGGTGGTGTGGCGGTGCTTCAGGAGTAAATAGATTGGTTGATTGATCAGGAACCACCGATGTGGAGCTTGAGGTCAAAGATGATGTGCGAGCTCCGACCATTGAAGAGGCGGGTACCTGCAAGTGTTAGCATATTGATGAATCTCGGATTCATCACTCTAAATCTCATTTATTAAGCTCAATTCCCTCAAAATCAACAGCATATCTGCATCTATTCTGCATAATTAGCATTCATGCATGTTTTCATAAGAATGGCATTTTATTCATAATTTCTGCACAAAATAAGAAGCCAAAAATCCAAGCCAAAGTTGACATGTAAATAGCCTAATTTCCCCAATTTTTAACTCCTTCATGCTGACTTCGAATGCCACAAAACCACTCCGCTGTGTACATCTCACTAACAAGAATATATGAAAAATACAAAAAATTCACTAACCCTGTTAAGTGGACCAAAAACCCAAACCCTAGTTTCAGGATTTTTGGACTAAAAGCCCCATATCTTCCCCATCCAGTGTCCGATTTGATCCTACTTACTTTTGAACTAATGCACATTCAACTACCTGCAAAACAAGACCAAGTTCAAGTGAATCAGAGCTCGTATATAAAGTTGGGTTTTGGGCCTCTTTTGTACATTGTATATTTTAGCGGTTTTTCGACCTGTATTTTATGTACATATTTTCTTAATTAATAAAAATCCAAAAAAATCAGATTTATATATCTTTATTTGTCTTTGATTTTTCCATATTTTTTCCGGATTTTTATCTTGTTTAAAAATGACAAAAAAATACAAAACCCAAAAATCTAGGTATTCTATGTACATGGGATACCCCAAAAATCCGCTTTTTACATTTGATCGATTTTGGCTTTGATTCTTCAAGAAAGTTGTAGATCTCATCGAGACGAGTATTTTTCGTGAAGGAACTTTTTCGATCCGAGGTCATTTGCTATTTGTTTTGCATTTTACAAAGTTTTTTATTTTCGTTTTTTTCTGGTGCTGACACGTGGCAGCCCCTGAGGCCACCACGTGTCAGGGTTTTTTGGACGTTTTATTTATTCTTTCTTTATTAAAAAAATTAAAAGCGCCCGCACGTGTGTCGCAAGTGCCTCCCAGGCACGTGCTCCGCACGTACCTCGCCCCTCTCTCTTGCCCCGCCACGTGGCCAAAGCAGGGTCATTCGATCAGCAGCCGATCGAACGGCCGCTGCGCTTCATCTCCTACCTCCCGCACCGGCCCTCCGCAACCGCCGCTCCCGCAACCCTCGCCAACCACCGCCGTTCCCCTCCCTAAGATCTCCGCCAACCACCTAACGCCACCGATCTCACCAAACATCTCGCGTCGACCCCTCTCGTGCCCTATATAAGAGCTCCGTCACCCCCCGATGGTATCCGCCGATTGCACGCAGGTGGTCCTTGCGGTGGTGACAGCGCCATGACGACATCCTCACGCGGCGAGATCCGAAGTGGCCTCCGCTTCGTTGCAACGCCACCACCCCCGGCCGTACTGCCCTCGCTCCATCTCTTCTGCGACGTCGATCCAAATACCTCCGACATCCTTCAAACTCCAGCTTTGACTTCTTCTCCGACAAACGTACTCGACCTCGACTTCAGACTTCAACGCCCACATCTCGCCAACGCCATTTTCAGCATCCGCCTCCTTCTCCGACAACGCCATCGCCAACGCAACTTCTTCGCCAGACCGTGACGCCTCCACCATCATCGAGAACCACCGCGGGCCGGGACCCTCCACAGCCTCCAGTAGCCACCAGGAGCAGCCCTCGACCGCCTTCGTCCACGACATCGGTAGCTCCGCCGACCATCACTGCCATCACTGACGTGCCAGCCCCCGTCTCCGCCGCTCCACCACCGGGCACACAGCCTGAGAACCCCCACGTGCGAGGCACGTGCATGTGGGGGGCCGTCAGCCTCCTTCAGCATACAGAAGGTACGTGCGTGGCACGTGCCTCTGGGTAAATTGCGAATCACACCCCCACAAGCACTGGTAATTTCATATATGCCCACACTTAATTGCATTTCAGTCCATCTGCCCAGGGGTCACGTGCATAGCACGTGGCCTACTGGAAATTTTGCAGCAACACCCCCACAAGCACTGGTAATTTCATATATGTCCCCTACTGCAGTTTTCTTTATTTATTTTTATTTATTTTATATTGCATTTGTATCCCTATGTTCCCCTCTGTCTTGAACCTCTTTTCTACATCATTTTATTTATTAAAAATTGGCATTGTGTTTCTCAATTAATTCTCTACATTTTGATATGTCGTGGATATTTTTGTGATTTACGGTTAATTAATAATTAAGTATTTTGTAGAAATTAGCATATTTTGCCCATTTTATGCTCTTAAAATTGCCATTGTTTAATTGTTGCTCTAAAAATCCCCGAGAAATCACATATAGTAGAGTTAGTTGAGCTTAACATTGTGCCCAAAAAGAATTGCATTTGCACGCGTAATTTGCTCTGTAAAAAACATTTCACATATTTTAGTATTTAATTTTTAATAGGTATTAAACCCCACATTTTCGAGGTTTAGGATTTTTCTAAGTTCCATCACCTAGTGACAGATCTTAGATAATTTTAATTCTTGAAAAAAAGTAGGTTTAATATTTATTATAGATAAATATTGAAATTCATTCTGTTTGCATTTAAAAATTCATAAAAAATTCATATTGCATCCAAAAAGTCCAAAAAAATTATAATGCATTCATATTGTCATAATTATCATCTCGGCCAAGTTTCGTATTTTTTGGACATTGTTTGGTCATAATTTACATTTTAGTCCCTAAAATAGGCCGCAATTGCATCTCGCATCTCTTATTTGCATTTAATTCCAAAAAAACCGCATTGAAAACCGAACACAAAATTGGATAGACATAATTTTAGGTTGTTCCTTTGCCTCCTTGTGATCGACCTTGGGACTTGCCCAAGTAAAATAAAAATAAAACCACTTGATTAAAAATTGCATAATATTTGTGGTTATTTCTTGACTGATTACGATCGCCGCCTATAACGAACGACACATTATTACTTTTGGCATGAACAGATAAAAACAACTTCTTAAAGCCACGATTTTCGGACTCGTCAGATGGCGCCGTTGCCGGGGAGGCAAAAGGCTTAGTTTTGTGTTTTGACATTTCTTGTTCGGTTTTCTACACTCGGGTAGTCTGACCCTCGAATTTGTCACTGTAAATCCCATTTTATTTCTTGCATTTATTTTTAGCATTTATTTCTTTTATTTTATTTTTGATTATTTTCTAATTCACTCTCTGACCATCTCTCCCTTATTTTCTTACGAGGTACCCGGCGTACGTGGAGCGGTTTTCCAAGAAATCGATGCATCTTCACCGACATCCGAAAAGCCGCAATTAAATTAAGATGGAGTCGAGTCGTGAGAGAGCGTAGAGTCTAGGTTTTTAATTTCTGCAATTTTATTTTCTGTAATTAATTGCTCATTTACAGCGGTGTCCGATTGGACTCTCGCGTATGTAAAAAAGACTCTGAACTATTCTTATGGTGTGTCGTGGCCTGTTTAACTCTCCGGTGAGGGTGGGGCCCGACTTGAGTGGCGATTAGGATAGACCTGCACATACAGCTCTCAGAGCATTTTCATATTTTTGATTGTGCTCGTAGGATCTTAAGCCACATTGCACGTTAATCGAGACGCACATAGATCGTTCAACATAGCCAAATTTAACTCAATTCTTCCCTGCTAATAGAACTTTCTACTTAGGTGCGGTTTTCCATCGACTTGCACTCATTTTAGAATAATTTTCAATTCTGTATTGCATCCCACATGGAGATTGCGAGGAGGCACTTTAAGTCTTCTAACTGAGCATACATCATTGTTTTCGCGTGCATCGGCTTTTCCCGAACTCCTCCCTCTTGTTTTATAACATGATTTTAAAGGAAATTGGGACTGGACAGTAGACGTGTATTTGTGCTCATCTAATTTTTCAGTGATCACCTCATTAAAAATTGGGACTGCTAAATATAGCCGATCTTAAGAACCCATAAAATAAAAAATTTTTACGGGAGAGCAACCCCGACCTTGGATGATTTTATTTTTCTGAGTGAGCGAGAGACGACACTTAAGTTTAGAACCAAGCTCCGACACCTAACAAACTCGCTAAATTTTTGCCAAGATTGATTTATCACGAACTAAAATTGAAAAGATAATAGCCGAACTCTTACGGCTTCATTGTGTGAGTTGGTGAACCCGGGGTTTGATTTGTGTTTGCATTGGTGTGCGTGAACCGATACCTAAGATCAAAAGCCGCACATTTGACAAAAATTCTCTTTCCGTGCGATCATCTCTCTCCTTTCTTGATTTAAAATTCACCATGGAATTCTTGTCCAATAACTCTTGCATACCCAACCCCTCATTCCTTTCAACTCTTTCAAAAATGGCCGAACATTTATCCGAGAATCCATCAGAGCTATACTATGAAAATGAATTCGTATCGGTTAGACCCAAAACACCTCCTCCTCAACCACCAATAAATCCATCTCCCTCTACTAATCCAATCTGTTTCATGAATGACAACCCTTTGTATTCAGAGCAGACAAACCAACAAATGACTGAGGTCTCTACTTCTTCATTTATCAATCCTCTTTACGCTGATCATACAATTCATCCTTCATATTCGGTAAATGTCAATCCATCATTCATGGGAGATGATAACCACATGATCGAATTAAACACTTCTTCACCTCTTCCATCGACCCTCCCCTTGAACACCAATGAACAATCATTATCTTGGATTGAACACAACAACCCCCTCTTCACTCATACAGAGGATTGGGCCGACCACATAGGAACACATCAACCCTGTATGCTGACTCCACAATATCAAGGTTCAACCACTCAGAGGATTGAACTCTCCTCGGACCAACTCCACATACCTAGACCATATGAGCAACTACCTTCCATGATTATTGAGGAGATACTTCCAGAAAACGATGATCGTATATCGGATATTTCAAGAGACTCCTCTCCTAGTACATATAGAAAAATAGAAGAGGACATTCAATTACAAAAACATACCCCAACTGCTCCCATGCTTGGTCATGAAGAGATTTTGGAGAATATTTTGAGGATGAATAAGAAATTTGATTTAATGGAGGATAGATTTCAAGAACTTGCCGATCGATTAATCTCTGGTAGCTCGGATATACAAATGAATGAGGAAATAATTGGATCTGAGATTGAAAATTCTGAGGATATTCAGGGACCTAGGGACGATTCTGACAATATCACTTCTACATATTACCCCCTAGAAATGACTATGCCACTGACTATCGCTCTGAACATCAAGACCCCTTTTCATCTGAAAGACACACCACACCCCCACACCACACAGAAAATACTAAAAATGGAAATATTTGAAAAGCACAAAAAAATTGAAAATTCAGAAAATTTCATAAAAATTGAAACTGAAGACGATATGAGGAATTTGGATCCGACTGTATGGGAAGCACTGGAAAAACGCTTGATGTTTGAACTTCTCTTTATACAAGCCATTGAACACTTCCCTGACCTTAAAAGATTTATAACAGATAAATTAATGAGCAAAAAGTCGGGTAGGATACGAACAAAGACTGAAAGACATATCTTGTCAGTGGCCTCCTCCTTGATGTTGAGGAGAAAAACCAAGAGCCGCATAGTGAAGCGGTTGCCTAGAGTTGACAGTGAAATCAAAGAAACAATTTTCACCCATGCTCGGATTGATGACGATGCATCCCGACCTCTGTATTTTACGAACTCAAACTCGGACCGATTCGGAAGATATGGGAGATTATTCAATTGGCGAACCGATCGATAAAACGGTCGAGAGGAACCATTTTTGTCATCATGAAATTTCAAGGTACTCCGCTCAAAGTAGAATTCACGATCATTGATATTGAGCATCAAGGAGAATTCACCCAGTCTCCAATTATTCTCGGAAAGCCGTTCTTAGCATTGGCTAAGGCAATTATTGATTGTGAGACTCGGGAAATCGATTTTAAAGCATTGAGAACACTTAGATCGGACCACGTCTTTGAGGATCTTCCGAGGAAACCCACGAAGTCCCCGACAGCCGCAACCATGAAGAGGTAGAAGAGCCCTACCCCGATGCAACACCTGAGATAGCGGTTGTTGATGAGACTAATGGTTTAGAGACTCTCTCCCCTATTTCAATCCCCGAGGATCTCAAAATAGACAAATCATTCTTCTATGATCCTGAGACTTATGCATGGTCGCACCCTGGAGCAACATTTTCTGAATACCTGGACCAAATCATCCCAAATCGAGAGTGCACCAACATTCAAGAAACTAAGAACAAGCACACAAGCTGAGCACCGACCAAGGAGAATTCCAACGGCTATTCATATGGGTACTCAAGTGAACCGACACCTTCACGAAGAAATAAAAAGAGAGTCACCTTTGACCTTTTGGAAGAGGAATCATATGATGGTCCCTCATCAGGTCCGGAAAAAGTAATCTACATGAGTGAAGTCTGTTCGGCAACTCTAAAGCCATATCTTCGCAAGGATCCAAAATTCAATTCTCGTTGGACAACTCCTGTTTCTAAATACTACTCATCCAAAGCTGATGCTCCTGCACTCTTCAAGTACACTGGAATTATTTTGTATGAGCTGACTGAGACCGGTGCTTCTAAGTATTCATCCGAGGATAAACCGATTGACCCTAAGAAGGAACGAATTCTGAGGAAACAACTGAAGAAACAAAAAGACCAGAATACTTGGAGTATGTCCACTTTCAAATACTATTCCTCTGAGGATAACTCTGATGATGGATATATTTCATCTGACTCAAACATTTCATCTATTATCCACCATGATTTTTCTGAGGATGATACTGATCATAGTTGGGAATCATATGCTTCATCTCCATCTCGTCATTACAATCTCCCACCGCAGGCTAAAAAAAAAGATCATCCGAAAACCGCCTTAATCATCGGCTACCCACCCTCCCTCCCGACCACATTGGTCTCCTTGTACAACTTCTTCCTCTACTTAGGCCAAGGACTAAATATAGGGGGGGACCGATGCCATCTGTATATATCATTCTTCTCCTAACTCCCGATCGCTCCATTTCCACCCTTCTTCCCTACTTAGGCTGACCAAAGCCTAAGTATAGGGGGAACAGACATCCACATGAATATACTCTCCTCATATCCCGACGCTTTTCTTTTCATTTTTTCCGCTCCCTTACGCTTAGCTCGAGCTATGTCTTCTTTCCACTTCTTGTGCTCTGAGGACACATCACTCGCTAAGTATAGGGGGGTCTGTGTATATACTTCGTATATATTTTACCCATATCTCGTACTTTCGTGTAGTCTATATGTATTTACGGGGTGGGTAACTAACTTGAATAAAAAAGAAAAGAAAAAAAGTTTTGCTACTAACACTAACCTTGCCCAAAATTTTAAAAACAAATGGCTTCTTATTTTATTTTTGCATCACATACAAAAAAACAGAAGTCCCTTGCATAAAAATTCATTGTATCTGCATTTCACACACCTGCACTTCACCCAGCATTGCATTTATCTGCATCTGTGAAAAGTCATTGGGTTCTAAACCGAGTTGTGAGCAGAAACTGAGAGTGCTCTGGACTTGACCTTAATCCACCTAATTTTCAGAGGAACTTCACCGAGAAATAGGATTTTAAGAACTTCAGGTTTTTGACTTAATTCTTCAAGTTCCACATGATAATTTGTACTCTCGCACTATGCACTTAGCTCAACTCAGACGAGATGTTGGAAGACTGTGTGAGTCTCTTTTATGGTAGCGTGGAAATCTAAAGACTGGAGTACGGGTTGAAATAAAGCTTCGGAAAAGGGATGGATGGCTGGGCACAATTTTTTTAAGACCCCAAAAAATGTATAGAATAAAAAGATTCTATATCCGTAGGGGCAAAAAAAGATCCAAGCAGGACCACCAAAAATTCCAAAATACAAAAGAAGCAATTACCAAATAAAATCCGATCAAAAAAGTCCAAGCTTCAAGAAACCTGCAGATCTTGGTGGAGACTCGGCAACACTGGCCATCTTCACAGGAGAGGTGACTACACTAGCCACCCTCCAGTTCTTTTCTCATTCTTCTAACTTCTCCCCCATTTCGATCGTGAACACAACACGACATACCTTAGAAGGAAATACCTGACTCCCCGAGGACGGGTTACTGGAGAGGAGAGGAGCATGGTAGTCCAGCATTCTGGATGGGAAGAGCTAAAACCTTTCACACATATTAGTCTGTTGTTCAATGTTCATAGGGTATACTTTGGGAAGAGGATTGATCTAAGATGACTTCTGAGCCAAAACTGTGACAATGATGTGTAGAACTTGAGGGCTGTTGATTTTAAAATTCTAAGTCTCATAGAAGTTCTGACACACAAATAATCCAAAGGTCGAGTTTATTACACTTTCACCTTCAGTTCATGGTCTTGTTATGGAACCCAATCTCATTTCACCTCATTGCATTTATTTTTTATGCTCAGGGACGAGCATGGTTTAAGTATAGGGGGATGATGAATCTCGGATTCATCACTCTAAATCTCATTTATTAAGCTCAATTCCCTCAAAATCAACAACATATCTGCATCAATTCTGCATAATTAGCATTCATGCATGTTTTCATAAGAATGGCATTTTATTCATAATTTCTGCACAAAATAAGAAGCCAAAAATCCAAGCCAAAGTTGACCTGTAAATAGCCAAATTCCCTGGATTTTTAACTCCTTCATGCTAAATCCGAATGACACAAAACCACCTCCACTGTGTACATCTCACTAACAAGAATAAATGAAAAATACAAAAAAAATCACTAACCCTGTTAAGTGGACCAGAAACCCAAACCCTAGTTTCAGGATTTTCGGACTAAAAGCCCCATATCTTCCCCATCTAGTGTCCGATTTGATCCTACTCACTTTTGAACTAATGCATATTCAATTACCTTCAAAACAAGACTAAGTTCAAGTGAATAGAAGCTCGTATGTGAAAGTTGGGTTTTGGGCCTCTTTTGTACATTGTATATTTTAGCGGTTTTCGACCTGTATTTTATGTACATATTTTCTTAATTAATAAAAATCCAAAAAATTTAGATTTAGATGTCTTTATTTGTCTTTATTTTTTCCATTTTTTTCGAATTTTTATATTGTTTAAAAATGACAAAAAATACAAAATCCAAAAAATCTATGTATTCTATGTACATGGGATACCCCAAAAATCCACTTTTTACATTTGATCGATTTTGGCTTTGAAGTCTTCATGAAAGTTGTAGATCTCATTGAGACGAGCATTTTTTCGTGAAGGAACTTTTTCGATCCAAGGTCATTTGCTATTTGTTTTGCATTTTAGAAAGTTTTTATTTTCGTTTTTTCTGGTGCTGACACGTGGCAGCCCCTGAGGCTGCCACATGTCAAGGTTTTTTGGACATTTTATTTATTTGTTCTTTATTAAAAAAAATAAAAGCGCCCGCACGTGTGTTGCAAGTGCCTCCCAGGCATGTGCTCCGCACGTGCCTCGCCCCTCTCTCTTGCCCTGCCACGTGGCCAATGCAGAGACGATCGAACGGCCGTTGCGCTTCATCTCCTACCTCCCGCACCGGCCCTCTGCAATCTCCGCTCCCGCAACCCTCGCCAACCACCGCCGTTCCCCTCCACGAGATCTCCGCCAACCACCTAACACCACCGGACTCGCCAAACATCTCGCGCTGACCCCTCTCGTGCCCTATTTAAGAGCTCCGTCGCCCCCCGATGGTATCTGCCGATTGCACGAAGGTGGTCCTTGCGGTGGTGACAGCGCCCTGACGACATCCTCACGCGGCGAGAACCGAAGCGGCCTCCGCTTTGTTGCTGCGCCACCACCCCCGGCCATACTGCCCTCGCTCCATCGCTTCTACGACGTCGAGCCAAATACCTCCGACATCCTTCAAACTCCAGCTTTGACTTCTTCTCCGACAAATGTACTCGGCCTCGACTTCAGACTTCAACGCCCACATCTCGCCAACGCCATTGTCAGCCTCCGCCTCCTTCTCCGACAACGCCATCGCCAACGCAACTTCTTCGCCAGACCGCGACGCCTCCACCATCATCGACAACCACCACAGACCGGGACCCTCCACAGCCTCTAGTAGCCACCAGGAGCGGCCCTCGACCTCCTTCGTCCACGATATCGGCAGCTCCGCCGACCATCACCGCCATCACTGACGCGTCGGCCCCCGTCTCCGCCGCTCCACCACCGGGCACACAGCCCAAGACCCCCCACGTGCGAGGCACGTGCATGTGGGGGGCCGTCAGCCTCCTTCAGCATCCAGAAGGCACGTGCGTGGCACGTGCCACTGGGTAAATTACGAATCACCCCCGGAGCTTCACTTAATTGCACTTCAGTCCATCTCCCCAGGGGTCACGTGCATAGCACGTGCCTACTAGAAATTTTGCAGCAACACCCCCACAAGCACTGGTAATTTCATATAGGTCCCCTACTGTAGTTTTCTTTATTTATTTTATTTATCTTATATTGCATTTGTATCCCTGTGTTCCCCCTCTGTCTTGAACCTCTTCTCTACATCATTTTATTTATTAAAAATTAGCATTGTGTTTCTCAATTAATTCTCTACATTTTGATATGCTGTGGATATTTTTGTGATTAACGGTTAATTAATAATTAAGTATACTGTAGAAATTAGCATATTTTGCCCATTTTATGCTCTTAAAATTGCCATTGATTAACCGTTGCTCTAAAAATCCCCGAAAAATCACATACAGTAGAGTTAGTTAAGCTTAACATTGTGCCCAAAAAGAATTGCATTTGCATGCATAATTTGCTCTGTAAAAAACATTTCACAAATTTTAGTATTTAATTTTTAATAGGTATTAAACCCCACATTTTCGAGGTTTAGGATTTTTCTAAGTTCCATCACCTAGTAATAGATCTTAGATAATTTTAATTCTTGAAAATAAGTAGGTTTAATATTTATTATAATTAAATATTGAAATTCATTCTGTTTGCATTTAAAAATTCATAAAAAAATTCATATTGCATCCAAAAAGTCCAAAAAAAATTACAGTGCATTCATATTGTCATAATTATCATCTCGGCCAAGTTTCGTATTTTTCGGACATTGTTTGATCGTATTTTACATTTTAGTCCCTAAAATAGGCCGAAATTGCATCTCGCATCCCTTATTTGCATTTAATTCCAAAAAACCCCATTGAAAACCGAATACGAAATTGGATAGACATAATTTTAGGTTGTTTCTTTGCCTCCTTGTGAGCGACCTTGGGACTTGTCCAAGTAAAATAAACATAAAACCACTTGATTAAAAATTGCATAATATTTGTGGTTATTTCTTGACTGATTCCGTTGCCGCCTACAACGAATGGCACATTACTATTTTTGGCACGAACAGATAAAACAACTTCTTAAAGCTGCGATTTTCGGACTCGTCACATATAGATGAGGTGTGCGAGTGTGTGAAGTACGAGTGAGACTGGAAGAAATGGGATCCGGATGGAGGCAAAGAAGGTGGCAGCTTTGGGAGGTCCTTTGCCATGACGACGGAGGCGCTGGATCGGCAACAGAGGGTTTCTGGATGGAGGAGAAGGTGGCACAAAGGTCGTTGGTGGCTGGCGAAGATATGAAGGTGGTTAGGCAATGATGGGGTATAGTGTAGAAGTCAGGAAAGTTCCAAGAAAAAGTATCTAGAAGATGGAGAGGAGTACCTTACCGGTGAGGAGAAAATTGTGGGGGTGGCAGCTTGAGCTGAGCTCCATTGGAGCTCAGATCGTCGCACTACTCACTCAGCCAAAGGCGAGGTGCTCAGCGAACGCCAGAGGCACTGCGACACGACGGAGCAACTGCGATTCGACACCGGGGCATTAGGTCGTTTTTGCCTCTACCTTCTGCCTCTTCGTTGTCACCGGAGGGCATGCGAAGCTGGGCCTAAGCCCATGATTGGTGGACCGTTTGATCGGAGGAGTAGCAGGGAGCTTTATAGGTGGAGGGTTGCGGACGTTTCGTGGTGAGGAGGCATTTTCGAATGGTTGTCTTGATGCCTAGGAGTGAAGGCAAGGTGCAGTGAAGATGGCGCGAGGAAGGTTGATATGAAGGCTACGGGAAGGAACCATTACGGAGCGAGGACGTGATTGGAAGATGTCTCCAAAAATGAAAAGGAGCGAAGGAGCGGCGAGGCGTAATGCCTGGGCATGAGGTGCGTTTGAGGAGGAAGATGAATGGGAACCGTTGGATCTTTTAATCCAAAGGTTCATATGAAGGAACTTATCTGTGGTGGGGATCCGATCCTTAGATCTTGAACAAATGGTAGAGATTCAAGCGCGGGTGGATGGTTGTGATCAGATCATGGGATTTATTCAACGGCAGGAGGGGATGGTTGATGTGGCATGAGGAGGACCATGGGATGGAAGAGCATCAAGTGGTTGAGAGAGGAGCGTTAGGGAGCGTCTTCGATTGGATCTGGCAATGAGATCGTATAGCTATGGGTGAGGCGATACTGGATGGTTAGGATGGAAAGGTGGGGCTCGATCCAAGGGTGATGGGAGAAGGGCGACGTGGCGAGCGGATAGGCGTAGGATGAAGGGAGATTGGGTGGTTGTTATTGGAGTGGAAGGGAGCGGTGCAGATCTAATATGGAGTTGGTTCATACGGCTTGAGATGGAGCGGGATTGTGTGTCCAAGATTGAAGCAGGACGTGAGGATCAGATGGCCCAGGAGGGGCCGGGTAGCGAAAGAATGTGCGGCTCCAGAGAACGCCACATGGCTGCACCAAAATATTCAAACATAAAAAATCAAAGAAAAATATAAAAGAAATAATTATAGGCAAAAGTAGAAAAAAGTTAAAATATGAAAGTTGGTCGTCTCAATGAGATCTACAGGTTTCATGTTGGACGAAAAGCCAAAAGAGGTCATTTTTACAAAAAGTATTTTTGGGGGTTTTTTAAGGGGTTAAAACACAGATTTTTGAGTTTTGAGTTGTTTTGCATTTTATAGTTCTTTTAAGGATTAGGAAATTATAGACAATTAATCCACCTAATTTTTAGGGGTTTTTCCTCTTGCATCGTCGGATCGAGGCTGAAGCTCCAAGTGCACGTGGACCATTGGATCCTCCCGTGTCTCCACCGTCAGATCTTCGGGGAAGATCTAATCGCAGTCGTCCATCAGCGAACCGTCATCGACCGTCCTTCACACGCCATGTGTCAAGTGGCATCTCCCCCGCCGTCGGATCATGCGCAAAGGGGTATTTTACACTTTCACCCCGTGCCTTTTTGTATTTAGTATTTAGTCCTTAAACTTTTATCTGTAGTTTAAATACTTTTGTAATATTTGCATCTCGACCCCTCCAACTTGTCATATTTGCATTTCAGTCCACGCCACGTCACCTCACGTGCTTGTGCGCGTGAGGGGACTGGGCATTTTGTAGGGACCCCCCGAGGGTTTAGTTATTTCGATTTAATCTAGGAATTATTCTGTAATGTGTAATATTTTTGGGTAATTTGCATTTCAACCCCTGGGAGTTTTGTATATTGCTTTTAGGTCCTTGCCAGGCGCGTGCCTGTCACGTGTGGGGTTGGGAAAATTGCAGGCGTGCCCTAGCGGGTTTCGATATTTGTATTTGGTCCTAGAACTTTGCTCATTAGTTATAAAATTTTGTGGAAAATTGCACTGTGGCCCTTGGATGTCTGCTTGTTTACATATATGCCCTTGCTAGTAGTGTAGTTTCTTGTTGTTGTCTCTATTTATTTCATGCATCTATAAAATTCTAAAAAAATCTACAAAAATTTCCTTAGGCTCTTGTTGCATTGTAATTTCACGCTATATTTTTATTTTTCATATTTATTGCATTTTAATATTTATAAAAATTCAAAAACAAGCATTTTTAGTACTGTTTGCATTAGAAAATCCATAAAAATTAGTAAAAGTTTTTGAAAAATTCCAAAAAAATTATATTTTGTGTGTCTTAGCATCTTTTAGTGTCAGTCCAAAAATCACTAAAAAATTCAAAGTAAAACCCCTAAAATATATAAAAACCCTAAAAATTTCATAAAAAAACTAAAAAATCCTAAAAATGCAATTTCAATTTCTGTATTTTCTCTGGTTTATTATCTATTAAAATTAATTTGAGAATTTTGGACACTATTTGATATTTATCATCCTCATTTTAAATTCTGCCAGTAAACTAGTTCACTGTTTTCTAGTATTTTTGGCTTTAAAAATACCAAAAAAATCAGAAAAATCTAGAAAAATCACAAAAACATGAGAAAATTATAAAAAGCCCAAAAACATTTTATTTCCTGATTTTTGAGTCTTTTTACCCATTTTTATAAAACCCTATCCTTCTATTTTCTTATATTGTGTATATATTCTATTTAGAGTTAAAAAAAGATATAAAATATAAAAAGAAAATATAAAATCAGTAAATTAAAAATCAAAATACAAAGTACAAAAGCAAAAATTAAATAAAAAATATATAAAATTAAAAAAACCCACAAAAAATTACATTGGTAGACACATTATCACATTCATTTTTTGTTCACTATTAACTTGATCTATCTTGCTTGCTCCCTGTATTCGACCTCTACACGCTTGCACACTATACACATTTTTGTAGAGTTATAATAATTTTTGACTCCATACTTGCTTCTCATTGTTTGATTTAATTGTGGGTTGATTGTTCATTGTAGTCCGGATTTCTGAGTGGTCGATTCAGCGACTGAGTTCCCACCTTATGTGGAACTTAAGACCATCAGATTTTTAGCTACATCAAATGGCGCCGTTGCCGGGGAGCAACATCGTATAGATCATATTATGTGATTGATTGTGATTGTGAGTTTACCCTTATTGCTCCATTTCTCTCTCACATTTTATTAGACATTTTTGAGCTATCTAACCTATTCTTTGTTGACTTCGTGCGAGGTACCGCAGATCAAGGGAGGTGCCTTTCTCAAGGAGCCGATGCACCCACGTGAAGCCGGCTTCGGCCTGCTACTTGAGCACCAAGAAGACTTAGATGTAGATTAGATTTAGTTCATTATTTTTGTAATTTTTGGTGAGAGAGACTTTATTATTGTAATAATATAGGTACTCTGACTCTTAGACATTCGGGCCCAGTTTCCAAGTGTTTGTTCACTTGGGGGCTCACCGTGGTTTTTACGGTTTTCTTCGCATTTTTTTTATTTGTTTTCCAATTTTATTTTCCTCATTTTTGTGTGATTGAGCCCTTAGATTTAGGAGTTGCTTGTCGATAGCATTAGGTCCAAACACCTAATATAATTGCCTGTACCTATAGTGAGGTTTGGACTTAGTCAACTTTAATCTGCTTCTCACTTAGTCTCGGAACCACCGCGCCACGAGAGTTCTCCATACAGTGCGTGCAGGACCTACCTTGGTGGGCACCGAGGAAACTCCAAGACCGGACACTTCGGTTCCATTCTAGGTCATTAGCATTGGTTCTTCACGCTAATAGCAATTTCTGAACTTAGGGCGATTTCATCTGCTTGCATTTGCATATAAATAGGTTTCAATTCTGCTGAGCATCCTTGCATGTAGGGTGCTGGAGGCAAGGTGAGCATTTACGCTTTAGCATACATCATTGATTTGCTGCTTGCATTGCTTTTCCGACTCTTCCTCTGATTTTGATTATCTAGGTGCTCAAAGGAATTGATCCCCGATAGGCTCGTGCATTCCCACTAAAATTCCAAAAAAAAGTGATAACCAATAAAATTGGGACTGCTAACATTACTCAACCCTAAAATCAACCAAAAAGAAAATCTTATCTTGGGGCGAGTAATCCCCTCATTGTCTTTATTTTACATTGCTCGCGCACACACTAAGGTTAGTGCCCAAATCCTATTCAGCCCCCTAAGTGTTTGTGCAATTCTTTGACTTCTCAACTAACTCTAAAACAGACAAGATAAAAGACCGCATTTGTGGTCTTCACCAAGTTGAGTAGGTGAATTGAGGGTTTGTATTTGTGTGAGTTTGCTTGTGATTGTTCGTGTGCTTACTAGATCATCCCTGTGCATTTACGCCTTCTTCACTCTCTTGACTTGACCTTTGTGTTCTCCCGACTATCATCTTCTTTTGTTTCGAGATGGACCCCTGAAGCGTCTTTTATCGGGACTTTGCGGATCCCTCGTTCACTCCAGCCGGTCCACCTCCTTTTTTCCAGGAGGACTTTGCTCCTGACTTTTGTACATATCCGCCTCAGCCGCAGTATCAGGACTCCGATTTCTACCCACCTCCACCTCCACCTGTATATTATCCACCTCCACCTTCACATCCACCCGAGTCTGACCTATTGGAGTCACCTCCGTCGATCTCCATGAGTGTTGTCTTGAACCGGATGATAGAGCACATTAATTCGATGAATGATGATCTTGTTATCTTGAGGAAAAATCAGATTAATGCTCCATTCGTCGAGGATACAGATTTCCTTGTGGGTGATCATGGGATCTTGCAATCGCCCAAAATACAAAAAAATGAGAAAAATTTAAAAACACAAAAAGAGTTTGGGAGACATTTGGTTGAGTCAGATTGTGAGAAGAGGGTCCATCTGCCAGATCATGCACCCACACATTCATTCACACACTGTCCCACCTTTGACTCCGAAGATGCCGCTGTACAGACTGCTCTTTGCATGCCTCGTGTAGATGCTGATTCCGACTTCCTCCCTTGTATGGAGGAAGTCCAAAAATTAAAAAAATGTTGACTGAACCCGAAGTGGTGGCCACCATTCATGAGATCATCCGTGCCCCACTTCAGTAGGCCATAACCGATTTATCTGCTCCTCTTCCCAAGAAGAGAAAGCGGAGGAGCAGATCTGAGCGTCACATTCTGACCATGGCCACTGCCCATGCCATCACACACCGTCCCATTCCTCGGAAGAGGAACACTGCTACACCATTCATCACCTGCACCATCTCTGACCATGCTTGTGATCACACTCTCCTAGACGATGATGCATCTATTAGCATATTACCCATCTCGTTGGTACAATCTCTTCACTTAGGGCCTCTAAAGAAGACCAGGATGATTGTTCAGTTTGCTGATGGATCAATAAAGAGGCCGAAGGGTATCCTTGAGTCATATCAATTCAGGGCACGAGCTACAATGTTGATTTTGTCGTATTGACCATGGAGATCTCCACAAGGGAGCCCTCTCCAATCATCCTCGGACGACCATTCCTCACCTCTGCGAGGGTCGTTATTGATTATGGATCAGGAGAGATTCGCTTCAGTCCTGTTGATGAGAGCGAAGCGTTGATCACCACACCCATAGTTGACCGGAGATCTGCACCTGATGCACCTTCACCTATTCTAGCTGAATCCAAGGCCTATGACCTATCTGATGATATTAGAGAAGTTTGCTTATTGACTGCTAATGAGACCCGAGGAATCCTCCAAAAGGGGGAAGACTCGGAAAGCATGGACCACGAAGTCCCTCCTCCTGGTGTGTGCGATGTGTCGATGAAATCTGCAGGATTTACGTGATTGATACCATAGAGCGGAGGGCAGACACCAAGATTAGACAGGACAGACCTTGTTTCACTACTTCCACTAATAAGTCCGTTCCTGGTCACTAGAAAGTGAGGATGATTGAGGTCGTTTATGATTTTAACGATTATTTTCAGAAATTTGGGCCTTTTGATGAAAAAGATGATCTGGGTGAGATTCTTGAGGACGAACAGAGTTCGAATTCTTCCACTTATGATTTCGTTCCTTTTGGTTTTGACCTGGACAACACCTCGCAGGACGACTCCGATTACACTTCTTCCGATAATGATGAGTTTGTCCCATTCCACTTTGATATCAACGAGACCCCCAAGGCCAGACCTAGCTGTACTTCTTCCACTCACCCGTCTGTGCCTTCACACCATAGGACCACCATGGGAGAACCTAGCCATACTACTTCCATTGACTAGTTCGTGCCTTTTCGATTTGACTCCACTGAGGGCCTTCACCCTGTCGACCCTGATCGGCTTCTGTCCACTGTGGACCCCGATGTCGACTTGCACCACACCAGATCTATCCCTCACTGGTCCCGCAAGAAGGTTCGCTTTCTACCTTCTTGATCCCGTATACATCCATCTCTGTTGTATATTCGTGTTTATCACCTCTGTCTCTCTCCCGTATTGCTCATCCACCCATTTTCGTGTTTGCCTTGCTCAGGACGTACTTTGTCCTAAGTATAGGGGGTGGATGAGCCGAGTGTTCATTCATCATGTGTTTCATTACTCCTATTGTTTCTTATACTTAGGGCTTCTTTTACCCTATGTATAGGGGGAGTGATGTGTACATTCTCACGATCTCTTCTGTCATCTTTCGATCTCTTTTCTTCTTTTCTTCTTTTCTTCTTTTCCTTTTCTATCTTCTGTATCTATTAGAAAGGTGTCGCCCCTTGAAGGTAGTTTTTATACTTAGGACGTACTTTGTACTAAGTATAGGGGGTGTGCACCCTGAGTTTTCCCTCTATTCTTTGATCCTCTCCATTGTCTCCTCTTCTTGTCTATACTTAGGGATATCTTACCCTAAGTATAGAGGGAAACAATCTGAGTACGATCTATTCAGTCCCACCCTTGACCCTCCCTGCTTTGTGTACAGTCTGCTATACTTAGGATTACTTGATCCTAAGTATAGGGGGGACGGTCAACTTCTAATTGATTCATTCATTTCTTCGTTCGTTCATTCTTTAGATGTTCCTATATTCAGTACGAGTTATGTCTTATCTTTTTCTCTCCGATCTATGAGGACATAGCTCAAGCTAAGTATAGGGGGGTCGTATATACTTTAGCCATAACTCGTAGTTTCGCATTTTCTTAAAAACATATGGCTAATAATTCTTTAAAATTCATTAAAAACCTTAATAAAATGATGTGATTATTCATCAAATTCTTTGTGTATCTACTGATTAATAAATCAGGTGGAAACATTTTTTGCAAAATGTTTGAAAAATAGTTTGAAAACCTTCGTGAAAAATCTTTTGAAAACTATTTGGAAAACATTTTGTTACATGTTTTTAACCTTTGTAAAAACATTTTGTTTGAAATTTTTTTTCTTGGTGTGAAATAGAAAGGTTTGAAAAACGATTTGCAAATGGTTTGAAAAATGGTTGCAAAAATATTTGAAATATATATATATATATATACTGTTTGGAAAACCTTTGCAAAATGATTTTCAAATATGTGTACATGTTTGTAAAAATTGTTTGTAAAAATTATTTTGGACTATAGTTTTCAAAATTGTTTGAAAAACCCTTTTCAAATAAGTCTGAGGAATATTTACATTGCACCTAAAATTCTCTATAAAATCGATCACTTACCCTTGTAAATTCTTAAAATCTAATTCTTGTAAATACAAGACGCATCCCCATGTAAATATTTGTACCTAGTTTTTGGCCAAAACTCTTGTTGTTTTTAAAAATTCCATAAACATTTGGAAAATTAAAATCCAAAAACATGTGAAAGATCTTTTTAAAAAATACAAAAATATGCATATGCATCATCTTTTCAAAAATCAATAAAAATCTCAAAACCTCAGAAAATTGCATCACAAAAAAATTTCTACATTTGCATAGCATTCGCATTGTTCGGATTGAGTTTGATGATTGAACGAGTCTAAGTAAAATCCGCAGATTGGAGCTTGGTTGGACCTTAAAATCTACCTAATTAACAAGAACCTTAGAGGGCTGGAATTGAGGTACTTCAGGTCTGGTTGACTTAATTCTTTGAGGATCACGAGACTCAGTTCAATGGATTCTTGACTGCCTAAGTAGAGTATTTCGGAGCACACGCACGACTCTTGTTGATAATGGCCTAACTTGGACACCTGCACCTTTCACATGGCTCAACTTAGTTGGAATGGTGAGGGGGTTTGATTTGCCGGTATGAGACACACACAGGTGGAAACATTTGTCCTCCTCTAGGGAGGGAAGTGCATCCCAACCCGTCCAGTGATGATGATTTTCGAGGATAGGAGATTGTGGGTTGCGATAAAGCTTCAAAAGAGGGATATTCTACTGGCTCAAGAGAAAAACTCCCTATGTAAATGCTGCTGTATATGGTATTCAAAAAAAATGCAAAAAGCAAAAACTCTAAAAGAGTGGACAGACCTGTACAAAAATAAAAATGCCTGTCGAAGTGTACATATGTGTATAGTCAAATAAGCAAGCTTGTGCCTCAAAGTCAAATCATGTGAGCCTGCAGCTCTTGCATCCTAGGACAGGTAGCTACACTGGCTACCATCCATTCTTCTCTTCACCCCCGCCTCTTGAGCTGGTTGCCACTTGAACTTAGAAGGGAATACCCTGCTCCTTGAGGAATGAGTTGTTGGATTGGGGAATCATTGGGTTGTCATATAGGAGAAGTCAGTCTCTTTGACATTTCAGTTGGGGAGAGCCACTATCACTTACACTGTACGAGTCAAATTCATAGTCGTAAGGGTTTGCGTATGAGTTGAAGTATTTCTGACCTAGCTATTGAGGAGACTTGAACATAGTTTTGGGATTCTCAGGGACTGTTGAACTTCAAATTCGGTTCTCATTAAGGTTCTGCCCGCACTAAAATTCCAAAGGTCCGACTTAAGCTCCAAACTTCAATTTTGTGGAGACAAGTTTGATAATTAAATTTAATCCAATTTTCTTGTTTTTCTTTTCTTTGTTTTCCTTTTCTGCACTTATTGCATAAGTGTTTGCTAGGGACTAGCAAAGGTAAAGAATAGAGGATGATGAATCCACATTTCATCATCTTTATTATGTCATTTTGGCTTCAAAAACCCTGGCAAATGCATGTAAATACCCTTAATTAGTACATCTTAGCATTCACACAGGTGTATGTAAATATTGTATAAAATGCGGTTTTTAAAGCCAAAATTATAGAATAAAGAAAAGAAAAGAAAAAGAATGAAATATTGTAAATATTTTATGACCCGAAACCGCAAGACCGAGGCATCTCGATGACTAGATAGACGAGGAATAAAGTAGGGGGAGATAAGGGCCAGAATACAGCAAAAATACCTATTCATTTTTATTCATTCTTTATACATTTTAGGACCTATTTTTTGTTCCACTTTTTATACATCAATAAAGAAACTTTGTACATGAAAGTTGAAGATAATTAAACAAAGGAAAATACAAAATTGATTTTACTCAAAAATAATATACAGATAAAAAGTTATGATCTAAATAAAAATCCAGAATCCCAATTTCCCAGATCTGTATCTCCCAAATAAAAACTCGAAATGCATCAAACTCACCTTTAATTTTATATAATTTTAAATAATCTTTTTAATGAAGGTGGTTTTGTATTTTTCGGAGTTATGGTTTGAAAGTTGAGTTTTGGACCCCACTCATATACTGGATAGATTAAAATATTCATTTTATTATTTATCCATTATTTTCATAAATTTATATTTTTATAATTTTTGTAAATGTTATAATAAAGTTGTACATTAAAATCAGAATAAAAAATCAAAGAAAATGTAAAATAAAATACTTGTATATATAATACATAGGTATAAGAACTATAAGTATACCTGCATAATTAATACCTTTATTTTATTAAGTATACAAAATAACTCAGAAAAATAAAATAAAAATATCTTTAAGTGTATAAAAATATGCTATAAATTTATAAAATACTAAACAAAATAAATAGAATTAACTATACAAAATAAAAATAAAATATTAAAATACATAGATATACATACCTATATAGGCCTAAAATGGTAACTCGTAATTATAAACGTCATAAAAATAATTAAAAATCATATTAAAATACCTTAGAAAATAACAAATATTTTTCATTTTATAACCAAAAATAATAAAATCATTTATTATTTTAAAATTAATTTACAAAAAAAATTCAGGGATTTTTCCTGGTTGGTCCACGTGGACCAACCAGGTGCCTCTTAGTGTTGACCGACCGATCAACTCTCTGACCCGCCCCATGTGATCTTGTCAGAACTACATTTTTGACCTTGTTTCTCGATTTTTTCGAGGATCATCCTTGCACCTTCTCGGCTATGACTCTTCACGACTTTTGTTCCTCGTTCAATGGTCACCCACGCCCAGGTGAAACCTCAATCAATGGATCGACGTGACAGCCGCTGCGCCTCGTTCTTCCCCACCTGCCTGTCAACCCCTTATATTGTGCCTCGACTTTCCATTCAAATTTTGATTCCCTTTGGTCCACCTTTCTTCGTATCTTTCGAGCTCCACAGGTACCTGGAGGTGACAGCTCCAGTCTTGTGTCGTTAGCCAAGGCGAAGGAGGTCAGAGGCATCTCCACCACCTACGGCAAGCTCGCCGCCGAGGTACCTCCTACCTCAGGTCTAAAGCCTTCGAGGTTCCCCCTTTCCTTTTATTTTCTTCGCATTTTATGTTCGCCATAGCCATAGGATCATTTTCCCCCAAGAACCTTCACGTTTTGCCCTTCAGTTCACCTTCACGGTCACCTCGACGGAGTGCTCCTCCGACCACCTCTTCGCGTTGCCGTTCCTCGCCTCCATTCCACCCCTGCGGGGTCCAGGCATTTTGCCCTGGACCCTCTCACATATCTTTGCAGGTCTTTGCGCATAGAAGAGAGCCTGGGGCTCGTTTTGACCATCGCCGGAGGTCCGTGGAGCATCCCAGCTCCGCCGCCCTCCCCAGTAAGCTTCGGCCATCCCCGGAGCTTTTTTGAGCCCCCAAGAGATAGAGCAGACCCCCAGGATCTTGCATCCCCCTTTTGGATCCAGAAGATCGCTGGAGGACGTTGATCGAGGGCAGGGAAGTTCGCCTCGCCGACGCTTCTTCCTTGTTCTTGCTCCACCCTCCTGCACCGTCGGATCGGGGCTGAAGCTCCAGGTGCACGTGGACCGTTGGATCCTCCCACGCCTCCACCGTCAGATCTTTGGGGAAGATCTAATCACAGTCATCCATCAACGAACTGTCATCAGCCATCCTTCACGCGCCACGTGTCAAGTGGCATCTCCCCCGCCGTCGGATCGCACGCAAAGGGGTATTTTGCACTTTCACCCCACGCCTTTTTGTATTTAGTATTTAGTCCATAAACTTTCGTCTATAGTTTAAATACTTTTGTAATATTTGCATCTCGACCCCTCCTACTTGTCATATTTGCATTTCAATCCACGCCACGTAACCTCACGTGCCTATGCGCATGAGGGGACTGGGCATTTTGCAGGGACCCCTCTAAGGGTTAAGTTATTTCGATTTAATCCAAGAATTATTCTGTAACGTGTAATATTTTTGGGTAATTTGCATGTCAACCCCTGGGAGTTTTGTATATTGCTTTTAGGTCCTTGCCAAGTGCATGCCAGTCACGTGTGGGGTTGGGAAAATTGCAGGCGTGCCCTAGCGGGTTTCGATATTTGTATTTGGTCCTGGAACTTTGCTCATTAGTTATAAAATTTTGTGAAAAATTGCACTGTGGCCCTTAGATGTCTGCTTGTTTACATATATGCCCTTACAAGTAGTGTAGTTTCTTGTTGTTGTCTCTGTTTATTTCATGCATCTATAAAACTCTAAAAAAATCGAAAAAATTTCCTTATGCTCCTATTGCATTGTAGTTTCAACTATATTTTTATTTTTCATATTTATTGCATTTTAATATTTATAAAAATTCAAAAGCATGCATTTTCGTGACTGTTTGCATTAGAAAATCCATAAAAATTAGTAAAAGTTTTGGAAAACTCCAAAAAATCTATATTTTGTGTGTCTTAGCATCTTTTAATGTCAATCCAAAAATCACTAAAACAATTCAAAAGAAAACCCCTAAAAATTTCATAAAAATCTAGAAAATTCAAGAAAAATCCTAAAAATGCAATTTCAGTTTCAGTATTTTTCTCTGATTTATTATATGTCAATTAAAATTAATTTGAGGAATTTTGAACACTATTTGATATTTATCATCCTCATTTTAAATTCGACGAGTAAACTAGTTCACTGTTTTCTAGTATTTTTGGATTTAAAAATACCAAAAAATTCAGAAACATCTAGAAAAATCACAAAAACATTAGAAAATTATAAAAAGCCCAAAAACATTTTATTTCATGATTTTTGAGTCTTTTTACCCATTTTTATATAACCCTATCCTTCTCTTTTCTTATATTGTGTATATATTCTATTTAGAGTTAAGAAAAGATATAAAATATACAAAGAAAATATAATATCAGTAAATTAAAAATCAAAATACAAAATACAAAAGCAAAAATTAAATAAAAAATATATAAAATTAAAAAAACCCACAAAAATTTGCATTGTAGACACATTACCACATTCATTTTGTGTTCACTATTGACTTGATCTATCTTGCTTGCTCCCTGTGTTCGACCTCTACACCCTTGCACACTATACAGATTTTTGTAGAGTTATAATAAATTTTGATTCCACACTTGCTTCTCATTGTTTGATTTAATTGTGGGTTAATTATTGATTGTAGTTCGGATTTCAGAGTGGTCGGTTCAGAGACTGAGTTCCCGCCTTGTGTGGAACTTAAGACCATCAGATTTTTGGCTACATCAATTAGGTATATCATCTAATAACCAAAAGGTTGGCTCATCCTTGAAGGATATGGTATTACCCTTATGCGCATCACGGAAGCGTGATCGTCATATCAAATACAACGCAGAACGACTAGTTGTACTAGTTGTTCTGTGCAGTAGAATTTAAAAAAAATTTTCATGCAATGAAACTAAATGATCCAAGAACGATTCTCGAATTGTTTCATCTAGAACCATAACAAGTATAAAGAAATACCTCTTGAAGCGTGGTTGATCTAGTTTCTAAGAAAAGATACCTCCTGTCTCAAGTCCGATCGTCAGAGAAGACGCTTGCAAGCACGGGGATGAACCGTGTGATCCTCGCAATCCAACAAGATGATCCAAACATGGTGAATTCCTGATCTCGTCATAAGAGATCGAACGTCTTTTTCATGAGCATAGAACTCCAAGAAGGTGGAGAACTGAAGAACGTCGAAGCAGCGATGCGGTGGCAAAGGCCACTACGAATCTCTCCTCTAGGGTTTTGGTGGACGGACACTAAGGAGAGGGAGAGAGAGTTGGCGTGTGAGAGAAAATGAGAGAGAGATGTGCTCCAAAATTGCATAGCCTTATAGAGCATGGTATGCCTCTCTATTTATAGGATTTTGGGATCCACGGATCTCAATCCATGGGACATATAAAATCAATGAATGAGATTGATTTATGTTCAATCCAATGGTCAAGATTGTTGTTGGTAAAAGACAACAAATTTATGATTTAATTTAGATCAAATATATTTGATAAATCAAATACAATTCAATCCTAAATTAGATCAACCAAATAAGGAGAGAATCAACATGGAGATTGCATCTCCCATGTCAACATGGTGGACAACCACCAATTCCAAGTAGGACTTGGTAGCCGTCTACATGTTTCCATGTGGAGGCAATCTCATGAAATCTCATGAGATTGCAAATCTCCATGGAAATCTCCATTATTATTTTCAACAACTTTTGTTGTGATTTATTCTTCAAAAATAATTCATATTTAATTTTGAGAATATTGCAATCTTACCATTGGAAATTTGTGAATCATATTCACAACCCAAAACAAAATATAATTTACATTTTCAATTAATTACACAATGTTTATCCAATACACATTAATAATTAATCATCAAATAGAAATTATAATTCTCTCTCTCTAATACAATATAAATCACATTTATAATAAATTATGAATAATTGGATATTGCTATCCACATTATTCTTATCCACAATAATTAAATCACATTTAATTATATTGGATAATTTCTACACACATCAAGATGATTAAATCACATTTAATCACCAATTCTTCAATGCTTAGATTTATGGAATTATTCTTGAACCCCTTCAAGAATAGTGCGATTTCTCCGCAGATACTTGGAGGTAAGGAAAGGGCGATTGTATTGTTCCAAGTATAGTGACTTGGATGTTGAGATCACATCTCAAATCCAGATCTCATTGACCTCTCACAGATGCTTGATCAAATGAAGACCGTAGACCTAATCTTCTCATTGCATCTGAATCTCATTCAGATTAATGTCCAATGCATGGACTAAGATTAGGTCACTTCTCTATTGAGAGGGGTCACTAAAATCCAAACATGTTTCATCACTCCCTCGGAATGGAAGAGTCATGGTTATACAGTTGTTTATGATCACATCACCCTCAGGTATTCCCTATACCTATACATCCTGCATACTGGAAGACCTATGATCATCCTGAAGATATAGATCACTTTTATACTGTCATCTTTAGGGTTTGATCATTAAGTTTCTCAATCTTGGTCATTGGGAATTGGTATAGATCATATGCTTTACCAAAGCATATATCTTACTTTCAAATTCGTGTCTTGCTTCCAAAGCATGACAACCATGCATAGAATTTGATCAGTCCCTATACCTCATGAGTGAGCTCATGTCTTCCGGTTCACAAGTGAACCTATATGATACCTTTGAGAGATCGTATTACTCATATGTCCTTACATGCACACCAGCTCACCGGTATATAGACCATGGCTAGGTCATCAACCTATTGGTCTGCCAAATGTACACACTGAGACATATAGTTACACACCTGTCTCTGGTCAGAGGATGTATTCCTATGTTGTGACTACATTCAACATAGGTCTTTGGTTATCTTGATCTCGTTAAGTCAACCCATTGACTCAACTAATCTGACACCTCCGAATCACTATTCCCTTGCAGAGGACCTGCATCAAGAGGTCGGTCAGATATCAGCCATATGAGAAAGGATTGCCATCTCCTACTCAGACAAGAGATCATCACTTAACAATCATTTGATGATGCTTCGTGGGTCCTCTATCTAACTCCTTAGATATTCATCCAAGCATCAACCTCTATGATTCATCCAATGAATCAACAGCTTTATGATCATCAAGTTGGCCATGGTACATAACCCTTATTGTATAGAGGGACCTTATAGTGCATTCATTCAATCTGAGAAAGGGAATGAAAAATAATCAATAACTTTTATTGATAAATCATTTATTACAATAATATTTATTGTAGGAATGGTTCGCCTCGGGCTCACATTGCTAACAATCTCCCACTAGCCCTCAGAACCATTCGGGAACAATCCCTAAACCCATACTCATTACATGCTGGTTGAAAACCTTCTGTGTCAGAGGTTTGGTAAGAGGATCAACAACGTTGTCGGCAGAGGCCACCTTGGTGATGAGATGTCACCATGCTTTTGAATCTCCCGAATGATGTGGTATTTCCTTTCCGCGTACTTGCTCTTCTGATGCCATCTGGGTCCTTTTCCTGAGCAATGGCTCCCATGCTATTGCAGAGTAACGGGATAGGAGTATCAGAGGAAACTACGCCAAGCTCAAGGATGAACTTGCGCAATCACACCGCCTCCTTTGCAGCATTCGATGCGGCAATGTACTCGGCTTCTGTTGTTGAATCTGCAGTAGTGTCCTACTTCTTGCTTCTCCAGCTCACAACACCACCATTCAACAAGAATACAAAACGTGATGTCGACTTTCGATCATCAATATCCGATTGGAAGTCAGAATCTGTATATCCCAAGACTTGGAGATCACCATCTCCATAGACCAAGATGTAATCTTGCATCCGTCTTAGATATTTGAATATGTTCTTTATTGCATTCCAGTGTTGTTCTCCATAGTAGGATTGGTAACGACTTACCACTCCCATTACATGGCAGATATCTGGCCTAGTACACATCATGGCATACATTAAGCTTCCTACAGTTGATGCATAAGGATATCCAGCCATGGCTTTCTTTTCCTCAACAATTTGAGGAGCCATTCCTTTAGAGAGGTGGATACCATGTCTTAAGGGTAGGAATCCTTTCTTGGAACTATCCATAAGGAATCGTTCAAGAATCTTCTTAATACATCCATGTTGTGACCATCCCAAAATCCTCTTTTCTCGGTTTATGAACAACTTCAGGCCTAATATGTAAGAGGCTTCTCCAAGATCTTTCATCTCAATGGTATGGGATAACCAAATTTTCACACTGGTCATCATCCCTGTATCATTCCCAATGATAAGGATGTCACCTAGGTAAAGCACGATGAACACAATAGCACTCCCACTAAGCTTCTTGCACAAAATTATAACTCTATATGGTTTCATCAAATATGATGTTCCATCTACGAGAAGCTTGCTTGAGCCCATAAATGGATTTCTTCAGCTTGCACACTTTGCCATCCTCAGCTATGAAGCCCTGGGGCTGCTCCATGTAGATATACTCCTCGAGGTATCCATTGAGGAAAGCCGTCTTGATGTCCATCTGCCAGATGTCGTAGTCAAGATATGCATCTATAGCTAGCAGTGTCCTGATGGATTTAGCATAGCCACAGGAGAGAACATCTCATCGTAATCGATGCCTTCTCTCTGTGTGTAGCCCTTGACTACGAGCCGTGTCTTGAAAGTCTCTAATTTCCCATCAAGTCCCCTTTTTCTCTTGAAGATCCATTTACATCCAGTGGGTTTTACCCCTTTAGGTGGATCCTCTAGGGTCCATACACCATTCTTATGCATGGAGTCAATTTCCGACTTCATTGCTAGCATCCATCTATCCATGTCATGATCCATGAGTGCTTCATCAAATGAAGTAGGATCAATGTCAATCTCACTTGACACATGGAATCCATACCTTTCAGGTGGGGCGAACTCTTTCGAAGAGGTATGGGTGTTCCATCTTTATTTATCTCTTCAGTTTCTGGCACAGGAAGCTCATAATCCTCAGGTGATTCAACGAGTTCCTCTACTTCATTCTTGTCTTGACCTTTAAGGAAATCATTCTACAGAAATTGCACATCTCTAGAAACAAAAACCTTTTGGGTCTTAGGGTCATAAAGCTGGTATCCAATACCATCTTTAACATACCCAATGAAGTAACACTCACGAGAGCGATATTCTAGCTTACTTGCGTCCACATTTTTTGCATGGACCAAGCAACCCCAATCCCTCAAGTAATTAACACTAGGTTTGGTTCCATACCAGATCTTATGAGGAGTCTTAGGTACAGATTTGCTAGGAATCTTATTCGGGATATATATTGCAGTCTCTACTGCATATCCCCAGAAACTAAGAGGTAAATGTGCTTTGCTCATCATTGAACGGACCATGTCCATGATGGTCCTGTTACGTTTTTCAGCAACACCATTAAGTTGGGGATTTCCAGGAGGAGTGAGAATAGAAATAATTCCATTCTCCTTAAGGTATTCCTTGAATTCATTTGAGAGGTACTCACCACCTCGACCAGATCGAATCCATTTAATCTTCCAATTGGTTTGGTTCTCAACCAAAGCCTTGAACTCTTTGAACTTTTCAGAGATTTCAGATTTATGACGTAATAGGAAGACAAACCCGTATCGTGAATGGTCATCAATAAACGTCAAATAATATCGATATCCATTTTGAGTCGCGGTACTGAAGGGACCACATACATCGGTATGTATTAGGTCAATCATACATTCGCATCTTGTAACCTTGTTACGGAAAGGCATCCTAGTCATTTTACCTTGAATGCAATGTTTGCAGGTAGGCAAAGATTGAACCTGTAGAAAGTCCAAAGGTCCATCCTTTATCAATCTATTAATCCTATCAACAAATAAATGACCAAGCCTTTGATGCCAAATTCGAGAGATTTCTATCCTCCCTGGATCTGTTAGGGTTTCTATCAGTGGCTGTAACATTCATGATACATTTATCAATGCACAGTTCATAGAGTTCACCAGAAGTCAAAATACCATCCGCAATATATTTATCATAACGATTTATGACTAACTTCTTACAGAAAAGGAATGAATATCCGCTTCTAACAAGATTAGATACATATATTAAATTCCTTCTGACTTCGGGTACATAAAGACACACTTTAAGTATAAGGACTCTACCACTAGAAAATGATAGTCGACAAGTCCTGACGGCGACTGCTGCAACACTTGCATCAGATCCCATCTGGATGACTATCTCCCCTTCCTCCAGATTTCTAGTTTCCTGAAACAAATGCAACAAATTGCATACATGAACAAAAGCACCAGAATCTACAACCCAACTTCCTTCTCGTCCAAAGAGAAAGCTAGTTTCAATGATGAAAGTAGATTTCATACCAGCTGGGGCTTTACCTTTGTCTGACGACTCCAGGTATTCCGGGCAGTTACGCCTCCAGTGCCCCGGCTTCTTGCAATGGTGACAGACGTCGGATTTCTTCAACGCTATCAGTGTGGATGCACTAGAAGATGAACCAATGCCTTGACTCTTCTTCCTTCTCTTCTGGGCTGGCCCCTTCCGAGAACATTGCTTCCGACCGCGCTTCCCTCTGACTTGTGCAACCATTGCACTGCCAGCGGGACCATCTTTCTTCATTACATCTTCTGCAGACTGTAATGCTGCAAGAAGACCAGCGTTCGACAAGTCCAACTTGTTCATGAGGAATGAAACCACAAAATTATTGAAAGACTTGGGCAAAGACAACAGAATGAAGTCAGCTTGCATGTTTGCATCCATATTTGCCCCAAGAGTCTCCAGTTCAGACAAGTACCTAAACATTTTGAGTACATGTTCTCGAAGCGAAGTTCCTTCCTGCATCTTGCAGCGAACGAGTTCTTTCATAATATTGTAACGCTGGGTGAGGTTTATGTCACCAAACATATCTTTCAGATTCTGCTGTATTTCCTGGCATGTGCTCATCTCCACATGTTGCTTTTGAAGAACATTGGAGAGAGAACCCAGGATATAGCATCTAGCCAAGACATGATCTTCATCATACTTATCATTGTATGCTTTTTCTTCCTTGTATTTAGGGCTTTCATGCTTGTCTTCAGAGAGCACATAAATATGCGCTCAGCAGAGAGAACAAGCTTCAAATTACGGATCCAATCCGAGAAATTGGGCCGGCCAACTGATTGACCTCAAGAAGCCTGCTTAGTGGGTTCAAGGACTTCATTTTCTGAAAGTAAGAATGCACTATATTAGAACATATAAACATATATTCAAATTTATGGTATTTGATTAAGGAATTTTAAATCAAATTATTCTTGCATTGTCAACTTTGAAAGTTCATTCCCTTAATCACTTTCAAAGTAAGAGATATACTTAGCGCTATATCTCTAGCAAGAACTGGGATCTCCTCTTTATCTTTATCACATCCCAATAATATGAGAATCTGTGACTCCAATAACGAGAAGCGGGGAACACAATCCACCTTGCAAGTCCAACTTGCATTTCCCAATTCGGTCTTTAACACCCGGGCCCACCACCCCTAAGGCGATGTTGACCCGTTGTTAATTGAACCAACCGTCAACAGGAATAGTACACATTATGCACAATCTAATATCGCCCCAATAATATAAGGATCCGATATTGGGGTCACTACTCATACGACCTTACTCTTTCGAGAAGCAAAGAGCCCGATCCAGATGTGCTTGCATATAGGAGCTATCACTTCGGACAGGCGTCTCCCACATGCAACTCCTAGTGATTGAACCCTTCGCCTTGATGGGAGACCATGGATGTCACTTATGTGATCCTCCACCTCATATTCAAATTTTAATCAATTATCATGAATCATATATATATAATTAATTCTTTCAAGGGAAATAACAACTCTATTCATAATAGAGTGTCTCAATTCGACATAATCAATTTAATCATATCAAATTCATTATCAATCCAATTCAATTAACAAACTTGATTGTTTTTCTTGAATATATATGGTAATATCTCAAAGTACGTATTAATTTGAATTTTAATATTTAAAAAAATACACCTTGATTTTCTCCGGCATTATCGAGTCCCTACTCGCTTTCATGTCCAATACTGACGAGAGTGGGATGGACCACATACGTTGCAACCCGCTGCCCCAATGCTCTCCGACTAAACACCATATCCACCTCAAGAAAGGATAATGCCAGATAGATCAATTTGTACTTGAGATGATCATCGGTTATTCAACCGAAATTATACCATATAGTAATAATTAAAACATTTTTTATTATAAGGAAATTTGCTATACAAATTCCCAATCCTAATCAAGCATCAAGTTTGATGATTGTATTTCCAATTATGATCTAGATCCAATCTAATCAATTATTTGGTTGAGGCCAAGTAATTAAGGAAATAATCATCTTTAAATATTTCACAAATATTTTCCATAATTATTTCATGAAGTTAACAATAAATTTCACTTATTGACAATCACATGGTTCTTGATTAGGACTGTAATTTCAGTAGTGACCCCTACTCACTAAAATTAATGTATGTCAATCAATTTAAATCCAAATTAGGCAAACTCAATTTTCAAAGGTTGCTAATTTGATTTAGCACAGAATTCAAGTGATATTTAATGCATTTCGAGGTGGATCAAAATAGTAATTAACTCATTAATCATGTTAAGATTCGCAGTTCCCGCAACAGTGAATACATGTTCATTAAAACAACTATATCTCGAGCAAACAGAATCTAAATTACGTAAACTCTGATCCTATGGTTTCCTTATTTAATGGGTAACAAATTAAAAGTGATTAATTTGTGTTTAAATAATCTAAACAAGGCCGAATTCATTCACTAAATAGATGTGCGGAAATCAAATGCGACAAAACAATTCGCGACCTTAACGAACCCAAGTCGTCCTAGGTTTGCGGATCATATCCAAAACCTTCAACCTGAGGCTCTGATACCACTTGAAGGATATGGTATTATCCTAAAGCGCATCACAGAAGCGTGATCATCGTATTGAATAAGACGCAGAACGACTAGTCGTACTAGTGGTTCAGTGCAGCGGAATTTTAAAAAAATCATCGATGAAACCACATGATCCAAGAACGATTATAGGATCTTTTCATCTAGAACCACAACAAGTATAAAGGAATACCTCTTGAAGCATGGTTGATCTTGTATCTAAGAAAAGAGACCTCCTATCTCAAGTTCGATCGTCGGAGAAGACGCTTGCGAGCGCGGGGATGAACCGCGTGATCCTCGCAATCCAACAAGATGATCCAAGCACGGTGAAGTCCTGATGTCATCGTACGAGATCAAACATCTTCTTTGTGAGCATAGCACTCCAATAAGATGGAGAACCGAAGAACGTCGAAGCAGCGGCGCGGTGGCGAAGGCGACGACGAATCTCTCCTCTAGGGTTTTGGTGGACGGCCACCAAGGAGAGGGAGAGAGAGTTAGCGTATGAGAGAAAATGAGAGAGAGATGTGCTCCAAAATTGCTTAGAATTAGAGAGCATGGTATGCCTCTCTATTTATAGGGTTTTGGGATCCATGGATCTCAATCCATGGGACATATAAAATCAATGGATGAGATTGATTTATGTTAAATCCAATGGTCAAGATTGTTGTTGGTAAAAGCCAACAAATTTATGATTTAATTTAGATCAAATATATTTGACAAATCAAATACAATTCAATCCTAAATTAGATCAACCAAATAAGGAGAGAATCAATATGGAGATAACATCTCCCATGTCAACATGGTGGACGACCACCAATTCCAAGTAGGATTTGGTAGCCGTCCACATGTTTCCATGTGGAGGCAATCTCATGAAATCTCATGAGATTGCAATTCTCCATTATTATTTCCAACAACTTTTGTTGTGATTTATTCTTCAAAAATAATTCATAATTAATTTTGAGAATATTGCAATCTTACCATTGGAAAATTGTGAATCATATTCACAACCCAAAACAAAATATAATTTACATTTTCAATTAATTACACAATGTGTATCCAATACACATTAATAATTAATCATCAAATATAAATTATAATGAGCTCTCTCTAATACAAAAAAATCACATTTATAATATATTATGAATAATTGGATATTGCTATTCATATTATTCTTATCCACAATAATTAAATCACATTTAATTATATAGGATAATTTCCACACACATCTAGATGATTAAATCACATTTAATCATCAATTCTTCAATGCTTAGATTAATGGAATTGTTCTTGAACCCCTTCAAGAATAATGCGATTTCTCTGCAGATACTTGGAGATAAGGACATGGCGATTGTATTGTTCCACGTATAGTGACTTGGATGTTGAGATCACATCTCAAATTCAGATCTCATGGTCCTCCCATAGATGCTTGATCAAATCGAGACTGTAGACCTAATCTTCTCATTGCATCTGAATCTCATTCAGATCAATGTCCAATACATGGACTAAGATTAGGTCACTTCTCTATTGAGAGGAGTCACTAAAATCCAAACATGTTTATCACTCCCTCGGAATGGAAGCGTCATGGTTATACAATCGTTTATGATCGCATCTCCCTCAGGTATTCCCAATACCTGTACATCCTGCATACTGGAAGACCTATGATCATCCTGAAGATATAGATCACTTTTATACTGTCATCTTCAGGGTTTGATCATTAAGTTTCTCAATCTTGGTCATTGGGAATTGGTATAGATCATATGCTTTCCCAAAGCATATATCTTACCTTCAAATTCATGTCATGCTTCCAAAGCATGACGACCATGCATGGAATTTGATCAGTTCCAATACCTCATGAGTGAGCTCATGTCTTCTGATTCACATGTGAACCTGTATGATCCCTTTGAGAGATCGTATTACTCATATGTCCTTACATGCACACCAGCTCGCCGGTATATAAACCTTGGCTAGGTCATCAACCTATTGGTCTGCCAAATGTACATACTCAGACATATAGTAATGCACATGTCTCTGGTCAGAGGATGTATGCCTATGTTGTGACAACATTCAGCATAGGTCTTTGGTTATCTCGATCTCGTTAAGTCAACCCATTGACTCAACTAATCTGACACCTCCGAATCACTATTCCCATGCAAAGGACCTCCATCAAGAGGTCAGTCAGATATCAACCATATGAGAACGGATTGCCATCGCCTACTCAGACTGGAGATCATCACTTAGCAATCATTTGATGATGCTTGATGAATCCTCTATCTAACTCCTTAGATATTCATCCAAGCATCAGCCTCTATGATTCATCCAATGAATCAACAGCTTTATGATCATCAAGTTGGCCATGGTACATAACCCTTGTTGTATAGAGGGACCTTATAGTGCATTCATTCATTCAATCTCAGAAAGGGAGTGAAAAATAATCAATAACTTTTATTGATAATCATTTATTACAATAACATTTATTGTAGGAATGGTTCGCCTCGGGCTCACATTGCTAACAATCCTCGCAAGAGTCGTCAAGGAGAGAAGAAATATCAAACATAGAAAGATCAGAAGTATAGGAAGAAGACATGTCAGATGCACAAGAAGGGAGTGAAACTGAGTAGAGAGAGCACACCGCCCATAGATAACACTCAGGGAGATGTAAGAAATCAGGATCATTTAGGGGAGAGAACGAATGATCATATTTAAATAACAAGTTTTCTCTCGAAGTAAAGGAAAATTTGTCCAATGTATCATGAATATCAGGCTCAAAGAAATCTTGGTCAAGATTAAAGAGATCATTGACCTGTCAGAGTGAAGGGATCTGAGCTTGGGAAATATTGGACAACATTTGTCCCTCATGGTGAAGGGTGGGAAGGAGGGAAAACATGAGTGATGATAATTTTTTAGTGAATATTAATGATTTTAGAAAATAAACATAACAAACTCAACACCAAGCACAAACAAATACAATGCAAACCCCTAATTCACAAACTCAACACAAAGTGAAGATCGTGAAGGTTCTGACAATTATCTTGTCACGTTTAGAGTTAGGTGATCAAGCAAAAAGTTGTGCAAACACATAGGAAGGCCTGGGATTGGGGCACTAATCCTTAGTGTGTACGTGGCTAATAAAATGCAAATACAAAGAGGGGATTTCTCTCCTAAGATAATGATATGAATCAATTATGTTAATTTTAAGGGTCCAAGTGATATTAACAGTCTCAAATTTTAATTATTCAATTTTCACTTTTTTTGAATAGTTTCAATGAATTACCTATCGAGTGTCCACTTTCTTTTTTAAATTTTGTGAGTGAAAACAAGGGAGGAAATCGGAAAAGCCAATGCACGATTAAAAACAATGATGCATGTAGAGGGTATAAATGCGTACCTCGTTGCCAGCGCTCTACATTGAGGGTGATCCACACAAAATTTAAATATAGAAAAATAAACTAACCTGCATGATGCAAGTGAATCTTCCTAAGAATACCTTCTATTAACAGGCGAGAACCAATTAAATTTGACTAGGTCCAATTACGCTCTACTCTATAGGTACACAAATTCTTGTTTAGGGTTCTTGGGCCTAATTAATTACTTCGTTCAAGTAAATTAATTAAAGAAATCATTAAGGCTTAGCATGAAATATTCATGAAACAAATAAAAAATAAAGCGATGAAAACAAAACCATTGAGGTCCCCCAAGTACACCAGCACTTTACGAAACAGACCTTGCAAACACGGTATATAGTGTCCTTTTTACAAGAATTTCGAATAAATAAAATGCTAAAATAAATCAAACACTATATATGCTCCAATAGATGGTCTCCTCTAAAATTTTATCCTTCTCTTTTGCTCTCCTGCAACTTGATGAAGAAACAAGTTGCCTCTACTTCACTAGGGTGTATTGGCGCTCCTCAGAAAGCCGCTCCAGCTCATCAAGCCCCCGCAAAAAAAGGAAAGAAAGAAAGTATAAGAGACACAAGCATAAAAATTTGAGCAAGATAAATAAAATTGTAAGAACAGAATGAATATGAACAATGAAAGGATGTATAAAAATCTGACCACAAATGTACAACCAAGGATAACAAGACAAATGAAAAATCAAACTACCCTCGTTGTCCGTTCCCCGGCAACGGAGCCATTTTGTTGACAAGAGATTTTTCAGGTTTTAGATTTATTGAACATAAATGTGTCGTTGCAACCCAAATAATCCCTTAACTTAAAATTATTTTGATTCTCAATCTAATTTATGTAGCAAGATAATTTGCTATTTAATTTACCTATATAACAAACACGATCAAACTTAGGGAGGCTACAAATCCTGGGGGTTATTCTTATAATTGAAAAATCAATGTAGAGAAAGGGGGAATTCAAATGCAAACAATCTTGGTTTTGTGAGATTTTTATCTTTTAAATATTTTATGGGTTTTTATATTTTTTCCTATTTTCAATTTTTATTGATTTTTAGTTTTGCACATTTTTTAAAAATAATTAATTTTTCAAAGCAAATATATACATGAAGGAAATGCAACTTTTTGGACTTTTCAAATATATTAAAAATGATGCCTAAATAACATGTTTTCGTGTTTTATACTTTTATAGTGTTTTTGGTGATTTTTCAAAGATTTTTCAAGTTTTTATAGATTTTATAAAAATCTGAGAAGGTTATGAAGGTAGAGCCCCGTGGAGCCGAAGGAGGTAGCTGGCTTCCGTACCTTAATCCCTGACCACTTGCTTGACCTCGTAGCGTCCTTTTCTTGCCTTAAGCAAAGCACACACATGAAAGTCCATTTACAGGGTGAGCCCCATACTTGGATAGTCCTAGGGCACCATATACGAAGGAGGAAATGCATGAATTCCTCCTGATATAAATAGCGGTCAAGAAATTCCACTCAAAAAGATTATACAAGCTTTTTTAGAATGCTTCAAAGTTATATATTAGTTGATATTACTATTATATGGCTTTAACATATTATACGGTATTTGATCTATAATAGATTAGATTATATATATTGGATTTCATGTTAGAAAGAAACTACATTGCATTTTTTAACTATATATCTGGGCTTTTAAGAATAAAAATAGAGAGAATTTAAAGCTAGTATTATAATCAATCAAAGATTTTGAAGCTAGTATTGTAATAAATTAATGATTTTGCTGAATATTAAGTTGGGGTCTCGTATATATATTTCTATAGACACAGGGGTCTTTGGTACTCGAACGAATCAAATAGGGCATTTTGCATCGTTGGGAGGGGCCCATTCTGAAGCAAAGGTCCCCACTTGTTTGATCTTAGCACAACGTCACCGACCTGCTCTAGATGCGCTGAATTGGGATTTGATGGCCTCTCCATTCTCAACCCTGACTTATACAAGTAGTTTTAGGCAAGAAAAGTGACGTTAGGTTCTCCTTTGTCCTCTGTTGTTTGGGACCCTTTAATCTAGAATTTCATTTCATAGGGATTTGTGTTTCCTTAATAGCTAGAAGTTATCCAAAAGTATGAAAGGTTGGAGGATTTCGTACCATCCATTCTGGTGTGGTTGGATTCTGTTCAACAGCCTAAGGAGATGTCACACATCTTTTGTTCTTGAAATAATGTTAAATAGTGAATGAGTAGGGATATTTTGTAATTTAAAATTGTCAAATCAACTCATAAAATACTGGATTTATTTTTTCTACAAACAATGAGAAACTATCTACAAATAGGAAGTGAAATCTCATTTTTTGGAATTTTCTAAAATTTTCTGTAATTTCTATAACATTTTGAGTATTTTACAATTTTTAGGTTTTATAAATAAGTAATGTGTGAAATTAGCAAAGAAAATAAAATACACAAAAATAAATTTATTTTACTTTCTTTGGAATTTTTGACATAATATTTAAATTTTTTATGATTTTTTAATATCAAATAGTAGAAAATGCAAATGTTTGATTTTTAATAATAGCAAATAAAAATAAAATACAATGAGAAAATTAAACTATGAAGAATCACACGTCAGGAGACTAACATGAATTTTCAAGAATTTGTTAACCATGGATAATATTTATTTTAATAATAGAAAGCATGAAGTTTGGAAATATATGAAGTCTGGAAATATATGGATTGAATAGCAGTTTTTTTGTTTTTCATCAGCATATAACAAAAATAAACGATAGGGAAAAGCTACAATTTACCAAAGTAAGCGTGTATGTTGTATGTGACTAAGGAGCTAGCAGGGGTTTGTTTATGATCATTAGAATCGTTGAGGGCCTAATGTAAATTTACCCAAAAAATTTAGGGTTAACGTGGGTCTTCCTTTGTTTCTTCTTTTTAAAGTCAAACCTGGAAGGGGGCATGTCGTCGTACCTTCTTTTGGTTTGTTCCCAAGCCAGAGAGGGGGCACGACTGATTCTGGAGGAGCTCCAAGCTCCTCGCTGTCGGCAATGTTGATCGGGGATTCTCGCGAAGGTGCTGTGTCGGCAAAAGATGGTGGAGAGGTTCCTCTCAGAAGGTGGTGAAGGTAGTTTTGGGCTCGTGGCGAGAGACGGCTTCAACGGAAGGGAAGCAATGGCTTGTTGGCTGCATGTCGATGGAGGCATTACGGGGCAACAATGGTGGTCAACCGGTGTCGAGATACTTGGGGCGGAGGGGCTTCCTCGAATGGAGGATCGGTGCTGGTTGGATGGTGCTCGAAGGATATGGAGTTGTCGTGACATTCCTAGTGGTTGGCGGCAGACTTGGTGGAGCGGGACTCCTGCGGTTAACTACGTTGAGAAGATGAAAGTGCTCCCATCCATGAACAGTGGGCTCACAAGCAGTGGTTAAGCCAATAGATGGATGGCAAACGTCGAGGACGACAGTTGGGTGTAGGTGCTTGATCAACGAGATGCGGGGCGATCGACGGAGAAGGGCTGGCCAAGAGGGTAGATGGCGAGCCTATATTGCGGACCTATGGGGAGATGGATTTACATGAGAGGGTGATTGATGAACGTGAAATCCGCCTCTTTAAGAATCGATAACTGTAGTATAGGAGGCAAAAATCGGTCGATCAAAAACCACAATCCTTGAACGTTGTGGAGAATTTTTCTTGGTAAGTCTACCAAGGTCGAACACAGGAAACGATGGTTTTTAGTTGTGCGGTCTTATATTAAATTAGATAATTAATTACTTGTTCGAATAATTTCTGTGTTGAAAGAATATAATACAATGCAATGCACATGTAAAGAAATGAAATGACAAGAAAATAAACAGAGACACTAACTAAACCCAAGATCTATGATTTTTTATGATTTATATCCTCGATTAATATAGACATTTAATCCTCAATTCACATCACAGATCGAAAGAGATTAAAGTCCAGAAAGATTTATCGAATCCAAGTTGCAGGCTAGAATGTCGAAAGATCTATGAATAATCCTGTAATCAATGAGATCATGTAATGATTTTTATCATCAAATACTCAATCTCCAAATTATAATTTAATCCTCAAGTTAATATAGTTTTAGGATACCGAGAATTAAATTGAATCCTCCTTGCTCATACCATGCAAAGACTACTTTTCAAAGAATAAGATCAATTATCACAAAGAATTAATCAGATAAAATCTCCTGGAAAACATCAAGGAAATGCAGTCATCCCTCCTTGGTATTTTTTGCTGCAGAGATTAGTTTGTCAAAATAATAATAATCATGAACGATAAGAGATTTAAACTTTAACAAAATATCATCAATCAAGTCCCTAAAAAATATAAAACTTTCTTGATAAAATAAAGCACAAAATGTCAAAGATCAGCCTACATAAATCAAAATCACTCCTCAAATAATTATCATCAATGAATATTCTTTGATTTGTCCACAAGATAAATAATAAGACAGAGTGTTCAACAAGCTTCAAAATGACAATTATGCATTAAAATTGGAGTTCAGATGGAAAAGATATGATGAATTGAAATTGTAGGGACTGAAATGTAAATAAAATAAATAGTTTTCTTTCAAACTAGTCCATGGAGGACTTATATGTAATTTGCAAAACTCGTAGGGGATTGAGCGCAATTTGTTCAGATCTCAAGTGCGTTGCATGTGCTGCTTGTGGGTGAGGGTGGTTCTGCAATATTTTGGAAACCAGGGGTATATGTGCAATTAACCCACCATAACACGTACGCAACATGTGCTTCTACTGGAAGGGGCTTCTTAGAAATTACTTGACAATCAGGGGCCTCCTTATAATTTGCCCAAGCAACACGTGACACCTACATGCTCTGCAGGCTCGGTTGTAGAAGCTGAAGTTCGGAACCCCGAACCAGAGGCTCGGTTGACGGGGCTGGAGACTCGGATTGAAGCTAAGGATCTGATAGCTTCGAAGGGCTCGAGCCTCGAGGCTGGGGTCGAGGCTTGGGGCGGCTTGGTGGCATTAAGCGGACCGTTAGATCAGGGCTTGATCCAATGGTGGTTGCACCTCCGCGTGGCTCCCAAGGCAAATTGATAATGGTGGAGCTGAGGGTGCCGGGCGAAGGCCGTGATCAAGACGAAACGTGAGGTGGTGAAGATGGAGCTACTGGTGCTGGATCAGGAAGTGACTGAGGTCGAGGTGATCGCTGGTTGCCAGCGATGGTCGACCGCATGGTGGACCTGGAATGGAGCTGCACATGGCGGCCATTTGTACGGTCAAGAGAGGATCTTGAGGTGGTCGGTTGTGTACAAAGATGGTCGATCGGCGGCACGGGCTCGAGCGCGGAGGTGTTGATGGATATGCCTAGTGGAGAAGGTGTGGCTGAGCGTGGTCAGGCGGAGGTAGCAACGCGAGGGCAGCTTGGCGAGTAAAGAGGTGTCGCGAGCAGAGGATCGTTGGTTGGTTGGTAGTGATCTGGGAAGAAAAGAGAAGAGACAAAGCAAGATAGAGGAGAAGGATCGCCTACATCTGGAGTGGCGATGGCCCCCTCCTATCGTCGCTCGAGCTCCTCGATGAAGGAGCGAGCTTAACCGTTAGCGGCCGCAAGGTTGAGGAATGCCCTTGGATCACACCGACGGGCTCGAAGGATGTACGGAGGGCTGTTGTCACCAACCCTCTTGCTGAGTTCAGCAAATGGCAGATGGCGTGGAAGGTCGACGACTGAATGGACTTTATAGGAGGCGAGATTAGTAACGACGAGGGGTGGAGTGATGCGCGGAGGCAGCCGTTACATGCGAGGGGAGGAGTGAGGCTCGGAGACATTACGACGACGACTAACGAGGGGAGGCGACATGAGAGAAATGGCTGGAGGAGGAAGAGACCACATGTCACTGTTGGCACGAAATCTCGAGGATCGGAAAATTAATGGTAAACAGTCGTGTCGTCGCTGTTATCCCCAAAATCCCAGGACAAACAAATAATTTTTTTATTTCTTTTTTCTACTAATTAACCTGTATAGCGGACATGGTCGAATTCTGGGAGGCTACAAATCCTGAAGGTTATTCAATTAATCGAAAATCAATTAAGAGAAAACAAGAATCTCAAAGAACAACTATCCTTGGTTTTGTGATTTTTTATCTTTTTATTTTTTTAATTTTCAAAAATAGCACGAAGCAATATTCACAAGATCAAAAATACACACACCAACACTTTTTTGTAATTTTTCAATTTATCAAGTGTGCTCAGAAAAATCCAAAGAAAATATTTTTGGTTTTTAAATGTGTTGAAATATTTTTGAGAATTTTTGTGGAATTTTCAGATGTTTTTGTGTTTTTCTAAAAATCAAACAGTAAGAAAATACGAAAATGTGCACAGCCTGGAGTAATTTGCAACTTAAAAATATTTTAAGTGCCCAAAACTCTGACAATTATTTTCATGGCAAACTATAGGCAAATATCTATGATCAGAAACTGAAATCCAAATTTTCTAGATTTCTCTAGAATTTTCTACAATTTTTTAAGAATTTTCGTTTTTCACCATTTTTGGGGGTTTTATAAAGAATCAATGCGTGAAAATTGGTCAGAAACTAAAAGACAATGAAATGAAACCACTCTATTTGTTTTGGAATTTTCGAAGATATTTTCGAATTTTTATGAATTTTTCAATTTCATACAGGGAAAAATGACATATTTTTTATTTTTTTAATAAAAATAAATGAAGACAAAATGCAATAGAAATTTTATACTAGATGGATATGCACATCAGGACCATAGCATAATTTTTGCAAGATTTTTACAAAACAAATAATATTTATTTCAAGAAAATATCATGCGAATATAAAGTCTGGAATTGAGGACTCGAATATAATTATTTAAAAGTATTGGACTGAACATAAATATATATATGAAAGACAGTTCAATCAGAAATTACCCAAATAGCATGTGTGGTGCAAGTGACCCTCAATTCAGAGCAGGGTTTCTTTGACATTTCCGAAACCTACAGGGACTTTCGATGCAATTTACCCAATTATTTTTCAAAACACCTTCTAGGGTTCCCTGTTTGTATCTCTTCCTGCAAGAATCCAAATGGAAGGGACGCCGCCAACTTTGGGAGGAGGAGCTCAGAAGACGATGGGGGTTGCCGCGGCTGGAATTGTGCGCTTCAAAGCGATGCTGCGGAGATCAATGGGGCGAGCGACGGTCGGCGTAGGTTGCCGCAGCTTGGATCACGCAGAGGAGGAGCTCGGCACGCCTGGCGGACGTTGCGTACCGTGGGGGCGGTATAGCACACTGCTACGCGCGCAGAGGTCGGGGATGACGGAGGCGGGGCTTCAGGCGACAGAAGCTGGGCTGCGGGGCGGCGCGGACGCTGCGGTTGGAGATGAGCGAGGCCGAGGAAGAAGGGGGCGGCGACGCCTGGAGGGCAACCACCTCCCTTTTTTTGCTTTTTTTTGTTTTTTATAATTTTTTTTGTCATTTTTTTATTGTTTATGTTGTAAACAGAAAAGGAAAAAACTTTTTTATTTTTTATTGTAAATCTGAAAATATAGAAAAAAACAAAAATTGAGAAATGTTTTTTATTATTTTTTTATTTTGATTCTCCTACAAAACAAAGGTTAGAGAAGAAAAAACAATTATATTGATTCTTTAATATTTTTTATTTATTTACAAATAGGAATATGAACAGGGATCCGACGGAAATGAAAGGATCGAATCCGATTCTCCGACCATCGTTCGTGGTCAGAGTTGATAGATCGTGGGAAGTAGAATTTGAAGGCGGAGAGATCAAGAGAATGAGATGAAAAATCGAGTTGGTGGTGGATCAAAAACGTGACAGATTTTTTAATAATATAGAAAAACAAAATGGCAATGAATAAAAAATACGATGAAGTAAACAGTGATTAACCTAGATAAAAATAAGAAAAATGTGCATCTTACCTTAGGAGCGGAAATGAACCGTGATCGCCTCGACAAGGCCGACTCGCTTTCACCGGACGGATTGGAGACTAGGCAACTTTCTCGACGAATTTTTTTCTCGGAGATCGGGCTCCTCTCTCTTAAGATTGATCAAGTTGGAATGAGGGAGAAGGAGCCATATAAATAGAAACGATAGAATGAAATTTGAATTTTTGAATTTTTTTGGATAAAGTGATAAGAGAAATAAAAATTGAAATGAATTTTTGAATTTTTTTGGTGGAAGAGATAATAGAGATGAAATAAGAAATGAGATAAAATAAAAGAGAGATAAAACTATTTACAAAATTAAATAAATTTTTTTGAATTTTCGTCACTTTATTTATTTGAATTAAAAAAAATGTTTTTTATGGTGGTTAATTAAAAATAACAACTATATCCATATACCTTATACATATATGACATTACATACAAGGGTAAATGAGGAAATTAGCCTTTTTTGTTTTAAGAATTTTATTATATTTTTATTTTTATTTTAAATAATTAGTAAAAATATTTACAAATATATACAAATACAATATGCACGAAATGCATGGGAAAATTGCACAAACCACCCCGAAAAACTAACTTCTTACTGGTAACTCCAAAAATTATGAAATCACAACCATGAAGAATAATTTAGAATCCAATGGAAGTGATATTGGTTCAATTTGAGTTCATATGGATATGGATTTGATCTTTCAATTAGTGCTTAGTGGTTTTTTCCAAGTGTGGCTACTTTTATTCTGTACATGATTTAATTGTGCAATTATTTTTATTAATCAGGACACATTTTTATTTACAACTTTGATTTTGAAAGTTATTTGATTTGATGTCAATTAAAGCACAAATAAATTAGTGTTAGTTTTGTACAGATATACACAAAATAAGTGAGAAGTATTTACAACAACACACACATTTTTTTGATTATGTGCTTAAGGACCCTTATCTCATCCTACTTTATTCCTAGTCGATCAGGTCAAGTCATGACCTTCTCTCGGGGTTCGGGTCAGCTTGTATATAGTCTTCCTTTTTATTTTCTTTTCTTTATTTTTCCTTCATTTATTTATTTATGTATTTATTTATTTTAGTTTAAAATTAGTAAGAAGTGTACAATATTTACACAGATGCAAGTTCGTAAGAATATGGAATTAATGTTATATGCAGGTGTTTTATAAGGGATTTTAAGCTAAAATAAATGAATAAAGATGACGAATCGCAGATTCATCAGTCACTTGCTAGGCATATGACCTGGGGGCTGGAGAGAAGGAGAGGGGGAGCCATGTGGCATGCCCAAGGGCTACCACGTCACCCCAAAAAATTCAAAATTCAAAGACAAAAAAATTAGAAAATAGATAAAAGGAGACCTCGGCTAAAAATTATTCCTTTACGAAATTGTTTGTCTCAACAAGATCTACAACTTTTGTGAAGGATCCGGGAGCAAAAGAGGTCATTTGTGTGAAGTGGTATTTTTTGTGGTCTCCAAGTGTATAGGAAACCGACTTTTTGGAGTTTGTAATTTTTTTGGTGGCTTTAAAAGAGGATAAAAATTATATGGAAAATACGATAAAATATGAGAAAATTAATTACATACCAATCTATTTTTTAGATTTTTAATAAATAAGAAAATAAGGAAATAAAATATTCCTTTACGAAATTGTTTGTCTCAACAAGATTTACAACTTTTGTGAAGGATCCGGGAGCAAAAGAGGTCATTTGTGTGAAGTGGTATTTTTTGTGGTCTCTAAGTGTATAGGAAACCGACTTTTTGGAGTTTTATAATTTTTTTTGGTGGTTTAAAGAGAGGATAAAAATTATATGGAAAATACGATAAAATATGAGAAAATTAATTACATACCAATCTATTTTTTAGATTTTTAATAAATAAGAAAATAAGGAAATAAAATAGAAGTACGAAACACGCAACTTTTGTACAGACTCACGACGTATACTTGGACTCAGTCGGTTTCTTTGATTTCGATCTTGATATAAATTTGAATTTTTGTGTCTATTATTAAAACTTTCATCAAAGAACACAAATGAAGAAGAAATAACTTTAAAAGGGTTAATTGTGTAAATAAAACTTTGGTCAAAAATAGCAAAAAGTTAAAAATGTGCAAAAGAGGCTCAAAACCCAACTTTCATATATGAGCTCCAAATTTTACGAAATTGGTCTTGTTTTGAAGGTATTTGAGAAAGGAGTAATTTAAAATTGAGTAAATCAAAATCAGACACTGTATGAGGAAATATGTACATTTTAGTCCTCAGATGTGAAATCGGACTCTGGTATCATTTGAAACTTATTTGAGTTAGTAATTTTTTGTATTTTTTACTTATTCTTGTTAGTAATATTTACACAATGGAGGTGGTTTGGGGTCAATTAGAGTTAGGATGAAATAACTAAAAATATGGGAAGTTAGCAGCTTTTCAGGGTTATTTTCACTTGAATTTTTAATGCAATTATGCATGATGAAATGCAAAAATTATTTACAAATGTGTGAATGCTAATGATGTTGTGTTGATGATTAAATACATGTGAATTTTGGGGAACAGAGCCTAATTGACCAATTTTAGCATGATGAATACGGGATTTATTAGTGACACACCCGCTGTGGTCAGTGTGGTGCACGTCAGTGGCTGGCAGTGATGCTACTCCATGAGGTGAGGTGTGCGGCTTGCGACTCGTGATGGAGACGACACGATAAAGCATAGATGGCAGTGGCGAGCTTGCTGCTACATGCCACACCCAATTTATTTTTAATTTTTTTGAACAATAGATGATTGTTTTCTTTTTTCTGTAAAATAGCAGCTGATCTCTCTCTTTTTTTATGCCTCCAATAAAGAAAATGACTCGAGCATGATGGCTCGTTCTGAAATAAAAAATAAAGAATGTGAGTGAAAATGGTTCCAGTGGTTTTGATAGAAGAGAACCGAATCTCCCTAGCTACCGTACACGATCGAAGGTGATAGATCACGTGAGGTAGAGCGTGAACATGTAGGGATCAAGAATGAGGCGGTGAGATCGAATCGAAATAACATTGATTAAGAACGATGATTAAGTATGCGAAAGTATGATCTAAAATTGAAAGTTGATACTTAAAATAAAACAGAAGTTGATCCTAAAATTACTTAATTAAAAGATAGAAAATGGATTGGATCAAACCAACTAAGATTGGATTAAAGCCGCGATGGCCTCGACGAGGACGGACTCACTATCACCGGACGGCTCGGAGGATGGGCACTTTTCTACAACGAGAATGTTCTTGGAGGTTAGGCTCCTCTCACCATTGGAATGAGGGAGGAGGATCCAAACAAATAGGGAAAATGAATATGAATTTCAAATTTTAAATGGAAAGAAAAAGAAGGAAGGACGTTAATGGTGGATTTAATAACATAAATAAATAAAATAATTTTCGAAATTATATCAATTAAAAATAACAAATACTAATAACTTAATGAGACACCTTAATGGTGCGTTAATTAAGGAATTAATTATTTTATATACGCATGAAATGGGGCGGGAGGGAGGAGGTTGCTTGTAGATGTGCGATCCACTGGGCAGGAGTTTCTAGAGGAGGGCGGGAGGAGGGGGTTTGCCTTATAAAGGTCTACGAAGGGTGGGTAGCCTGCAGGGCAGCAACAGGGGGGTCTAGCTTACAGAGGATGGGTGGGGGAGTGGGGTTTGCCTTGCAGAGATCGATGGGAGGGAGAGAGAGAGTGGGGTGCTTGCAGGGAATTGACGGGGGGAAGGGGGGGGGGGGTGCTGGCTTGCAAAGGAGGGGCGGGGGGAGGGGGTTTGCCTTGTAGAGGTCGATGAGAGGGAGAGGGAGGGCGGGGAGCTTGCAGGGAATCAGAAGGGACGAGAGGGGGTCTTCCGTTGGTCGATGCTTGGGGGGAGGGGGTCGACAGGGGGTCCTCACGGAGCTTCCAGGCAGTTTGCAGGTAGAGTGGTCAGAGTGGGGGGGGGGGAGGTGCGCAAACGGCGTGAGGCAGAGGCTCTTGCATAGTGGAGGACCCTCACTACGCTCTGGATGGTGACGGCCGCCAGCCCCTCCAAAGTGATGTAGAGAGAAAACCATGGCATGATTTGAAAATTAGAATGAGTATTAGGGGCAACTTTGTATTTTTTTAACGGAAATCATCAAATATACAGGCATCTCAAACGGAACATAACACATGCTTATGTCATGTAAGAGTTAAGCATTACTCAGGGTTTCTCATGTAATTCATGATTATGTAGGGTTATGAATGCTATTACGAAATTACTCAGGGTTATGGGTGTAAAAATCCCTAATATATACATGTGGTATATTATATACATAGTTAAATAAGAAAATTATGTTATTTTATATTTTGAAATTTTTTTATTATAAATGATTATTAAAAATATTTACAATTATTTACAAATACAATATGTAAAAAAATTAAGTATGGATAAATATATAATAAAAAAATTATAAAATTGCAAAAACTACCCTAAAAAATCGTCTTTCAAATCATAATTCCAAAAATTACGAAACCACTACCATTTTAAAGATAATTTAATTTAGAATATGTGGGATGATTCAATCTGAGTTCAATGGAGGCCAGAATTGGTCCTTCAAATATTACTTTACAGCTTTTTCCGAATATGGTTGTTTTTATTTTATACAAGATTTTATTTTGCAATTATTTTATTATTTAGAAAATATGTTTATTTGCAACTTCTGTTTATAAAATTATTTAATTTGAGGTCAATTTATGAACAAATAAAATAATGTAAGTTTTATAGAAATATAAAGAGAATAAATTCAAAATATGAAAAGTATTTACATATATATATATATATATTGGATTTTCTGGTTAAAGACCCTATCCCCCCTACTTTCTTCCTGGTCGATAAAGTCAAGTCTTGGCCTCTTCTCGGGGTTCGGGTGGGCATGTATCTATTACATATATACGGTCTTTTTATTTTCTTTATTTTTTCTTTATTTATTTTAGGTTAAAATATTAATAAATGTATAAATATTTACATACAGATGCATGTTAGTAAGAATATGAATTTATTAATACATACAAGTATTTATAAGGGATTTTATGCTAAAATAAATGAATAAAGATGATGAAATGCATATTCATCCCCACAAGCTTTACCTTTGCTAGTGAATAAAATAAAAAAAAGGAAAAATAAAAAAATTAGGATAATATGGAGTTTTAAATTTATCTTCATTAAGTTGCAGTATGGAGCTCTGTCAAACCTTTGGATTATTAGTATGGCGGAACCTTAATGGGAAATGGATTTAAAACCTAACAGCCTTCAAGTTCCAAAAGACTCCTATTCAGGTTGCCCAAATAGTCAGCTCAGAACAAGTCTATATACATAAATTCTTCTGACTATGAATCTTTACTTGTACGGTATAAGTGAAATATAGCTTCCCATCTCAAAAGTAGCAAAGAAACAAGCTCTCTCAACAAGGTAACTCTAGTCCCCGGTCTAACAACTCTTTCCTCGAGGAGCGAGGATATTACTTTCTAAGTTCAATGATGAATCCACATTTCATCATCTTTATTCTATAATTTGGGCCTCAAAAGCCCTAGCAAATGCATGTAAATACCCTTTATTCCTGCATTTTAGCATTCATGCATGTGTACGTAAATAGTGTACAAAATGCAGTTTTTAAAGGCAAAATTATAGAATAAAGAAAATAAAAGAAAAAGAATAAATTATTGTAAATATTTTATGACCCTAAACCCCGAGACCTAGGCATCTAGATGAATAGGTCGACAAGGAATAAAGTAGGGGGAGATAAGGGCCAAAATTCAATAAAAATACCTTTTATTTAATTCATTCTTTATTCATTTTGGGACCTATTTTTAGTTTCACTTTTTATACCTTAAATAAAGAAACTTTGTACATGAAATTTGTAAATAATTAAATATAGAAAAATACAAAATTGATTTCATACAAAAAATAATGTACAGATAAAAAGTTATGATCTAAATAAGTTTCCAAAATCCCAACTTCCCAAATTTGTATCTCTCAAATAAAAACTCGAAATGCATCAAAATCACCTTTATTTGTGTATAACTTTTAAAAAACTATTTAATGAAGGTGGTTTCATATTTTGCGGAGCTATGGTTTGAAAGTTAGGTTTTGGACCCCTATTTTATACTTGTACCAATTAAAATATTCATTTTATTCATTATTCATTATTTTTATAATTGTGAAAATATTATTTATAATATATGTGTATAGTAAAATAGGAATAAAAACACAAAGAAAGCATAAAAATAAAATACTCATATATCATACATAGATGAATTACATATGTCTACACCTATGTAGACTATATATATTTATTTATTTACATGTACATAATACATCAGAAAAATAAAATAAAAATATCTTTAAGTGTATAAAAATAAGTTATAAATTTATAAAATAATAAATAAAATTAATAAAATTAAATATACAAAATAAAAATAAAGTATTAATATATACATAAATATACGTGTATATAAGCAATAAAAGGGAACTTGTATTTTTATATCTCAAAAAAATAAATAAAAATCATAATAAAATAGGTTACAAAATAATAAACATTTTTTGTTTGATAATAAAAAATCAATAAATTTATTTACTATTTTAAAATGAATTAACAACTAATTTTTCCAGAGTTTTTCCTGGTTGGTCCACGTGGACCAACCAGGAGGGTCCGAGAGTTAACCTCAACCAACTCTCTGACCCGCCCCATGTTCCCCCTAGCAAACCTCATCTTTTGCCTTCTTCGCAGATTTTTCGAGGAGACATCTTGCACCATTTCACATAACTCTCTTCTTGACTTTTCTTCCTTGGATATTGTTGATTCACGTCCAGTGATTTCCTTGGGCAGTGGATCATCGATCCACCCGCTACTCCTCGATTCCCCAGCCGCTCGTCAACCCTTCATATATGGACCTTCGATTTTCGATTCAATTTCAGAACCCCATTTTGTCATGTTCTTCTCCCCCTTTCTTGCGCTCCGGCTAGCTGGTGGTGACAGATCCAGCTCTTGCCAACTTGGGCGGAGTTTTGACGCGGTATTGGGCGAGTTCCACCACCTCCGGCGAGCTCCGCAGTTGAAGTTCTTCCTCAGGTGACGCACACCTTCGAGGCCCATTCTTTTCTGCATTTTTCTTGCATTTTTAGTTTTCAGTAGTCGTTGGAATCATCTCTCATAGTTCGCCTCGTGTTTCGACTATTCGATCGCCCCATTCGACCCCTCGTTGGAGCGAGCTCCGGCGAGTTTCCATTTCCCCTCCCACGCTGCCATTGCATCATCGCAGAGTCAAGGCACTTTGCCCTCGACCCTCTCACCCTTTTTGCATGTCCAGATACGTCAAGGAGACCTTGGGGCTCGTTTTGGACCCTCGACGAGGTTCTTGGAGCCTCCCAGATCTGCAGCACCCTAGCGAGAGCTCCGGTCGATACCAGAGAATTTTGGAGTTACTAGGATCAAGAGGAGGACCCCAGGAGGCCGCCCAACCAATTTGGGAGCTCAGAGAAATGTCAGAGGCCGAGATCGAGGGTGGGGAAAGTCGCTTAGCCAGCAAGTCTTCCCTATTCTTCGTCCTAGGATATCCGCCATTGGATCAAGGTCGGAGTTCAAATCATATAATCGCCGTTAGATCTTCACGTGCCCCCACCGTTCGATCAACCCTTGGAGATCTAATCATAGCCATCGAAGCCGAACCGTCATCAGGCGTCCAGATCGCAACACATGGCAAGTGGAAGCGCATCCGCCGTCGGATATGCAGGTGTTGGGTATTTTGCACCTACACCCTCGCCATTTTGTGTATTTATTTATTAGTCAGAAACTTTCATTTGTAGTTTAACATTTTGTGTAATATTTTCATAGAAACCCCCATACTTTTCATATTTACACTTGGGTCCTCGACCACAGCACCTCACGTGCTTGTACGCGTGAGGGGGTGGGGTATTTTGCGTGGGGACCCTCGTTATTTGTTGTATTTCATTTCGGTCCATAAACTTTCAGAACCAGTATAATATTTTTGGAAAATATGTAATCCAGCCCTGAGATTTCTGTTATTTGCTATTAGGTCCCTGCAAGTCACGTGCCTCGTGCATGTGGGGTGTGGAACTTTCACACTTTTAGCCCTGTGGTTCTTGGATTTAACATTTGATACACAAATTTTTTTATATTTTTATTTTTGTGGGAAAAATGCATCTGTACCCCTGGTTTCTGGACATTTGCAAAAATGCCCTTGCTAATAGCATAGTTTCTCTTTGTTGTCTCTAATTATTTCATGCATCTATAAACCCTAAAAATTCACAAAAAATATCATTATGTGTCTGTTGCACTCTATCCGCCATATTTTTAATTTGCATTTTATTATTTATAAAAATTCAAAAGCATGCATTTTCTACACTGTTTGCACTAGAAAATACATAACAATTGCAAAAGTTTTTTTAAAATTCCAAAAAAATTACATCTTTTTTGTCTCTGTGTGTTTTAACTTTAGACCAAAAATCACTAAAAAATTCAAAAGAAAACTCCTAAAAATAGCAAAACCCCAAAAACCTTCATAAAAATCTTAAAAATTCCAAATAAAATCCTAAAATTATAATTTTTGTCTCTAAATTTTCTCTGTTTTATTAACTTCAATTTAAAATTAATTTAAGGAATTTTGGACTCTTTTCGATATTTTTCATCCTCATTTTAGTTTCAGCCTTCAATTTTGTTCACTGTTTTTAGTATTTTTTACTTTAAAAATACCAAATAATTAGGAAAAAAATGGAAAAATCACAAATACATTATTAAAAGACAAAAAGAACAAAAATATTTTATTTCCTAGATTTTGAGTATTTTTACCTATATTTCCCTCTCTTATCTCTCTTATGCATGTACATCCTATATAGTTTTATATCCTTATCAAAAGAAAAAGAAAAGATAAAAATATAAAATATAAAAAGAAAATACAAAATCAGTAAAAAGAAAATCAAAATATAAAAATATAAAATTCAAAAAATATATGTATAAAAAATAAAAACCCACAAAAATAGCACACTTGCAGACATTTGATCACACTCATTCTTGAGCTTGCTTGTCGATCTATCCTGCTTGTTCCCTTTATTCGACACTCTGCACATACTTGCACCTATACACATCTTTGTTGTAGGGTTATAATAAATTTTAACTCCGCACATTTACTTTCATTGCTTGATTTATCTATTTGTGGGTTATTATTGATTGACCCAAGTTTCATGAGCGGTCGCCGCAATGACTTTGTCTCTGCCTTGTGTGAGACATATTTAGACCCTCGCAAAATCCATGTCATCAAATGGCGTCGTTGCTGGGGAGCAACAATGTATAGATCAGATTTTTGAGTGATTGATTGTGATTATTTATCTTCATTTTTTTATTTATTTCCTTTATTTTTGATATATATTGTTCATCTGTCTAATCCCTTCTCTCTATTGACTTTGTGCGAGGTACCGCGGATCGAGGAAGGCAAGTTTCCCTAGGTGCCTACGCACCCACGTGAAGCCGGCTTCAGCCTATTATCCCTGCATGGAGAAGATTTAGAGAGATTTTGTAGATTTAGCTCCATTTACTTTATTGCCTATACTTGTGTAATTTGAAGTGAGAGAGTGACTCATTAACTTGTAATATTCAGGACTTGGACACTTCTACACTTCACGAGGTCCATTGCCCGAGGGATTGTTTCCTTGTGGGCCTCGTCGGTTGTTTGCGGTTTTTCACAATTTTGTCAATTTTCACTATCTGCTTGATTCACGCAGATTTAGCCCCTAAATTTTGGAGTTTTTATTGATTGTGACGTAATTAGCTAAGGCCCTACACCTAATATCTTGCATGTTGATGACACGCCTGATCACTCGGGTAAAAAGGTCGTCAAGGGTTGTTGCGACCCAATCACCAAGCGGTGTCGATCAAGAAAAAGAGACCACCAAATTGGATAAAATCAAATAAGCACAAATAGCGGTCTTGCTATTATTTTAACCTGGTATAGCGACCAGGGTCGAATGGCCTTGCGGCCTACGAAGTAGTCTAAAGAATCGAAAAGTACAAGGAAACTATTTTTGGTGGATTTTTAATTTTTATAATTTTTTTGGATTTTTGGTTAATTAAGAGAATGAAGAAAACAAGAAAATATGCCAATTCAAGCAATTATTTAATGCATCAAGAATCATTCAAAAATTCAAATAAAAATATTTTTATGTATTTTATGTTTTTTACTGTTTTTAGTGAATTTTTGGTATTTTTCTGATTTTTATGTAATTTTCTAAAAATCAAACAATGCAAGAAATAAAGGTACTGTCCAGCCGAGCTTGAGGGACTTGGATAAAATATCTAAAAGCCCCTAAAAAGCTTGGAGGTAATTTTCCTGTATAGAGAAAGAAACAAGGAAAATTTAGGCACAGAAATTATTATTTTTGGATTTTTAAATTATTTATTAGAATTTTTATGAGGCTTTTAGTGTTTGTAATTTTTATGAGTTTTATATAGTGAAAAATGACCAAAATTGGTCAAAAAATTAAGCAAGACAAATTAAACAGTAGCTAATTTTTTTATAATTTTAAGAGGTATTTTAATATTTTTTGTGAATTTTTAAATCAGACAGTGAAGAAAATACATGTTTTTGAATTTTTAAAAATAGCATATGAAATCAAAAAAGTCCCCAAAGATTCTAGAAAATGTTACAACATGGCAGGAGCCATGTACCCAATTTTCATCAAATTTGGAGTAAGTTTGATATTTTATTCAAAATAAAAACCAAGGTGTTGTGCACAAGGACCTAACTGCAAATAATATAAAGCTCCGGGCCCCTTGGATAACAGGCTTGAAAAGTATAGGGTAAGGAATGTAAAATACCCCCCGGGCCACGCACGATACACGTGACTCAGGCCTGGGGGGACCTAATTGTCATTCCTATTAATAAAAATACAAAGCGCAACAAGCCAAAAACGCAGGGCCAATATTGCAAAAACACCAAATATTCACGTGTCGACGCAGGTGTTCACAACTGGCAGGGGTATAAATGCAAATCAGATAAACAGTAGGGTCCTTAGTGCAATTTTTACAAAAATAAAAGAACTACACTACGTATTTACAGGACTAGAACATAAATGCGGAAACTGGAGGGGCCTAAGAGTAAATACCCGGTTATTAAATGTCGATGGATGCAGTGACACCACGTAGCAGAGCCAATGGGTGAGAATAAAGGCGCCTTTAACCAAGAAGCGCAGGCCTGATCGAACGGATGAGGGTCCACCATGTGGCAGATCTGACGGTCCACGTACGCTGTGGCGAAACCCTTGGTGAATCGACGGCTGAGAAGACGACGCGTAGAGATCGGACGGCTCTGAATCACGGGCGACTCTTCATCTGATCGTGCGGCTCTGATCGGTCCTCAGAAAGATCGGGCGGTGGCGAAGCTCCTCAAATGGACGGTGGAGATTGAAACTGGAGCGCTGAGGATGATCTGACGGTCTGCGAAGGTCCTGGAAGAACTGTCGGCCGGCGAGCTTTGCCGTCCCGATGCACGTACGGTGGGCCTCCCCTGTTGCTCCTGAAGTGCGAAAAGGCTCCGCCGTGAAGCTCTGCAACTGATGAGATGCTCCGATGAAGGCGGGGAGCTCTGGCGAGCTCCGGCGACGATGAACACTTGGAGCTCCTGTGCTATGAAGTCCCGACCTCCAGATGAGGTCGAAACGGCCTGATAGCTGCACAAGAAGAAAGATGGGTCGAGGGCAAACTGCCTCGACCCGTTAGCGTGCAAGAACGGTGAAGGATGCGTCGGTGTGGCGGCCCTCCGGCGAGCGGTGGAGGTGGAGGGCCGATATCCCTGCTCCGGGGCGAGTCAGGGGGGATGGAAGGTCGGAGAAGGTGGAGAGGAAACTCGTGAAGGTGATGGCGGTGTCGGATGGGCAAGTGGATGGACGGAGACGAAGGGCGGAGGCGGCGGAGCTACTACTACCGGAATCTAAAAACTCAAAGCTAAGCTAATCTAAAGGCTACGAAGGCTACCTGGCGGAGGCTTTCGACTAGGCTGAAGCTCAGGAGCTTCTGGGTCATTGCCTGCAAGGGGGCGTCGTCTCCCCGAGGCCGGGCGCGCTCGCGACGGCGCACGACGGCAGAGCCACCGGATCAGTGGCTTCCAGAGGTGCTCGAGCCTCACTTCTACTCCGGCAGGCGCGTCTGTCACTCAGGCTCACCAGAGGAGCTCCTTGGCTGCGAGTAGAAGGTCCAAAGATGCAGGAATAGGTCGTCGGATACGATACTTTATATGTCCAGGGGTCCGAGAAGGGATGAATCGGGCGAGCTGCATGCATCTCGGATCCCTCATACCCACCCCGGGCGAGGATCTGGGATGATCAAGGAACAATTGGGGCCCGGGGTTAGGGTGATTGGTTGTCGGATCGAGTAGGAAATAATTGGAGAAGTCGAGTCGGTCATCAGATCCGCAAGGGAAGAGGGTCCGCGGGGGATGTTGACCGGGGTCAACAAACCCCCGTGGACCAATCAGAATCCACCACATCAGAATTATTTGATTAATTATTTTAACATAGTAAATGACCGAATTAAGAAAAACTTAAAACATGAAAAATATTTATTTTTTTCTATTTTTTGTGATTTTAGTTAATTTTTCAAAATAAAAATAAGGTATTTACATATATAGCTATATATAGGTATATATACAATATGTCTTTTTAATTTTTGATTTTTAATTTGTTATTTTTGTGCATTTTTATTCCTATTTTATATTTTATTTATTTATAGTATAAAATTAGGAATAAAAGGGTATTTTTATTTTATTTTTATTATTTATATACAATAGTGAAATAAATAGATATATACATCTATGTACATGGTATATTTACAATATTATTTTTTATTTTTAGTTTTGTTCATTTTATTTTGTTTTTGTTGTTTTTATTTTATTTATTTACACCATAAAAGATAGAATATTTACAAAATTTTTGGGATTTTAATTTATTTATTTATAGGGTTAAATAAATATGGATGTGGTAATATGTACATGATGAATATATACACAAGTGACTCTTTTTATTTTCTTTTCAATTTTTTTCTATTTTTGTTTTGATTTTTATAATTATAAGTATATACAATATATACAAGCCACTTTTATTCTATTTTTAGAGGAAAATATATTTATTATATTTACAAAAATATTTACACACATGAGCCCCTATCTCCCTCTACTTTGGCTTTTATGCGGTCAGGCCCATGCTGAGCCCTCCCTTGGGATTAGGTCGCTCAATATTTATTCTAAATATTTCCCTCTTTTTCTTTTTAATCTTTATTCTTTTATTTTTGCACAAAAACATGCTAATTATTGCTTTTTACACAATGCATGCTTTTGGTAATTACTGGTATTTACAAATATATACATGCATTTGCAAAGGTTTTTTGTAGCTAAAATATAAGAATAAAGAGTGATGAATGAGTATTCATCACCCCCTATACTTAACTTTGCTAGTCCCTTAGCAAACACTTATTGAAAAAGAAGTGAAAAAGAAAGAAAGAAAAAGTAAAAGAGGAGAATGTACATGGATCAAAGTTGAATATTAAACTTTCCTTCATTAAATTGAATTATGGAGCTCGATCAGATCTTTGGATTATTAATGTGTCGGAACCTTATTTGGACTTAAGCTTAAAACTCAACAGCCTCTAAGTTCCACCAATCTATGGACAAGACTCCTCAATAAACCAGATCAGAACAAGTCTACATACACAAACTCTAATGACCATGAATCTTTCCATGCAGTGTAAGTGATATGTAGCTCCCCACCTCAGAAGTAACAAAGAAACAACCTCCCCCAACCTGGTAACTCTAATGCCTCGGTCTAGCAACTCTTTCCTCGAGAAGCGGGGTATTCCCTTCTAAGTTCAAGTGCAAGCAACTCAAGAAGAGGGGGAATAAGAGGTATAGAATTTTGGGAGCTCAACCAGTGTAGCTAAGTCTCCCGTTGCAAGCTTCATGAGATGTAACATGGATACCATAAGCTTTTGCTTTATTTAACTATATACACTCCGGTGGGGTTATTAAATTTTCAATCCGAACCACCACTTTTTTGGAGTTCTTTTTGCATTTTTTTCAAGTGCATCTGTACAACATATCTACATGGTGCAGCATATATACAAGAAATTTTCCTCTTGAGCCAGTAGACTATCCCTCTTTTGAAGCTTTATTGCAACCCACGGCTTCTGTCTTTAGCCTTCATCACCACTATACCAAGTTGAGACGCACTTCCTTCACTAGAAGAAGAAGAGAGGTTCCGCCTAGAAGTACTACCCTCATATGCTACCCCAAGCCAAAGGAAACTGCCTCCTCACCACCTCATCCGTGGAGAGCTATGTGTAAAGTGCTGGTGCAAGTCAAGCCATTGTCTCTAAGAGTCATGCGTGTGTTGTTAAGTGCTCTACTTAGGCTCATCAAGATGACATATGCTCATAGCCTAGTGGACTCAAAGAATTAAGTCCTTATGGACCTGAAAAGCCTTAACCCTAAGCCCTATAAGGTTCCTCTTAGAATTAGGTGGATTAAGATCTTAATCAAGCTCCATTTCCCAATTTAATTCCAAGCTAGTTTAAATGTCAACTATGATCCAGGAAAAACTATACAAATATTTGCAAAGATGCTATTTACACCAATTTTACAAGCATGCAAAATTTTTGCAAAATGTTTTGAAATCATGAATGGATGAATGCATGAAATGCAAGTTTTGCAAAAGTATTTACACACATTTACACAAGATTTTTGCAAACTTTTGATTTTCAAAACATTTTGGAAAAATTTTGTACTATATACATAATTTTGATAAGAAAATATTTCACAAACTTTACACAAAAGATTTTTGAAAATATTTTTACAAAAAATAATTTTGTACACTAGCTATGTATGTGCAATAAAAGAATGATTATTTACAGGAAAAATTTTTAATTTTTGTGGTTTTTAGCCATTTTATTTATTAACACACTCACACAAAGTACGAGTTATGGCTAAAGTATATATGAAATATATACACACCCCCACCTATACTTAGCTCGAACGATGTCCTCAGAGTGATCAAGAGCGATGAAGAAGACATAACTCGTGCTTAGTAAAGGGAAGTGAAAAGGAATGGCTAGATACAGAGATGAATGAATGAATAGAATGAAGAGAACTCGGTGGTTTCCCCCTATACTTAGGATCAAATAATACTAAGTATAGAAAGCTGTACATGAAGGGAAATCCGAGTGAAGGATGTACAGAGTCTACCCCCCTATACTTAGGGTAAAATATCCCTAAGTATAGGCAGCAAAACAGGGGTAGAAAGACATGAAGAAAATTGACAAATATATACAAGGTGGAGGGGGCATCACTCCCCCTATACTTAAGGTGAAGAACCTTAAGTATAGGCAACACAACAGAAGTGATGAAACAGAACGAAGAACAACCTGGTGTTTCCACCCCCCCAATACTTAGGATGAGGAATATCCTAAGTATAGCAAAGATAATCCTAAGCGAGACCTGGGGTGAAAACAAGAACGGAAGAAAGAAAGATCAAAGTAAGACGATCACGTATATACAAAAGAGTACAATGTTGAGGTGCCTCTCAACAAGCGCTAGTTTTTACGCCCCTAGCTGGGCGCAAAGATTAGGATAACGCAGTGTCCAGGTTCAGTATGGCATCAGTAAGGCGAATACTGTACTGTCGTTACAGTCTCGGTATGAGAACAACAATGAACTCAACAGTGTAAACGAAGACACCCAGGTATGCAATTAAGCGGGTGTCTGCTACCGGCCAAGGATATGGAAATAAGTGATCGGGATCGGGTAGCACAAAAAAAATTGTCGACTCTGGATCAGATTGGAGTGAAATTGTGGAGCCGAAGAAATCAAACGTGGAGAAGGATGGATCAGTAAGAGAATCCTCCACGTCAATCAATGTCTCAAATAGGTGTGGGCAATCAAGATCAGGAGACTCTCTAACAAGACAGATACTCGATGAATGGAATAGAATCAGATCAGGCAGATTATCGAATATCTCCAGGATGGGCTCATCCTCGCGAGGGTCGTCGAGGTGAGAAGAGTCAGAGTCAGAATGATCTAAAGACTCGATTTCGTGCTCCGCCAAATCAGAAACACTCTCAGAAGGTGAAACTGAGTACTCATCGAGTGTGGCATCCTCCCGCAGATAACCCTCGGGGAGAGATGCAAGATCAGAGGTGAATATGAGAGGATCAGGATCTAGAAGGGCATCTGCACTGCTGTGACATATCCACTCGGTGCACCAGGCTGCATCATCATCGGAAGTGTAGGTGTCGGCAATCTGGAAGCAGGAGAAGGTACTTGTCAGCACCGCTGAGGCTGGCAAAATGTTTGTGGCTGATCCTCGCTCTGCGGCTATGCTGGCTGCCAACTGGTCCTCAGCTGAAGTGTCTGTCTCGTCAGAGTGGAGGACAAAAGGCTTAAAGACGGGATTCTATGTGTCTGTACTCTCAAAGTGGTGTCACTCATCGAGCTGTGGCTGCTGGGCTGAGTCCTGGTAGTTGTCTGTATCCAAGAAGTATCTCTGCAGAAAGGAAGCTGAGTCCTCCGGGACTGGAATCTGAAGTGTCTGAGACAATGGCTGTAGTAGCGGGGGCTCCTCCGATTCCTGGAATATCAAAAGATTTGATATCCAAGACTCGTTGATTGGAAACTCTGGGGCTGCCTCGAACTCCAGCTGTAAAAACAACGGGAACTCGAGAAGACTCTGGGTCCGAACCTCTGCTATCGCAGTCATCTCCTCTGTCAGTGGCGCTGTCTGCTCCAAGTCCTTGTGCTGGTGTGTAGAAGCTGACTCATCATGTAAAGTGACACACCACACTGGTACAACATCGTCCACATGTGTTGTCCCGACTACGACATCTTGTGAAGAAGATCTCTGTGAAAGTAAACTCGAGATGGTGTCCAGCAAGTAAAGGTCGGAACTACGGTGTGAACCGCCATATGTGGTAATCACCAGTGCTATCTGCTCCGCGGTCATTCCCCGCAAGGAGATCTCAATCAAGTCTGTCAGTGGAAGTCCATGGTCAGGAAATCTCCTCAAGAGGTCAAGAAACCTCGGCCATGCCTCGTGTAATGTCTCCTGGGGGTCTACTGAGAAGTCGGTGATCAAAGACCGCATGAAATCTGCTCTACGTGGAGGGAAGTATCTCTGTAGAAACTCTTGGCGTAGCTCTCCCCACGTCTCGAATGTCCTCCCCAATCGGCGATGCCATCTCATGGCTCTGTCGTGAAGTGTGAATGGGAAGGTCCTCGTCATCAGCTCCTCTGCGGTAATATCTGAATATCTTTGTGCTCTACAAAACTCCTCGAATGCGGACAGGTGAAGATACGGCTCCTCGTGCGCCTCTCTTGCAAATGTCAGCAGTCGCTGAATGCAATCCAAATCCAAGACGAATGGACCAAGTGTAGAAGCTGACTCAGCTCCCTGGGCTCTGTGCTCCTCCATCCTTCTAGAGTAGGATATGTCTACTGCTCTCCACTGCTCTCTCTGGTCACCAACGGAGTGCGCTCTCAACTCAGCAACAGCATCATCTGGGTCTCGCATCTGCTCTATCTGGTATCCTCGGACGTCTCGCACAGCATGCCCAGAGTAGTGAGATGAAAGGGAGAGAGGGAGCGGGAGGTTGGTCGGAGATCCGACCTCCCTAGAGGGTGGACTGGACTGATGGTCAGATAACGGAGGAGCCGTAAGAGTCGGCTCGAAAGAGAATCCATCATCCAGGGGTCAAGGAGAGGAAGAAGAATGAAGGGAGGGTGGTGGGAAACAGAAGAAGAGAAGAAGATGGGGAAAGACAGAAGGGATCCGGAAATCACACAAGATGAACAAGCAAACCCCCAATTCACCTACGCACACAGAGCTGAAGACCGAAAGGGATCGGCCAATTATCTTGTCGATTTTATTTTAGGTGATCATCCAGTCTATCAGAGCGATTACGTGAGGTAATAGGAATCCGATATCTCTCAACCGACTATCCCGTACCAAGGAGCCGGTAATCAGTCGAGAAAGATCGGATGGATCTATCCTAAGGTGCAGATCACTCTCTCGCTCATCCAAACCAAACAAGGAGGGGGTTACTCTCCCCAAGACAGATTTTCAGTGAAGTGTCTTTTAGGTCAAGTGTGATTAGTAGTCCCGATTTTATTGTTTTTGTTTTTAATCTTTTTCAATACAAAAAAAGGGCCTAACGAATTTTTCGGTTCTCCTGGTTATTAAGTCAAAAACAGGGGGAGAAGACGAAAAAGTCGATGCACGATAAATCAACGATGCATGCAAAGATAGAAATGCGTACCTGTCTCCAGCACTCTACATGCAATATGATCCGCGCAGAATTGAAAGACAAAAATAAAACAACCTAAATGGTGCAGGCGGAAAATCGAGTCCCTAAACAGCAGTGCTACCCGAAAGAACGGCTAACCGACCACCAGCCTCCAATCCAAAGAGTCCGATCTAGACCCACCCCTCCTCTTCTCGACAGGTCGAGTTCAGAAGTAGAGCTTAACGGGGCAGGCTCGCGGCGCGTAGGCTCGCAGGTGATGGAACGGTTATTTTATTATTTTTTTTATTTTTGGTCCAATTACCGATCTATAGGTGCAGGCAGATATATTAGGGTATTTGGATCCTAATTTTTTTTACGTCACAATCAAGCAAAAAATCCTACATCTAGGGGCTCGAAATTCCGCGTGAAACCGAAAAATGCAGGAAAGAAATAAAACCGCGAAGAAAACCACGTAAAAATCGAGGGGTCTCCCGAGCACACCGGTGCTCGGCAAAACAGACCCCAAGAGTCTAAGTGTCTGTCTGAGTGTCCTGTCCCTGTATTATTACAATAAAAGTTCAAATATTACAGGAAATGAAATCTAAGCTAGACTAATCTAAACTCGCGGCTATTCCGTGGCTTCCGCACTCCTGCTCGCTTCTCGCGTCCTCCGACGGCTCTGTAGAGAAGAGAGTTTCCTCTGACTCCCGCGGTTGCTCGGCTTCCGAAGAAAGCCGCCTCGGTCCTCAGGCCCTCGCAAGAAAACAAACAGAAAGTGATCAGACCAGATAAATGTATAAACAGGTCAGGAATATATATATATATACACAAAAATCTTTACAAAAAGCTACGAAAAGAAAACCGCAGGAAAAATCGAAACTGACTACTAAGCCGTGCTCCCCGGCAACGGCGCCATTCTGATGACACGCCTGATCACACGGGTAAAAAGGTCGTCAAGGGTCGTTGCGACCCAAGTCACCAAGCGGTGTCGATCAAGAAAAAGATACCACCAAATCGGATAAAATCAAATAAGCACAAATAGCGGTCTTGCTATTATTTTAACCTGGTATAGCGACCAAGGTCGAACACAAGGAGCACGTAATGGCCTTGCGGCCTACGAAGTAGTCTAAAGAATCGAAAAATACAAGGAAACTATTTTTGGTGGATTTTTAATTTTTATATTTTTTTTGGATTTTTGGTTAATTAAGAGAATGAAGAAAACAAGAAAATATGCCAATTCAAGCAATTATTTAATGCATCAAGAATCATTCAAAAATTCAAATAAAAATGTTTTTATGTATTTTATGTTTTTTACTATTTTTAGTGAATTTTTGGTATTTTCTCTGATTTTTATGTAATTTTCTAAAAATCAAACAATGCAAGAAAACAAAGGTATTGTCCAGCCGAGCTTCAGGGACTTAGATAAAATATCTAAAAGCCCCTAAAAAGCTTGGAGGTAATTTTCCTGTATATAGAAAGAAGCAAGGAAATTTTAGGCACAGAAATTATTATTTTTGGATTTTTAAATTATTTATTAGAATTTTTATGAGGCTTTTAGTGTTTTGTAATTTTTATGAGTTTTATATAGTGAAAAATGACCAAAATTGGTCAGAAAATCAAGCAAGACAAATTAAACAGTAGCTAATTTTTTTATAATTTTAAGAGGTGTTTTAATATTTTTTGTGAATTTTTAAATCAGACAGTGAAGAAAATGCAGGTTTTTGAATTTTTAAAAATAGCAAATGAAATCAAAAATGTCCCCAAAAATTCTAAAAAATTTTACAACATGGCAGGAGCCATGTATCCAATTTTCATTAAATTTGGAGTAAGTTTGATATTTTATTCAAAATAAAAACCAAGGTGCTGTGCACAGGGACCTAACTGCAAATAATATAAAGCTCCGGGCCCCTTGGATAACAGGCCTGAAAAGTATAGGGTAAGGAATGCAAAATACCCCCCGGGCCACGCACGATACACATGACTCAGGCCTGGGGGGGCCTAATTGTCATTCCTATTACTAAAAATACAAAGCGCAACAAGCCAAAAACGCAGGGCCAATATTGCAAAAACACCAAATATTCACGTGTCGACGTACGTGTTCACAACTGGCAGGGGTATAAATGCAAATCAGATAAACAGTAGGGTCCTTAGTGCAATTTTTACAAAATAAAAGAACTACACTACGTATTTACAGGACTAGAACATAAATGCGGAAACTGGAGGGGCCTAAGAGTAAATACCCCGTTATTAAATGTCGACGGATGCAGTGACGCCACGTAGCAGATCCAACGTCTGAGAATAAAGGCGCCTTTAACCAAGAAGCGCAGGCCTGATCGAACGGATGAGGGTCCACCACGTGGCAGATCTGACGGTCCACGTACGCTGTGGCGAAACCCTTGGCGAATCGACGGCTGAGAAGACGACCCGTGGAGATCGGACGACTCTGAATCACGGGCGACTCTTCATTTGATCGTGCGGCTCAGATTGGTCCTCAGAAAGATCGGGCGGTGGCGAAGCTCCTCAAATGGACGGTGGAGATAGAAACTGGAGCGCTGAGGATGATCTGACGGTCTGCGAAGGTCCTGGAAGAACTGTCGGTCGACGAGCTTCGTTGTCCCGGTGCACGTACGGTGGGCCTCCCCTGCTGCTCCTGAAGTGCGGAAAGGCTCCACCGTGAAGCTCCACAGCTGATAAGATGCTTCGATGAAGGCGGGGAGCTCTAGCGAGCTCCGGCGACGATGAACACCTGGAGCTCCTGTGCTCTGAAGTCCCGACCTCCAGATGAGGTCGAATCGGCCTGATAGCTGCACAAGAAGAAAGATGGGTCGAGGGCAAACTGCCTCGACCCGTTAGCGTGCAAGTACGGTGAAGGATGCGTCGGTGTGGCGGCCCTCCGGCGAGCGACGGAGGTGGAGGGTCGATATCCCTGCTCCGGGGCAAGTCAGGGGGGATGGAAGGTCGGAGAAGGTGGAGAGGAAACACGTGAAGGTGATGGCGGTGTCGGATGGGCAAGTGGATGGACGGAGACAAAGGGCGGAGGCGACGGAGCTACTGCTACCGGAATCTAAAAACTCGAAGCTAAGCTAATCTAAAGGCTACGAAGGCTACCTGGCGGAGGCTGTCGACTGGGCTGAAGCTCGGGGAGCTTCTGGGTCATTGCCTGCAAGGGGGCGTCGTCTCCCCGAGGCTGGGCGCGCTCGCGGCGGCGCACGGCGGCAGAGCCACCGGATCAGTGGCTTCGAGAGGTGCTCGAGCCTCACTTCTACTCCGGCAGGCGTGTCTGTCACTCAGGCTCACCAGAGGAGCTCCTTGGCTGCGAGTGGAAGGTCCAAAGATGCAGGAATAGGTCACCGGAGATGATACTTTATATGTCCAGGGGTCCGAGAAGGGATGAATCGGGCGAGCTGCATGCATCTCGGATCCCTCATACCCACCTCGGGCGAGGATCTGGGATGATCAAGGAACAATCGGGGCCCGGGGTTAGGGTGATTGGTTGTCGGATCGAGTGGGAAATAATTGGAGAAGTCGGGTCGGTCATCAGATCCGCAAGGGACGAGGGTCCGCGGGGGAAGTTGACCGGGGTCAACAAACCCCCGTGGACCAATCAGAATCCACCACGTCAGAATTATTTGATTAATTATTTTAACATAGTAAATGACCGAATTAAGAAAAACTTAAAACATGAAAAATATTTATTTTATTTTTTTCTATTTTTTTGTGATTTTTAATTAATTTTTCAAAATAAAAATAAGGTATTTACATATATAGTTATATATAGGTATATATACAATATGTCTTTTTAATTTTTGATTTTTAATTTGTTATTTTTGTGCATTTTTATTCCTATTTTATATTTTATTTATTTATAGTATAAAATTAGGAATAAAAGGGTATTTTTATTTTATTTTTATTATTTATATACAATAGTGAAATAAATAGATATATGCATCTATGTACATGGTATATTTACAATATTATTTTTGAATTTTAATTTTGTTCTTTTTATTTTGTTTTTGTTGTTTTTATTTTATTTATTACACCATAAAAGATAGAATATTTACAAAATTTTTGGGATTTTAATTTATTTATTTATAGGGTGAAATAAATATGGATGTGGTAATATGTACATGATGAATATATACACAAGTGACTCTTTTTATTTTCTTTTCAAATTTTTTCTATTTTTGTTTTGATTTTTATAATTATAAGTATATACAATATATACAAGCCACTTTTATTCTATTTTTAGAGGAAAATATATTTATTATATTTACAAAAATATTTACACACATGAGCCCCTATCTCCCTCTACTTTGGCTTTTATGCGGTCAGGCCCATGCTGAGCCCTCCCTTGGGATTAGGTCGCTCAATATTTATTCTAAATATTTCCCTCTTTTTCTTTTTGATCTTTATTCTTTTATTTTTGCACAAAAACATGCTAATTATTACTTTTTACACAATGCATGCTTTTGGTAATTATTGGTATTTACAAATATATACATGCATTTGCAAAGATTTTTTGTAGCTAAAATATAAGAATAAAGAGTGATGAATGAGTATTCATCACATATACCCATAGATCATAATTGGACTTAGCTAAAAAATTAATTGAGAAAGCTATTTGACTTGTACTAGAGACCACGTGTCGGGAGGGGTCGTATACAACACGTGCAGGATTCATTGTGGTGGACACCGATCAGCTCCCAAGACCAGACTCCGGTCTCTCTTCCTAGTCTAGCTACTTGTGATTCACGATTAATAGAAGTTGCTTATCTAGGGACGGTTTCCTCGTGTATCATATAGGTAGTTTATTTCCCGTCTTTAAATTTATGCGCAGATCACCCTGCATGTAGAGTGCAGGAGCAAGGTACGCATTTCTAGCTTCGCGTGCATCGTTGTGGTTGATCATGCATCGGCTTTTCCGACTTCCTCCCCATTTTTTGGAATCAAAATAACCAAGGAAATTGGAAATTTTGTTAGGCATTGCTTTTATTCAAAAAAATACCTAAAAAGAGATAACTAAAGAAAATTGGGAATGCTAATGCAAACTTGACCTTAAAACTCACCTCACCAAAAAAATTTGTCTTGGTGAGAGTAACCCCCTTATTGGTTGATTTATTTGCAGCGAGAGAGTGACCTGTACACTAGGCTAGAGCGACGCCCGAAATTCTAGTTGACTGCTGGTCTAGGTGACTCATTCTCTAGTGAGGATCTCTCCGGTAACCGGTAAAGCAGACCACGACATCCTTAACAGATTGAATTGATCAGGTAGCCGGTAAACGGTCCGCAATTCATACTGTCTTGGAAAGATCTCATTTGAGATTGGGACAGTCGGCTAGGAGAGTTGGGCTCCCAATCGCTCGCTTAATCACTCTAATAGATTGATTTATCACCTAAATAGAAATTGATAAGATAAATGACCGAACCTTTACGGTCATCAGCTCAGTGTTGTGTAGATGAATTGGAGGTTTGATTGCCAATCTTGTTTGCATTCCAGATCTGATTCGCCTACCTCCAGATAAAAATGATGGGAAGGAGATCCCTTAGGCCATGTCTGGTGGCACCGCTATCGAGCACTCCTCCCTTTTCATCTAGGTCGGCTTCGGGAGTTTACACCCACTCTGAGACTGAGTTCACGACCACCCTATTCCCCCTTGATCACCCTTCTTCTTCTATCAGTCCTATGGTGTCAGAGTATAGTGCAACAAAGATTTTTGGACATTTGACGGCACCTGAGATGGGTACCTTTGCCTTTGCAGAGACCCAAGACATGGCCAGCAGTGAGGGACGCCCAGATGAGAAGGGACAACCTTCATATGTTTATGATCAGACTGCCACCAACAATTCATTGCTAGCTTCCCTAGAGACTATGCAGAGACATATCAGAGATCATGGAGTTTTCATGGGTGATATCATGAGAGAGCTTGCGCAGATGCGAGCGGACAGAGGAGACAGATCTGAGGATGGTGAAGAGAGACCTGAAGGAGGAGGTGGAGCAGGAGGAGAACAATAATAGGAGGACCAACCGTCGAGGACTGTGAGACAGTTGCACAACCCTGGTGCAACTCTCACTTACCGATGGATCCAACTTCCTCCCATTGTCGGGAACTTTGAGCTTCGCCCCCAGACTATCCAGTTGTTGCCCAAGTTTCATGGGTTGGCCACCGAGGATCCTCATCTCCATCTGCAGGAGTTTGAGATGATTTGCAGCACTGTCCACGACAGATTGGTGGACGAGGACACAATTAAGATGATTGCCTTCACGTTCTCATTAACTAACCGAGCAACCTATTGGCTGAAGCATCTTGGGAGTTATGTCACATCTTGGGAGCAACTCCAGACCGTGTACTTGAATAAGTACTACCCTCTCGGTCGGACCAATGTAGCACGAGCTATGATCAACAACTTCACCATGATCTCAAATGAACAGTTCCATGAGGCTTGGGATCGATTTAGAGAGCTCATTGACCAGTGTTCACATCACGACATATCAAAGCCCAACCTTGTTCAGAGATTCTTTTGTGGGATGACACCGGAGCTGCATGGGCTTGTGAATGCCTCTTGTGGTGCGTCCTATTTTTCCAAGGGTGAAGACGAGGTTTGGGCCATCTATGAATGGATGACAGAGAACTCGACAGTAATGGCCCAAGCCCGAGTCTACACGCCGCGGAAGGCCCCCCAAGGGGGAGGTTCATATCAGAGGATTGCACGTATCGATGCTGGTTCCCACACTCCGTCAGCAACAGTAGCTCAGGTTGAATCCACCGTAGCCGACATGGGGATCATCATCGAGAAGTTGGACTGCATCGAGATCCTTGAGAAGAAGCAGAGTCAAGGGCTTGCACAGATGGACCAGTTGACAAAGACCATGAGCGACCTGAAGACCCAGATTTTGTGTATTCAGGAAGCAGCAACCCCCTAGATCACGTGTTGATCCCAACAGTAGTAGCTCTACCCTGCCCTCAGCCACACACCACTAGGTTCACTACATCCAAGAAGAGCCGATGCAGCAACTACTATACTATCCATCGTTGTCACTGTCTCAGGAGACTCAAATGGTGGTTTACCAGTCGGATCAGCCACTGGAAGTTCTCCCGCCACCACCCTTTGAGCAGGAGCCATTGGTGGAAGTCAATGGGATATGGTACGATCAGTATCCACAGCAGGCCGGGATTCGTCGCGATCACCCGGAATTTCGTTGGACCACCGGAGGCACTTCATCTCAGCAGCAGCCTCCTGCTCAGGGCAGTCAGAACAGCCAGCATCAGCAGCCCTATCACTCCCACTGGCAGTACCAGCAGGGTCCTCGTCCCTCTTATCAGGAACAGCAATGGAGATAGCATCAGCAGCCTTACCAGTCATACTCCGAGCCTCCCCCTTACTATTCAGAGCAGCAACCTCATTCCCAACAGAGGAACACTTCCAGTTCTCAAGAAACTGCCTTCTATAACCCAACGCTTGACGGCCTCGCCCGCTTGCTCTTCGAACAGCAGGCATCCTTCCGACGAGAAATGGATAAGTTCCAGCAGGAGATGAGGGATATCATCAAGGGCAAGGCCATCATACCAGCTCAGATCGAACCCAACCCAAACAGTTTGAAGAGAAAATATGAGCAGGTATAGTCTACAGAGGATATCACTCCTAGTGACTCTTCGCATTACATGTCTTCTTCTATGTTTGATGCTAATTTCGTGACTACCAGGAGCGGTAGGATGCCTACCGGCGGCACCTCGTTTGAGCGAAAACCACATGAGGAACCAGGAGCGCCAGATGAGGAGATAAGAGGTACTGATGCTGCTAATGATGACGGTGGTGTTGATGCCACCAAGGATAGAGATCTAGTTGATGGTACTGAGGCCGTCGTAACTCCAGAGGCAGGCGGTGGTATTGAGGCCACCATTTTTCTTGATGTTGAGCCAGAGCGTAGTGCTGATGCCATGAAGACAGATGCTGTGGGTGGTACTGATTCCACCACTTCTACTCATATTGTATTCCCATCTATTTTGTTGCCACCTTTTCTATCTCAGGACTGTGATAACAAGAAAAGAACCAAAAATATGAATAAAGGAAAGGTTTCTTAATCTTCTCGGAGTCCATATATGTTGCATGATTATCTTCGTAAGGATTCCATTCCTTCATAGGAACAGGAACCTCTTCCTAACCCTCCAACTGAGGAGGGCCCATCCATCCCCTTCCCTCAAGCACTCCGCTTAGCGAAGGGGAATAAAAGAGAAAATCCCAAAAAGACACAACAGTTAGAGTTCAGCCAGCAAATGATTGACAGATTTCAGATCCAGCTGACTCTACAGGAGGTACTAGAGCACATCCCCCTCTTCTAGAAGAACTTGAGAGAGAAGACTACCATACGTAGGAAGAGGAGTAACCATAGAGGAGAGATCCATGTGCTCACCCGTGTCACATGCTTTGCCATTCAGAACCGACTGCCAGCCAAGAGACCTGACGAGGAGCTTCCTATGTTAGATGCGAGATTCAAGAGCAGCAGTTCGATTGTACTTTATTAGACAACAACTCTTCTATCAACCTCCTTCCGACAGCCTTACTTGACCGATTTGAGTTTGACCCTCTTCATCAGAGTAGGACAATCCTTCAGTTTGCTGATAGATCGATTAAGAGGCCTAAGGAGTTGTTGAGAGACGTGGTTTTTACCATTCAGGGCCTGAAATTCCCCGTGGACTTTGTTGTACTGGACATGGAGATCCCTGAGTCGATAACAAATACCCCCATCATACTTGGACGTCCATTCTTGGTCACTGCCAATGCGGTGACTGACCATGATAGTGGGAAGGTGTACTTTCGTGTAGAGGGTGAAAGGATACAAATAGAGATGATTGACGAGACCAGAGCACGAGATTCAGCTTGCTCAAAGCAGTTTAGTGACACATAGCAGATGACAGAGGCTGAGTGAGATGTCCACCAAGAGTGCGGCTTTGTGATGACCGATGATGAAGCAATTTGGGCAGATCCAGTAGCACGAGCCCTCACCTTGCCAGCATATTCAGTGTACGCACAACTTATGGCAGTCGAGAGCTTGGAGAGCACACCCTTGGCCGAGGACACATTAGAGGCCGACAGTTGCGGGATGAGTGGTGAAGCAGAGTTTCATTCGTGTTCTTCAGATTCAGATCCCTCGGATTCAGACATTGATTGGGATGATTTTGATGATTATTTGCCATGTATGATTCCTTCTTAGCCGATAGCTAGGACGAGGAGCGAGCCAGCACAGTTCATTGATATTTCAGCAACGTTCCTTTCATCAGATTTTCATGCACAATAAGAGTTCTCACATGAAGATTTGGTAGCCTTCACTCAGACATATCAGAAGTCAGATTTGCCAGCTCCCAGTTGTCCAGAATTGAAGCCTTTTCCACAGTCGTTGATGTACAAGTTCCTTGCGGGTGAGCCAGATATGCACCCAGTCATTATCTCTGCAGATTTGACTGGAGAGTAAGAATCTCGATTGATGGAGGTTCTTGAAAGAAACCGCAAGGTGATAGGATAGAGTATATATGATCTCCAGGGGATTAGTCCGGCCCTGTGCTCCCACCATATATACCTCGAAGAGGACACTTAGCCCTCGCGTGAGTTCCAGCGATGGCTGAACCCGAACCTTCAAGATGTGGTCGTGAAAGAAATATCTAAATGGTGGAGCGTCGATTTTATCTACCCCATCTCCGACTCCAAGTGGGCTTGTCCATTACATGTTGTATCCAAGAAGATGGGTATCACTACAGTTGTGAGCGAGTCTAGAGAGGAGATAGCTACCAGGGTACCCACTTCTTGAAGGGTTTGTATGGACTACAGAAGATTGAATCAGGCCACCAAGAAGGATCATTTCTGACTACCATTCATTGATCAGATTATCGAGAGGCTAGATGGGAAGATTAACTACTGTTTTCTTGACGGTTACTCTGGCTATAATCAAGTGGCCATTGCGCCCAAAGACCAAGACAAAACGACATTCACCTGTCCATTTGGGACATATGCTTTCAGACGGATGCCCATTGGTTTATGCAACGCCCCGACGACATTCCAGAGGTGCATGTTGTCCATCTTCTCAAACATGGTGGGTGATTGTTTAGAGGTCTTCATGGATGACTTCTTGGTCTATGGCGATGGGTTTGATGCTTGTCTGATGGTCCTTGGCCATGTCATCTCCAATAGGGGCATGGAGGTTGATCCGGCCAAGGTGGATATCATTAGAAAACTCAACCCATCGTCCAATCTACTACTGTTGCGGTCTTTTCTGGGGCATGTCGGTTTCTATCGACGGTTCATTTAGGACTTCAGTCGTATTGCCCGACCGCTCATTGATTTGCTGAGGAAAGACACCGAGTTCATTGTCGATGATAAGTGTCTTGCATCCTTCGAGACTCTCAAGAATCTAGTTGTTAAGGCTCATGTCTTTCAGCCACCCAATTGGTCTCTCCCATTCGAGATCATGATGGATGCTTCTGATTTTGTCATTGGGGTTGTGCTTGGACAGAGGAGGGATGGATTTCCATATGCCATTCATTACACTAGCTGGACTTTGGATGCTGCTCAGCCGAATTACACTGTGACTGAGAAGGAGATGCTAGTTGTAGTCTTTGCTTTGGATAAGTACAGATCATATATTCTAGGATATCTATACAGACCATATCGCCATCCGATACCTCATGGCAAAGAAGGATGCCAAAGTTTGACTTAATAGATGGATCCTTCTGCTCCAGGAGTTTGATATTGAGATTAAGGATAAACCTGGAGTTAAGAATGTGGTGGTGGATCACCACTCCTGCTTAGAGAACCTTGAGGAATCTGAGCCCATTGCATCTATTACTTAGACATTTCCAGATGAGGCAATCCTCGCCATCACCTCGCTTCCATGGTACGTCGACATTGTGAACTATCTTGTCGCCAAGACGGTTCCATAAGGTTGGCCCAGGTAACGGCTTGAGACCTTCCTTGCGAAGGACAAGTCATACCATTGGGAGGATCCCGTCCTTTATCATGAAGGAGGGTATAGTATCTGGAGGAGGTGTCTTCCTCAAGAAGAGCAGCATAGCGTCCTCACCTACTGCCACAAGCTTGAGCCAGGAGGACATTCTAGGAGATGGACAACGCATAAGGTTCTCCAATCCAACCTTTGGTGGCCTACTTTCTTCAAGGATTCTGATGAATTTGTGAAGAGGTGTACTGACTATCAGAAGATGGGTACTTGCGGACAGAGAGATATGATGCCCATGTAGCCCTTTACTTTTGTGAGGTTTTTGATGCATGGGGGATTGATTTCATTGGCCCATTTCTTAAGAGTCAGGGATTTGAGTACATTCTGCTTGTTGTAGATTATGTGAGTCGTTGGGTTGAGGCCATCCTCGCCCGAGCCACATATGCTAAGACCGCGTGCCGATTTTTGAGGAAAAATATCATTTCACGGTTCGGGGTACCTAGAGTTCTGATTTCAAATAGGGGGACTCACTTTATCAATGACAAGGTAAGGGCCCTTGCAAATGAGTTCATCATTGACCATCATTTTGCCACTCCACATCACCATGAGACTAATGGTATTGTTGATGTATCGAACAGGAAGATCAAGACTATTTTACAGAAGATAGTTCGCCCAGACCGAAAGGATTGGTCACAGCTTTTGGACTCGATCTTGTGGGCCTATCTAACTTCCTTCAAGACACCATTAAGGACATCTCCCTTTCGTCTCGTCTATGGCAATATGTGCCATTTGCCAGTGAAGATCAAGCACAAGTCACTATGGGCAGTTACAGAGTTATTATTGGATCCCGCGATATAGGTGAATAGAGGAAAGCAGAGTTGGCAGCCTTGGAGGAACTAAGAGATACAACCTTTTCAAGTAGCCACAGTACAAGGAAAAAGTGAAGACATGGCACGATTCTCATACCAGCCATAAACAGTTTGAGCCCGATCAGCATGTATGGTTATTTGATTCTAGGCTAAAATTATTTCCAGGGAAGTTACAGAGTAAATGGAAAGGTCCTTATGTGGTAAGGTACATGAAAATGGCAGTATTGATATATCCGAGTTGTCATCTTCCTCTACCTTTCGAGTTAGTAGTCAGCACCTGAAACTATATCTAGATCATGATCCGCTGACTGATGGCGTTGCCCCTATTCATTTGGTATGAGATGTGCTCTTTGACTCTCATCACATGCATCTCATACATGGTTATCACTTCTATCTTCCACTGTATAGATCCATTTGTCCATATCATTCATTCATTCATTCGTTATGTCTGCCACCCCGTCGTCATCTTATGATTTTGCTATACTTAGGATACACCTTGTCCTAAGTATAGGGGGGTGTCCACGTATAAAATTCATTAAAAACGTAATATAAAGATAGTTGATTATTCCTCAGATTCTTTTTGTATTTACTTATTAATAAATCAGGTGAAAATATTTTTTTCAAAATGTTTGAAAAATAGTTTGAAAACCTTGTGAAAAATCTTTTGAAAACAATTTGGAAAACGTTTTGTTACATGTTTTCAACCTTTGTAAAAGTATTTTGATTGTAAAAGTATTTTGACTCACATCACCTGCATCTCATACATGGTTATCACTTCCATCTTCCACTGTATAGATCTATTTGTCCGTATCATCCATTCATTCATTCGTTATGTCTGCCACCCCGTCAGACATAAGGAAGATGGAGTTTTGTTCAAGAACTCATTCATTCACCTGGTTCTTCTTCAAGAACTCAACAGTTTGAGTTTTGTTCCAACGTCCGTTCTTCACCGATTTATTCCCTGCCATTTCTAACTCCTTCATTCAATCCTACCCCTCTGTCTTCTCGTCCTAACAACCCTGACACACGCCTACCCTTAGATTTATCCAAACCTCCTTCCATTTCACGTAGAAATGCCCCTAAAGTTGGTGCGAGCCAACTAACTCTCCAACCATCTCTGAACCTCCAATTACAGTACCGACCTCCTATCTTCCTCGCTTCGTTCCGGCCAACTCCGGTGGTGACAGAACCTAAGATCCATTCCGCATGGAAGAGTGAAAATCGGGGAGACATTCCAAGGTCTATTGTTGGCCTTGCATCACACCATCACGCGTGTAGAGCTCCGGGAAAGCCGCCCCATCGAGCGATGACCAGAAGGTCCTATACCTTCTATTCACAGGTAACTCATCCATCTTCTACTAATTTCTTCTCGATATTCGTATTTCAATTTGTGCCTTTAATCACATCATTAGGGACTCCAAACATCATGCTTAAATGCTATCACATTCAACCCTCAAATCCATTTTGAATCGTTCCAAAACTCCTTTGCCTTTTTCATACTTTCATGATTTCAAATTTGCTGGAAATTTATTTTTATAACATCAAAATTCTTTAATTTTCTTGGTTGATTCTTACATGAATCAGGCAACCAACCTTATTTGCAAGTCCAAGATTCATCTGGAGCATTTAACCATTCAAGCGGAGTTTTGAAATCCAAAGAAAGAAGTCCAAACTTCATCATCTGCATCAACTTCCTAGATAGTTGGACTGCCACCTTCATTGTTGATTATTCACTACCTTCTGCCATCTTTGGAGAAGCACCACTGCAGGCACGCTCGAGAGGTGAAGGAGTCACCCCTCTGGCCCTACTAAAGGTTCCAGATCGCCCGTCGGAGATAAATCGGAGAAAGAGCATCTTTTTCACCTACGCAGGACTTGAAGAACTGCAAGAACACACCAGAAGCTATAGGCTTCTGACATGTGTCCATCACCGACGGTCCAGATTGCGCGCTATCATCTAATCTCTGCCGTTGACTATGAACCGATGGAGAAATTGCAACATAGACCATGTTGACTTCCTGATTTACAGAAGCACTCCAGAAGTTTCCTGATATTACGTTTAGGTCCCCGTACAGGGACCTAAATGCAATAACCTTAATTTTCTTTACATTTCATCCCTGACTAAGGACTGAACTGCAGAACTCTTTATATTTTTCTTGCTTTTATACCCCTGGAATGTAAGGTAGTTTTAGACTTGTTTTTGACACTATTTCGAGATGATTTTCTTGGGGTAGGTATCTAACTACCCTAGATTTATTTCGAGTCAATTTTCGAAGAATTTTATCGTAATTTCATCGAGATTTTTTTCTTCGTAATTCGACTACGTCTCAAGTTTATTTCGAGTGCTTTTCGTGCCTGTTGCTCGAGTGACCTACCTACTATATAGTATCACCTATATTCTACATATTTTTGACATAATCATTGGGAATGATATAGGGATGATGACAAGTGTTAAGATTTAGTTGTACCATACCTTAGAGATGAAGGATCTTGGAGAAGGCTCTTACATCTTGGTCTGAAGTTATTCAGAAATCGAGAAAAGAGGATACTGGGTTATCACAACATGGGCACATTAAGAAAATTCTTGAACATTTCCGTATGGATAGTTCCAAGAAAGGTTTAATCCCCATAAGACATGGTATCCACCTGTCTAAAGGGATGGCTCCTCAAACTATTGACGAAGGTCATGGTTGGATGCCCCTATACATCAGTTGTAGGAAGCTTAATGTATGCCATGATGCGTACTAGGCCAAATATCTACCATGTAGTGGGAGTGGTAAGTCATTTATTAATCTTTCTATGAAGAACATTTTCAAGTATCTAAGACGGATGCAAGATTACATCTTGGTCTATGGAGATGGCGATCTCCAAGTCTTGGGATATATAGATTCAGATTTCTAGTTGGATATTATGATCGAAAGTCGACATCAGGGTTTGTGTTCCTGTTGAATGGTGGTGTTGTGAGCTTGAGAAGCAAGAAGCAGGACACTACAACAGATTCAACAACAAAAGTTGAATACATTGCTGCATCAGATGTTGCAAAGGAGGGGGTGTAGTTGCGCAAGTTCATCCTGGAACTTGGTGTAGTTTCCTCTAATACTCTCATCCCGTTGCTCTACGATAACACGGGAGCCATTTCCCAAGCGAAGGAACCCAAATGATATCAAAAGAGCACGCACATGGAAAGGAAATACTGCATCATTTGGGAGATTCAAAAGTGTAGTGACATCATCATCACCAAGGTGGCATCTGCCGAAAACGTTGCTGATACTCTTAACAAACCGTTAACACAGAAGAATTTCGACCATCATGCATTGAGTATGGTTTAAGTATTGTACCTGAATTGTTCTTAGAGCTAGTAGGAGTTTTTTACCCATATGAGCCTGAGGCGAACCGTTCCTACAATAAATGTTATTGTAATATTTGATTTATCAATAAAAGTTATTGATTTTTTCACTCCCTATCTGAGATTAAATGAATGAATGTACTATATGGTCCCTCTGTACCATTAGGATTATGTACCATGGCCATCTTGATAATCATACAGTTGTATGATTCAATAATTGAATCATACGGAGTTAGATTGAGGACACATCGAGCACCGTCAAATGATTATTAAGAGATGATATCTAGCCAAAGTAGGAGATGGCAATCCTTTCTCATTAGGTTGATATCTGACTGACCTCTTGATGCATGTCCTCTACATGGGAATAGAGATTCGTAGGTGTTAGATTAGCTAGGTCAAATGTTGACTTAACGAGATTGAGATAACCAAAGTCATATATCCTATGTTGTCGCGATATAAGAACACATCCTATGAACAAAGATAGATGTGTTACAATATGTCTAAGTATGTATTGGCAGACCAATAGGTTGATGACCTAACTAAGGTTTATACACTGGCGACCTGGTATGCATATGAGGGCATATGAGTAATACAATCTCTCAAAGGTATCATATCAGTTCACTTGTGAACCGGAAGACATGAGCTCATGATGAATACCCATTCATCACTCTTTATTCTTTTATTTTAGCTTCAAAACCTTTGCCAAACACATGTATATTCATGTAAATACAAATAAATATCAAAAAACATGAATTGCGTAAAAATGAATAATTAGCATGATTTTGTGCATAAATAAAAGAATAAAGAGATAAAAGAAAAGGAGGGAGATATTTAGAATAAATATTGAGCGACCCAATCCCAAGGGAGGGCTCAGCATGGGCCTGACCGCATAAAAACCCAAGTAGAGAGAGATAAGGAAGCTCACCTTTATACATATACATGTAAATAGAATAAAAACATTTTCCTCTAAATAAAAATAAAAATGGGTTTCTATTTATTTGTAAATATTTGTAAATACAAAATTAAAATAAAAATGAGAAAACTAAAAAGAAAATAAAAATCCCCTTCCTTGTATATATTCATCATGTACATAAGACCACCTACCTATTTATTTAGCCCTATAAATAAATAAATTAAAATCCCATAAAAATTGTCTATATTCTATACTTCATAATGTAAATAAAAATTACAAAAATAAAAATAAAATAAAAAGAATAAAAATAAAAATCAAAATAAACATTATGTATATACCATATACATACTTGTATATAAGTATTTATTTACCCTATGTAAATAAATAATAAAAATAAAATAAAAATACCAAAATATTCCTAATTTTATTCTATAAATAAATAAAATATAAAATTGGAATAAATTGTATAAAAATCAATAATTAAAAATCAAAAATCAAAAATACATATTGTATATACCAATATAAAATAATAATATTTTGTAAATACCTAAATTAAATTTCAAAAAAAAATAAAAATCACAAAAAAATAGGTTAAAATAAAATAAACATTTTTCATGTTTTAAGTTTTTATTAATTCGACCATTTCCTATTTTATTTTGAATTTCCAAATTATTTTCGACATGGCCTCTCCTGATTGGTCCACGGGGGATGTTGACCGCCCGGTCAACTCCCCCCCCCCCCCGGACCACAGAGTCCGGATCCGAGTTTTTGACCCGATTTCCCCGATTTATCGTGACTCGATCCGATCACCAAAACCCTAAACCCCGGGCTCCGATTATTCCTGGATCATCCTAGATCCACGCCCGGGGTGGGTTATCGGGGTTCATGCTCCGATTTCCTCGCCCCATCCCCATCAAGATGGACCCCTAGGAGTATTTAGCCTCGCCTTCGGCAGCCTTTTCACGCATCTCTGGTCCTCCCCCTCGTCGCTAAGGAGCACCTCCACCTCGCCTGAGTGACAGTGGTGCGATTTGGAGTGGAAGTGAGGCTCGGGCAGCCAGGAAACCATTGATACGGCAGCTTTCGCCGTCGTGCGCCGCCGCGAGCGCGCCCAGCCTCGGGAACCGACGCCCCCTTGCAGGAAATGACCCCGGAGCTCCCCGAGCTCCAGCATAGTCGACCTCCTCCGCCTGGTAGCTCTGTTAGCCTGTAGTTTAGCGTACAACGTAGATTTTAGGTTATTGTTCTTGTAGCTCCGCCGCTTTCACTAGCTCACTCCGACCATCCATCAGCCATCTCGACCCGACCACCACCTTCACGATTCTCCTTTGCACCTTCTTCACCTACCCATCCACCCTGACTCGCCCAGGAGCAGGGACTTCGGTCCTCCTCCTCCGCCGCTCGCCGGAGGACCTCCACACCGACGCATCTCCCATCCATTTTGCGCTTTGACGGATCGAGGCAGTTTGCCCTCGACCCATCTTTCTTCCAGTGCAGGTCAGATCGTCAGGAGAGCCTCATCTGGAGGCCAACAGCTAAGGCACAGGCGCTCCAGGTCTTCACCGTTGCCGGAGCTCTCCAGGGCTCCCCGCCATCATCGGAGCAGTCCATTGGCTGCGGACCACCGAGGCAATTCTTTTCCACATCTCAGCAACAACAGATTAGGATCCCAGCGCACGCACGAGGCCGGCGAAACTCGCCGGCGACGAGTTCTTGGAGTATCCTTCCTCACCGTCTGATCGTGCCCACTCACCCAGATTTGATTAGAGCCATCCATTTGCGAGGAGCCTCCATCGTCCGATCAGTTATAGGCTCAATCCGGACCGCTTATCCAGCGAAGAGGCACCAGTCACTCAGCACCGTCCGATCCCCACGTGTCCTCTTCAGTGCCGTTGATCCAACGAGGGTTTAGCCACTGCCTTCCACCGTCAGATCCGATACGTGGCAGACCCTCAGCCGTCCGATCCGAGCCGGAGTTCTTCGAAGAGGCACCAGTCACCCTCCCCGACCGTTGGATATCACATGTGGCGCCCATCTGGCCTTCGGCATATAATAAGGGGTAATTGCTCTTAGGCCCCTTTAGTTTTTGCATTTAATATTTAGTCCTGTAAATACGTTTCTTAGTTGTTTTTATTCTGGTCATTTTGCATAGAGGACCATGTGGTTTATCTTGTTCGCATTTATACCCCTGTACATGATGGACACGTGCATCGACACGTGAGTTTTGGTGTAATTGCAGTCTTTGTCCTGTGTTTCTAGCGTGTTGCTCTTTATAGTTTTATTAATTGGAATGACACTTATGCCCCTCTGAGTGTAACACACGTGCAGCGCGCGTGGTTCTCAGGGCTTTTTACACTTTGGGCCCTATACTTTTAAGACGTGTTATTCAAGGGGTCTGAAACTTATTTTAATTGCAGATGGGTCCCTATGCACTCTGCTTTGTTGTTTGATTTTAATAAAATAGCAAAACCATTCCAAATTTGATGAAAATTGGATACATGGCTCCTGCCATGGTGTAAACTTTTCTCTAAATTTTGGAGACGTTTTTTACTCTTTTTATTATTTTTAAAAATTCAAAAACCTTCATTTTTCTTACTGTTCAGATATAAAATTCACAAAAAATATTAAAACATCTTTAAAAATTACAAAAAAAATTGATTTTGTTTATTTTGATGTGTTTGATTTTCTGACCAAGTTTGGTCATTTTTGAACTTATAAAAATTATAACAATTGAAAAACATTGAAAACCCTATAAAAATTCCAGTAAATAATAGAAAAATAAAAAATTAATAAATCCAATTCCTAATTTTTCCTTGTATTTAACACTTTACAGGAAAGTTATCTTCAGACTTTGATAGGACCATTATCTATTTTATTTTGGCCCTCCAAGTCTGACTGGACAGTATCTTTGATTTTCAGCTTTGTTTTATTTTTATAAAATTCCATAAAAATCAGAAAAACCCCAAAAATTAACCAAAAACATAGAAAAATATAAAAAACATAAAAACATTTTTGTTTGAATTTTTTGGATAAAGTTTGAGTAGTTAAATAATTGTATGAAGTTGCTTGTTTCCTTGATTTTCTTATTTTCTTTATAATTGAAGATTATAAAAAAAAATTTAAAAATATTAAAAACCCACCAAAAATAATTCTCTCTTGTTTGTTCTCATTTTAGACTACTTCGTAGGCCGCAAGGCCATCACGTGCTCCCTGAGTCCGACCCTGGTCGCTATACCAGGCTAATCTAATAGCCAGGGCCACTATTGAGTTTATTTGATTTTTATCTTGTTTTGGTGGTCTGATCTCACATTTTTCTTGCTGAGCTGATTGATCTATCGATCCGGGTCGCAACGACCTGAGAGTGATTATTTTTATCTGATCCGGATTTATCGATTTTTTGGTTCATTAGAATGGCGCCGTTGCCGGGGAGCACGGCTTAGTAGTCGTAGTTGATTTTTCCGCGGCTTTCTTTTCGCAGCTTTTTGTATAGATTTTTGTATATATATGACTTGTTCACATATAAATCTGGTCTAATCACTTTTGTTTGTGTTCTTGTGAGGGCCCGAGGATCGAGGCGGCTTCTTCGGAAGTCGACGCAACCGCGAGAGTCGGAGGCGGCTCTCTTCTCTACAAAGCCGCAGGAGAGTGTGAGGAGCAAGCAGGAGTGCGGGAGTCGCGGAATAGCCGCAAAGTAGCATAGATTAGCTTAGATTTTATTTCCAATACTATTTGAACTATTATTGTAATAATACAGGGATTGGACATTCTCTTGGACTTTGACACTCCTCGGGGTCTGTTTCGCCGAGCACCGGTGTGCTCGGGGGACCCCTCGATTTTACGCGGCTTTTTTGCGGTTTTGTTTCCTATACTGCTTATTCGGTTTCTCGCGGTTTTTCGAGCCCCTAGATTTAGGATTTTCTCCTTGATTGTGACGTAATTCATAGGATCCAAACACCGTAATACATTTTCATGTTCCTATAGTTCGGTAATTGGACCTATAATAAAAGATTAATAAAATAGTTGATTCACTACCTTCGAGCCTACGCGCCGTGAGCCCGCCCCGTCAAGCGCTACTCCTGAACTCGACCTGTCGAGAAGAGGAGAGGTGGGTCTAGACCGGACTCTCTGGATTGGAGACTGGTGGTCAGCTAGTTGTTCTTTCGAGTAGCATTGCTGTTTAGGGACTCGGTTTTCCGCTTGCACCATTTAGGTAGTTTACTTTCTGTCTTTCAATTCTGCACGGATCATTTTTGCATGTAGACTGCTGGAGTCAGGTACGCATTTCTTACTCTGCATGCGTCATTGATTTCATCGCGCATCGGCTTTTTCGTCTTCTCCCCCTATTTTGGACTTAATAACTAGGAGAACCGAAAAATTCGTTAGGTATTTTGCTTTTTATTAAAAATATCTAAAAAGAAAAACAATAAAATCGGGACTGCTAATCACACTTGACCTAGAAGACATCTCATTGAAAATATGTCTTTGGGAGAGTAACCCCGTCCTTGTTTGGTTTGGATAAGCGAGAGAGTGACCCATACCTTAGGTTAGAGTCATATCCAATTTTTCTCGATTGATTACCGGCTTTCTGTACGGGACAGTCGGTTGAGAAATACTTGGATTCCTATTCGGCTCACGTAATCGCTCTGATAGACTAAATGATCACCTAAAATAAAATTGACAAGATAATTGACCGATCCCTTTCGGTCTTCAGCTCGTGTGCGTAGGTGAATCAGGGGTTTGCTTTTCATCTTGTGTGATTTCCATATCCTTTTGTCTTTCCCTCTTCTTATCCATTCCTCTGTCTCCCTCCCTCCCTTCCTCTCCCTTCAATCTTCTCTTCTTCTCCTTTACCCCTGAATGTTGGATCCCACTCACTCCTGGCCAACTCTTACGGCCTCTTCTCCATCCTCTGACCATCAGTCCAGTCCACCTTCTAGGGAGGCCGGATCTCCGACCAACCTCCCGCTCCCTCCATCCCATCCCTTTCTCTACTCTGGGCATGTTGCGTTAGACGTCCGAGGAGATCAGGTAGAGCAGATGCGAGACCCGGACGATGTTGTTACTGAGTTAAGAGTGCACTCCGTTCGTGATCAGAGAGAGCAGTGGAGATCATCAAATAGATCCTATCCCAGATTGATGGAGGAGCAGATAGCAGAGGGAGCTCAGTCAGCATCTACATTACATCCATTCGTCTTGGATTTTGATTACATTCAGAGACTGCCGACATTCTCAGGGGAGGTGCACGAGGAGCCTTATCTTCACTTGTCCGCATTCGAGGAGTTTTGCAGAGCACGGATATATTCAGATGTCACTGTAGAGAAGCTGATGAGAATGACCTTCCCATTCACACTTCATGACAGAGCCATGAGATGGCACAGACGATTGGGGAGGACATTCGATACGTGGGGAGAGCTACGCTGAGAGTTTCTACAGAGATACTTTCCCCAGCGTCGAGCAGAGTTTATGCGGTCTTTGATCACCGACTTTTCAGTTGACCCCCAGGAGCCATTGCAGGAGGCATGGCCGAGGTTTCTTGACCTCTTCAGGAGATTTTCGGACCACGGAATTCCAGTGACAGACTTGACAGAGATCTCCATGCGGGGGATGACCGCAGAGCAGATAGCACTGGTGATTACCACATGTGGCGGTTCACACCGCAGTTCCGACCTTCACTTACTGGGAGACCATCTCGAGTTACACAGAGTTCATCTTCGTGGGATACCTTCATCGGGACAACACATGCGGATGTTGCGGTACCAGTGCGGTGTGTCACTTCACATGAGGATTCAGTTTTTACACACCAGCCCGAGGACTTGGATGTTGCAGCACCACAGAGTACAGAGGAGATTACTGTGATAGCAGAGGTTCGGACCCAGAGTTTACTTGAGTTCCCATTGGTCTTCCAGCTAGAGTTCGAGTCAGCCCCAGAGTTCTTTGTCGACGAGTCTTGGATATCAGATCTTCTGATACTCCAGGAACCGGAGGAAACCCCGCTACTACAGCCATCGATTCAGCCACTTCAGTTTCCAGTCCCGGAGGAGTCAGCTTCTTTTCTGTAGAGACACTTCTCGGATTCTGACAGCCACCAGGACTTAGCTCAGCAGCTTCAGCTCGATGTGGGACACCACTTTGAGAGTACGGACACAGATAGTCCCATATTCAAGCCCTTTGTCCTCCACTCTGATGAGACAGTCACCTTTGCTAAGGACAAGTTGGCAGCCAGCATAGCTGCAGAGCAAGGATCAGCTGCAGACACTTTGCCAGCCTCTACGGTGTTGACCAGTACCTTTTCCTACTTCCAGATTGCCGAGAGCCACATTTCCGATGATGATGTAGCCTGGTGCACTGAGTGGATACTTGACTGCAGTATAGATGCCCATCTAGATCCTGATCCTCTCTTACTCACTTCTGATCTTGCATCTCTCCCCGAGGGTTATCTGCGGGAGAATGCCGCACTCGATGAGGACTCGATTTCACCTTCTGAGAGTGTTTCTGATCTGGCGGAACATGAAACCGAGTATTTTGATCATTCTGATTCTGAGTCTTCTCACCTCGACGACCCTCGCGAGGATGAGCCCATCCTAGAGATATTCGATGATCTACCCGATTTGCTTCTATTTCAAGCATCGGATATCAATCTTCTTAGAGAGTCTCCTGATCCTACTTGTCCACACCTTTTTGAGACATTGATTGACGTAGAGGACTCCATGACTGATCCATCCTTCTCGACGTTCAATTTCTTCGGCTTTACACTGCCACTCCAGTCTGATCCAGAGCCGACGATTTCTTTTGTGCTACCGGATCCCGATCACTTACTTCCATATCCTTGGCCGGTAGCAGAGACCCGCTTGATTGCATACCTCGGTGTCATTGTTTACACTGTTGTTTTCGTCGTTGTTCTCACACCGAGACTACGGCGACAATACGGCATTCGACTTACCGATGTCGTCCTGAACCTGGATACCGCATTATCCTAGCCTTTGCGCCCAGCTAGGGGCGTAAAATCTAGCGCTTGTTGAGAGGCACCTCAACATTGTACTCTTTTTGTATATACATGTTTTGTCTTAGTTCGATCTTTCTTTCTTCCGTTTTTTGTTTTCACCCCAAGTCTCGCTTAGGATTATTTTTGCTATACTTAGGATATTCCTCATCCTAAGTATAGGGGGGTGGAAACACCGGGTTGCTCGTTCGTTCTGTTTCATCACTTCTGTTGTTGCCTATACTTAAGGTTCTTCACCTTAAGTATAGGGGGAGTGATGCCCCTCCTTCTTGTATATATCTATTTCTTCGTGTCTTGCTACCCCTGTTTTGTTGCCTATACTTAGGGATATTTCACCCTAAGTATATGGGGGGTAGACCCTGTACATTCGCCACTAGGTTTTCCCTTGGTGTATAGCCTGCTATACTTAGGATTATTTGATCCTAAGTATAGGGGCAAAGCCGAGATCCTCTTGATTTTCTATTCATTTATTCGTCTTTGTATATAGCCTTCCTTTTCACTTCCCTATACTAAGCACGAGTTATGTCTTTTTCATCGCTCTTGATCACTCTGAGGACATCGTTCGAGCTAAGTATAGGGGGGTGTGTATATATTTCATATATACTTTAGCTGTAACTTGTACTTTGTGTGAGTGTGTTAATAAATAAAAACGGCTAAAAACCCATAAAAATTAAAAATTTCTCCTTTGTATATAAAATTCATCTTGCACATACTTATTTTATTTATACAAATTATTTTTGTACAAATGAATGTAAAAATTTTTGTGTAAGATTGTGTAAATATGTGTATATCAAAATTATGTATATAGTACAAATTTTTTTCCAAAATGTTTTGAAAATCAAAAAGTTTGCAAAAACCTTGTGTAAATGTTTGTAAATATTTTGCAAAACTTGCATTCATGCATACATTCATGGTTTCAAAACATTTTTTTCAAAAATTTTGCATATGTGTAAATATTTGTAAATAGCATTTTTATAAATAATTGTATAGTTTTTCCTGGATTATAGTTGACATTTAAACTAGCCAGGAAGTAAATTGGGAAATGAAGCTTGATTAAGATCTTAATCCACCTAATTCTAAGAGGAACCTTATAGGGCTTAGGGTTAAGGCTTTTCAGGTCCATTGGGACTTAATTCTTTGAGTCCACTAGGCTATGAGCATATGTCATCTTGATGAATCTAAGTAGAGAACTTAACAACACACGCATGACTCTCAGAGACAATGGCTTGACTTGCACCAGCACTTTACACATAGCTCTCCACGGATGAGGTGGTGAGGAGGCAGTTTCCTTTGGCTTGGGGTAGCATATGAGGGTAGTACTTCTAGGCGGAACCTCTCTTCTTCTTTTAGTGAAGGAAGTGCACCTCAACTTGGTCTAGTGGTGATGAAGGCTAAAGACAGAAGTCGTGGGTTGCAATAAAGCTTCAAAAGAGGGATAGTCTACCGGCTCAAGAGGAAAAACTCCTTGTATATATGTTGCACCATGTAGATATGTTGTATAGTTGCACATGAAAAAATGCAAAAACAAAAGAACTCCAAAAAAGTGGTGGGTCGGATTGAAAATTTAATAATCACATCGGAGTGTATATAGTCAAATAAAGCAAAAGCTTATGGTATACATGTTACATCTCATGAACTTTGCAGCGGGAGACTCAGCTACACTGGTTAGAGCTCCCAAGGATACATGGCTACACTGGTCATGGTCCATTCTCTTCTTCCCTCTCTTCTTGAGCCGGTTGCATTTGAACTTAGAAGGGAGTACCCCGCTTCTCGAGGAAAGAGTTGCTATACCGAGGCAATAGAGTCACCAGGTTGGGGGAGGTTGTTTCTTTGTTACTTCTGAAGTGGGGAGCTACATATCACTTACACCGCATGGAAAGATTCATGGTCATTAGAGTTTGTGTATGTAGACTTGTTCTGATCTGGTTTATTGAGGAGTCTTGCCCATAGATTGGTAGAACTTAGAGGTTGTTGAGTTTTAAGCTTAAGTCCAAATAAGGTTCCAACACATTAATAATCCAAAGATCTGATCGAGCTCCATATTTCAATTTAATGAAGGCAAGTTTAATAATCAACCTTAATCCATGTATATTCTCCTCTTTTTCTTTTTCTTTCTCTTTTTCACTTCTTTTTCAAATAAGTGTTTGCTAAGGGACTAGCAAAGTTAAGTATAGGGGGGTGATGAATACCCATTCATCACTCTTTATTCTTTTATTTTAGCTACAAAACCTTTGCCAAACACATGTATATTCATGTAAATACAAATAATTATCAAAAAGCATGCATTACGTAAAAATGAATAATTAGCATGATTTTGTGCATAAATAAAAGAATAAAGAGGTAAAAGAAAAAGAGGGAGATATTTAGAATAAATATTGAGCGACCTAATCCCAAGGGAGGGCTCAGCATGGGCCTGACCGCATAAAAACCCAAGTAGAGAGAGATAAGGAAGCTCACCTTTATACATATACCTGTAAATAGAATAAAAACATTTTCCTCTAAATAAAAATAAAAATGGGTTTCTATTTATTTGTAAATATTTGTAAATACAAAATTAAAATAAAAATGAGAAAACTAAAAAGAAAATAAAAATCCCCTTCCTTGTATATATTCATCATGTACATAAGACCACCTACCTATTTATTTAGCCCTTTAAATAAATAAATTAAAATCCCATAAAAATTGTATATATTCTATACTTCATAATGTAAATAAAAATTACAAAAATAAAAATAAAATAAAAAGAATAAAAATCAAAATCAAAATAAACATTATGTATATACCATATACATACTTGTATATAAGTATTTATTTACCCTATGTAAAGAAATAATAAAAATAAAATAAAAATACCAAAATATTCCAAATTTTATTCTATAAATAAATAAAATATAAAATTGGAATAAAGTGTATAAAAATAAATAATTAAAAATCAAAAATCAAAAATACATATTGTATATACCAATATAAAATAATAATATTTTGTAAATACCTAAATAAAATTTCAAAAAAAATAAAAATCACAAAAAAAATAGTTTAAAATAAAATAAACATTTTTCATGTTTTAAGTTTTTATTAATTCGGCCATTTCCTATTTTATTTTGAATTTCCAAATCATTTTCGACGTGGCCTCTCCTGATTGGTCCATGGGGGATGTTGACCGCCCGGTCAACTTCCCCCCTGGACCACAAAGTCCGGATCCGAGTTTTTGACCCGATTTCCCCGATTTATCGTGACTCGATCCGATCACCAAAACCCTAAACCCCGGGCTCCGATTATTCCTCGATCATCCTAGATCCACGCCTGGGGTGGGTTATCGGGGTTCGTGCTCCGATTTCCTCGCTTGATCCCCATCAAGCCGGACCCCTAGGAGTATTTAGCCTCGCCTCCAGCAGCCTTTTCACGCATCTCTAGTCCTCCCCCTCATCGCCAAGGAGCTCCTACACCTCGCCTGAGTGACAACGGTGCGATTTGGAGTGGAAGTGAGGCGCGGGCAGCCAGGAAACCATTGATCCGGCAGCTTTCACCGTTGTGCGCCGCCGCGACCTTCTCCGCCTGGTAGCTCTGTTAGCATGTAGTTTAGCGTACAACGTAGATTTTAGGTTACTGTTCTTGTAGCTCCGCCGCTTTCACCAGCTCACTCCGACCATCCATCAGCCATCCCGACCCGACCACCACCTTCACGATTCTCCTCCGCACCTTCTTCACCTACCCATCCACCCTGACTCGCCCAGGAGCAGGGACTTCGGTCCTCCTCCTCTGTCGCTCGCCGGAGGACCTCCACACCGACGCATCTCCCATCCATTTTGCGCTTTGACGGGTCGAGTCAGTTTGCCCTCGACCCATCTTTCTTCCTGTGCAGGTCAGATCGTCAGGAGATCCTCATCTGGAGGCCAACAGCTCAGGCACAGGCGCTCCAGGTCTTCACCGTCGTCGGAGCTCTCCAGGGCTCCCCGCCATCATCGGAGCAGTCCATTGGCTACGGACCACCGAGGCGATTCTTTTCCACACCTGAGCAGCAGCAGAAAAGGATCCCAGCGCACGCACGAGGCCGGCGAAACTCGCCGGCGACGAGTTCTTGGAGTATCCTTCCTCACCGTCCGATCGTGCCCACTCACCCAGATTTGATCAGAGCCATCCGTTTGCGAGGAGCCTCCATCGTCCGATCAGTTAGAGGCTCGATACCGACCACTTATCCAGCGAAGAGGCACCAGTCACTCAGCACCGTCCGATCCCCACGTGTCCTCTTCAGCGCCGTTGATCCAGCGAGGGTTTAGTCACTGCCTTCCACCGTCAGATCCGATACGTGGCAGACCCTCAACCGTCCGATCTGAGCGGGAGTTCTTCGAAGAGGCACCAGTCACGCTCCCCGACCGTTTAATATCACACGTGGCGTCCATCTGGCCTTCGGCATATAATAAGGGGTAATTGTTCTTAGGCCCCTTTAGTTTTTGCATTTAATATTTAATCCTGTAAATACGTTTCTTAGTTGTTTTTATTCTGGTCATTTTGCATAGAGGACCCTGTGGTTTATCTTGTTCGCATTTATACCCCTGTACATGATGGACACGTGCATCGACACGTGAGTTTTGGTGTAATTGCAGTCTTTGTCCTGTGTTTCTAGCGTGTTGCTCTTTATAGTTTTATTAATTGGAATGACACTTATGCCCCTCTGAGTGTAACACACGTGCAGCGCGCGTGGTTCTCGGGGCTTTTTACACTTTGGGCCCTATACTTTCAAGCTGTGTTATTCAAGGGACCCTGAAACTTATTTTAATTGCAGATGGGTCCATGTGCACTGTGCTTTGTTGTTTAATTTTAATAAAATAGCATAACTACTCCAAATTTAATGAAAATTGGATACATGGCTCCTGCCATGGTGTAAAATTTTCTCTAAATTTTGGAGACATTTTTGACTCTTTTTATTATTTTTAAAAATTCAAAAACCTTCATTTTTCTTACTGATCGGATATAAAATTCACAAAAAAATATTAAAACATCTCTAAACATTACAAAAAAAATTAGATTTTGTTTGTTTTGCTGTGTTTGATTTTCTGACCAAGTTTGGTCATTTTTGAACTTATAAAAATTATAAAAATTGAAAAACATTGGAAACCCCTTAAAAATTCTAGTAAATAATAGAAAAATCAAAAATTAATAAATCCAGTTCCTAATTTTTCCTTGTATTTTACACTTTACAGGAAAATTACCTTCAGACTTTGATAGGACCATTATCTATTTTATTTTGGCCCTCCAATTCTGAGTGGATAGTGTCTTTGATTTTCAGCCTTGTTTTATTTTTATAAAATTCCTTAAAAATCAGAAAAACCCCAACAATTAACCAAAAACATAGAAAAATATAAAAAACATAAAAACATTTTTGTTTGAATTTTTGGATAAAGTTTGAGTAGTTAAATAATTGTGTGAAGTTGCTTGTTTCCTTGATTTTCTTATTTTCTTTATAATTGAAAATTCTAAAAAAATTAAAAATATTAAAAACCCACCAAAAATAATTTTGTCTTGTTTGTTCTCATTTTAGACTACTTTGTAGGCCGCAAGGCCATCACGTGCTCCCTGAGTCCGACCCTGGTCGCTATACCAGGCTAATCTAATAGCCAGGGCCACTATTGAGTTTCTTTGATTTTTATCTTGTTTTGGTGGTCTGATCTCACATTTTTCTTGTTGATCGATTGATTTCCTAGACTCGGGTCGCAACGACCCTAGCTCTAATTCCTTTACCTGAGTCTTGGTCATTTTTATCGGTCATCAGCTCACTCATGAGGTATTGGGACCAATCAAATTCCATGCATAGTCGTCATGCTTTGGAAGCATGACAAGAATTTGAAGGTATGATATATTCTTTTGGAAAGCATATGATCGATACCAACTCCCAATGACCAAGAATGAGAAACTTGATGATGAAACCCTAAAGATGACAGTATCAAATTGATCTATATCTTTTTGTTTGTCATAAGTCTTCTAGTATGCTAGATGCACATATACTAGGAATACATGAGGGTGATGTCATCATAAACGATTGTATCACCATGATGCTTCCATTCCGAGGGACCGACTCCTCTCACTAGAGAAGTAATCGATCTTGGTCTAAGTGTTGGACATTGATCTGAATGAGATTCATATACAATGAGAAGATTATATTTACGGCCTTAATCAAAACAAGAATCTATGAGAGGTCCTTGAGATATGGATTTGAGATGTGATCTCAATATCTAAGTTACTATACGTGAAATGTATAGTCGCCTTGTAGAAAGCATGATGAATCCGTGATTCTCACTCTTTATTATTTTATTTTATCTCTTTTTCTTGTCAAAACATCATGTGAATACTTGTAAATTCAATAACTTAACAATTTGCATGCCTTTGTTAATAATGCATATTTAGCATGCATTTTGCAAAAATAAAAAATAAGGAAAACAAAAAGAATGATGTATTTAGACTAAGTACATAGTGACCCAAAACCCAAGAAAAGGTCAAACCTTGACCTGATCGCAAAATAGAACAAGTAGATAGAGATAGGGTCTACTATGTAGTGTTTATATCACATATACTTTTACATATGAATTATTTATTTATTTTTGATAAAATAAGAAATTCTTTTATTCTTTTACACCATTGTATATAACTCTAATAAACTATAAATATAAAATAAAAAATAGAACAATTAAATAAAAATAAAAATAAAAATAAAATCCTCAATTCATTATATAAAATACACGTGTACATATTACATCCACTATTTATCATATACCATTAAATAATTTGTAAAAATAAAATAAAAATTATTTTATATTCCTAAAATTATGTTGTAAATGAATAAAATATAAAATAAAGGTATTTTTGTAAAAAAATAATAAAATATAAATACTTGTACATAATACATAGGTATAATATACCTGTATATAATACTATATATTTTATCTAGGTTATTTTTATTTTTTATAAAAATAATAAAAAATCACAGAAAATACTTTGAAAAATAATAAAAAAATTGATTTGCACACTTTTTATTTAAATTCATTTTCTATTTTTATTGGCTTTTCATTTATTTTATAAATTCTGGATTCCTTTTGGGCCACGCAGTCAGTTCGCTGCTTTTCCCAGGTCGTAGAAAGAAGGGCCCCCGGATCGCCACCTTTGTTTGATATGTGTTCAATCGTCTCCTTCATGCTGACCCGACCTGACTACCCTCTTGCTAGAGATTCTTCTTTGTCTTTTCCTGATCAGTTCGTACCTCCATTATTCTCGATTCCACCACCGATTCCTCTCTTAGGATCCTTGATTCTCGCGGATCCTTAGGTTGGATCGGACCGCCTTAGGGTTTCACACCACCTGCAGATTTTTCCAGACCCTCGACCATACCTATAAATCTTTTCTTCCAACACCAAGCTTGGCAACTCGTTCCTCACCACCCTTTCGACCCCTAGCCACCTCCAGTTGAGTGACAGCTGCCTGGAGCAATCTTTGGAGCTCGGATTGGTGTTGAATTGATGCATCTCAAGCTACGTGGATGGGCCTCTGTCGCGTTTAGCCTCCTTGGCCTGTCATATCCCGGTTGAAGCCATCACCTTGATGCTCGCCTTCGCCTATAGCTCAGGAGCTTCTCCGAACCTTCAAGTGACACTTGCAACCACCGTAGTTCCCTTTTTTATTTGAGTTATACATTTCACTCTGTCGTACGCTCCTCTATTCTGATGAGCTGGTCGAATCTCCATATCATCCACTTATCTGCATTGATTGATGCTACATTTCATCACCCATCTTCTCCTGCAGCCTTTCCCCTTGACTCATGTTCTTCAGAGCATGATCAAGTTGGGTCTCCATCCCCCGCGTTCATTAGAGACCCAAACCTCACTTCCTCGTCGCTTCTTCCCTTTTCATCCGTAATAAACTGACTGGAGCGTAGCTCCCCAGTCCCCTCTTTCATTTGCAGGTACCCTCGCACGAGAGAAAGCCCATCTGGACTTCCAATTACTCAGTGGAGCATCTACAAGTGAAGGACCTTTGCTCTGGCCATCTGACCGTAATCCCTCACATCGACCTCCTGCATTCAATGTGGAGCACCCTTTTGGAGGTGTTGGACCTTCTTGAGGATCGATGAGCCCAACGGATCAACGCCAATCTCTGATCAAAGTTCGTCACCCACCTGTTCTCGCACCATCACCTTCAGTCGTTGGATGAGGAGTGGAGTGCCAATTCGTATCTGAGCCGATCATCACAGCAGCTTATCAGACCGTTGGATCAGAGTCGACACGTCAGATCTGACCGCATGTCCCCAACATTACCTGGATCGTTAGATCACTTTATAGAGGGCGATCAGAATCATCAAAGCCATCACACGTGCCTCATGTGCCTTTGGGTATATTACCTCTTTATACCTGCATGTTTATGTTTTCTTATTAGTACATTAATTAAATATTGTAGTTCAACATTTTATAGTTTGGACCTCGAGTTTTTAGCTATTTGCACCTTAGTTCCTCTCAGTCTATAGCACGTGCAGTCCCACATGAATTATCGGTTATTTTCATCTTCTCTTGGGAACTTTTATATGGTTAATGACTAGATCTTAACTTTTAAAAATTGCATTTATACCCCTGCACGTTCAGTTTTGCACTAGTACATCATTTGATTGGGATTTTCACAAAAAACGCCCTAAGTTTTTAAAAGGTGTTATTATTTGGCCCCCGAAACTTGAAATATTTACATAAAGATCCCTGTGAACTATGCACAATTACATTTTTGTTTTGGACTTAATAAATAGTTAGTTAATTCGTAAAATTACCTAAAAATTACCATTAACCCTATTGGTGCATAATAATTATTGTGATTTTATTGGATTTATTTAGTTTTATTTTATACCTTTAAAATTCAAAAACCCTCAAAATATCCGTATTTGGCTTATAAAAATTCTAAAAATTCGAAAAATGTTTTAAAGCTTATATAAAAATTCTTGTATATGACTTTCGTGGTTTTTAACTCCAATATTAGTTTTATTTAAAAAAACCCATAAATACCTAAAAATTACAAAACATTCAAAATCTCATAAAAATCATATCAAATTCCAGAAAAAACCAAAAAAATTCCATTTTCAGTTTCTGTTTGTAGGTTTTTGTATCTATTCTATCATAAAATTGTAATCTAGGACCTTGGGGCACTTAAGGTATTTTTAAGTTACAATTTAATCATGTTTGTGTATTATTTGGCATTTTGAGCACTGTTTTATTTTTATAAAATAACACAAACATCATAAAAATTTATAAAATTACCAAAAACATTTCAAAGCCAATAAAATCCCAAAATTATTTTCTCTGTAATTTTCTGAGTATTTTAGCTATTTTGAAAAATACAAAAGGAGTGTTGTATGTGTATTTTATCTTATGTGCTTTCTTTTCTTTATCCAAAAATAAAAAATTTGCAAAAAACTAAAAATATTTTATTTGTAGAAATTTGACTACTTCGTACCTTTCTCGCGCTCGTGTTCGACCCTGGTGGCTATACCAGGTACGAAAATAATGAACCGCTTACATTGTTGATCGCTTGATATTTCTGAGTGGTTTATTCTTCTCCATGATTACGCTTGATGATTCGGATCACACGACCCTTGTTTATATGCTTAACTCGAGTTGCCAGGCATGTCATTAAAGCACATTATTCTAGAAAGAGTTCAAGAATAATTCCATTGTTGAATTTTATCTAAACATTGAGAAATGGATAATTAAAAGTGATTTAATTATAATGAATAATGTGAATTTGATTCATATTATTTGAATGCATGAGAATGATAATCCAATATAATTAAATGTGATTTAATTATTATGGATATTAATAATGTGGATAGCACTATCCATATATACATATATATTATATATGTGATTTATGAGAGAGATTAGTTTTGATTTATATTTGTTGGTTAATTATTAATGTGAATTGTATTCACATTGGATGATTAATTGAAAATATAATTACATTTTCTTGTGGGTTGTGAATGCGATTGACATAATTCTAATGGCATGATTTTATCTTCACAAGATAATTATGAATTATTTTTGTGAGATAATCTTAGAAATTTCATGAGATAATGTAATCTCATAAATTGAAATTGGATCGACTCATTACAAGTCAAGAGGGTGAATGAGCACGTTGTCCTAAAGGGACTTAGTGGTCGTCCCTAAGATTTTAGGGGATGAGGCAATCTCTTTCCCCATTATCTCCAAGATTAAGTGATTTAATTTCGAAATTAATTCTATCGATTTATCAATATATATTAATTTAAATTAAATTCATTGTTGTTGTATTTTTACAACAAAATTTATGTCCATTGAATTCAACACAAATCAATCTCATCCATTGATTTTGTGTCATCCATGGATTGAGATCGACGGAATCCTAAAACCCTATAAAAAAGAGCCACCACTTCTCTTCAGATGAAAACTTCAACAACAACTCTCTCTCTCTCTCTCTCATTCTCATGCTAACCCTTCTCTCTCCTTGAGTGGTCATCCACCTCATTCATAGAGAGAAGGCCGCCTTTGTCGTCGCATCGCCGTTTTGATGCCGTTTCGACGACTCTTGACTCTCAATCTTCTTTAGTGCATCTCACTCGTGAAGAAGGTGTTCGATCTCGTGAGACAAGATTAGAGATCCATTGATTGGATCATCGACTTGGATTGCAAGAAGCACGCGGCTCATCTCCACACTCGCAAGCATCTCTTCCGAAGGATCGGACTTGAGACAGGAGGTATCTTCTCTTAGATGCTCGATCGCAACCACACTACAAGAGGTATTCGTTCATCTACTATGTGGTTATATGAAACAATCCAAGAAGTGTTCTTGGATCATGTGATTTCATCAATTAATTTTTTTTAAAATTCTGCTGCACCGAGCAACTAGTGTGACCAGTCGCTCTCGATCATATATGATGCAGTCCACATGCTTCCGTGATGAGTGAGGATTTCTTCATATCCGTCAGTCCTCATAGTGATCAAAGAGAAAAGGAAAGACATAACTCGTGTTGAGTATAGAAAATCATATACTACAACGACTCAATCAAAAAATAAATAGTCGATTGTCCCCCCATACTTAGGATAAACTAATCCTATGTTAGGGGACTATACAAAAACGTGGATGATCAAGGATTAGAATTTACAAAATCAACAACTCGGTTTGTCTCCCATATACTTAGGGCGAACACCTAAGTATAGACAGAATAGGGGCCAGCGGGTCTCTCATCTTGGACCCTTGGGAAGGGAGGGGGAGGGCGGTGAATTCAGCCAGGATACATAGCTTTATAGATTCAGGTCTGTCAGGTTTCTAATTCAGCTATAGTATAGTTAGGCGTTGAACTACTCATTCTGGGAAAATCTGGGGAGTCTACTAGGTGGTGAAAATGCTACTGATGTCCGCAAGCAGGGATTTTGAGAGACAAGCGAGAGAATAAATAAAGATTAACTTGAATACATCCATCCCGTCTATACTTAGGATAATGTATATCCTAAGTATACCATAGATGAATGGGATGAATGAAACATAGAAGAATGAAGGAAGTGAAAAAGAGATGAAAAGAAGAAAAGAAGAAAATTAACAAAAAAAATGTTTTTGGTTGCATCATCTGAATCATCTGATGCTGCTGAGAGATCTTCATAAAAAATAACATGAATAGATTTGACAATGGCCATGAATTTGTTGTGCTCTAAATGTGGCTTCAGCAACTGACCATTGATAATACATGGTTGTATGTTAGGTGATAATTTCGATATTAAAATTATTCCATTGTCACACACACTCTTCACGATGAATGACCATGTCCATTTACTCTTTAATTTACCCGAGAAAGTTTTAAACTTCGCATCAAATAACCACACCTTCTGTCTAGTCTCGAAAGTCTTTCGTCTGATGCGTCAGTCGGGCCAGTGTTTGACCTTCTCCTTGTACATCAAGTTGTTATTATATGGGTATTCTTAGAATTCTAGGAGCTTCTTCAGATCTATTTTTTATTTGACCACCTTTTGTGAGTCGATATTGTAAATGTATACCACCCAAAGAGGCATGAATTAATTCCACATACAGATGGCATGGCTTTCCATATACAAGACGGTAGGGCGACATACCCAATGGAGACTCGTAGGTGGTCAGATAAACCCATGAAATTGAGTAAAGAAGTTGTGATCAGTTCTTCCTATCCGACCTAACTTGTTTATGCAATACGGTCTTGATTTCACTGTTTGATAATACAACCAAGATATTAGATTGAGGATGATAAGAGATGTTCCATGATGATCGATGTCATACTCCACTAATTTCTTCACCTCTTTATTGATGAAATGGCTAACCCCATCTGAGATGAGAATCATCGAGATCCTGAACTGTGGAATGATGTTATCTTTCAGAACCTGACAGACTATTTGGCTATCAACAAATCTACAAGGGATAGCTTGTACCTAACGACACATGGAATCAATGACAAGTTGGACGAATTCATATCCCTGAATGTTAGGAAATGGGTCTATAAAATCAATGCCCCAAGCATTGAATACATAAGAAATTTGAATAAATTTGAGGGTCATGGAGTCTTCAACAATGAGGGTTCCTACCATTTTTCTAGACAATATGTATAGCCTTTGACATATGTTGAAGCATCCTTGAATAGTGTGGGCCACTAGAGGCCACACTACAATATTTTTGATGTTGTTCTTCTTCTAGAATGGTGTCCTCCACATTCGAGCTTATGACAATGCTCGAGGACACTAGTGTACTCCTCCTAAGGTATACACCAGCATCATATACAATCTTCTCCTTCCTTAAAATGGTAGGGGTCTTTCCATTGGTAAAAATGAATGTCAGATAGGAATTTATCCTTCTCTCCCAATCATGCGGGACCACCCCATATACGAGGTAGCTCACAACATTGGCATACCAGATGAGAGATGTCACATCGAGAATGGATTCATTGGGAAAGGTTTCTCATCGAAGAGGGAATGAAAATAGGATTTCAGGCTAGAGCCATTCCTTAAAGACCCACAGGGAATTGATGGAATTATCCTGCTATGATTGGTGTACTTCTCGGCTGAGTATCTATGCATTCTATTCTGGATAAATGATTTTCTACCACATTCTCAACTCTAAGCTTGTCTATGATTTCCATGTTGAATTCTTAGAGGAGAAAGATCCATATAAGTAAGCATAATTTGTCATCCTTATTCTACTATAAGTATCGAATGATAGAGTGGCCAGTAAAAACAATCACTTTAGATCCAAGGAAATAGGATATGAATTTCTTTAGGACATAAACAACTGCTAGCATTTTTCTCTATGACTATAATTTTTCTTGGCATCATCTAATTTTTACTAGTATAGTGTATAGGACAGTTTCTCTTTTCTTTGTCATAATGGAACCCCAACTACAAAATCTGATGTGTTTCCCATGATCTCGAATGGTAGATACCAATCGGGTTGTCGTAGGATAAGAGTTTGAGTGTCCAAATCTTTCAGCTCATTAAATGATTGGAGAACCTTTTGATCAACACTAAATTATGTCACCTTGCATAATTACTCTATAAAAGGTTGGGCAATATTGTTGAAGTCTTTGATAAATCTTTTGTGAAAACCAACATTGCCAAGGAAAAACCTCACCTTTTTTACTGTTGTAGGAGTCCCAAGTTTAGTGATCATGTCCACCTTCGCTAGGCCAACTTCGATGCCACGCTAGGAAATGACTTGCACCAGCACAATTCCTTCCATGAGCATGAATCGACTCTTTTCTCAAGATGAAACCAAATTAACTTCATAGCATTTTTTTAAGCACTCGATCTACATGGGAAAGACAAAAATTGAACTATCACAATAGATTGAGAAATCATCAATGAACACCTCGAGAAAACTAGGGATCATATTGACAAAGACAACTAACATATATTTTTGGAATGTAGTAGGGGCCTTGCACAATCCAAAGGGCATTCTCTTGAAGGCATACATGCCAAACAAATAAGTAAACTTGGTCTTCTATTTGTCTTCAGGGGCGATCGCCACTTGGTTGTACCCGAAGTACCCATCTTAAAAGTAGAAGAACTCTTTCCCTGTCAATCTTTCAAGCACTTGATCAATAAACGATAGAGGAAAGTGGTCCTTCTTAATTATTGAATCCGGGCATGGATAATCAACATATCCACTCCAAGATGTCGGTATCCGCGTAGAAATCTCATCTCTGTGGTCATTTCTAACCACGGTGATCCCTAATTTCTTAGGCACTACATGGAATGGGCTCACCCACTTTGAGTCAGAGATAGGGTAAATGAAGCCAACATCACACCACTTTGTGATTTCTTTCATGACAATGTCCCATAGGTTATGGATCAACATTCGCTGAAATTCACGGGATAGTTTGCAATCATCTTCCGAATAGATGTGGTGTGAACACAGGGCTGGATTTATCCCTTAAAGATCTAAAACATTCCAACCAAGTGCTTTGTGGTTTTTCTTTAGAACCTCGAGCAAGCGAGATTCTTGACCCGAGGTATGCTTGCTGCTAATGATGACTGGGTACATATTTGTCTCACCCGTAAGGAAAACATACTTTAGACCTTTTGGGAGATGTTTTAATTCAGGTAATTATTGAGTCGAATCTGCGGACAGTTCGGACAATGTGTTGGTAGGTGAATGATCAGCTAAAAATGAGGAAGCATTATCCCTATCTATCACTTGTGTGTTTGATAAAAATGTACTGAATATATCTACGATGAATTCTTCTCATTTGGTTTGACTTGAATCTTCTTCGAATAAGCTAATGAGTGATTATATATGCCAGTTGACAATGGAGCAAGGTTGGATTGTGCTTTCCAGGTCCTCCTCTGAAGAGGGAATTTCCTGTATCAAAATGGCATTCAAAGACAATTGTTGATTAATGATATCCACAATGTCATAGTCCTCTGCAGATGCTTCTTCTTAGCCTCTCTCAGATGCGGTCTGTGTGGCCTTTTACTCATTGATCATGTCCATGGTTACTCTATCATTGCAGGAGTGGAACATGATCTTTCCATACTCATAATCAACACCACTTATGTCGTTCGAAGGAATGACTGACCAAGAATAATCAGAATTTGGAGTAACAACGCATGAAAATCCATGTCCAAGACAACAAAGTCCATTGGGAAGTGAATACCATGTATGGTTATGAGAATGTTCTTTAGTTAACCTTTGGACCGCTTAATGGATCGATCATCAAACTGAAGGATCATATGTGTGGGTTTTAGCGGACCCAGCCTGAATTCCTGAAGTAATGATGAAGCCATGATGTTTATAGAGGAACCACTATCAATCAAGGTTAGCTCAAAAATCTGATCAAATATCTCACATTTGGTTAAATGTGCTCCCTTATCTGGCTTCTTCGATAGGAGATTACTGATAGCATTTAATGTGGCCATGGTTAATGCGTGTTTATCCCCTAGATTGTGTTTATTCTTGCAGGGCCAAGGCTTTGATGGGACAAAGAATTTTTCAATTTTTATTTTTTTGAAATTTTTGTATAATAAAAAAAGGAACATTCCTAGAACTAAAACCATTTTTCTTAATTACATAATTATTTACAAATGCATGGCTAGGAGGTGCACAATCATTCCAAATCTGAAAAAAATTCCAGTGCAGGAGCTTCAGCTTCATCAGCCAGCTCGGAAGCAATTCCTGATGCAGGCTTCTCCTTGGATTCTTGGCTGCCCGGTTGTTATTCTATTTTTGGAAGTTTTCTTTTTGCTGATTTTTTTATATTTTCTGATGCTGCTAGTAGGGTGTTGCTCCTCCTCTTTCTTCTTCCTCATCCAGCCATGCTGCTGGACTAGTTGATGTAGAAGATGACAAATTACCAAAAGACGCTTTATTCTCCTTTGATATGGCAGAGGACTGCAATGTCCTACCGCTCCTGAGAGTCACCATATTAGATCACATAAAATCAGAAATATATATATATATAACACTCTAGGAGATCGGATGAGACATCACAAACTACCTTCTCCTTGCATTTAAAATTTTTGGGGTTGGCCTCGACCAATGCTAGAATGGATGTTTTGGTGGCAGTGAGGCCATCACACTTCTGACTCGTCTATGTTAGTCTCTTCACAAGCTGAGTCAAGTAGTCATCAGTAGAGTTCACAGATGCAATCTCGGGTCCAGTGTGTTGACTACGTTGTGATTGATAATGCGATGGAGGCTACGAATTGGAATATTGTGAAGGGTAGTGAGGAGGGTCCTATTAATAATGCCAAGGGATGCGAGCAAATACACATTCACAGCATTCTGATCTGGATGTTGCTATCCCTTCCCATTTCGTTGAGTATCCATCTCTCAATCAGACTTAAAAGAAAAGGAGTCTAGGTCAGGATCCAGATTAGGCTCTTGATCTGCACAATGAGATGCATCTTGATCAGACTGGTAATCTTGGGCACTAGGTGGAAAGAAAAGTATGGAATTAGGGCCAATCCTAGACAAATGTGAATGGAGTACTTGATACAAAGAGAAATAGATTTCCATCCACAAGGACGATGTCGGGACAAGAGTGATTCTGATTTATTAGAGAATGAGAAGATGAGGAGTCTGGAGAGTGGATCACAATATCTGAACCATGCTCTTGAGAATCGCCTTGAATTACTGGAGATGTCGAATTCATGGGATCGATGTGGGTATCGGCAGGATCCTGACTAAACCATCCATGAGTCGACCTCTCAAGATAGAAGAGATATAGATGAGGATTAGAGAATACTATGATAAACAAGAGAATGAAATGAAGGGGAGATAAAAAGAAGTCTCAAAATGAGAAATTAAAAAGAAATGAAAACAGAAGTAACGAAAAATGGCACAAGTAGCGAGACTAATCTTTAACCTTAACTAAATTCAAACAAAAACAAAGCAATGGATTCAACAACTCATGCTTGTAAATCCATAAGTGTTTGGCTATTTTTATCTTTTCAGTTTTAATTGTTATTCATGCAATCTTATAACTTGTCCTTAGAGGCTAGACCTATAGGAGAGTGAGTACTACCAGAAACGTATCTTGTACTTACCACTTCATTTGTAACATGTAGTCTTCACTTTTTGGAGGTCCTTGCCTTGGCGGCAACTCATCCAAAGAATAAGAGTGAGGAAGCTGAGAGTGGAAAATTAGGTACTCGAGACCAAGTCTGCAAACAAACAAGGCCCTACTCAGACGAGGGATGATAAGACAAACACCCACATGAAAGAATGGCCTAAGTTAAATACTTCGAACTAAGTCTGCAAGTAGACAAGGTCCCACTCTCCCATGTACGATAGAAGTATCGGTGCTTAACTAAGCCCAGGTGATAATCAAGGCAGCCACAGACTGGGTTTTGACTCTATTCCTAAAGTGTTGTGCCTCGCTCTGTCTCGAGTGCACCTGAAAACAATATGGGCTTTATGAACCTAATATAGTATTTTTCAAGATAAATGCTTAATGATATTTTGTATTTTCTTTTTAAACATAAGTTAATCAAAATCTAGAGAGGAGACAGAAAAGCAATAAAATTATCAAGATGCTAGAAAACTCATCATCGTGATGAATGATGTATGCTCAATTTGAAGACATACAATGCTTCCTAGCTCTCACCATGCGAGATGCAAGACAAGAATTTAAATTACACTACATGAAATGCAAGCCAGTGAAATCACCCTAAGGAGAAATTGTTATTAACGTGAAGCGCATAATAATTTGATCTAGTCCAAATGTATTAGAGACAATAGGTGAAAGGGATAATTAGGGATTTTAACCTAAATTAATCGATCAAGCAGTCCCAAAAACTATGAGGTCATTTCATTCGCACAAAACAAATAAAAATAAGGGATGGAAACTCAAATTGCGAGAAACAAAAGAAAATAATGAGACAATATGGAGAATAGAAAACAGAAGTCAAGCAAGAAAATCGGGCAGACCTTTTGGTGAATAAACACTTGGTAAAATTGGCGCTTAATGTATGAATGTCCTAGTGTTCACCTATATTATTACAAATTTTAAAGAGTTTCTTTGTCACAAAAAATAAAAATAGAAGATACATTAATTCTACTACGCTTTTCGATTCCTTGGTTGAATCTGTTGCCCTCTCTCCTACCTGCTTCGCAAAGAAGGTCACTCTCTACTCTGCTTGGCTGCCTCAGTCTCCTACAAGACCATACTCCCATAGCGGGCCCTCGCAACAAATTCAATAGAATAATTGATTATCACGGATCAACAATTATTTGAAAAGAAATAAAAACATGAAATTATGCGGATAATATGTACGACTATCATATCCTCTTCGTTACACCCCAACAACGATGCAATTTGATTAATCGGATGGATCGAGGCACTAACATTATATCTTGGAGGAGCATGCGGTGTCTGACAAGTCAGATGCAGCAATCGATGTATCAACTCTCTCTGATCTCGGTACCCAATCAATTCGAGTCAACAATCAACCCATGGATAATATATGCAATGAAAACTAGGCGAGATGAAATTTATTATACCCTACAAAATGTTTGTATAGTACGGTAGTGTAAGGGTCGAACCACTAAGAGTAATGGAGTATAGGTATAATTATTACTAATTAATAAAAGCTAATGATTATTTTACTTTTAAATTTTTTTAAAATTTTCTAGGTTTTTATTACACTATTTTTTAAAGATTTTGAATTATTGAATTTTCATATTTTTGAATTTTAAATTTTTATTTTTATAATTTATAGTTTTATTTTTATTTTTAAGATAAATATACATATTTATATGTAATAATAATATGTATTATAAACATAATATAAGATATATATATATATATATAGTATATATAGGATTTATATTTTCATATATACATAGATATAAGTAAAACATTTAAAATATTTTTTTATTTTTAGATTTTATTTGTTTTTGGTAATTTCTAAAAAATGTAATTTTTATGCATTTTTAAAGTATTAAAATGTACAAAACAATGAACCGAATAATAGGGCCTAACTGTTTTGGGTTTAAAATAGATAATAGTATCAAAAATTCCCAAAACTATTTTTATTATATAATGTGTAATATAAAGAAAATATAGAATAGAAAATATTTTTTTGGATTTTAAATGTATTTTTTTATTTTTATAGTGTTTTAGGGTTTTTATTTTTATGGTTTTCTTTTTCTATTTCTTAGTGATTTCTTGTCTAAAGGTAGAATATATAATAATATAGGTACTATAATTTTTTTTGAATTTTTAGAAGCATTTTGATATTTTTTAGGGTTTAATAATTAAACAGATAATAAATGTATTTTTTTTATTTTCAATAAATATGAAATTAACTTAAAATGTCATGCAAAAAAATATATGTAATAAATATAATTGGTAGGAACCTAAGGAGATTTTCCTACAATTTTTAAAGCATTTAAACTATTTAATAAAAATAAATAATAAGAAATAAAAATACAAACTAATAGGGACATATTTGCAATTTAATAAAAACATTTAAGGTAGTTGATAACATGTCCAATAAGTACATGTTAATGCTAATAATTTTTATAGGGCCTCATGTATCGCCACACGTGAGGTAGAGGGACCTTATTGCAAAATTAAGAAAGTTTAGAGGGGTCCTTGTAAATTTTACCTAAAATATTACATAAACAAACATTTACAAGGCTATTTAGTAAATGGGAAAAAGCGATGGTTGGTCTTTGATATTTACCCCTTAAAGGGTGCGATCAAGCGTCGTAGGAGGTGCCACGCCAGCTCACTTATTGCAATCAGACAGTTGGGCAGGATGACAGATCGTTTCTTGATCAACGACTTAGATTAGATATAGATCATGCATGTAATCCGACGGTGGAGGAGCAATGAGGAAGAACATGGAAGAGCGGGTTCTTGCCTGAGCTCCGGTCTCCAAATGCTCGTGCCTCTGACGTTGTCTGAGCCTCCTAATCAGTCAAATCCTTTCTGGGGTCACTCTGCACCTGCTGGAGGCTCCGAATGTATCCAGGTCCCAACAATGGGGACCTGAAGCTCTTGGTTGTTCTTCTCGACCTGGGGTGAGAACTGCACATTCAATTCGTCTCCAAGTGGGTCATCAAGGCTCCAGAACCTACACAAAAGGAAATAGGGCACGAGGGGGATGTCGTCGACCCAAATAGAAGATGTTGCATACAATGGAATTGATGGATGATGAAGCTTCGATGAAGAATGGAAGAGGGGGATTGATTGAGCCTAATTCTTGTAGAATCAGGAGGGAAGATGGTGCAATGGTAGAGAACACGTCAGAGAAGAAGTTGGAGGTGTTTGTGGGTCAAATTATAGTCAAAAGCATAGTGAATTGGGGCTGGAGCTCAAAGTTCCAACAAATGAAGATCTTGAATTAAACCGAAGTTACTAACTAATTACATGAACTAAATCCCATACTAAGATGTTTGGATTAAAATGTGAAATAAAAAAACAAAAGTTAGCAGCTTTACCTAACCTAAGGCCAAAGAGTAGAGAGCTCCACCAGAGGTGCTCCAGCGAGGCTGGACCACAGATTCAACCACTCTTTCTCCATGCCAAAGCCTCCACAGTATCCCTGTTATCACCAGAAAGATCAAGTGATACAAATAAATATGATTACAAAGGGTGAAGGGGGATAAAAAGTTAGAAATGAGGGTTGGAATTTATTTATGGACATGGCGAGGGGATGGGAAGATCACAGATTGGCGGGCAATGGCTTATATGTACATGGGTTTTAGAGTGATGGCGAGATGTAGGGAAGTATGGAGAGCAATATTGGTGAATAAAACGGGACTCCTCGAGCAGTAGATCATCTCCCAAAAATAAGGGAAGAGATACATGTTCTTTTGACAAGGGCTGTATGTGGAGACCGTGCAGTTGACCCTAAATCAACACACGGAGGTCGTTGGTTGGACAATGAGGATCAATTAGAAAAATGATGGGCATAATTCACTTATAAATTAAATTGAAAATAAAAAGTGCTTTTATTAAATAAAGTTGAAACATAAAAATTATTCTTGTTTTATGTACTATTTAGTTGATATTTTTATTTACTTTTGCAAGCTTATTAATTAGGTCGTATGTTTTACAAGTATATACATAGGTATATTAATTTAATTTTAGGTGTTCTATTTTTACTTTGTATTTTATGTTTTATAATTATATGTACATATTTTATTTATGGGTTCGATGGGGTTGCCCCTTGCGGATAGCCAACATGGCTACCCCGCCCCATTTTCCGCATTTTTTTATTTTTTGAAAAAATTTACACGTATATTCATCTATATATCTCTCTAATATGTCAATTGAATTTCGTCAGAAACAGAGACTCATTGATGAATCTACGATTCATCATCTCAATATCTTGATCTTAGTAAAATCCCTAAGTAAATTCTCAAATAGATGTCCATAAAATAAATAAATTAATAAAATGACTCTTGTAAATAAAACACACTAATTATTGTATATTATATTGTACAAAATAAATTAACAATAAAAGGTTGCAAAAATAAAGGAGTTTTCACCACCTATAAACAACCCAAAACATCATGCATTTTTAATGATTTCATTTCAACTCCTTTTTGGCTAATTCTTTCTCTAACTTGTTGATACAATATACAAAACAAATTTCATCTCAAGTAAATACTCCTAGATCCCAACCGTAAAGTCCAACTTCCCGGCCAAATTCTCGCTCCGTATAAACTCCAAATTCACCAAACTCACTTTTAAAGTTTAAGTTAGAAACTTATCTACCCAATGGAAGTGGTTTCACTAAAATCGGAGCTTGTTTTCAAAATTTGAGTTTTAGGACCTTGGTGGACATTGTATATTATGTATATATTCATTCTTTCTTCATTTTTTATTTTATATTTTTTAATTACTAAAAAATCCAAAAAATCATTGTTGTGTTGTATTTTATTCCTAATATTTTATTTTTTTTGTTGTAAATAACTTTTATTAAAAAATTAAAAAATATAATTAGAAAAGTAAAAAAATAATGTACATGTTGTTTTCTTATTTTGTAAATTTTCCACTATTTTTTTGTTTATATTTTATTGTATTTTAGCAGCCTACTTTATATTATTATTTATTATTTATTTAATTCCCATTATCTACAATAACCACCCATTCAACTCCATTCTTCTACCAATTTCTCTAACTTCTAATTCAACTCCACCTATATTCTAACCTCCATTCCACTATACCTCCATGCTAACCTCCATTCTCTGCATCTCTTTTTATACATCCCATCCTCCTCATTTTGCACTTGATCCATCTTTATGTGAGGAGAGCCTAGTTCCCATAATTGAATCGGTGATAGCGATGCAACTGCGGTCGAGCGACGACAGCCCTCTCTCCGGTTGGATTCTTGGCCAACATCATGGCTGCATTCGCCTGCTGCTCCAGCTCATCGCTCGTCAGCGATTCGAGCAAAGAGTGTGATCTTCTTGAGTACTCCCCAGGTGATCCGCTTCCTCCGTAGGTAATTTTTCTTCTCATATTTTCATCATTGTTGTTTTTGCAAATTTTTTTATCACATCGCCACCATTGTATTTTTCTATCCCCCACATCACATTTCATATCATCGCCATATTTCATTGTTCTCCTTTTGTCCACCCCACCACATTTACCAACCATCATTCTCATATTTGATTTGTGTTACCTATTTAAGAAAAACCAAAAAAATATAAAAAAATATAAAAATATAAAATTTTATTTACAACAGAAAAAAATAAAAAAAATAAAATAAGGCGGGAGCAGTAGAGCTCCGTTGTCGCCCCCTCCCTCTTCTTTCATGAGTAGGCAGCGCATCCCGCCGCCCCTCTCCTCCAACAGCCACCCATCGGCCTCACCGCAAGCAGTCGTGCGCCGTTGCGGTGCCTCGCTATCGCCGGTCGCAACCACAGCTGCCCAGTAGTGGCATCGGCCCTCCCCTCCACCAGAGCTCCAGCCCGCGGCTCCCCTTCGTCTACGGTGCCCTGCCACCCGTCAGCCTCGCTACCACCTCTGAGCGTGGCCGCGCACGAGCCACCGCTTTCGCACAACAGCCACCTCCCCCCTCCCCAAGCATCGAGCCTCCTGCTTCCAGAAGAAGAAGGTCCTTCTTTCCATTTTTATTAATATAAAAATTGCATATATTTCTAATTATGTTTTTGTAATTATTGTTTAGTCCATGCGCATAAGTTTGAGTTGTCATTGTAATTCATGTTTTGCACAGATAACCCCATGTTTGCACATTAATTTGGACCTTAATTGAGCATTACTATATTCAATGAAAAATGTAATTATGTTGCGTAACTAATTCACTATTTTATGGATATTTATTTGTATTTTTCTGAACTTCGGGTAATTAACTAAAATTGTCCTAGTGAACTACATATTTTACCAATTTGTGATCTTAAATTTATATCTGACTCACGGTTGCTCAATAAATTCCACAAATTTCATCTTAATTGGAGTTGTTATAAACAAATTATATAGTGATTTTTCTAAATAATTTTTAATTAAATCCACACACATCTACTTTGCGAAATTTCAAGTCTCCTGGATTCCATATAAAATATCCATGAGCGATAATTCACATTCTAGCTAATTTGTTAATGAGGATTTATTAGAAATTATTTATTCATTGTCACTCTGTTTTAATTAAAAAATCAAAAATTCATACTTTGTCAGAAAATTCCAAAAAATATTGTAGTCTCCTTGCATCATGTTTTATTTCTAGTCAAATTTTCATAATTTTGCATTCTGTTTATGTGAAAATTTGTGAGGAAACCCTTAAAAAGTATGCATTTTTCATTATTGCATTTTAATTCCTAAAATTCCAAAAAAATGTGTTTTGTATTCATCACTGAATTAGGATTATAGGGGAAAATACAATTAAGCTAAATCTGATTAATTTCCTATTAAAATTAATTTGGACTAATAGTGTGTTTTCTTATTGTCTTAATTCACCTGCATTGTACGTTTCGCATTTATTTTCTATAAAAAATACAAAAATCAGCATTATAAATCTAAATCGAAATTAATCCCTAAGTCGTTCGCCTCCCCGACAACGGCACCATCTCATGAGTCGCAGAGCACGTGATTTAATTTGCATTCCTTACAGTACTTATACTTAGCGAATCAGCCAGAACCGAGAGAAGATCTTCGTGAAGAGTGACTCGACTTTAATTTATACGCCAAACTTGCTCGAGATATAAATTAAAGCCGAACACTCTTCACGGAGATCTTCTCTCGGTTCTGACTGATTCTCTAAGTACACGTACTACAACGAATGTAAATTAAATCACCTGCTCTGCGACTCGTCAGATGGCACCACTGCCGGAGAGGCAAATGGCTTAGGGATTAGTTTAAAAAATTGGATTTAGATTTTCACATACTCGGGTAGTCTGACTCCCGAGCCATTTGTAATTAATCCATTTTCTCTTAATTATTTCTCTTCACATTTTTGTACATATTTTGTTGATCTCTCTAATATAAATCTTATTTTTCTTGTGAGGGCCCGGTGGACTTGGAGTGCATCGGAGGTCGACGGACGTGACATGCACTGACTATTGAAGAGCAAGAAAAATAATTTTTTCGAGAGAGTTTTTGTAAATTTAGTAATTGTCATGTTGTAATAATTTAGGTATCTTTCTCCTTTATAGCGGCTCTTGTTTGAGAGCTCACGCGTGTAAAAAGATTTGGACTTTTTTGTGTTGTGTCGAGACCTGTTTCGCTCTTCGATGAGGGTGGGGCTCGACTTGAGTAGCGAATTTAAGGATAGGCACACGGTAGTATAGCATAAAATTCATTTGTGCCCATAGTAATTTAGGCCCAGACATATCTTAGAAGATTCACTTATCTGGTAAGATTCATAATGAGACGTACATAGACACGTACTACCTAGCTCAAATTAAATCAATTCTTCCCCGCTAATAGTATATTGTTTAGGTACGGTTTTCTCAATCTGCATGCATTTAGTGTAAATTTTAATAATTCAGTTTTGCATAATGCATGGAGAGTGCTGGGATTCACTATAAGTATACCTTCTTCTGAGTATGCATCATAGTTTCATGTTTGCATTCTGCATCATAGTTTCATGTTTGCATTCTGATTTACAATTCCCCTCTTGTTTTATAACTTAAGGTAAAAAAGGAAATATAGACTGAACTGTAGACATGCTTTTATGTTCATATTAAATTTCAAGTGATAGCCTAACTCTAAAATTGATACTGAATTGAGCAGGTCGATTAAAAAAATTGGAATAAAAAGAACCTTGTTCACGGGTGCATAAAGCCCTCATTGTTTGATTTACTTGCAAAGAGAGAGACGACCCTAGGATAGAGCCAAGCCAGGATTTCTTACATACTGCTGGTTCTTTATTTTTAGGCGATTAAATTATATTCAGTGTGGGAATACGGGTAGCTGGTAAATGGTTCGGACTTAACATAGTGGTAGGTTTAGAGGGCACCTTAGTCCTCAAGGAACGGGTAGCCATATTTATACGGTCCGTACTTACTCCTATACTGGCTGAAAGTAGGTCCAACTAGTCGTAAGAACTAGGTCAGTCTGTAGGAAAATACGGTCATCTAATAGCTTGTTAATCTTTCCAAGATTGCATTTATCACCAACTAATTCGGTCGAACTCTTACGGCCATTGCGTATTGAGTCAGTGAAATTGAGGGTTTGAATTGTGTTTGTATTGTGTGAGTTTACTCAGCACATTTACGTGCAGCATAGAACTAGCACCTCAATGAACATTGTGTTCTAATTGGTTTTTTGACATCGAAATTGACTAATTGGAGGATATTTATTTGGACTTTGTGAATCTCTCATTGAACCCTCCAAGAAGTATGTCTTCAAAGGTCCATGCGCAACTTGGACCAAACTGGACTCATGACCCTCTTGAGCCCACGATCACCCACTCTCTGGATGGTTACTCTCAAACCATTCCCTTCCTCTCTTCCCACCTCATTGAGGAAGACCTTCACCTCAATGAGAATATCTTGATTTATAAATCCTCTTCTAATCATGAATACATCGTTGATTCAGGACTTAGAGAAGATTGAAGTAAAATGCCTCCAAAGAAGAAAGAAGAGGAAGAATAAGACCATGAAGACCCGATGAGAATGGTACTTGCCAGATTAGCTGCATCTGAGCAGCAACATGCATTACTCAGAGCTCAGTTAGGACAGCTTAATGTTTGGGTCGAACCACCTATGGATGCGGTGTATAACCCCGGACAATATCAAATTCAGAATTATTTGAGTCTGGTCGAACCTGAAGTTGATTTTTTATTTAAAGCCGCAATTTCTAAATCTATTGCCGCACTTTAATGGGAATGCTTTTGAGGAATCATATGCATTCCTAAGGGACTTTGAGCTCATCTGTGCTAACCTTAGACATCCTAAGGTTAGCCAGGATTATATTAGGCCCACAACCCTTCCATTTGCCTTGGGTGGCAAAGCCGACTACTGGGTAAAGAACTTAGGAGTAACAGTCACCACTTATTCCCAGTTTAAGGACCTATTTCTGAAGAAGTTCTACCCCTCTGAGTAGGACTAACATCATGAGGATGCACATTACAAGCTTCTCCCAGTTACCCCATGAAGCCTTTTGTGATGCTTGGGGAAGATTCGAGGATATCTGATGATGCGCCCGAGTGACTAAAGTAAAAAGGTAGCACAGGTCGTTGCGACCTCAACCACTCGGGCAACTAAGTCAATCAAGAAAATCAAGGAAGACCTCCAAGGATAAAAAAATCAATGAATCAAGCACTAATAAATAGTGGTCTTGCTATTTTATTTTACCTGGTATAGCTACAGGCTCGAACATAAGGAGCACGGTATGCCTAAGCTACAAAGTAGTCAGAAATCCAAAAACAAATATTTTTGGGCAGATTTTATGTTTTTAAATTTTTTTTAAGCATTTTTAATATTAGGAAAAAGTATAAAAGCACTCACAAACCAACAATTTTTTAACACATCAAAAATGCTCAAAAAATTCAAATAAAAATATTTTTAGGTTTTGGGAATATTCAGAGGTTTTTGTTAATTTTCTTGAATTTTTTTATTTTTAGATGGTTTTCTGAAAAAGAAACAAAGTCAAAAATGCTAAACAGTGTACAGCAGAGATCTAAAGGCATGTTGAAAATGCTTAAAATGCCCGTGAAATCCCAACAGTAATTTTATGCAAAACATAAACTAAAAACTAACTACAGGAGAGGAAAACATATTTTTTTTTTATTTTTTTTATTTTTAATAATTTTAGTGTTATCAATTTTTATGGTTTTTTATAAAAGCAAATGCGACAAATTTGGACAGAAGCAAAAACAAACCAAAATCAACACACATCAATTTTTTTAGAATTTGTTAAGGGTTTTTAATATTTTTGTTGGATTTTCACAAAAAGTGGAGATTTTTAGGGTTTTTGAATTCTTAAAAATACCAAATGGAAACAAAATGCAACCAAAAATTCGTGAAATTCCTACAACATGGTAGGAGCCATGTGTCAATCACGATTTTTGGATAAAGTTTGTTATTTATAAAAACCAATCAAAGAGACACAGCACATAGGGACCTAGATGCAATGAAAATATGTTCTAGTGACTAAAGAATAACAAGCGCGAAAAGTATAGGGGCCTCACTACAAATTCTCCACTAATTCTAGCACATGTCCAATATTAGCACGCATAGTGGTATAAGTGCAAATACTAAGAATAAAACATCAAAAACATAACATAAATGAAGTCCAAGGTAGTACATGCAAATATCCCAAAAATACACGTGACGATGTACAGGGGCACAGGATGCAAAATGGTCCAAAGTGCGACTTTTATTTTACACACTAAGTAAAAACAGAAAAGAAATGCAGGGAAAAGGGCGCAAATTACCCAGCCGATTCATGCAGGTCACGTGGGGTGCCAAGTGTCGTCCTGTAACTGGATGGTGAATGTGCGGCTCTGGAGCGGACACCTGCAAATCCAACGGCACTAGCTGGATGATGAATGTGGGCATACAGAGGCCGTTAGATGTAGGATCTAACAACCTGACAAGGCCAGGCTCTAGACGGCTGCGATCAAATCTGGGGTGAAGGCTGGACGCATCGGGTGGATGAGCCGGATGAGCTCGCCGACGGTCGGATCTCCGGGAATGGCCATGTGACCTGGGCGAGCTCCGGCGAGATGGAGCGAATGTGGCATGGGGCGATTCCACGCATGCTTTGACCTACAGATGATAGCTTTGACTTGGAGGGACACTCCAGCCAGGGTTATTTGGCTGAAAATAAGGGGAAGCGACGATGGAGGGCGAAGGTGATTTTGGCGAAGCGGAGGATGGAACCTAAGCCTAATCTTGGCTCGTATAGCCAAGATTTGGATGACAAGGATGCGGAGGAGGGTGACGGTGAGCGAGGGAGTTGATCTGAATGGCGAAGGGTGGTTGATGGAGCTCTGACCACCGGGTCGGAGTTGCGGAGCGGTGGGTGGAAGATTCGAAATATAAAGAACTAGGATCGAAGTGAAGGTTAGCTGAGGTTCCTAATGAGATCCTGAGCTCCAGAGGGTGAAGTGGGATTGGGTTGTCACCTCGACCATACTGCGGAAGGTGGGGAGGCACAATGCGGCGGAAGTCCGGCCACGTAGGGTGAGCGCCGGCTGCAGCTACCTTCTCCGACCACCAAAGGCTCCGGCCGAAAGCTGTCACCAAGGGGAAGAAGTCTAGGGTAAAAGGAGAGGGTGCGGCGTGAGGTACTGCTCTGGGCAAGGGAGTGAAGAATTTATATGCGTTCCCAGGTTGCTGGAAAGAATCAGGCGGAGCACGCAATCCAAGAAAGATCTGCCACTCCCGAGGGATCCGCGAGGGTCGCTGATCCATGGGGATGAAGCGGGCGGTGAAATCGGGGCAGGAGATGGTCAGATCCGAGTGAGAAAATTTCGATAAGAAGAGGCGCAACTCAGATTCGGGCGAAGAAGGGTCCGGGAAGGGGGAGTTGACTGGGGTCATCATCCTCCTGGACCAATCAAAAAATTCCAGAGTCAAAATTATTTGGAAAATAAGTTTAAAAATCGAAAAAAATTTATTTTAAAATATGTTCAACAAGAAAAATGTCCCTTATTTTCTAAACTATTTTTTAGTGTTTTTTATTTATTTTTATGAAAAATTAAATTAAGGTATATATATTGTATTACATTATATACATGTATAAAGAGTTCAATGTTGGCTGCCCGCAAGGGGCAGCCAACATGGCTGCCCCGGCCTTATTTTGATATTTTTTTATTTTTTTCAAAAAATGTCGCCATGTATATTCATCCCTATATCCTCCTATATGTCATTCGAATTTCGTCAGAAACAGAGACTCCTATGGCCTCCATGCAGACAGTCATTTTTTAACGGTAACAGGATTTTTAAATCGACACATCTCGATGGAGGCCGTAGGAGTCTCTGTTTCTGATGAAATTCGAATGACATGTAGGAGGGATATAGGGATGAATATACATGATGATTTTTTTCAAAATAAAAATAAAAAAATTTGACGAAAATAGCGCGGGGGCAGCCATCTTTGGCTGCCTGGCAAGGGGCAGCCCCATTTTATCCATGTATAAGATACTTATTTATTTTTATTTTAGTTTTTTATTTATTTATTTTTATACAAATTACCCAATTTTATATTTAATTTATTTACAACATAAAATTTAGAGTATAAAATAATTTGTATTATATTTTTATGAGTTATTTACAAGTGTTTAATAAATATGGATATGATATATATATATACATGTACTTCAAACAAGGTGAGAGAGAATTTATTTGTTTTTATTTTTTATTTTTTTAAATTTTTGTTTTATTTTTAGAAATATATAAAAGGTAATGTAAACACATTTTTATTTTTTGTTTCTATGAAAATAAAATATCTATATACATAAAGGGAATATATACATGGTAGAGGGGCCGTATCTCTCTCTACTATTTTTTATTTGGCGATCAGGCCCCTGTTGGGCCCTCTCTTGGGATTAAGTCATCAATTATTATCTAAATATCTCCCTCTTTTTCTTTATTATTATTCTTTTTTTTTTGCATAAATACATGCTAATTATTGATATTTACAAATGCATGCGTATTGGTAACTTATATATGTACAACTATATACATGTTGTTTTGCCAAGATATTTAGCTAAAATAAAAGAATAAAGATTGATGAATGGGGATTCATCAACATCCTGTTGAAGTGTCCCTGTCATAATCTATAAGATAACATCTTGGTACAGTCATTCTTCATTGGTCTCAACCCTGAGATGCACGGTTTAGTGAGCGCTACCTGTGGAGGCAGTTATACATCATGAGTATCGGATACATCTGGAAGTATTCGAGCAGGATGGCTAAAACCAGCCGTTCACAGATGGACAGAAGGACCTATACATCATCCCCCAGATCACTCTCCATTTGGAGGGGGAAAATTAGTTGTAGTCGATCTTTCTCAAGATGTGACCCCTAGCATGGGACTCCTTGCGGGCAATCTTATAGTAGTCGAGAAGATCGACATGAGGATTGATGAGTTATACCGGAGGCGTATCCAAACTTCCAAAACAAATGGAGGAGTTGACTGAGAAGGTATCTAAGATAAGGATACCCATCGTGACTGCATCCGCTGCTCCCATATATCGAGTTCAATATGTTCAGGAGCAGTTGTATCAGCACAACCCCATCCGTGGAGTAGGACCACTCCTATGCCCACTCTTTTCCAGCAACCACCTCCATTAGCATATACAGTTCAGGAGGAGCCTCCACCAGTTTGGGAGGTGAATGGCGTATAGTATACTCAGGACCCTGCTAGGCAGGGAAGTAAGGAGACAGACAGACCTACAGCGTTCCCCGACCTTTCACACACTGCATTCACCTCCGCACCACCTTCTTCACAGTAGAGCTAGGATTCCAGCCACCCCAGCAGTAGCGACAGTAGTACCAGCAGTATGGCCGACAAGGCCATTACCAAGCAGGCCATAAGGCACGTACCCTGGCCAAGTGATGAGTGACACGAGCGACTAAGGTAAAATGGTATCAAAGGTCATTTGCGAACCTCAACCACTCGGATCAACTCAATAAGAAAAATAAGACCACCAAAATAAAAATCAATAATCAAGCCAAGATAGCGAGCTCACTAATTTATTTTACCTGGTGTAGCTACCAGGTTCTAACAAAGGAGCACGTGATGTTAATGCTACGAAGTAGTCGAGAATCTCAAAAAGATCAAAAGTGGGTGGTTTTAATTTTTCAAATTTTTTTGGAATTTTTAATATTAAGAAAAAGGTTAAAAGGAAACAAAAATCAACACTTAACCAATTATTTGAAGACTCAAAATACTCAAATCTTCAAACTAAAAATATTTTTGGCTTTTTTAAAATATTCAAATGTTTTTCTGGATTTTATGGAATTTTTATGATTTTTAATTAGTTTTCTAAAAATGAAATAAAATCAAAAACAACAAACAGTGTTACAGCTAAGATCTAAAGGCAAGTTAAAATTATTTAAAATGCTTGTAAAATCCCAACAACAGTTTATAATAAACTACAAGCAAAGATCTAACTACAGAAGAAGAAAAACAAATTTTTTAATTTTTATAAATTTTTAATAATTTTTCTAAGATTTCTAGTCTTTTTAATTTTTTTGGTTTTATAAATGGGAATAAAATGAAACTTGGATTGAAGTTGAGACACAACAGAACAAACACATGAGGATTTTTTTTTAGAATTTTTTAAGGGTTTTTGATATTTTTAGTTGTCTTTTAAAATGAAAAAGGAGATATTTTTGAGTTTTTAAATTTTTAAAATAATAAACTAAATCAAAACAAAAACCAAAAATTCTCAAAAATTCCTACACCATGGTAGGAGCCATGTATCAAATTTTCATGAATTTTGGACAATATTTGCTATTTATTAAATCAAAAATCAAACACACAGATTATAGGGACCTAAATGCAATATTAAGAAGTTGTAGGACCAAATAGTAACATGCAATCAAAGTTCAGGATTGAATATGCATAAATTCCATTTCTACATGTGGACCGCACGTGAACCAGGCTCGGTAGGGGTATAAATGCAAATACTAATAATAAAGCTTTAGTCAAGAACAACCATAAAGTCCATGTCTGTAATGCAAATAACCCAAGAAAGTCACGTGACAGACCACGTGATACAGAAACAAAAGGACTAGAATGCGAATATCAGATACACAGGTCTTAGATGCAATTTATTCAAGATAAAAAAACAGCTGCTAGAAATATTTACAAGACTAACAAGCAAATGAAAAATAAGAGAAGGCCGAAGTGGAAATTTACCCTTTATTATTAGTTATCCAACGGTCGAGGGCATCCACTGATGATGGGGATGGCTGAGATCTAGGGGTACCGGTTCGACGATGAACGACTGATGGAGGATCCTCGGATGGATCAGACGATCGAGGCTTCACGGTTGATGAACAACGACGATTAGAATTGGGGACGAGCCAGATCAGATGGCTAGGACAGCTCCTGGAAGAACATCGAAGAACTCGCATCGACGAGCTTCAATCGGTCGATACGCGCAGCAGCGGCGTCCTCACATGCTGCTCGGATGGGGAAAAGGTTGATGGAGACGGTCCGCAACTGTTGGCGTGCTCTGATGAGGTCAAGACCGAGGGTGACAGCCTGGCGAAATTTGAAGAACTAGAGTTGTTGTGCTCGGGTATTCGGACCTCCAGATGAAGTTCTTCTACGCTCTGACCTGCACAGGAAAACCACAGGTCGAGGGCAAAATGCCTCGACCCTCAAGACAGGAAATGGATGGCGGATGATGCGTGGTCTGACCCTCCGGCGAAGCGGCGGAGGAGGAGGGTTCAATCCCCGTTCCTGGGCAAATCGGGTTGGATGGGTGAGCGTAGAAGATGGGGAGGAGTCTCGTGGAGATGGTCAAAGTTCAAGGGTGTCAAAAGATGATCCGGCCTGAGTGATTGGAGCTTGGAACTGAAGCTCATGTATTCTACCCAAAACATGAATCAAATGCTAAAAGGAAGGAAATGAATCTACCTAATGGACGAAGTCATCTGGGCTGGAGGTCGGGGACCTCCGGGGGGTTATTGCCTCGATGGGTCGACGGCCCACAGGATGGGCTCACCTCACGACGGAGCACGGGGAGTATACGCTGGAACTAGGGCTACACACCATGAATCCTCGCTGTGACGCTCTCCCTCACACGCTGTGACTCATGGAAGAAGGCAGAGGTCACCGGAGATGAGGGCAAGCGGCCAAAGATGCAGAAGAAGATGGGTCTCTAGGGGGTCTTATATGCGGCGGGCTTCGCGAAAGATGGAGCATCCCTAAGAAAATCATTAGGCGTGGATCGTGGATCTACCCTTGGTAATCGGAGCTACAAATGGGAGAAGGAGGGATCGGATCGGGTTGAGATAAATCGGAGAAAAGCAGGAGAAACCAGATCCGAACCACGAGCGAGGCAGAGGGATCAGTTGACCTGAGTCACAATCTGACGTGGAACAATCTCGAGCGGCGGAGGAAAAAGACAAAATTAGGCAAAACGACAAAATAGCTGAAAATAAAAAAAAAAGATTAAAAATAATAAATGAATTTAAATTAAAAAATGAATAACATAAAAAATGTTTATTATTTTTCAATGAATTTTTCTATGATTTTTATTTATTTTTATGAAAAATAAATTAATCTATATATAGTATATTGTATTATATATATATGTATAAAATTCCTATATATTTTGTATATTTATTTTTATTTTCTTATTTTTGCACAAATACCCCAATTTTATATATTATTTATTTACCACATAATATTTGGAGTATAAAATAAATTTTATATTATTTTCTATAGGTTATTTACAAATATAAAATAAATAGAGAGTAATACATATATACATGTATTATATACAAGATGAGAGAGAATTTTATTTTTCTAATTTTTGTTTTATTTTTAGAAGTATATACATGGGGTTAAAAACACCTTTTATTTTTTTATTTTTGAAAAATAAATTCTATACACATAGGTGGTAAATTCTACACACACTCTGGTATCTCAAAAATAGCGTCCCTCATCGAGCTCTAGCTGCTGGGGTGAATCAGGATGTCCATATGAATCAAAGAAATATCTCTGCAGAGTAGAAGGCTGAATGATCTGGGAATGAAAATTGAAATGGTTGGACTAATGACTGGAGTAGTGTGGGGTCCTCCTTGCTATCTTGGAATAACAGAAGATCTGATATCCAAGACTCCTGAACTTTTAAGTATGGGACTGACCGGAACTCCGGGTGGAAGACCAACGGGAACTCGATCAATCTCTGGGTCAGAACATCTGTTGTGGCAGTCATCTCATCCATCGTTTGTATTGTAGTAGAATCCATGTCCTCTAGCTAGTGTGTAGTAGCTAAATCCTCATGAAGTGTAACACACCCAACTAGCATTGTATCATCCTCATGTGTTGTCCCAACTAAGGCATCTCGGGAAGGTGAAACATCTAAAAGTACTCTCGAGATGGTCTGAAGTATATCCATGTCGGGACTATGGTCTGAACCACCACACGAGGTAACTACCAGTGCTATCTGCTCTATGGTCTTCCCCCTCATGGAGATCTGAATAAGGTCGGTCCTCGAAAAACCATGATCCGGAAATCTCCTCAAGAGGTCAAGAAACCTCAGCCACAAATCTTGCAATGGCTCCTGGGGGTCTACTGAAAAATCTGTGATAAAAGACCACATCATATCTGCTCTATGTTGGGGAGGAAATCTCTACAAGAACTCTTAGTGCAAGTCTCCCAACATAGCAAATTTCCTTTCCAATCATCCGTTCCATCTCATGGCTCTATCATGAAGTGAAAATGGGAAGGTCCTCAGCATCAGCTCCTCAGAAGTGACATCTGAATTTGCATGGGTCACACAGAACACCTCAAACTCAGAAATATGAAGGTATGTCTCCTCGTGCACTTCCCCTGAAAACTTCGGCAGACTCGGAATGAAACCCCAGGAGTCAATGTAGAAGCTAACTGTGCTTCCTGATCGGTGTGTTCATCCATCATCCTATCATAGGAGGTAGCGGAAACTTGCATCTTCTCTATGTGATCGTATATGGAATGTACTCTCATCCCAGCAGCGAAATCACCCGAGTCTTGCATCTGGTCGGTATGATCTCTACGAACGTCCACCACAAGATGCACAGAAGAAAGAGAAGATAGAGAATATGGAAGGTCGGTCGGAGTTCTAACCTCCGGCGAGAGTGGACGGGGATGATGGGGATAAGATGAGGAAGCCGCGAGATCCGGCAAGAAAGGAGGGTGACCCATAATCCAGGGATAGAAAAGGAGAATGAGAATGAACAGAGGGAGGGTGGGATGAAGAGATGGAGTAAAGAAAGTGAACAGGAGGGAGGCGGATGAGATCTGGAAAACACACAAGATCGGACAAATAAAACCCCCAATTCACCTACTCACGCAGAGCTAATGGTCGTAAAAGCTCAGTCTTTTATCTTGTCAATTTTATTAGGTGATAAAGCAGTCTTTCAGAGCGATTAAGCGAGTTGGTAGGAATCCAATGCTCCTAACAAACTGTCCCATATAAAAGGATGGTAGTCTGCCGAGAGTTCGGGTATCGCTCTATCCTAGTGTGCTGGTCACTCTCTCGCTCATCCAAACCATACAATGAGGGTATTACTCTCCCAAGACAAATTTTTCGATGAGATGTCTTTTAGGATCAAGTATGTTTAGAAGTCCCAATTTTATAGTTTTTCTTTTTAGATATTTTTCAAGCAAACAATGCCTAACAAATTTTTCGGTTCTCCTTATTATTTTAAGTACAAAACAGAGGGAGAATTCGAAAAAGCCAATGTGCAATCAAACACGATGATGCATGCAGAGTAAGAAATGTGTACCTGACTCCTGCTCTGTACATGTAGGGTAATCCGCGCATAAATGTAAAGACAGAATTAAAACTGCCTATATGATGCAAGAAGAAATCATCCTTAGACAAATCACTTTCTTTACGCGAAGAACGGTAGTTAGCCAATCAGACTAAGTTCGGAGTCCGATCTTGGGAACCACTCGGTGCCCGTCACAATGGGTCCTGCCAGCATTGTATGGGGTTCCTCACGGCACGTGGACTCGAGCCTAATTAAACTAACTTTTCCTTTGTGATTTAATTAATCAGGTCCAATTAACGATCTATATGTGCAAGCAAATAATTAGGGTTGGGCCTTAATTATTTACGTCACAGTCACAGAAAAACCTAAGTCTAAGGGTCAAAACCTTTGAAAATCAGATAGACAGTAAAAGCAGTAGAAATCAAAACCGGTGAAAAATCTGCGGTAAGGTCCCCCGAGCACATCAGTGCTCAGTGAAACAGACCACGAAACAATCACCAAGTCCAGTGTCTGTCAGGTATTATTAAAATAATAATAAGTAGAAAATAAATCTAAGTCTACTCTAAATTACACTACAACTCCCAAACTTCTGCTCCTCCTCTCCTACACTCTCCTGCGGCTCGATGGAGAAACGAGTTGCCTCCAAGTTACGCGGGTGCCTCGGCTCTCCGAAGATCGCCCCCCTCGCTCGTCGGGCCCTCACAAGAAAGATAGAACAGAAATTGTATCAGTCCACAATTATTAAAAAAATGTATCAGATATAGCAAGAAATCACATAAGGAAACTGACTACTAAGTCGTGCTCCTCGGCAGTGGCGCCATTTTGATGAGCGATCCGAGCGACAAAGCTAAAATGGTATCAAAGGTCATTGCGACCTCAACCACTCGGATCAGACTCAACAAGAAAAATAAGACCACCAAAATAAAAATCAACCAATCAAGCCAAGATAGCGGTCTCGCTAATTTATTTTACCTGGTATAGCTACCAGGGTCGAACACAAGGAGCATGTGATGCTAACGCTACGAAGTAGTCCAGAATCCCAAAAAGATCAAAAGTGGTGGTTTTTAATTTTTCAACTTTTTTTTGGAATTGTTAATATTAAGAAAAATGCTAAAAGGAACCAAAAATCAACACTTAACCAATTATTTGAAAATTCAAATTAACTAAAAAATTCAAATTAAAACTATTTTGGGTTTTTAAAATATTCAAATGTTTTTTCTGGATTTTATGGAATTTTTCTGATTTTTAATTAATTTTTTAAAAATGAAATAAAAGCAAAAACAACAAACAGTGTACAGATGAGATCTAAAGGCAACTTAAAATTATTTAAAATGCATGTAAATCCCAACAGCAATTTTATGATAAACGACAAGCACAGATATAACTACAGAAGAAGAAAGCATATTTTTTGAATTTTTCTAAATTTTTAATGATTTACCTAAGATTTTAAGTATTTTCAATATTTTTTGGGTTTTAAAAATGGGAATAAAATGAAACTTGGATTGAAGTTGAGACACAACAAAACAAACACACAAGGATTTTTAGAATTTTTTAAGGTTTCGTAATATTTTTAGTTGAATTTTAAAAACAAACAGGAGCTATTTTTGAGGTTTTTCAATTTTTAAAAATAATAAACTAAAACAAAACAAAACCAAAAATTCAAAGAAATTCCTACACCATGGTAGGAGCCATGTACCAATATTTTATGAATTTTGGACAATATTTGCTATTTATTAAATCAAAAGGCAAACACACAGCATACATGGGCCTAAATGCAATTATTAAGAAGTTGCAGGACCTAACAGTAACAAGCAATCAAAGTTCAGGGTTGAATCTTCAAAATTTCCAGATCTACACGTGGACCGCACGTGAACCAGGCTCGCAGTGGTATAAATGCAAATACTAATAATAAAGCTTAAGTCAGGAACGACCACAAAGTCTAGGGCCTGTAATGCAAATAATCCAGGAAAGTCACGTGACAGGCCACGTGATACACAAACAGAGGGACTAGATTGCGAATATCAAAAACACAAGGTCCTAGATGCAATTTATCCAAAATAAAAATAGCTCTTATAAATATTTACAAGACTAACAAGCAAATGCAAAATAAGCGAGTGCCTAAGTGTAAATTTACCCTTTATTATTAGCTATCCAACGGTCTAGGGCATCCACTAATGATCAGACGACTGAGATCTGGGGGTACTGGTTCGACGATGAATGGCTGATGGAGGATCCTCGGATGAATCAGATGATCGAGACTTTACGGTTGATGAATGGCGACGATTAGAACTGAGGACGAGCCAGATCGGAGGGCTGGGACAGCTCCTGGAAGAACACCGAAGATCTCGCCGCCAGCGAGCTTCAATCGGTCGATACACACAACAGGGGCGCCCTCACGGGCAGCTCGGACGGGAAAAGGTTGATGGCGATGGTCCGTAGCTGTTGGGGGTGCTCCGATGAGGCCAAGACCAAGGGTGACGGCTTGGCAAAACTTGAAGACTTGGAGGTGTTGTGCTCGGGTATTCGGACCTCAAGATGAAGTTCTTTGACGCTCTTACCTGCACAGGCAAACCACAGGGTTGAGGGCAAAATGCCTCGACCCGTCAATACATGAAATGGATGGCAAATGATCCGTAGTGTGACCCTCCAGCGAAGCGACGGAGGAGGAGGGTCCAATCATCGTTTTTAGGCGAATCGGGTTGAATGGGTGCACGTAGAAGATGGGGAGAAGTCTCGTGGAGATGGTCGAAGGTTCAGGGTGTCTAAAAGACTATCCGGCCTGAATGACCGGAGCTGGGAACTGAAGCTCAGGTATTCTACCCAAAACATGAATCAAATGCTAAAAAGGAAGGAAACGAATCTACCTAATGGACGAAGTCGTCTAGGCTGGAGGTCGGGGACCTTCAGGGGTCATTGCCTCGATGGGTCGACAGGCCTAGAGGCTGGGCTCACCTCGTGGCAGAGCACGGCGGAGTATACGCCGGACCCAGGGCTACACGCCTCGAATCCTCGCTGCAACGCTCTCCCTCACACGTTATAACTCATGGAAGAAGGTGGAGGTCACCGGAGATGAGGGTAGCGGCCAAAGATGCGGAAGAAAATGGGTCTCCATGAGGTCCTATATACGGTGGGCTCCGAGAAAGATGGAGCATGGGCGCGCAAACCGAGGGTTGGACCCCTAAGAAATCATCTGGCTTGTATCGTGAATCGTGGATCTACCCTCGGTAATCGGAGCTGCAAATGGGAGAAGGAGTCGATCGGATCGGGTTGAGATAAATCGGAGAAAAATGGGAGAAACCGGATCCGAGCCATGAACGTGGCAGAGGAATTAGTTGACCTGAGTCAACGAATCAGACGTGGACCAATCTCGAGCAGCGGAGGAAAAAGACAAAATAGTTTAAACGACAAAACATCTGAAAAATCAAAAATAAAAAGATTAAAAATAATAAATGAATTTAAATTAAAAAATGAATAACATAAAAATGTTTATTATTTTTCAAGGAATTTTTCTATGATTTTTATTTATTTTTATGAAAAATAAATTAATCTATATACAGTATATTGTATTATATACATATATAAAATACCTATGAATTTTGTATATTTATTTTAATTTTCTTATTTTTGCACAAATACCCCAATTTTATATTTTTCTTATTTACTATATAATATTTTGAGCATAAAATAATTTTTATTTTATTTTTATTGGTTATTTACAAATATAAAATAAATAGAGAGTAATACATATATACATGTATTATATACAAGGTGAGGGAGAATTTTATTTTGTTTTTATTTTATTTTTCTAATTTTTGTTTTAATTTTAGAAGTATATACATTGGGACAAAAACACCTTTTTATTTTTTTATTTTTGTACAATAAAATTCTATACACATAGGTGGTAAATTTGTACAAGGTAGAGTGGCCCTATCTCTCTCTACTGATTTTATTTGGCGATCAGGTCCATGCTGGACCTTCTCTTGGGTTCAGGTCACTCAATATTTATTCTAAATATTTCCTTCTTTTTCTTTTATTCTTTATTCTTTTATTTTTGCATAAATATATTCTAATTATTGGATTTTTAACAAATGCATGTTTATTAGTAATTTATTGTATTTACAACTATATAAATGATGCTTCGCTAAGATATTTAGCTAAAATAAAAGAATAAAGAGTGATGAATGGGGATTCATCAGCCAGCATGGCCAATCTTCCCGTTCTTCTTCCCAATCTTATCCTCTTCCTTCTTTGTCTGGTCCTGTGGACATACAGAAGCAGATACTCGATGAGATTCATTCCTACATGAACGAAATTCAAGACTTATCGGTGGATGTCAACCGCTTGTCCAGATGGCGAGACGAGCAGACTGCACCCTCTACTTCAATCACAGCCCAAGTTCAGTCTAACCCCAATAGCCTGAACCGATCTAGTTCTCAGCAGCACTTTGGTCAGGTATACTATTCAACATCTCCTAGATTTGAACATGAGATTATTTCATGTGACGAGGCGAATTATATGTCACTCAAGAGTAGAAGGATCGTAACCGTACCTGACCAGGCGAGGGACACAAGGAGGGACATATATGGAGCTCTTCCTGAGGAGACTTTAGAGGACAAGGAGGAGAGGCAACATATTCAGGAGCCCTATCAGCACCATTCGAGGATTTCTACTCAGGGAGCAGAGAGGACAAGGAGAGCACGTATGCAACATCGGTAGCATGGATACACTTCTGAGTCTACGGAGGACCTTGCATCTCCGGTTGTGGCGGATACCACTTCCGCTTCTATTCCACAACTTGTAGTAGATAGCTTTGATTTCGATTCCATGTTGCATCAAAAAGATTCTTGTATGAAGAACTATATTTCTGTTAATGTCAAGAATGATCTTTCAGTTCATGATTCAGACTCTCAATCTTCTATTTCTCTAGCTTCAATCCCTTTCCCCCGTGCTTTTACGGTAGGAAAGCACATAAAAAGGATTCATAAAGATGACCCTGATATGGCACGGTTTTGTAAAGAGGTTATCACTGTAAAGGTGCCATTTGATGAGTATGTGGCTAACCATCCTGCATTCCAAAAATACCTTAAGGTGAGATGCACGCCTATAAGGGTTAGCAGGAAGAAAGAGAACCAAAATATAAAGATACATGTCTTGTCAGTAGCCACAACTTATTGTCTCAAGAATCAGACATTGTCAAGGAAAAAAGAGACATGGGTGCTCACTATGCGGAGAATCGTATTGACGACATTGTTTTTGCACGCTCACTCTTGGATAACGGTTCTTCCATCAACTTACTCCCCTTAGCATTATATCAAAAATTGGAGTTGGGACCACTTCACAAATCTGGAGCTTTACTCTACTTCATAGATCATTCAATGAAGAGACCTAAGGGAGAAGTGAAGCACGTCGTTATCTCGATTGAGGGGCAGAACTATCAGGTTGACTTCACCGTCTTGGACATGGAGACCCCCAATCATTGGAGAGAATCTCATATTATTCTCGGGCAGCCTTTTCTTAGGACTGCATGCGTAGCTTTCGATTATGGTATGGAAATGATGAAGTTCCATTCTCCAGGATTTGAAGTGAACCTTGAGATGAAGCAAACCAAGTATCAGCGACCTGATTCAGAGATTAGCACAGAGTACTCATCTTCAGAGACAGATTGCAGAATGATTAACACTATTGGGATTTGGGGACAACTTCCTTCAGGACAGAGTGAGACCCTTTCATCTCGAAAGCACATAGTGGATGATGCAGTTTGTTAAGTGTTGTCTAATCTTGTGATATATGCATCTACATATTCCCATGATGACATAGAGATCCATCTGGATATGTCAGTTCCACCCCCTTCAGAACGATCATGGGACATAGATGATGAGCCGGACGCGGCTTTGGCCGAATACCATGTTTCTTTGGTGATCCGACTCCTCATACTTCTGAGTTGGTGGTGAGTACTACTCAACTTACCTCACCTTCATGAAGTACAGAACCAGATTCAGATTCAGTTCAGTCAGATTTGATTGATGATACCACATTGCCAGAACTGAAAACACTTCCTCCTACACTCAAGTATGCCTTTATTGCGGGACCCAAAGAGAGATATCCTATTATCATTAGCTCAGACTTGACTTTAGAACATGAGTCTAGGTTGTTAGAGGTCTTAGAGAGGAACTGCAAAGCAATAGGATGGACAGTGTCGGATCTCGTGGGGATCAACCCCGCTCTCTGCTCACACCACATTTTTACTGAGGATGATGTGAGACCTTCCCATGAGTTCCAGAGGAGACTTAACCCTAATATATGGGAAGTAGTGAAGAAAGAGATTGAGAAATGGTGCAAAGCAGGGTTTATATAGCCTATTTCTGACTCCAAGTGGGTGGCTCCGCTTTATACTGTTCCGAAGAAGTCAGGAATTCAGATGGTCACCAACGAGGAGGGGGTAGAGATCGCGACACGAGTACCCACATCATGACGTGTCTAAGTTGACTATAAGAGCATGAATGTTGCGACAAAGAAAGACCACTTTCCCTTGCCTTTTATTGATCAGATCTTGGAGAGAATCATAGGGAAAGAATTCTTTTGTTTTCTTGATGAGTACTCAGGCTACCACCAGATAGTTATAGCCACTGAGGACCAGGAAAAAACCACATTCACATGTCCATTCGACACTTATGCTTTCGGACGCATGTCATTCAACACTTATGCTTTCAGGTGCATGCCATTCGGGCTCTGCAATGCCCCGGGCACATTTCAACGGTGCATGATCGGCATATTTGTCGAGATGGTGGGAGATTTCCTAGAAGTGTTCGTGGATGACTTCTCAGTCCATGGTGATTCCTTCGATACATGTTTAGCGCACTTGGACCCAGTCCTCACGAGGTGTAGAGAGGTGAATCTGATACTCTCCTGGGAGAAAAATCACTTTATGGTGATGGAGGGTATCGTGTTAGGGCATGTAATCTCCAAAAGGGGAATGGATGTTGATCACGCTGATGAATCTACGTTTCATCACCTTTATTCTATCATTTTGGCCTTAAAAACTCTAGTAAATGCGTATAAATAGGCTTAATTTAGGCTTTTTATCATCCGTGCACCATTGTGTAAATAGTGTATAAAATGCGGTTTTTAAAGCCAAAATTATAGAATAAAGAAAAGAAAAGAAAAAGAATAAAATATTGTAAATATTTTATGACCCTAAACACCGAGACCTAGGCACCTCGATGACTAGGTCAATAAAGAATAAAGTAGGGGGAGATAAGGGCCGGAATCTAACAAAATTCCTTTATTTAATTCATTTTTTTATTCATTTTCAGACCAATTTTTAGTTCCACTTTTTATACTTCAAATAAATAAACTTTATACATGAAAGTTGTAGATAACTAAATAAAGAAAAATACAAAATTAATTTCATATAAAAATAATGTATAAATCAAAAGTTATGATCTGAATAAAATTCTAAAATCCCAACTTCCCATACCTGTATCTCTCAAATAAAAATTCGAAATGTATCAAAATCACCTTTAATTGTATATAAATTTCAATAATCTATTTAATGAAGGGTTTCGTAGTTTTTGGAGTTACGGTTTGAAAGTTGAGTTTTGGACCCCTATTGTATACTTGTACCGATTAAAATATTCATTTTATTTATTATTCATTTTTTTCTTATTTGGTATTTTTAATATTTTTTAGATATTATATATGTACATATTAAAGAATAAAATGATAAATAAAACATTAAAAATAAAATTCTTGTATAAAATACATAGATGCATTACCAATGTACTGTGTTAGAACCACGTTTTTGGTCGTTTTCGCCGATTTTTGGAGGACGCATATTGCATCTTTTTGCAATGCGGTCTTCTTGACTTTTTCTCCTCTTACATCCACCATGCGCCCAAGATATATCTTGGGTATTGGAACATTTATTCGCCCTATTTTCTTCGATCTTTGGAGCATGTTCATCATGTTGTCTGGCCCCCCGTTTGCTGTCCCTCAGAACATTGGTCTTTGCCCATATTCTCAAATTTTTAGAGGCTAAAGCGTCCACCAAATCGCTACGATTCCTTCTTGACTTTTTCTCCCCATACATCCATCATACATGCCAAATCATTATATCGAGAGTTAGGTTGTATATTCGTTGGATACACACCGATCTTCTTGTCACCTCATCAACTCTCTATCCAGCCCCTGCCACTCCTGTAAGAGCCTCATTTTTGTCCGTTTTCTCGGTTATTTCAAGATCGATCCTTTCACCCAATCACTAAGGTTCCTTCACGACCTTTTCTCCTTGAAGTAGCCTCATACACGCCCAGAGGTTGCTTGGAGTAGATCAACGATTCTCTCGATCTCCATCATACTTTGGAGCCGCCCACCTCACATGTACAAAAAAACCCCCCATCTTCTTCCCATTCATTTTTTGAACCCTCTTGGACCCATTTTGGCCACCCTTTTTGGAGCTCAAGATAGAGTGAAGTGACAGTGAGCTCTCCAGCTCCTCAAAGGCATGGCTAGACGAGTCGAAGGGCGGCTCCACCCCTACCTCCGGCCACTGGCCGTCGAGGTTCCACCTTCCTGGTTTCTAGGACAGTCGAGATCATTTTTTTTGCTCGTTTTCTTGCTCTTTATTCACTTGCAGATCCTAGATTTATTCTAGCATTTTGTTCACTTGCTTTTTAGTTACTTAATCACCCAGTTCACCCCACGCTGGAGTAAGCTCCGGCGAGCTTCGAACCCATCATTTAAACTTTCATTCATCCTCCTCGATGCGGCTCACATCTCACCGCCGCCATCCTTCGCTATTCTACGTATCCTCATACACAACCTCCTCCATCTTCAGCCACATACGGTGGTCAGATCACATCCTTCTTCCCTCACCAAATCGAAGGAAAACCCATTCATATCCCATTTTTTTTGTGTACCTAACATCTTGGCCGAGTTTTGTACTCGAGCCCTTCTTCTAATTACAGGTACATCGGAGCACTTTCACGCACATACCCTTATTGTCCAAGAGCAGCTTGACGCCGCCTGGATTAGTGGGACATTTTGCAATCACGTCCCCTAATTTTTGGCATATTTCGGAAAGCTTTCGAGGATCTTTTGAACCGTAGTTTCATTCTTATATTTTCATCTGTACCCCTGCACTTAAACACTCATAAATCATTCATCTGAACTCCATTTTCTATGAGATTTTTTTAGAAAGCTGCTTTAAAGATCTACATCGTGTCAAAATTTCAAAATATTCTGATGTACGAGCTATTAATGGTGAATTTTTGAACTCAGTACACTAATTTGGTGTATTTTTTTAATAACTCTTTCTATAGTTGATATCACTTGCTCATTTTTGGATATGTTGTAGAAATTAGTGGGGTCGAATTTTGAATTCAAAGTTCATCAAAAGATATTGCGATTTGTGTCATGTATAATTTCTACAATATTTCGAGTGATTGATTTACTTCTTGAGCATCTTTCATCTATTTGGAAATCTAAAAATATGTTCATGTGCCCCTGAGTTTGTTCTCCAATCAAGGATTTTTGTTGTACTTTTATCTTTTTGTTTGTGTAGTCAAAAATTCAAAAACATCATTTCTACCTTCCTGCAGTCTTTTATTTTTAATATATTCATTACATTTTTGAAAAATTCTAAAAAATATATATTTTGTTTATTTTTGTGTGGTTTAACTTCAGACCAAAAATCATTAAAAAATTCGTAAGAAAACCTCTAAAATAGAAAAACACCAAAAATATTCATAAAAATCTTAAAAATTCCACAAAAATCCTAAAAATACATTTTCAGAATCTGAATTTCACCTATTTTGTTATCTTTATTTTAAAATTAATTTGAGGAATTTTGATTCTGTTTGATATTTTTCATCCTCATTTTAAATTCGGCCAGTAAGTTTGTTCACTGTTTTTCAGTAATTTTTATTTTAAAAATACCAAAAAATTGAAAAATTTTGGAAAAATCACAAGAACAATAGAAAATTACAAAAGCATAGACAACATTTTATTTCCTAGATTTTGATAATTTTTACCTCTTTTTATCTCTCTCTCATCTCTCTTGTATATATATATATATCCTATATAGCTTTATATCTTTGTTAAAAGAAAAAAATATAAAAATATAAAATATAAAAAGAAAATACAAAATCAGTAAATTAAAAATCAAAATATAAAATCAAAAATGAAATAAAAAAATATAAAATTAAAAATCCACAAAAATAGCTTACTTATGGACATTTGATCACATTCCCTCTTGAGCACTCATCTTCGATCTATCCTGCTTGTTCCATGTGTTCGACACTCTACATACTTGAACTATACACATATTTTGTAGAGTTATAATAAATTTTAACTCTACACTTTGATTACCATTGCTTAATATTATTTGTGGGTTAATTGTTGACTAACCCGAGTTTCGTGAGCAGTCGACACAGCGACTTCGTCTCCGCCTTGTGTGAGAAATATTTAGACCCTCGCAAAATCCAAGTTATTAAATGGCGTCGTTGCCAGGGAAGAGCAACAGCGCATAGATCGGTTTTTTAATTGATTGTGATTATTTGCCCATACTCGCCATTCATTTATTTTCTCTATTTTTGATATATCTTGTTGATTTGTCTAACCCATATCTTTGTTGATTTCGTGCGAGGTACCGCAGATCGAGGGAGGCGCTCTACCCTAAGCGCCTGCGCGCCCACATGAAGCCGGCGTCAGCTTTCCAACCTAGCACCAAGGAGGCTTAGAGAATTTTTGAAGATTGAGCTCCATTCACTTTGTTGTACTTATTTGTGTTATTTTTTGTGAGAGAGACGACTATTTATTTGTAATAATATAGGTACCCTAAACTTTGGACTTTTGGGCCCAATTTTCAAGTGTTTGTTCACTTGGAGGCTCACCGCGGTTTTCACGATTTTTCATCGCCTTTTTTTATTTTGTTTCCCGATTTTGTTTTCTTTACTTTGTGTGATTTAGCCCTTAGTTTTAGGATTGCTTGCGATAGATTAAGGCCAAACACCTAATATATTTGCATGTGCCTATAGATACGTTTGGACTTAGTTAAATTTTGAATTTCTTCTCACTTAGTCTCAGAACCACCGCGCCATGAGAGTTCTCCATACAGTGCGTGCAGGACCCACTGTGGTGCGCACCAATGAGACTCCAAGACCGGACACTTCAGTTTTGTTCTAAGTCATTAGCATCGGTTCTTCACGCTAATAGCAATTTTTGAAATTTAGGATGATTTCATTGGCTTGCATTTGCATATAGATAGGTTTCAATTCTGCTGAGCATCCTTGCATGTAGAGTGTTGGAGGCAAGGAGAGAATTTACGCTTTAGCATTCATCATCATTTTTGCCACTTGCATTGCTTTTCTGGCTCTCCCTCTGATTTTGATCGCCTATGTGCTATGTAAAATTGACTCCTCGTTAGGCTCGTGCATTCTCACTAAAAATCCAAAAAAGTGATAACCAATAAAATTGGGACTGCTAACATTACTTGTCCCTAAAAAAGACCAAAAAGAAAAAAACCTTGTCTTGGGGCGACTGATTTCCTCATTGTCTTCGCTTTTACTTGCTCGCGCACACACTAAGGATTAAAGCCCAAATCCCATTTCAGCCCCCTAAGTGTTTGTGCAACTTTTTGACTTCTCACCTAACTCTAAAAACAGACAAGATTAAAAGACCGACTTTTCGGTCTCTACCGAGTTGAGTAGGTGAATTGAAGGTTTGTTTTGTGTGAGTTTGCTTGTGATTGCTTGTGTATCCTAGATAGCTTTTGCGCATGTGCGCCTTCTTCTCATCTCTCTTGACTTGACCATCGTGCTCTCTTGATCCCTACCTTTTTGTTTCGAGATGGCCGACTGGAGTAATTTTAATCCGACCTCAACGAATCCCTCGTACCCTCCATTCGATCCACCTGACTTTTATCAGGAGGATCCTCCTTCTATTTTTCCTGATTGTTGCACATACCCACCTCAGCCACAATATCAGACCTCGGATTTCTACCCACCTCCACCTTCATATTATCCACCTCCACCTTCACAACCTCCACCTTCACTTCCACCCGATACTGATATGTGGAAGTCAACTCCCTCGATCTTCATGAGTGATATCTTGAACCTAATGATAGAGCACTCTAACTTGATGAACAAATATATTGCCATTTTGAAAGAAAACCATATTAACGCTCCATTCATTGAGGTTACGGATTCACTTGTGCGTGATCATGAGAGCTCGCAATCACCCAAAACACAAAAAATGAGAAAAATTTAAAAATACAAAAAGATTTCGGGAGACACGTGATTGAGTCAGACTGTGAGGAGAGTGCTCACTTGCCAGACCCTTTGACCACACATCCATTCACACCCTGTCCCACCTTTGTCCCCAATGATGCCGTTGTACAGACTGCTCTTGGCATGCCTCGTGTATATGCTGATTCCGGCCTCTTCCCTTGTATGGAGGAGGTCCAAAAATTCAAGGGAATGTTGACTAAACCCAAAGTGGTGGCCACCATTCATGAGATCATCCACACCCCACTTCAGCAGGCCATGACCCAATTATCTACTCCTCCTCCCAAGAAGAGAAAGCGGAGAAGCATATCTGAGCATCATATCTTTTCACTGACGATGAGTTTGTCCCTTTTCACTTCGATACTAGCAAGACCCTAAAGGACAAACCTAACCATACTACTTCCATTGAACAATGAAGGATATGATATAATCCTCAAGCGCATCACGGAGGCGTGATCATTGTATCGGATACGATGAAGAACGACTAGTCGCACTAGTTGTTCTATGCAGCGGAAATTAAAAAATTTTTCAAGCGACGAAACCACATGATCCAAGAACACTTCTCAGATCATTTCGTCTAAACCACAAACAAGTATTAGGGTTACCTCTTGAACCGTGGTTGCGATCGAGTCTCTAAATGAAGAGACCTCATGTCTCAAGTCCGATCCGACAGAGGAGACGCTTGCGAGCGCGGGGATGAACCACGTGCTTCTCGCAATCCATGTTGATGATCCAAGCGGCGGATCTCCTGATCTCGACACACGAGATCCGACGTCTTCTTCACGAGCAAGACGCACCGAAGGAGATGGAGATCCACGAGCAAACCATCGGGCATCATAACGATGACGCCGCGGTGATGGAGAACCTCTCTAGGGCATCCATAATGGACGGCCACATGAGAGGGAGAAAGAGAGTAGGCGTGTGAAGAGAGAGAGAGAGAGAGAGAGAGAGACATGTTGTCTCTTGTTGTGTAAAGAAGAGCAAAGGGGTGCCTCTCCTTTTATAGCATTTTGGGATCCATGGATCTCAATCCATGGGACAACACAAATCCAATGGTCCTCATTGATTGTGTTTCTTTCAATGGCTAAGATTTTGTTGGAAAAAATCCAACAACAATTAATTTAATAAGAATCAAATATATAATAAATATAATTTGATTTATATCAAATCAATCCTCATTGAAGAAATAGGAAAGGAGGCAAGCCTCCTTCCATAAGGAGGGTGGACGGCCACCACATTCCCAATGGGAATTGTGGTCGTCCGCTCTTCCTATATGGAAGGTGGATGCCCTTTTCCTATTACATGAGATTACATTATCTCATGATCTTCTCCAATATTTGCAACAAATTTTGTTGCAAATCTTCACAAAAATAAATCCAATTTATTTTGTGAACATTGCAATCATGCCATTGGGAAATTTGTGAATCACATTCACAACCCAAAATAAAATGTAAATTACATTTTCAATTTAATATCCTATGTGAATCCAATTCACATTAACATTTAATTAACAAATGTAAGTTACAAATATCTCTCTCTTATATATTATAAATCACATTTATAATATACATGACTAATATGGATATTTCTATCCACATTATTCATATCCATGATAATTAAATCATATTTGATCACCTTGGATCTCATTTCTCTTGTTCTCAAATAATATGAATGACATTCATATTACTTACATCTTTGATAATTAAATCACATTTAATTATCTCAGATAACTCTCTTTATAATATGAATCAAATTCATATTACTCATGATAATTAAATTTCATTTAATTATCCATTTTCTCAATGCTTGGATACATATATCAACAATAGAATTATCCATGAACTCCTTCAAGGATAATGCGCTTTCTCCGCAGATACTTGGAGAAGTGATTTGGATATTGAGATCATATCTCAAATCCAGATCGCGGACCTCCCATATATGCTTGATTAAATCAAGACCATAAATCCAAACTTCTCATTGCATCTGAATCACATTCAGATCAATGTCCAACATTTGGACTAAGATCAGATTACTTTTCTACTGAGAGGAGTCACTAAAATCCAAACCCGTTTCATCACTCCCTAGGAATGGAAGCGTCATGGTTATACAATCATTTATGATCACATCACCCTCAGGTATTCCCAATACCTGTACATCCTACATACTGGAAGACTCAGAATAAACCCAAAGTATTGGATCAACTTTATATTGTATACTTCATGGTTTTATCAGTAAGTTTCTCATTCAATCATTGGGAGTCGGTATTGATCATATACTTTCCAAAAGCATATATCATACCTAGGTCTTGATCATATACTTTCCAAAAGTATATATCAAACCTACAAATTCAGTCAAGCTTCCAAAGCGAGACGACCGTGCACGGAATTTGATTCTTCCCAATATTTCATGAGTGAGCTCATGCCTTCCGGTTCAGTAATGAACCTGTATGATCCCTTTGAGAGATTGTATTACTCATATGCCCTTACATGCACACCAGCGCGTCGGTGTATAGACCTTGGTTAGGTCATCAACCTATTGGTCTGCCAAATGTACATACTCAGATTTATAGCAACACATCTGTCTCCGGTCAGAGGATGCGTGCCTATATCATGACAACATACGATATAGGACTTTGGTTATCTCGATCTTGTTAAGTCAACTCTTTGACCTAACTAATCTGACACCTCTGAATCTCTATTCCTACGCAGAGGACCTGCATCAAGAGGTCGGTCATATATCAACCTTTAGAGATAAGGATTGCCATATCCTACTCAGGCTGGAGATCATCTATTAACAATCATTTGACGGTGCTTGATGAGTCCTCAATCTAACCCTTTAGATATTCATCCAAGCACCAGCCTCTATGATTCAATAGTTGAATCAACAGTTGTATGATTATTAAGATGGACATGGTACATAACCCTAATTGTACTAAGGGACCTATTATGCGAATTATTCATTCTTCATTTCAGATCAGGGAATGATATTTGCAATAACATTTATTGCATAAAGGCTCGCCATGGGCTCGCATGTCCAACTATCTCCCACTAGCCCAAAGAGCCATTAATGGGCTAATCATTTAAACCCACACTCATGTGACAATCATAGGCTATTTTAAAAAATAGCTAGTAAGCTGATCAATCACTCTGTTCCCGTGGGACTACGCCAAGTCCTTTTACGGCACTTGCATATCCCCAGTAACAGTGCTCGCATCTAATACGAATGTTGCATCTTATGCAACCAATACTCAATCTTGTTAGTTATAGCGTCCTTGACACTACAACTTAACAATTATCATAACCAGTATTTCCATAATCCTTATCAGAATACCCTTATTCATGGAGATCTCTTTCTCCTAATGTATGTAGGTTAAGACTCTTATAGATCACTATCTACAAGGTCTTAAACTTTCGAAGATAAGACTTTGAGATCACTATCTCAAAAAACTTGTCATCTATGAAGATTTTGTTATTACTGCAATCAAGTGTTTTCTCTCCATAGTAGGATTAGCAACACTTTACTACTCCCACTGCAAGGCAGATATATGGCTTTTGTACACATCTAGCATACACTCAGCTTATCGTAACTAATGCACAAGTGCAAGTAGTTCTAGCATTCACTTCCTCAACTCTTTGAGGTGCTATCCCTTTAGATAGGTCGGTACCATATCTTAAGAGATGGAAGCCTTTCTTAGAATTTTCCATAAAATAGAATATGTCCAAGGTGTACTACTAATGAAACAGTCCCAATAGCTTCTTCTTTTGCTTCTGAACAACTCCCAGAACTAAGATCTAAGAGGTATCTTTGAAATCATATTTCAAGATATGGAATAGCCAGTCTATAAAACACTTATTATCATCCTTATATCATTTTAAATGATTAGGATATCATCTACATTCAGCATGATGAACAGAAAGGCACTCCCACTAAGCTTCACATGGTTCATTAAGATTCTATCTGAAAATATAACATTTATAATTTCATCAAATCTTATGTTCCAACTTCAAGAAGCTTATTTGAGTCCATAGATGAATTCCTTAACTTGCACACCTTGCTTTCCATAACCATGAAGCCCTGGGGCTACTTCATGTGAATATCCTCAAAGAGGTATTCATAGAGGAATGCAATATTGACTTACATCTTGAAGATGCAATAGTCAAGTTGTGTAGCTAAGGTTAGCAATATTCTGATGGTTTTAAGCACGGTCACCGAAAAGCAAGTCTCATCGCAAGCAATATCTTCTCTTTCGTGTGTAGCTCATGGCTATGAATCGTGCTTTGAAGGTCTCTACCTTCTCATCAGGTTCCCTTTCTCTTGAAGATCCATTTACACCTTACAGGTCTTATCCATATAGGTGGATCTTCGAGGGTCCATATACAACACTTGTATATGAAGTCTACATTAGACTTGATAACATCCATCTATCCAAGCTATGATCTTCAGAAGCTTCATCACATGAAATTCGATCATTGTCAGATTTCTCTGACACATGGAATCCATCCTCAAACTTATTTGAAGAGGTATTAGTGTTTCATCTTTAATTGTCCTTTTAGTTTCCCATCTCAGGAACCTCATTATCTTCTCAAGATTAAAAGAGTTTCTACACTTCATTTTCATCTTGATTCTTAAGAGTCTCAACCTCTAAGAATCACATTCTCAGAGATGAGATATTTTAAGAATCTCAAGGTCATAAAGTAGGTATCCTATACCATCCTTTATTTTCCTAATGAAGCAGCACTCTCAAGTGCTAGATTCCAGCATGCATGGAATCTTATTAAGTATATACATTATAGTCTCTACTACACATATATACCTGGAAACTAAGGGATAATTATGCTACTCATCATTGATAAGATCATGTCACACATGATCCAATTGTATCTCCCTACAACTCTATTGAGTTTAGGTTTATCAGGAGGAGTGGGATAAAAAATAATATTCATATCTCTATAAGGTATTCCATGAATTCATCTAATAGGTATTGACTACCTAGATTAGATCAAATTCATTTAATCTTCCTTCAAAATTTGGTTCTAAACCAAACTTGTGAAATCTTTGAACATTTCAAAGGTTTCTAAGTGAAGAGAAGAAATCTCATATCATACATAATCATCAATAGATATCACATATCCATAATGTTTACTATGATATAGATGATCCGCATACATCAATATGTATGAGATCCTGAATACCTTGACATCTTACACCATTCCCAAAGAAGGGTGTATTGGACATTTTTCTTTGAATACAATATTCATAAGTATGTATGTTTTGAAATTTTAGACATTCTAAAGTTTCATCTCTTACTAGTCTATTGCTCAAATCAATAAACAAATGTCCAAGGCTTGATGCTAGATCATTGTCAAATGATCTTCATCCTCCTATTGATCTTAAGGTTTAATTTCAGTATTTAGAAATGTTAATGAACCATTCATTAATTTTCTAATTTTGTGGAGTCCACTAGATATTAGATTACTATCTGAAATATATCCATCACAACTCTTTCTGATAGTTCTATCTCAGTATTCATGTTTATTTCCAACATTTAGAAACAAACAATGAGTGTATTCTAATATCCAGGTCATAGAGACATTCTCTAAGACTAAGGGCTCTCCCACTGAAATTATGAAGCCTTTCAATCCAATAGAGATTGTTGCAACAATTGCATCAATATCCATGTGGATGATTATAAGCCTTAAGATCAAAATTTTCTATTCTTTCAAAACATATGCAACCCATTGCAAGTAGCGTAAAAGATTGAGATACAATTACAAGACTTTAAGCAAGTCAATTTCAATGATTTATATGTAGATTATTCTGATGCTCTATCCGAGTCCTTCTCTAAGGATTCTAGACAGACCTGATAGTCATACTATCAACGCATCAGCTTATTGCAGTATTGGCATTCATCCAACTCTTTGGATGACATATGGAAGTCATAGATGTACAGTCAACTCTTTGACCATACTTCTTATTCGGGTCCAACCCATGCTTCCACTGCGCTCCCTTTATCTATAAGCAACCATTGCTTAAGACTAAGGATCTCTTATGTTAAATTCAAAAAGAATTCAATGTAAGAGTATTTCAACATTTATACATACTTCATTAAATTCATACAATATGAATATTTTGAGGCTTCAAGAATGACTAGAGTATAGACAATAGAATGATGGCATTCATCATGTCTACATCCATCTAGACCCTTAAAACATTGGTTCAGGTAGGTATTCAAACAATTTGAATACATCATCTCTTACAGAGCCACCATTCTGCACGATGCAGAGAACCACGTCATTCATGATTAAATGTCAAGAGCACGTATGTATGCCAGAACATCTTCTTAGATTTTATAAGGATTAATTGACACTTGTGATCATCATCGACATGTCACTCCCAAAGTACATCCGATGAGATCAAGACTATAGAGACATACAAACCCTAGGGTTGCAGTCCTATTATCTATTTAATTGTCATTCCTCAATATTATGAGGAAACTTGCACATTGCAACCACATGCATTATGTGTCCAACTGCAAGTACAATATCTGGATCATGAGTCCAATTCATGATATTTTACTGGTTATTATTGAGTATAACATTGAGTGGGTTTAATGAAGGATTATCTGAAATAAGAAATTTGCATAAGTGTACATATTTATATATATATATACATATTTTACTTTGATTTAGGTATTTTTATATCAAAGTTGTCTTGCCTTGTCAACACTGAAAGTTCATTCCCTCAATCACTTTCAATGTAAGAGATATACTTACCATTATATCTCAAGCAAGATCTGGGATCTCCTTCCTTATCTTTGTTACATCCCAATAATATGAGAATCTGCAACTCGGATAAAAAGAAGCGGGAACACATTCCGCCTTGCAAGTCCAACTTGCATCTCCCAATTCGGTCTTTAACACCCGGGCCCACCACCCCTAACGATGTTGACCTGTCATTAATTGAACCAACCGTCAACAGGAATACAACTCGCTATGCGCAATCCAATATCGCCCCAATAATATGAGGATCCGATATTGGGGTCACTACGCATACGTCCTTACTCTTTCGAGAAGCGAAGAGCCCGATCCAAATGGATCATATGCAGGAGATATCGCTTCGGACAGGCGTCTCCTACATACAATATCTGGCGACGGAACTCTTCGCCTTGACGGGAGACCATGGATGTCACTTATGTGATCCTCCATATTATATTCAAATTTTAATTAATCATTATGAATCATATTCATTATGATTAAATCTTTCAAGGGAAATAACATCTCTATTCATAATAGAGTATTTTAATTTTAATTGGATTCCAATTAATCTAATCATATTAAATTAATGATCTAATTAATATCCAACAAACATTTTATTGTTACTTGAATTATGGTATTATCTCAAATATGTATTATTTCGAATTTTAATAATTAGAAATACATCATGATTTCTTAAGCATTATACTAACCCTACCCTCTACCATGGCCAGTACCAACGAGAGTGGGACGGACCACATACGTTGCAACCCGCAACCCCAATGCTCTCCGACTAGACACCATATCCACATCGGGAAAGGATAATGCAAAATAGATCACTTTGTACTTGAGATGATCATCGGTTCTTCAACCGAAATTATACCATATAATAATAATCAAAACAATTTTGATTAACATTATAATGAGATTTTCTAAACAAATCCCAAGTCCTATTCAAGCAACATGTTGTTGGAATGTAGATCATGTAACCAATTAGTGATTTAGATCACATCTAATCAAATATTAGTTAAGTCAATGTAATTTAATGAAATAATTATCATCAAATATTTCACAAATATTTATGAACAATTATTCCAGGAAATTAAACAATTTAATTTCACTAATTGATTAAGTGACAATCACTAGATTCTTGATTAGGAAAGTATTTCCAGCAGTGACCCTCACTTACTAAAAATACCATATCTCAATCAATTTAAATCCAAATTAAGCAAAGTAAGTTTCTAAAGTTTTCTAACTTGCTTTACAACAGAACCTAAGTGTTTGCACGCATTTCAAGGTGTTTCAAATCCGCAATTAACATTTTAATTACGTCATGATCCGCAGTCCCTGAAACAGTGGATACATGTTCACTAAAATGAACATAACTTGAGCATACAGAATCCAAATCACGCAAACTCAGATCTTACAGTTTCCTTATTTAATGGGGAACAAAATCTAATTATTATTTTCGTGTTTAAATATTTTAAACAGTACCTAAAATAATATCAAAACAGAGATGCGAAAATGAAATGCAAGAAAACTTTCGCAAGCCCTAATGAACCCAAGTCGTCCTCGGTTTATGGATCGTATCCAAAAACACCGACCTAAGGCTCTGATACCACTTGAATTATCTATGTTTATATCCTCAAGCGCATCACGGAAGCGTGATCATCGTATCGGATACGACGAAGAACGACTAGTCGCACTAGTTGTTCTATGCAACGGAAATTAAAAATTTTTCCAAACGACGAAACCACATGATCCAAGAACACTTCTCGGATAATTTCGTCTAAACCACAAACAAGTATTAGGGTTACCTCTTGAATCGTGGTTGTGATCGAGTCTCTAAACGAAGAGACCTCCTGTCTCAAGTCCGATCCAATGGAAGAGACGCTTGCGAGCACGGGGATGAACCGTGCGCTTCTCGCAATCCATGTTGATGATCCAAGCGGCGGATCTCCTGATCACGATACACGAGATCCGATGTCTTCTTAACGAGCAAGGTGCACCGAAGGAGACGTAGACCCACGAGCAAACCATCAGGCAGCATAACGACGACGCTGTGGCGATGGAGAACCTCTCTAGGGCATCCACAGTGGACGGCCACATGGGAGGGAGAAAGAGAGTAGGCGTGTGAAGAGAAAGAGAGAGAGAGAGAGAGAGAGAGAGAGAGAGAGAGAGAGAGACGTGTTGTCTCTTGTTATGTAAAGAAGAGTAAAGGGTGCCTCTCCTTTTATAGTATTTTGGGATCCATGGATCTCAATACATGGGACAACACAAATCCAACGGTCCTCATTGATTGTGTTTCTTTCAATGGCTAAGATTTTGTTGGAAAAAATCCAACAACAATTAATCTAATAAAAATCAAATATATAATAAATATAATTTGATTTATATCAAATCAATCCTAATTGAAGAAATAGGAAAGGAGGCAAGCCTCCTTCCATAAGGAGGGTGGACGGCCACCACATTCCCAATGGGAATGGTGGCCGTCCACTCTTCCTATATGGAAGGTGGATGCCCTTTCCTATTACATGAGATTACATCATCTCATGATCTTGTCCAATATTTGCAACAACTTTTGTTGCAAATTTTCACAAAAATAAATCCAATTTATTTTTTGAACATTGTAATCATGCCATTGGAAATTTGTGAACCACATTCAAAACCCAAAATAAAATGTAAATTACATTTTAAATTTAATGTCCTATGTGAATCCAATTCACATTAACATTTAACTAACAAATTTAAGTTACAAATATCTCTCTCTCTCTTATATATTATAAATCACAATTATAATATATATGACTAATATGGATATTTCTATCCGCATTATTCATATCCATGATAGTTAAATCATATTTAATCACCTTGGATCTCATTTCTCTTGTTCTCAAATAATATGAACCACATTCATATTACTTACATCTTTGATAATTAAATCACATTTAATTATCTCAGATAACTCTCTTTATAATATGAATCAAATTCATATTACTCATGATAATTAAATCTCATTTAATTATCCATTTTCTCAATGCTTGGATACATATATCAATAATAGGATTATCCATGAACTCCTTCAAGGATAATGTGCTTTCTCCGCAGATACTTGGAGACAAGGACAAGGCGATTGTATTGTTCCACGTATAGTAACTTGGATATTGAGATCATATCTCAAATCCAGATCACGGGCCTCCCATAGATGCTTGATTAAATCAAGACCGTAAATCCAATCTTCTCATTGCATCTGAATCACATCCAGATCAATGTCCAACATTTGGACTAAGGTTAGATTACTTTTCTACTGAGAGGAGTCACTAAAATCCAGACCCGTTTCATCACTCCCTAGGAATGGAAGCGTCATGGTTATACAATCATTTATGATCACATCACCCTTAGGTATTCCCAATACCTGTACATCCTGTATACTGGAAGACTCAGAAGAAACCCGAAGTATTGGATCAACTTTATACTGTCTACTTCATGCTTTTATCAGTAAGTTTATCATTCGATCATTGGGAGTCGGTATCGATCATATACTTTCCAAAAGCATATATCATACCTAGGTCTTGATCATATACTTTCCAAAAGTATATATCAAACCTACAAATTCAGTTAAGCTTCCAAAGCGAGACGACCGTGCATGGAATTTGATTCTTCCCAATATCTCATGAGTAAGCTCATGCCTTCCGGTTCAGTAATGAACCTGTATGATCCCTTTGAGAGATCGTATTACTCATATGCCCTTATATGCACACCAACGTGTCGGTGTATAGACCTTGGTTAGGTCATCAACCTATTAGTCTGCCAAATGTACATACTCAGACATATAGCAACACATCTGTCTCCGGTCAGAGGATGCGTGCCTATATGATGACCGCATACGATATAGGACTTTGGTTATCTCGATCTCGTTAAGTCAACTCTTTGACCTGACTAATCTGACACCTCTGAATCTCTATTCCTATGTCGAGGACCTGCATCAAGAGGTCGGTCAGATATCAACCTTTAGAGATAAGGATTGCCATCTCCTACTCAGGCTGGAGATCATCTATTAACAATCATTTGACGGTGCTTGATGAGTCCTCAATCTAACCCTTTAGATATTCATCCAAGAACCAGCCTCTATGATTCTATAGTTGAATCAACAGTTGTATGATTATTAAGATGGCCATGGTACATAACCCTAATTGTACTAAGGGACCTATTATGCAAATTATTCATTCTTCGTTTCAGATCAGGGAATGATATTTGTAATAACATTTATTGCATAAAGGCTCGCCGTGGGCTTGTATATCCAACAACCAGTTCGTGCCTTTTCAATTTGACTCCACCGAGGGACTTCACCCTGTCAACCCTGATCAGCATCCGTCATCCATGGATCTCGATGTTGACCTGCACCACACTAGATCCATTCCTCAGCGGTCCTGCAAGAAGGTTCGCTTTCTTCCTTCTTGATCCTGGTTATATCCATCTCTGTTGAACATTATCTTTTGTTCACCTCTGTCTCTCTTTCGTCTTGCTCATTCAGCCATTCTCGTGTGTACCTTTCTTAGGACGTACTTTGTCCTAAGTTTAGGGGGGGTCAATGAGCCGAGTGTTCATTCGTCATTCCATGTCATCACTCCTGTTGTTGCCTATACTTAGGGTTTCCTTTACCCTAAGTATAGGGGGAGCGATGCGTACATCCGTTTCTATCTTCTTCCATCTTTTGATCTCTTTTCTTCTTTTCTTCTTTTCCTTTTCTATCTTATTTATCTATCAAAAAGGTGTCGCCCCTTTTTGTCAGTCTTCTATACTTATGACGTACTTTGTCCTAAGTATAGGGGGTGTACACTCTGAAGTGACTCTATTCTTTGATCCTCTCCATTGTCTCCTCTTCTTGTCTATACTTAGGGATATCTCACCCTATGTATAGGTGGAGACAGTAGGAGTACGATCTGTTCATTCCCACCCTTGACCCTCCCCGCTTTGTGTATAGTCTACTATACTTAGGATTATTTCATCCTAAGTATAGGGGGGACGGTCAACTTCTCATTTATTCATTCCTTCATCTCTTATTCATTTATTATTTAGACTTTTCTATACTCAGTACGAGTTATGTCTTCTCTTTTCTCTCCGATCTATGAGGAAATAGCTCAAGCTAAATATAGGGGGTCGTATATACTGCGTATATTTTAGCCATAACTCGTACTTTCGTATTTTATTAATAATTATGGCCAATATATACAACAAAATTCATTAAAAATATTAATTAAAAGATGTGATTCTTCCTCAAATTCTACTTGTATTTACTGATTAATAAATCAGTTAAAAATATTTTTTTGCAAAATGTTTGAAAAATAGTTTGAAATCTTCGTGAAAAATCTTTTGAAAACTATTTGGAAAATATTTTGTTACATTTTTAAACCTTTGTAAAAACATTTTGATTGTAAAATTATTTTCTTTGTGTGAAATAAAATTTTTGAAAAATGATTTGCAAATAATTTGAAAAATGGTTGCGAAAATATTTGAAAAATCTATATATATTGTTTGGAAAACCTTTGCAAAATAATTTTCAAATGCGTGTACATGTTTGCAAAAATGGTTTGTAAAAATTATTTTGGACTAGAGTTTTCAAAATTGTTTGCAAAAATCCTTTTTCAAATAAGTTTGAGGAATCTATACATCTCACCTAAAACTCTCTGTATATACCTATTGATCACTTATCCTTGTAAATTATTAAAATCTAATTCTTGTAAATAAAAGATGCATCCTCGTGTAAATATTTGTGCCTAGTTTTTTGCCAAAACCTTTTTGTTTCCAAAAATCCCAAAAACATTTGCAAAATTAAAAATTCCAAAAACATTTGAAAAATCTTTTCGAAAACCCAAAAAAAATGCATATGCATAATCTTTTCAAAAACCCATAAAAAGTTCAAAATCTTTGAAAATTGCATCACAAAAATATCTTCTACATTTTGCATAGCATTTGCATAGCATGAGCATTTTTAGAAATGAGTTTGACTGTTGAATGAGTCTAAGTAAAATACGAAGATTGGAGCTTGGTTGGACCTTAAGATCTACCTAACTAACAGGAACCTTATAGGAGCAGGAATTAAGGTACTTCAGGTCTAGTTGACTAAATTCTTTGAGGATCACGAGACTTGGTTCAATGAATTCTTGACTGCCTAAGTAGAGTATTTCAGAGCACATGCACGACTCTTGTTAATAATGACCTAACTTGGACAACTGCACCTTTCACACGACTCAACTCAGTTGGAGTGGTGAGGGGGTTGGATTTGCCAGTATGAAACGCACACAGGTGGAAACACCCGTCCTCCTCTAGGGAGGGAAGTGCGCCCCAACCCATCCGGTGATGATGAGTTTCGAGGACAGGAGATTGTGGGTTGCAATAAAGCTTCAAAAGAGGGATAGTCTACTGGCTCAAGAGGGAAAACTCCCTATGTAAATGTTGTTGTATATAGTATTCAAAAAAACAACAAACAAAAAGCAAAAACTCCAAAAAAGTGGACAGGCTTATACAAAAATAAAAATGTCTGCCGTAGTGTATATATGTATAGTCAATAAGCAAGCTTGATCCTCAAAGTCAAATCATGTGAACCTGCATCTGGATGAATTGACTACACTGGTCTTGCATCCTAGGATAGGTAGCTACACCGGCTACCATCCATTCTTCTCTTCACCCCCTCCTCTTGAGCTGGTTGCCACTTGAACTTAGAAGGGAATACCCCGCTCCTCGAGGAATGAGTTGTTGGATTGGGGAATCATTGGATTGTCATACTGGAGAAGTCAGTCTCTTTGACATTTCAGTTGGGGAGAGCCACCATCACTTACACTATACGAGTTAGATTCATAGTCATAAGGGTTTGCGTATGAGTTGAAGTATTCTAACCTGGCTATTGAGGTTCTCATTAAGGTTCCACCCGCAGAAAAATTTCAAAGGTCCGACTTAAGCTCCAAACTTTGATTTTGTGAAGACAAGTTTGATAGTTAAACTTAATCCAATTTTCTTCTTTTTCTTTTCTTTGATTTTCTTTTCTGCACTTATTGCATAAGTGTTTGCTAGGGACTAGCAAAGGCAAGTATAGGGGGATGATGAATCTACGTTTCATCATCTTTTTTCTATCATTTTGACCTTAAAAACTCTAGAAAATGCGTGTAAATAGGCTCAATTTAGGTTTTTTATCATCCATGCATGATTGTGTAAATAGTGTATAAAATACGATTTTTAAAGACAAAATTATAGAATAAATAAATGAAAAGAAAAATAAAAAAATATTGTAAATATTTTATGATCTGAAACCCCGAGACCTAGGCATCTCGATGACTAGATCGACAAAGAATAAAGTAGGGGGAGATAAGGGCCAGAATCTAACAAAATTCCTTTATTTAATTCATTTTTTATTCATTTGGGATCTATTTTTAGTTCCACTTTTTATACTTAAAATAAAGAAACTTTATACATGAAAGTTGTAGATAATTAAATAAATAAAAATAAAAAATTAATTTCATATAAAAATAACGTACAAATCAAAAGTTATGATCTGAATAAGATTCCAAAATCCCAACTTCCCAGACATGTATCTCTCAAATAAAAACTTGAAATGTATCAAAATCACCTTTAATTGTATATAATTTTCAATAATCTATTTAATGAAGGTGGTTTCGTAGTTTTTGGAATTACAGTTTGAAAGTTGAGTTTTGGACCCCTATTGTATACTCGTACCGATTAAAATATTCATTTTATTTACTATTCATTATTTTTCTTATTTCATATTTTTAATATTTTGTAAATATTATATATGCACATATTAAAAGTAAAATAAAATGATAAATAAAACATTAATAATCAAATTCTTGTATAAAATACATAGATGCATTACCAATATACTGTGTTAGAACCAAGTTTTTGGACGTTTTCGCCGATTTTTGGAGGACGCATCTTGCATCTTTTTGCAATGCGATCTTCTTGACTTTTTCTCCCCTTACATCCACCATACACACCCAAGATATATCATGGGTATTGGATCATTGATTCGCCCTATTTTATTCGATCTTTGGAGCATGTTCATCATGTTTTCTGACCCCCCCCCCTCTGTTGTGCGTCAGAAAATTGGTTTTTGCCCATATTCTCAAATTTTTAGAGGCAGAAACGTTCACCAAATCGCTACGATTCCTTCTTGACTTTTGCTCCCCATACATCCATCGTACACGCCCAAGCATTATATCGAGAGTTGGGTTGTCTATTCGCTGGATACACACCGATCTTCTTGTCACCTCATCAACTCTCTAACCATCCCCTGCCACTCCTGTCAGAGCCTCGTTTTTGTCCATTTTCTCGGATTTTTCAAGGCTGATCCTTTCACCCAATCACTAAGGTTCCTTCACAGCCTTTTCTCCTTGAAGTAGCCTCATACACGCCCAGAGACTGCTTGGAGGATTGGATCAATGATTCTCTCGATCTCCATCGTTCTTTGGAGTCGCCCACCTCACATGTATAAAAAAACCCCATCTTCTTCCCATTCATTTTTTGAACCCTCTTGGACCCATTTTGGCCACCCTTCTTGGATCTCAAGATAGAGTGAAGTGAGAGTGAGCTCTCCAGCTCCTCGGAGGCGTGGCTAGGCGAGTCGAACGGCGGCTCCACCCCCACCTTCGGCTACTGGCCGTCGAGGTTCCACCTTCCTGATTTCTAGGACAGTCGAGATCATTTTTTTCTCATTTTCTTGATCTTTATTCACTTGCAGATCATAGATTTATTCTAGCATTTTGTTTACTTGCTTTTTAGTCACTTAATCACCCAGTTCACCCCTCGTCGGAGCAAGCTCCGGCGAGCTTCCAACACATCATTTAAACTTTCATTCATCCTCCTCGACGCAGCTCAAATCTCACCGCAGCCATCCTCCGCTATTCTACGTATCCGCATACACAACCCCCTCCATCTTCGGCCACATACGGTGGTCGGATCACATCCTTCTTCCCTCACCAAATCGAAGGAAAACCCAATCATATCCCATTTTTTGTTGTGTACCAAACATCTTGGCCAAGTTTTGTACTCGAGCCCTTCTTCGAATTGCAGGTACATCGGAGCACTTTCACGCACATACCCTTATTGTCCAAGAGCAGCTTGACACCACCTGGATTAGTGGGACATTTTGCAATCACGCCCCCTCATTTTTGGCATATTTCGGAAAGCTATCGAGTATCTTCTGAACTGCAGTTTCGTTCTTATATTTTCATTTGTAACCCTGCACTTAAACACTCCTAAATCATTCATCTAAACTCAATTTTCTATGAGATTTTTTTAGAAAGCTACTTTAAAGATCTACATCGTTTCATAATCTCAAAATATTCTGATGTACGAGCTATTAATGGTGAATTTTTGAACTCAGGACACTGATTAGGTGTATTTTGTTAATAACTCTTTCTATACTTGATATCACTTGCTCATTTTTGGTTATGTTGTAGAAATTAGTGGGGTCGAATTTGTGTTCAATGTTCATCAAAAGATTTTGCGATTTGTGTCCTATAGAATTTCTACAATATCTTGAGTAATTGATTTATTTCTTGAGCATCTTTCGTCTATTTGAAAATCTAAAAATATGTCCGTGTGCCCCTGAGCTTGTTCTCCAATCAGGGATATTTATTGTACTTTTATCTTTTTGTTTGGGTAGTCAAAAAATTCAAAAACATCATTTCTACCTTCCTGTAGTCTTTTATTTTTTATAATTCATTACATTTTTGAAAAATTACAAAAAAATACATTTTCTTTGTTATTGTGTGTTCTAACTTTAGACCAAAAATCATTAAAAATTTCAAAAGAAAACCCCTAAAAATAGCAAAACACCAAAAAACTTCATAAAAATCTTAAAAATTCAACAAAAATCCTAAAAATACAATTTCAGTTTCTGGATTTTTCCTATTTTGTTATCTTTATTTTAAAATTAATTTAAGGAAGTTTTGATTCTGTTTTATATTTTTTATCCTCATTTGAAATTATCCAGTAAGTTTGTTCACTGTTTTCCAGTATTTTTTTAATACCAAAAAATTTTGGAAAAATTTGGAACAATCACAAAAACTGTATAAAACTACAAAAAGCACAGAAAACATTTTATTTCATGGATTTTGATCATTTTTACCCCTTTTTATCTCTCTCATCTCTCTTGTATGTATATATATATCCTATATAGCTTTATATCTTTGTTAAAAGAAAAAATATAAAAATATAAAATATAAAAAGAAAATACAAAATCAGTTAAAAATCAAAATTTAAAAGTATAAAATCAAAAATGAAATAAAAAATATAAAATTAAAAACCCACAAAAATAGCTTACTTATGGACATTTGATCTATCCTGCTTGTTCCCTGCGTTCGATACTCTACATACTTGCATTATACACATATTTTGTAGAGTTATAATAAATTTTAACTCCACACTTTGATTTCCATTGCTTAATATTATTTGTGGGTTAATTGTTGACTAACCCAGGTTTCGTGAGCGATCTCCACAGCGATTGTGTCTCCGACTTGTGTGAGACATATTTAGACCCTCACAAAATCCGAGTTATCACCCGCGAAGGTAGAGGTGATCAAGAAACTCGATCCACCCACCAACATGAAGTCAGTACAGTCATTCCTAGGGCATGCTAGATTCTATAGGAGATTCATTAAGGATTTTTCAAAGATCTCCTGCCCACTAACTGAGCTCTTAGGGAAAGACACAGAGTTCATTGTAGATCACAGGTGTCTAGAGGCCTTTGAGCTATTGAAAAGGAAGATATGTGCCTCGCCTATCCTACAAGCTTCTGACCGGTCTTTTCCCTTTGAGATCGTGACTGGTGCTTCAGATTTCACTATAGGAGCTGTGTTAGGACAACGACGAGAGGGTATCCCATTTGAGATCCACTACGTGAGCAAAGTATTAGATCCTACACAGAAGAATTATACAGTGACTGAAAAGGAAATGCTTGTTGTAGTATGGGCCCTCGAGAAGTTCAGGTCATATATTTTGGGGCTCTAAGGTGACAATCTACACTGATCATATAGCCATTTGAATTTAATGAAAATGAAGGACGTGAAGGAGCATCTTTTTAGGTGGATTTTACTCCTCCAGGAATTTGATTTGGAGATAAAAGATAAGCCTTGAGTGAAGAATGTTGTGGTTGTTCACCTTTCTCGGATTGAACTTTAGGATTCTCCTGATTATGAGCGGACTAGAAAGACCTTCCCAGACGAGTCAATTTGTGTTTTTGACTCACTCCCGTGGTATGCCAACATGGTGAACTATCTTGTCTCCAAGCAGGTTCACCATGGTTGGACTAGGAGCAGCATCGATTGATTGAAGTTGGATTCGAGGAGATACCACTGGGATGATCCTTTCCTTTTCTTCGAAGGACCGGATTGTGTTTGGAGAAGGTGTATTCCTAAGGAGGAGTATATAGTGTCCTCACTTATTGTCATTTACTTGAGGTTGTAGGACACCATTCGGGAAAGAGAACCGCTCACAAATTACTTCAATGTAGATTGTATTGGTCGACCTTGTTTAAAGATGCTATTGATTTTGTACGATCGTGTCCCGTTTGTCAAATTGGATAGAGAAATGAGATGGCCATGTAGCAGGTGATTATTTGTGATGTTTTTGATGCATGGGGTATAGATTTTATGGGTCCCTTTCCCAACAATCAAGGACATGAGTACATATTGTTGGCGGTTGATTATTTATCTAGGTAGGTGGAGACTATTCCAACTCGAACCATAGACAACAAAACTGTCTATAAGTTTGTGAGAGACCATATTATTGCTAGGTTCGGGGTACCAAAAGTTTTGATATCTGATGGGGGTAGCCACTTTGTGAACCAAGATATGAGATCTTTAGCTAAGGACTATGGATTTGAGCATGGAGTTACTAGTCCTTACCACCCACAGTCCAATGACATGGCAGAGGTTTCGAATAGAGAGGTGAAAAGTATTTTGCAGAAATCGGTTCATCTCAATAAGAAGAATCGATCCCAGCTCTTGGACCAAATTCTGTGAGCCTATAGGTCAACCTACAAGACACCATTGGGTACTTCACCATTTAGAATTATCTATTGCAAGCCATGTCATTTGCCCACAGAGTTAATTCATAAATTCGAATGGGCAATTAAGCAGATTAATTGGAGTTGTCACCTAGGGAAGCTTTGTCGAGACTTGAACTTGAACGAGCTTGTGGAAATCCGAAACAAGGCATATGACAACAGTTTGATTTATAAGGACAAAGTAAAAAGATGGCATGATCAACACATTAGGTGCAAAGACTTTGTCCCTGGAAGGTATGTTGTTCAATGCAAGGCTGCAGATGTTCTATGGGAAGCTCAAATCTAAATGGATGGGTCCCTTTGTTGTTAAGAAAGTACACAGGAATGGAAGTGTAGAGATAGTTGATCTCATAGATGGTACACAATCTCATATGGTAAATGGACAATTGTTGAAGCATTTTGTAGATTCGAAAGAGCAGTTAGTCCAAGTCGAGGTCATCAACTTCATGCAGAGTGAGCACAGAACATATACATCATATTACTCTTCATGAAGATGCGGCATCAATGTTCAGCAGCTTAGAAGATTCAATCACTCTTGTATATTCTCCCTTCTATGTATATTCTCCAGATCACATCGGTTCTCACACTTACTCATGTCCTACACTTAGGCTGACTAGAGCCTAAGTATAGGGGAAACTAATGTCCACCATGCGTATATACTCATCCATTTCTCCTCTTGACCTCATCCGCCCCATGTTTGCTCTTATTCTATACTTAGGTTGACCAGAGCCTAAGTACAGGGGGCAAATCGACTTCTATACTTTTTGTTATTTTAGTTATCCGACGCTTAGCACAAGCTATGTCTTTTTATCGCTTCTTGTGCTCTGAGGACACATCACATGCTAAGTATAGGGGGGCATGTATATATTACTACATACTTTACCCATATCTCGTATTTTCACGTATTTCTGTATATATTATAGAATAATTATGGGTGGGTAAAAAAATCTTTTTCAAAAAAAATCTCTTAAAAACCTTTATCTAAAAAAACTTTCTTCTTTTCCTTTGTTTTAAAAAAACTCTAAAAAATCACAAAAAAACTAACTAATAAGTTGGTTTAATCCCTAACATTCACATCCACACATGACTTGTGATGTTCAAGAACACTTGGTTTATAAGGTCTTGAGATTTTGAGTTAACCAGCCTTAGTCATTAGATTCTTTGACTTGATTATTCACATGTCCCTAGTTTGAAAGATTTGTGTGCTATATTGCATGCTTAGTCTCCACATTAAGAATATGATCAACACCTCACATACACGATTGCGGTTATGATGAAATGAGTTGAAATTTCACTTGAAGAACTGGGATGAGGGATTTGAGTTTGGACTTGATTTGATGATGCTCGGGGTTGGGATAAAATCAATGGAGGCTTCATGAAACCTGAGTGTCAGCACCTTTAGCTAGTATGAGAATATGGTTCTTGTACTATCTCTTGATATTTACCTATGTGCCAAGGTGTGATGAAATCTAAAAAAATTGATCAGTGTGTGCCAACTCTTGGTAAAAGCAGTGGAGCTAGCCAAAAAGCAAGGCAAAGAAAAGAAATATCAATGTTGAAAGAAAAGCTCCCACCATACAAAGTCAAATATCAAAGAGATTCCATCAAAGGCGAGCGCTCCCAAATATTTCAAAGTGTCCACTTGGACCACCGTTATTAGGACCATGGGCTGGGCTTGCACCAAAAAAAGGCTCCGCATCGTAAATACTACAAGTTTGGGTGTAGAAGGTATATTAGATACTCAAGAAATGCACACTCCGGTGTACTCCCAGGGAAACAAGTGCAACGACTCCAACTTCTCTTGACGGACAAACTGATCAACAAACAGAAAAAATACATGTGTTGAGTTAAATAAGGCATTCGAGAGGATCCTTGTTCCAATGAGAGGGAGGGAAGAAATGACACAATCCTATGCCCTCCATCAACTGGGCTTCCATCTACACTTTTAAGTCTGACAACTAAAGAGACAGTGGATTGGATGTAAGAAATGGTTTATTCTCTAGTGTTGAGGGTCGGGTTCTTAGGAGAGTTCCTTGGAGTAGAATCTTGGGTGACGTTGCGACTCTACTCTTGTAACTGCAGTCCACAATTAATGTCATATCCATACTATATATGTATACAGAGAGAGTCTGATGATTAGGGAAATTGGATACCTTTCGACTAGAGCATGGTTCATCTTAAAATTTTAGGATCTCTGAAACAGAGAATTCATGAATGGATCAAGTCTTGTATTCACATGCACAGTCAGTGGTTAATCCAACTTATTCATTCTTTATTTGCTCGAGGACAAGCAAAGTTTAAGTATAGGGGGTGATGAATCCACGATTCATCATCTCAATATCTTGATCTTAGCAAAATCCCTGAGTAAATTCTCAAATAGATGTCCATAAAATAAATTAATTAATAAAATAACTCTTGTAAATAAAACACACTAATTATCGTATATTATATTGTACAAAATAAATTAACAATAAAAATCTGCAAAAATAAAGGAGTTTTTCACCTGTAAACAGCCCAAAACTTCATGCATTTTTAATAATTCCATTTCAACTCTTTTTTGGATAATTCTTTTTCAAAAAAAATGTCTATAAAAACATGAAAATACAAAACAAATTTCACCTCAAATAAATGCTCCTAGATCCCAAAGAGAAAAAGTCGTCAAGTCCAACTTCCCGGCCAAATTTCCGCTCCGTATAAACTGCAAATTCACCAAAATCACTTTAAAGTTTAAATTACAAAATTATCTATCCAATGGAAGTGGTTTCACTAAAATCGGAGCCCGTTCGCAAAATTTGGGTTTTAGGACCTCGGTGTATATTGTATATTATGTATATATTCATTTTTTCTTCATTTTTTATTTTATCTTTCTTAATTGCTAAAATACCCAAAAAATCATGTTCTGTTGTATTTTATTCCTAATATTTTATTGTATTTTTCTATTGTAAATATCTTTTATTAAAAATATAAAAAATATATAATTAGAAAATATAAAAAAATTGTAGATGTTGTTTATCTTCTTTTGTAAATTCTTCATTATTTTTTTCTTCTTTATATATTATTGTATTTTAGTAGCCTACTTTTTATTATTATTTATTTTTATTTAATTCCCATTTTCTACAATAACCACCCATTCAACTCCATTCTCTCACCAATTTTTCTAACTTCTAATTCAACGCCACCTCCATTTTAATCTCCATTCCACTCCTCCTACATTCTAACCTCCATTTGTTGCTTCTCTTTTTATGCATCCCATCCTCCTTATTTTGCACTTGATCCATCTTTATTTGAGGAGAGCCTAGTTCTCATAGTTAAATCGGTGACAGCAATACAACCGCGATCGAGCGACGATAGCCCTCTCTCCAATGAGATCTGTTGGCTTCTTAGCCAACATTACAGCCGCACTCACACGCTGCTCGAGCTCACCTATCGGTCTCGCTGCCACCTCCACTTGTGGCCGCGTGCGAGCCACCGCCTCCGCGCGTCGCCTGCGTGCCAGCCGCTGCACCCTCCTCAAGCATCAAGCCTCCTTCTTCCAAAAGAAGAAGGTCCTCTTTTCCCTTTTTATTAATGTAAAAATTGCATATATTTCCTTTTATATTTTAGTAATTATTGTTTAGTACATGTGCATAAGTTTGAGTTGTCATTTTAATTTATGTTTCGCACAGAATACCTTATGTTTGCACATTAATTCGGACCTCGATTGAGCATTACTTTATTCAATGAAAAATGTAATTATGTTGCGTAACTAATTCTCTATCCTATGGGTATTTATTGGTATTCTTCTGGTCTTTGGGTAATTAATTAAACTGTCCTAGTGAACATCTACATGTTTTACCCAATTTGTGTTCTTAAATTTATATATGACTCACAGTTGCTCAATATATTCCACAAAAATTAGAAATGATGCCTTAAAATGTGATTGAATTACTATACGAATTTCATCTTAATTGGAGTTGTTATGTACTTTAAATAAATTATAGAGTGATTGTTGTAAATGATTTTTAATTAAATCAACACGCATCTATTTTGCAAAATTTCAAATCTCCTGGATTCCATATGAAAATATCTGTGTGACTTAATTTGCATTCTGGCTAATTTGTTAATGTGGATTTATTAGAAAATATTTATTCACTATAACTTTATTTTCAATAGAAAATCCATAAAAATCATACTTTATCATAAAATTCCAAAAAAATAATGCAGTCTCCTTGTATCATGTTATATTTCCATTAAAATTTCATAATTTTTGCGTTCTGTTTGTGTGAAAATTTGTGGAAAACCCCATAAAAAGTGTGTATTTTCATTATTGCATTTTAATTCCTAAAATTCCAAAAAAATGTGTTTTGTATTCATCATTGGATTAGGATTCTAAGAAAAATACAATTAAACTAAATATGATTAATTTCCTATTAAAATAATTTAGCCAAATTGTGTGTTTTCTTATTATCTTAATTCACCTGCATTGTGCATTTCATATTTATTTTCCATAAAAAATAGAAAAAAATACGTATTGGAAACCTATATCTAAATTTTTAAATTAGCTCAAAGTTGTTCCTTTGCCTCCATTTGTTTGACCCTGGACTTGCCCAGGATATAAATGAAAGCCGACACACTCTTCACGGAGATCTTCTATCAGTTCTGACTGATTCGCTAAGTACATGTACTACAACGAACGCAAATTAAATCACATACTCAGCGACTCGTCACTCAAATGCTCTCCATCTAGAACAAGTGGATTCAAGCAATCTTCAGAATTTAAATTTACATGTTCCAGATGGAGGACATAGGAGTCTTTATTTCTAACGAAATTCGAATGACATATTAGAGGGATATATATATATATATCAATATACATGGTGAAATTTTTCAAAAAAAATAAAAAAATCGAAAAAAGGGGGCAGGGTAGCCCCATTTTTTCCTTTATATATTTATAATGTATTTAAATACATACTTTCATATTTTTATTTTATTTTTATTTTATTTATGTACTTAAATAAATATGGGTATATGTATTATATGTATGGTATACCTATGTATTTTAATGCATTTTAATGTTTTATTCTATGTTTATATTTTAATATATTTAAATAATGTTTACAAGTATTTAAAATATAATAAAAGTAAAATATAAAGATTAAATATAATTAATGAAATATACAAATATGTGGGACAATGGAACCCCCAAATAGTCATCTTTTGTATCTTAAATCCATTTTTAATGAAACAAAATTCATTAGATCGACAATTTAATTTTATGAACAATAACGATGAGTTTGATGAATTTTGAGTCCATATGGAGGAGATATTGATCGTTGAAGTTCGGTGTTGTAGCTTTTTCATGTGTGTGTCCCAGTCACACTTTATATTATTTTTATGTGCAATTACATTTGTAATTTTCTATGTATTTTTATTTACAGTGTTCATGTAGAATATTTATTTGTTTGAGGTGTGTATAATGCAAAATAAAATAGGGTAAAAATGTATATTTATTGCTGAATTTAATCAGGTTTTGTGTATGTATTCTATACAATTATTGGGCCCCATCTATTTCTACTTTATTCCTGATCAACCAAGTCAATATTTTCTTGATCTCGGGATCTAGGGTTCATTCAGTATCTTTGATACTTTATTTCTTTTTCTATTCTTTCCTTTTATTCTTTTATTTTAGAATTAAATACATGTATTTATATAGTATTTATAGGTTAAATAATGAATGTTATTTTCTAAAAATAAATGTTGTTTACACATGCATTTAACTAGGAAATTAAAACGAAAATGAAAGAATAAAGATGGTGAAATGGAGACTCATCAACTGCTTGGATGAAAGATAAAAACTTATATATGATAAGGGATAATTGAGGTATACATGTTACTTTTATTTGATTTATTTGAAAGATAAGAAAGAAGATAAATATTGTAGGAACATATATAACACATGATGTAATCACGATATAACCACGTATTTGGTGATAAAATCCCCTTATCGTGACATAAGTGAAATATGTCATGTATTTAAACAAGAATGGCTTGGGACATTCTCTTTCCTCGTGAATACTAAGGTTAACATACTCATAATAATGATGAAAGTTGGGAACCTAGCAGAAGATTGTCAAAATATTTTTTATCTCAAAATGGATGGCAATGTGTTTTTCTCAAGAGAGAGAGAGAGAGAAAGAGAGAGGAGGGCATAGTGGTGACAGAGAGATGAGGACACTAGGGATGAAAATGAGTATGAATATATTCGTATATGATCCATTATCAATATTGATTTTATACATATTTTGACATTTATATTATTTTTAAAGTGAGCATGAGTATGGATATCACTTCGACATTCGCTAATATTTGCATTTGTATTTGCATATCTATTTTAATATATAAAGACAATCATGAATTTATCTTAACTGTGTGTAATAACATTTTGTGATTGCATTCACCATTATTGGTATAATTCTTATAAAATAAATATATTTGATATATTTATTTTGTGTGTAAATCATCTCAAACATATTTTAGTTAATCTATTAAATATTTCTGATAGTATTTGTATCCAATTTGTATTTGTTCTATATTCATATTCATATTTAAGAATATAGTAACACATTTTTCCTATTCATAAATGTGTGTATTCGCATTTGTGTTTTAAAATAGATAGGGATATGGCTATATTTAGGGGGTGTTCAGTTAGAGAATAAGCAGGAATAAGGATGTGGAACAAGGAGAATAAGGGTCTATTCTCATTTCGATGGAAAGATAGGAATAATGAGAATAATGAGGAATAAGGGAGTTAAGTGCTACTATCTATTCGGATGGAAAAGGGGAAATAAGTAATAAGGTTTGTAAGTTACTTAAAGCTACTAGTTGGAATTATAAAAGATTTGAACCATACAACTGGATCCTCTTATACCACAATCTCATTTACATACTTGAACATTGGATCCATTTTTTGGTAAATTCAAATGCCACATAAGTAATATGAAGTTGAATATACAGAATGGTTTACATCATCACATGCTTATCACACACAGGGTTGTCAACTGGATCATGCCCCAAAGTTGATCCGCCTATCAAGTTCACGATCAATCTCTCCTCTCACAACTACCATTTTGTTTCCTACAACTTCTCCACATGGAATTCTTCAGAAAATTCCATCACGGTTTATTAGTTGGCCAAGAAAACCTTCTTTGTCACCAAGGACTCTAGTGTTGAAATTGATGCCTTGACTTTATATCCACACGATCTTTGAAAAGAAAAAAAGTATTGATGTTGCACAATATATGATGCAGGGTGCCAGTAAGGTGTCTGTGTTTACTTATACGCTTCCCACTACCCTTGTTAATTCGAGAAAATTAATGTTCAAATTAATTAATAATGTTCGTTGCAGTCGGATAATGAGAGCAGATCAAAAACCACTTTTAATTAAACAAGTTAATCTCGAGCGGCAATTTTTTTTACTTGGGCATGCCCAAGGTCGAACTCAAGGAGGCAGCTGTCTCTTTAGGTGAATTTTTAGCAAAGTCCAAGAGTTGATTTTCAGGGGATAATATTTTTGTCTTTTTCAATATATTTTATGCGAGAAGGAAAAGACAAATGCACAATCGGGCAAGTTTATAAGTTAATTCAAAAATATATTCAAATTAATTCCAAAAATTATGAAACTTGGCTAGATGATGAAATATGATGAAATTAAGCTACATTAATTTTTTGGAATTTTCTGACACTAAATGAATTTACTGTGATTTAAAAATGAATACAAGGTGATTTTGACTAAATTAATTCAGTGACATAAATGGGCAAAATAAGACAAAATTGAACCAATTAATTGATATAAAAATCTACTGATATTACAAAAATATGCCAAGCATCACATAATGAAGAGGACAATATAGGCTACACAATGCAATTTTCCAAATTTAAAAATGATGCTGCGTGAATGTCTAAATGATTGTGCAAACACAGGGATGTAAATGCAATACAGAAAAAGAAATATGAGCTGAAATAAAGAATAGGGACTTACATGCAGTTACCGAAAACTTGAAATTTGTTTAAAAACTTGCAAGGTGGTGCAAGTGTCCCCTTTGCAAATGCCTAATTTTGGCTTTATTATCCGCTATGACTTCCTCTGCTTTTGCATGTAAAATAGGGGAATGGAGATGGAGCTTCACGGGCAGTCCTTCTTGGGCGCTTGACGTTGGCGAGGGGCGGCGCACCGCGGAGGCGACCGGTGTTGGAGGAGGGAGATGATGGTGGCTGCACGCACGAGGAGCGTCAGGGGTGTGCAACAGTTGGGCGGCACCGCGCGGCGGCGTAGCGGCTTGTGGTGCGTGGGCGCTTAGCGGCGGTGGCCGAACTTGCCGCTGGCGGAGCTGGAAGCGTGGGGAGGTGACGCGCAAGGGGGTCAGCGCTGGGGCGGCGCACGGGTAGCGTGGGGCTGATGGCGTTGCGCCTGGCGGAGGTGGTGGCTGCACGCACGCGCGCAATCGAGGTGGGGCGCAGACCGAGGCTGGAGGTCGGGCGGTCGCGGCGATGGGTGAAGGTCGCACGGAGGTGGCGGAGGGCTTCGGGACGGTCGGAGAAGGAGATGGGGATGGTGGGAAGAGAGAGAACGTGGAGGGGGAGAGAACAGGGGAACTTCCCCTGTTGAACAGGGGAGGTTATGCTATTTGTTTAGCGGATGAAATGTGGAATTAATCGATTGACGAAAATTCCTCGGAAAATTAAATAAAAATCACTGTTGCGTTCACAACAGGTGATTTATCCATTGAAGTACATTTTGTTCAGCGTTTTGATGGATGAATGGAGGTGAAATTAAGAGAGAGAGAGAGAGAGAGAGAGAGAGAGAATGGGTGTGTAAGAAGAAGAAGAAGAGAGAGAAGAAGATTACTTGTGATGCGGACGGATAAGGTTTGCATGTGGAAGGAGAAGATGAGGCTTCTCCTGTCATCGCTCAAGAGTCGGCAAAGCTCGAGCTCAGCAGCTCATGGAGATCAAAGTTGTAGCAGAAGGAGCAAACCTTCTGGATCTCGCCAAGAATAGTTGCCTGTTGTCGCTCAACCAGTAGGCCGTGATTGCTGTCACCAATGCGGGTGGGAGCTCGGGTTCTATCTCTGGGGAATATGGAGGATGGAGATGAATGAAGGAGGAGGGGAGAATATAAAGAGGAGGAGGAGGAGGTTGGAGAAGAGATGGAGAAGGTGGAGGGGGTGGGGTGTGGAGTGGTCGTCGATGGTTGGCTTCTCCCTTAAGTCAAGGGAGAGTGGGGGAGGAATGGGTGGAGAAGAGTCTCGGTCGTTGATGGATAACCCTCTCATCCAACGGCCCAGGATGAAGGAGGGAGATGGCATAAGTGGGTGAATGAGGAGGCGACACATGACGACTCTAGGAGTTGCCACGTGTCGCTCCGAGAAAAATTCACAACTAAATGCAAAGAAAAACAAAAGGAAATAATAAAAGAGGTTAGATCAAAAAATGATCAACACGAAAGTTGCTCGTCTCGACGAGATCTACAACTTTTGTGACGGGCCGAAAATCAAAGGAAATCATCTGTACAAAATGTATTTTTTGGTGGTACCTTATAGGTATAAAATACTGCATTTTTCCTTTTGCAATTTTTTTGTCATTTTTCAATAAGAGAAAAATTAAATAAAGTTAGAGAAAATATGAAAAGAATATTTACAACTTAATCTATTTTTTTGGATTTTTAATAATGAAGAAAATAAAAGGAAAAAATACATGGGTAAAACGGTCAATATGTACAATATACAAAAGGGGCCCAAAATCCAAGTTTTGCATACGAGCTCCGATTTTAATGAAATTGGTCTTGTTTCGAAGGTCTTTGAATGTATATTACTTTAAAATGATACCTAATTCGGAGATCGTATGAGAGAGATATGTGCATTTTAAGATTTCTAGTTTCAAACTTGGATTGAGGGTTTATTGGTCAATTTTGCAAGTTAGTATTTTTTTTGATATTTTTCTTTAATTAGTGTTAGTAATATATACAATATAGAGTTGGTTTTATTGGATTTGGAGTTAGTATAAAATATATACAAATAAGGTATTTTATCTATTATAAAGGTGAATATTTACAAGTAAAATTGGGCTTCTTATTTAATGCAAATATGAATACTAAAATGCAGATATTATTTACACATGAATGAATGCTACTTATACAATATAAGCAGAAATATACATCTAATTACTCAAGAAAAAAGCTCTATTTTCAACTTTTAGAGTGATGAATCACAGATTCATCAACCCCCTATACTTAAACCTTGCTCGTCTCCGAGCAACTAAAATAAAATGCAAGAGTGAAATGATTTTGAGTTCCATTCCAAGGTCATGAACAAAAGGTGAAAATGGAGCTTGACTCAACCTTTGGATTAATTGTGTGGCGGAACCTTATTGGGATCTGAATTTAAGACCTAACAGACTTCAAGTTCCACAAGTCTTCTATTCATGACGCCTCAATAGTCAGGTCAGAACAAATCCTCATACGCAAATTTCTGATGACTATGATTCTTACTTGTACTGTGCAAGTGATAAATAGCTCTCCACATCAGAAATGGCTCAGAACCAGCCTCCTCTAACAGGGTAACTCAAATAACCCGGTCCAGTAATTCTTTCCTCGAGGAGCAGGGTATTCCCTTCTAAGTTCAAGTGCGACCAGCTCAAGAGGAGGGGGTGGAGGAAAGAATGGATGGTAGCCAGTGTAGCTACCTATCCCGAGATGCCTGACCAGTGTAGCCAAGTCATCCAGCTGTAGACTTCTTGCTAATATACATACTCCGGCAGGCAATTTTCTTTCATCTGGCCTGTCTATTTTTTTTAGAGTTCTTGCATTTTTTTTCTTTTCTTCTTTTTTTTGTTTTGGAATTATATACAAGGTGCAGCATGTACATCAGGAGTTTTTCCTCTTAAGCCAGTAGACTATCCCTCTTTTGAAGCATTATTGCAACCCACAGCGTCCTGTCCTCAGACGTCAACACTACCAGACTAGGTTGAGATGCACTACCCTCCCTAGAGGAGGACGGATGTTTCCACCCGTGTGCTACTCCAAGGTAAAGGATTCTACCTCCTCGCCACCTCATCAATAAAGAGCTACGTGCATTGTGCTTGTCCATGTTAGGTCACTGTCTAAAAGAATCATGCGTGTGCACGAGATATTCTACTTAGACCAATCAAGATGACATGTGAACATAGACTTGCGGACTCAAAGAATTAAGTCACTTGACCTGAGAAATCTTAACTCTATTTCTTATAAGGTTCCTCTGAAATTAGGTGGATTAAGGTCAAATCAAGTCCATCCTCAACATATATTCATAACTTGGTTCAGAACCCACTAGCTTTTCACCTTGCATATGCAAGATATGCAGATGAGGTGTAGATGACATGCTATGAATGAAATGCAAGTTTTTTTTGACATGCAAGGATGATATGCAAGAGTAAATAAGAAGCCTTATTTTCAACACACACTTTTTTTTGGTATACATCCTATTTTACAACAATTTTTACATGAATATGTTTTACCATAATTTTACAACTTTTTATACAAGTATTATACATATAGTATAATTTCTTTTTCAATTTTTACCCACCCCGTAATTATTGCATAATATATACAAAAATACGCAAAAATACACTAAAGTACGAGCTATGGGTAAAATATATATATAATATATACACGGCCCCCTATACTTAGCGTGTGCTATGTCCTCAGAGCACAAAAAGCGATGAAAAAGACATAGCTCGGGCTAAGCGTAGGAGAGCTAAAATGTATAGAAGTCGCTCCGCCCCCCTATACTTAGGCTCTGGCAGCCTAAGTGTAGAAGAAGATCAAAAATGGGGCGAACGAGGGCAAGAGGGGAAATGGATGATTATATACAAGGCAAGCATCGGTCCCCCCTATACTTAGGCTCAGGTCAGCCTAAGTATAGGATAGGGGTGAGTATGAGAACCGATGTGATCTGGAGGATGTACAATGATTAGACTCAGTTGACTCATCCCCCCTATACTTAGGATCTGGTCATCCTAAGTATAGTCCAAGATAGAGATAGATGAAGCTGGGATAAGTTACTAGAGTCGCGGGAGGAGAAAGGACAGAATGTACAGGAATGATGGTATATACAAGTGAGTCGGTCTGAATCTTTCAAGATACTGCCGATGGCTAGAGCTCACTACTGCAAGATCTCATGCGCGATTCAAGGTGTATCTGTTGAATCTGTCTCGCGCATAAATACAATCTCCTCAACATGGACTAACTACTCATCGGATTCGACGAAGTGTTTCAACAGTTGTCCATTCACAAGGAATGTCGGTGCGTCATCTGCGAGATCTGAGATCTCGACACATCCACTATCATGCACCGTACGGATGACAAATGGACCTGTCCACTTGGAATTCAACTTGCCTTGGAAAATCTTCAGCCTTGCATTAAACAACCATACCTTCTGTCCAGGAACAAAGGTCTTAGGTCTGGTATATCTATCATGCGAACGCTTCACCTTATCCTTGTACACCAAACTGTTGTCATATGCACAGTTTCTGACTTCCACAAGCTCATTCAGATCCATTTCTCTCTGCTTCTGCCCAAGGTGTGTGTTTCAGTTGACCTTCTTGATTGCCAATTCTGATTTATGCACTAACTCTGCAGGCAAATGGCATGGCTTTCCAAATACCATTCGGAATGGGGAGGTTCCTAGCGGTGTCTTATAAGCTGTCCTATACGCCCATAGGACCTGATCCAAGATCTGAGACCAGTCCTTCCTATATGGGCGGACAAGCTTATGCAATATAATCTTCACCTCCTGATTCGACACCTCAGTCATACCATTGGTCTGTGGGTGGTAAGGGATAGTGACACGGTGTTCGATGCCATAGTCTTTCAAAAGTTTCTTCACATCTTGATTTACAAAGTGGCTACCCCCATCTGATATCATCATTTTTGGAATCACAAACCTAGAGATTATGTGCTCTCTAATGAATTTACAGACAGTCCTGTTGTCTGCGGCTTGGGTCGGGATAGCCTCCACCCACCTGGATAGATAATCTACCGCAAGAAGGATATACTCGAACCCGTGGCTAACAGGGAATGGGCCCATGAAATCAATGCCCCAAGCGTCAAAGACATCACAAATGATGACAGGCTGCATCGACATCTCATCCTTGGAACCAATGGTTCCTCCCATTCTCTGACATACTGGGCACGACTTCGTAAAGGTGATAGCATCGTGAAACAAAGTTGGCCAGTAAAAGCCACATTGAAGTACCTTTCATGCGGTCCTCTTCCCGGAGTGGTGTCCTCCTGCCTCCAAGTTGTGGCATAAATAAAGGACACTCCGATATTCCTCCTGAGGAATACACCGTCTCCAGACACAATCCGGTCCTTCAAAGAAAAGGATCGGATCCTCCCAATGGTAGTGTCTAGCATCTGACTTTAGTCGGTCGATGTGGCTCTTGGGCCAACCTTCGGGAACCTTCTTAGAGACAAGATAGTTCACGATGTTGGCATACCATGGGAGTGAGTTGACAACAAAAATCGACTTGTCAGGGAAGGAATCTCGAATAGGTGAATCCTCGGAAGTATTAAGATCTTCGAGATGAGAGAGATGATCGGCTACTACGTTCTTCTTTCCAGGTTTATCATGGATGTCCAAATCAAACTCCTAGATAAGTAAAATCCACCGAAGAAGACGCGCCTTCGCATCCTTCTTCTCCATTAAGTATCATAGTGTCGTATGGTTGGTGAACACAATTACCTTGGATCCAATTAAGTGAGATATGAACTTGTCCAAGGCAAATACTACCACAAGCATCTCCTTTTCCGTAACTGTATAGTTACGTTGAGCGGTATCAAGCACTTTTCTTGCGTAGTGGATTGCAAACGGGATGCCATCTCTTCTCTGTCCTAACACAGCCCCAACAGCAAAATCTGATGCGTCTGTCATGATCTCAAAAGGTAGGGACCAATGTGGGGCTTGTAGGATAGGTGCGTCCATGATCATTCCTCGCAATAGCTTAAAGGCCTCAAGACATTTGTGATCAACAACAAACTCCATGTCTTTGCCTAGAAGCTCAGTTAGCGGTCGGGCAATCTTAGAAAAATCCCTAATGAATCTCCGATAAAATCCGACATGCCCAAGGAACGACCGCAACTATTTGACGTTGGTTGGTGGCTGGAGTCGTCTGATCACATCCATCTTGGCAAGGTCAACCTCCATTCCTCTCTTGGAGATGGCGTGCCCCAACACAATGCCCTCCGTCACCATGAAGTGACTTTTCTCCCAGGAGAGCACCAGATTAACCTCACAACAGCATTTGAGGACTCGATCCAGATTCCTAATACAGGAATCGAAGGAATCGTCGTGGACTGAGAAGTCGTCCATGAAGACTTCCAAGAATTTGCCGACCATTTCAGCGAATACAACAATCATGCACCTTTGAAAAGTACCCGGAGCATTGCATAACCCAAAGGGCATGCGCTTGAAAGCATAGGTACTAAAGGGACATGTGAACGTGGTCTTTTCCTGGTCCTCCGAAGCTATGGCTACTTGATTGTAACCCGAGAACCCATCCAAGAAACAGAAGAATTCTTTCCCTGCTAGTCTCTTTAGGATCTGATCAATGAATGGTAGGGGGAAATGATCCTTCTTCATCACGTCATTCAAGCGTCTATAATCCGCACAAACGCGCCACGACGTGGGCACTCGCGTCACGATCTCCTCTCCGTCCTCGTTGGTGGTCGTCTGAATTCCCGACTTTTTTGGGAGCACATGGATCGGGGCCACCCATTTCAAGTCAGAGATGGGATAAATGAAACCCGTGTTGTATCATTTCTCTATCTCTTTCTTCACTACCTCTCGTAAATTTGGATTCAAACGACGTTGAGATTCACGAGAGGGTTTGGCTTCATTCTCCAAGTAGATATGGTGCGAACATAAAGCGGGATTTATCCCATGGAGATCGGAAATGCTCCAGCCTATTGCCTTGCGGTTTTTCTCCAGGATCTCTAGCAAGCGCGATTCCTGCTCTTCGGTCAATCGCGAACTGATGATGACCGGATATTTCTTCTCTTGACCCGTAAGAAAGGCATATCTCAGTGTTGTGGGTAAAGGTTTAAGCTCAGGTAAGGTGTGATCGTCTAGGAAATCTGGCTCAATCGAATCTGGCTCAGTGTTAGAAGTGGTCGGATCTTTCTCTGTAATTGTTGCCATCAAGTTATTCGGCTCTGGAGTCGGATTGTCAAAGGTCTTCATGTGATCGGCAAAAGCCATGTCTGACTCGTCATCCTCATCTTCCGATTGTCCTAAGGAGGGAAGGGCTGACAGGCCTAGCCGGGCCTCTAAGTCATCGAAGATGTAGGGAGATGCAGGTTCTGAGTTGTACTCGTTTTTAAGGACCTCGCAAACAGACTCATGCACTGGATCATCTCCGACGGGGAGGGACTCATTGATGCTGGCTGGGTTTTGTCTCCATGGCCCAATTGTGTCTACATGGTCGCGGTCTGCTTCAGATGAAGATTACTTAGTGCTAGATTCGGAATCTGATCTCTGCCATCTGGTTTGCTTCATCTCTAGCTCCTCATCTCCGCCTGGAGTTTGGAGCTGGATCTTCCCGATCTTATAATCAAACAAGGCCCCCGCTGTTCTGAGGAAGGGCCTGCCTAGGAAGATCTGGGAATCTCTCCAATTACGAGGGGTTTCCATATCTAGGACAGTGAATTCCACCATGTATTCTTGACCCTCGACTTTGATTACAACATTCCTCAATTCTCCTTGGGACCTCTTGGTTGATTTATCAGCGAACTGCAGGAGGGCTCTGGATTTCCTAAGAGGTCCGAGATAAAGCCGCTTATAGAGGGTTGTAGGCATTAAGTTAATTGAGGATCCGTTGTCTAGGAGAGTGCGTGCAAATGCAATGTCATCGACATGACTCATCACAAATTGTGCACCCATGTCTCTTCGTTTCCTTGGAAATGAGTTCTTTATTTCACAAGACGTGGCTACTGACAGAACGTGTTTCTTAACACGCCTTTTGGTCTTCCTGCTAACCGTAGTAGGTGTGAATCTCACCTTTAGGGTATAATTGTAGTGTTTAATCTGTGCATCATTTCTCCTGCATATTTGCCCATGCATCTCTTTAACTTGCATCAAAATATCTAAAAAAATGCATACATCTTAGCATCGCTTTGTACTTTGTATAATTTGCATGTGGACCTGAAATTGAGATTAATTCACATTGAACTTCATGAATCAAAATTCAATACTCAGATTAGGCTGTTGTATCCCTGTGTTTGACCTTGGTACACTTACCAAGCATAAATATTCCACAGCATTCAAAGTCTGTGGTTTTTGCTGAACAAAAATTCGCCTCCTGTACTACGACTTATTTATTTATATTAAAGAGGCGAATTTTACGTTCATCAAATGGCGCCGTTGCCGGGGATACGGCTTTGCTTAATTCTGGGATTTTGATTTTTTTTATTTCAAAAATTTTTAGGTCCGCATTTCATGCATCATTTCTTTGCATATCATTTGCTGATTTAATGTCTCCAGGTTTTCTAACACTTATCTTTTGTGGCAGGGCCCATGGTGATCGAGGACGCTTGATCCTCATGGAGGCGTGAAGTCAAGAACTTCCACTGAAGAGGCCGCAAAAGAACCTGTGAAGGATTTGGGAGATTGTAGCAGTCAAAATTGCATTGCATTTTGTAAAAAAAAAATATTCTTGCATCTGCATGTTTATTTTCAGTCTTGCATTTTGTACTCAAAAAATTCCCCCCCCCCCCCCACTCACACCTACACTGCACATGCACATACTCACCCCCACCCTTCCCCTGTATATTTCACTCACTCTCTCTCTATCTCTCTCTCTCTCTCTCTCTCTCTGTGTGTATCTATTTTTCAAGAACCCCCTCCCCTTCACCCTTGTATCATAGAACCCCCCCCCCCCTAACGCAGATCTTACTTAGGCTATTTGTAGCCTAAAGTATAGGGGGGACCTGCCTATTCATCCCTCCCTCATTCTGTCTTCTTATACTTAGGCCGATTTTGACCTAAGTATAGGGGGATCCTCCTCCTCAGTTCCGTTATATCACCCTGTACTTGAACCGAGCCTTGGCTTCATGGCACTTGTGCTATGAGGACATAGCAAATTTTAAGTATAGGGGGGTATACCGTATATTATTGTATATTACTTTAGCCTTAGCTCGCGTTTTTAAAACTTTTTAAAATTTTATTTTATTCGGGCTGGGTTTTGGTAAACTAGTGAACTGAGTAAAAACCGGTAAAAATTAAAAATTAAGGGATTAATTTTTGTAAATATTCCTGTTAAAAAAATTAAAACCCATAAAAATTTGCAAAATATAAAAATCACACAAAAAATCACTAGCCTAAGGAGTTGGTGTATTCCTGACACATTCACATTCACTCAAGGCTTGAGGATTTTGAGGACACTGGATCTCTGGGATCTTGAGAGTCTGAGTTAACATGCCTTAGTCATTAGGGTTTTTCCTGACTTAAATATCCACACTCCTCTGGTTTGAAAGATTTGAGTGCTATATTGCACTCTTTATCTCTACTTTCAAGAAAATATGATCAGCACAGTCACTTCCACAACTGCATGATTGATGAGCTGAGTTGAGATATCACCTGAGGAACTAGGACCATAGATTTGAGTTTAGACCCGATCTGATGATATTCGAGGATGGGATAAAGTTAATGAAGGCTTCAGAAAACCTGAGTGTCAGCAAAAACCCTAGCCAGTATGAGAACAAGATTCATATGCTATCTCTTGATATTTACCTAAAAGTGCCAGGGTGTGATGAAACTGAAAGAAACTTGTTGATCAGTGTGCGCCAATCTCTTGGTAAAAGCAGTGGAGTTAGCCAACAAAAGAAATGAAATGTCAAAGAAAAGATCTAAATCCAAAGTCAAGTTCCAAATGAGCTTCCACCAATGGCGAGCGCTCCCAAACATTTTCAAAGTGTCCACTTGGACCAAGCGCTAATTAGGACCAAGGAGTCGGGCTGACGTCACAGAAAGGGCCCTGCATCGTAAGCGATACAAGTCTGGGTGTCGAAGGTATCTTAGATACTCAGAAAAGACACACCCCGGTGTATTCCCAGAAAAACAAGTGCAGACGACTCCAACTCTCTTGACGGACACACTGATCAACAAAATAATAATATACATGTGTTGAGTAAAAGGCACTCGAGAGGCCCCTTGTTCCAATGTGAGGGTGAGAAAATTAGACACAATTCCAGTACCTCCATCATCTGGCCGTCCATCAACATTTCAAAGTCTGACAAACTAATGATTCGGTGGACTGAAGCAAGAACCTACTTATTCCCTAGTATTGAGGATTAGGTCTAGAGGAGAATCTTTGGGACTGAAACTTTGGGTGATGCATCGACTCTACTCTCATGAAATGCAGTACACTAAATGTCATATCCTTATATTATATGTACAAAAAGAGAGTCCGATAATCAGAGAAGTTGGATTCCTTCTGACTAAGGCTTGGATAAGCCCAGAATTTTAGGATCACTTAGGTCAAGGGTCTTTGAAATATCAAGCCTTGTAAATTTTCACGCACTGTCAGGAATTAATCCGACTCCTTCATTCTTTAGATGCTCGAGGACGAGCATGGTTTAAGTATAGGGGTATGATGAATCTCGAATTCATCATGCTAAAAGCCACATATTAAAACCCATGTCTTAAATAATCCAATAAAATCACCTTTAATTCTTTGTTTTTATCACGTACTATATTGTATACATTTTACCATTAAATTAGTGTTTTTAATTCCCTCTATTCTTCATGTAATTATTTTATTATTAAAAACCCCTAAAAATTAGGTAGATAAGTCACTGACCTTTAAAGCCACTTAAAATACAAAAACAAATCAAAACCACAAAATCGGTGTTTTTATTCCCTTGAAAATACCCCCAAAAATAGCTTTTGTACAGATGACCTCTTTTGGCTTTTTGACCAACATGAAAGTTGTAGATCTCGTCGAGACAAGCAACTTTCATGTTTTGACTTTTTCCAAATTCGGCTCCTAACTATTTCTTTTCTAATTTTCTTTGTAATTTATTTTGAATTTTTCTCATTGGGCCACGTGGCGCTCTCTGGAGCTGCCACGCGGCCCGCTTCATCTCTCGCCACCCGGCGGCCTCCTGGGCCGTTGGATCACTCCAATCCCGCTCGCATCTGAGCCCTTCATCGCGCATCATCCCTCAGCCGCCCGATCTGATCTCAGATCAGATCTCCACCATCACTCTGCGCCCCATCCACAGTCGTCCGATCATCTCACCATCTAACGTCTTACCACCTGCCACGTCGCCTCTCTATCCAGCACCGTTAGATCGCCCCCTCATTCAATACCAACCACTCGCCCCCGCCTACTTCTTGGCCACACGATCAGATCGTATGATCTGATCTCCACCTTCCGTCAGCGCAATCATCCTGACCGTTGGATCGCTAGATCCAACGGTTGACCAATCATCCCCTACCTCCAGACACCCCCTTCTCCAGCCGTTACATCACGTAAAACCACCCCCCCCCCTTCCTATTTTAGGAAGGACCTCCGACCACCTCCTTCCGCTCATAACGCACCTCCGCGTTCCCTGTACATCCACCATCCCCGCGTAACTCTCAGGACCACCCTCCATTACTCCCACATTCAAACCTCCTCCTTCGAAACCGTACCCATCACCACCTGCACGCCTCCACCTCTGCCTTTAAATAGTCGCCCTCCGCCTCCATCAGCGATCGTCCACCAATTTGGCTCTAACCTTAGCCTCCTCCGCCCCTCCGGTGACAGCGGAGGGGTGGAATGTAGAAGCAACGATGGGTTCTTGTCGGTGTTGACCCACGGCGGCACTCTGCCGTGTTCTGGTGGCTTCGCCACCGCCGAGCCTCCTGGAATGACCGACCAGGTCGAGGCGACGACCCCGAGCCTCCCATGGAAGCTCAGCCCAGGTCATATCCTCCATCCTCGCTCCGGCGAGGTACTGTTCTTTTTTTTAGTCGCATTTATCCTGCTTCCTACGACCTTCACCTGATCACTTCCCAACCTTCGTCGCGCATCGCTCATCCTCGCGCCACCCTCCGCGAACACCGCTCCTTTCTCCACAACCATGTCCACCTTCCGTCACCTCCTCCTCTGCTCCGCCAGGGAAGGAGACCCTGGTCCTGCACTCCGATCACCTAACAAGGACCCCACTCCACTCACTACACGCACACGAGCTTTGGATGTCTTCTAACCTTGCAGGTACTCTCAATGACCGGAGCTTGCACCACCCTGCCGATAGTCACTTTCTCCTCTGACGACCATGCTCCTTCTGCTACTCCAGATGTCGCCGGAGCTCCACAAGGCCTCCACGATCCTCGCCAGGAGATTACACGCCTTCCTCGACCTTCATAAGACTTGGCGAGGCTAGGCGGAGCTATCAGCAGCTCGCCGGAGCCCCGCCTTCTCTGGTGGGCTGCGGAGGAAGATGGTGCTACAGGTGCCGTTCGATCATCAGGATCAGGCGGTTAGGATGCATCCACGTGGCGACTGCTGACTCCACCCGAGCCTCCACTCCGAATCTATAGGCTTGGGTGGACCAAACCTAGAGCCGAACCTCCAGCAGCTGCCACGTGGTCCCGAAGCTGAGGTTCCTTCCGAGCCTGGCCCCTCGCGCACGTGAGGTGCTGGGTAAATTGCAAGAACGCCCTTGAAAGAATTGATATTTCCATTTTGGTCCCCAGGCACGTGCCTCACGTGCGTGCCTGGGTAAATTTCAGGGAGGCCCTCCAGGTTTTGAAGATTTATAAATATGCCCCTGCACGCAATGGAAAAAGTACAACTGGGCCCAGGCGGATTTTGGTATTTGCATTTAGGTCCCTCCAGGGACCTAAATGCAATATTTATCCCTTTATTCTATTGCATTTTTATTACAATTATGCCCTTGCACTGTTTTTAGCATAACTTGAGCATCGTAAGTCCAAATTGCATGATTTTAGTGTCGTTTTGATCCTTGTTTTGTCCTCTTCATCTTAGCATGTCTAATTGTCTTATTTGCTCCTATTTTAAATGAAGTGAATTTTTATGTGCAAATTGGAACCCTGCTCTCCTGGTCTTTTGCTCTGATCTGATGACCATTTTTATTGTTGTGATTAAATTGGCACTGATCTCAATTCTATTGTGTTGCTCGTCATTTTTAGGGTATAATTGTAGTGTTTAATCTGTGCATCATTTCTCCTGCATATTTGCCCATGCATCTCTTTAACTTGCATCAAAATATCTAAAAAATGCATACATCTTAGCATCGCTTTGTACTTTGTATAATTTGCATGTGGACCTGAAATTGAGATTAATTCACATTGAACTTCATGAATCAAAATTCAATACTCAGATTAGGCTGCTGTATCCCTGTGTTCGACCTTGGTACACTTACCAAGCATAAATATTCCACAGCATTAAAAGTCTGTGGTTTTTGCTGAACAAAAATTCGCCTCCTGTACTACGACTTATTTATTTATATTAAAGAGGCGAATTTTACGTTCATCAAATGGCGTCGTTGCCGGGGATACGGCTTTGCTTAATTCTGGGATTTTGTTTTTTTTATTTCAAAAATTTTCAGGTCCGCATTTCATGCATCATTTCTTTGCATATCATTTGTTGATTTAATGTCTCCAGGTTTTCTAACGCTTATCTTTTGTGGCAGGGCCCATGGCGATCGTGGACGCTTGATCCTCATGGAGGCGTGAAGTCAAGAACTTCCACTGAAGAGGCCGCAAAAGAACCTGTGAAGGATTTGGGAGATTGTAGCAGACAAAATCGCATTTCATTTTGTAAAAAAAAATATTTTTGCATCTGCATGTTTATTTTCAGTCTTGCATTTTGTACTCTAAAAAAATTCCCCCCCCCCACTCACACCTACACTGCACATGCACATACTCAACCCCACCCTTCCCCTGTATATTTCACTCACTCTCTCTATCTCTCTCTCTCTCTCTGTGTGTGTGTGTGTGTATCTATTTTTCAAGAACCCCCTCCCCTTCACCCTTGTATCATAGAACCCCCCCCCCTAAGTATAGGGGGGTCCTCCTCCTCAGTTCCGCTATATCACCCTGTACTTGAACCGAGCCTTGGCTTCATGGCACTTGTGCTATGAGGACATAGCAAATTTTAAGTATAGGTGGGTATACCGTATATTATTGTATATTACTTTAGCCTTAGCTCGCGTTTTTAAAACTTTTTAAAATTTTATTTTATTCGGGCTGGGTTTTGGTAAACTAGTGAACTGAGTAAAAACCGGTAAAAATTAAAAATTAAGGGATTAATTTTTGTAAATATTCCTGTTAAAAAAATTAAAACCCATAAAAATTTGCAAAAGATAAAAGTCACACAAAAAAATCACTAACCTAAGGAGTTGGTGTATTCCTGACACATTCACATTCACTCAAGGCTTGAGGATTTTGAGGACACTGGATCTCTGGGATCTTGAGAGTCTGAGTTAACATGCCTTAGTCATTAGGGTTTTTCCTGACTTAAATATCCACACTCCTCTGGTTTGAAAGATTTGAGTGCTATATTGCACTCTTTATCTCTACTTTCAAGAAAATATGATCAGCACAGTCACTTCCACAACTGCATGATTGATGAGCTGAGTTGAGATATCACCTGAGGAACTAGGACCATAGATTTGAGTTTAGATCCGATCTGATGATATTCGAGGATGGGATAAAGTTAATGAAGGCTTCAGAAAACCTGAGTGTCAGCAAAAACCCTAGCCAGTATGAGAACAAGATTCATATGCTATCTCTTGATATTTACCTAAAAGTGCCAGGGTGTGATGAAACTGAAAGAAACTTGTTGATCAGTGTGCGCCAATCTCTTGGTAAAAGAAGTGGAGCTAGCCAACAAAAGAAATGAAATGTCAAAGAAAAGCTCTAAATCCAAAGTCAAATTCCAAATGAGCTTCCACCAATGGCGAGCGCTCCCAAACATTTTCAAAGTGTCCACTTGGACCAAGCGCTAATTAGGACCAAGGAGTCTGGCTGACGTCACAAAAAGGGCCCTGCGTCGTAAGCGATACAAGTCTGGGTGTCGAAGGTATCTTAGATACTCAGAAAAGACACACCCGGTGTATTCCCAGAAAAACAAGTGCAGACGACTCCAACTCTCTTGACGGACACACTGATCAACAAAATAATAATATACATGTGTTGAGTAAAAGGCACTCGAGAGGCCCCTTGTTCCAATGTGAGGGTGAGAAAATTAGACACAATCCCAGTACCTCCATCATCTGGCCGTCCATCAACATTTCAAAGTCTGACAAACTAATGAGACGGTGGACTGAAGCAAGAACCTACTTATTCCCTAGTATTGAGGATTAGGTCTAGAGGAGAATCTTTGGGACTGAAACTTTGGGTGATGCATCGACTCTACTCTCATGAAATGCAGTACACTAAATGTCATATCTTTATATTATATGTACAAAAAGAGAGTCTGATAATCAGAGAAGTTGGATTCCTTCTGACTAAGGCTTGGATAAGCCCAGAATTTTAGGATCACTTAGGTCAAGGGTCTTTGAAATATCAAGCCTTGTAAATTTTCACGCTCTGTCAGGAATTAATCCGACTCCTTCATTCTTTAGATGCTCGAGGACGAGCATGGTTTAAGTATAGAGGTATGATGAATCTTGAATTCATCATGCTAAAAGCCACATATTAAAACCCCTGTCTTAAATAATCCAATAAAATCACCTTTAATTCTTTGTTTTTATCATGTACTATATTGTATACATTTTACCATTAAATTAGTGTTTTTAATTCCCTCTATTCTTCTTGTAATTATTTTATTATTAGAAACCCCTAAAAATTAGGTAGATAAGTCACTGACCTTTAAAGCCACTTAAAATACAAAAACAAATAAAAACCACAAAATCGGTGTTTTTATTCCCTTGAAAATACCCCCAAAAATAGCTTTTGTACAGATGACCTCTTTTGGCTTTTTGACCAACATGAAAGTTGTAGATCTCGTCGAGACAAGCAACTTTCATGTTTTGACTTTTTCCAAATACGGCTCCTAACTATTTCTTTTCTAATTTTCTTTGTAATTTATTTTGAATTTTTCTCATTGGGCCACGTGGCGCTCTCTGGAGCTGCCACGCGGCCCGCTTCATCTCTCGCCACCCGACGGCCTCCTGGGCCGTTGGATCACTCCAATCCCGCTTGCATCTGAGCCCTTCATCGCGCATCATCCCTCAGCCGCCCGATCTGATCTCAGATCAGATCTCCACCATCACTCCGCGCCCCATCCACAGTCGTCCGATCATCTCACCATCTAACGTCTTACCACCTGCCACGTCGCCTCTCTATCCAGCACTGTTAGATCTCCCCCTCATTCAATCCCAACCACTCGCCCCCGCCTACTTCGTGGCCACACGATCAGATCGTATGATCTGATCTCCACCTTCCGTCAGCGCAATCATCCTGACCGTTGGATCGCTAGATCCAACGGTTGACCAATCATCCCCTACCTCCAGACACCCCCCTTCTCCAGTCGTTACATCACGTAAAACCACCGCCCCCTTCCTATTTTAGGAAGGACCTCCGACCACCTCCTTCCGCTCATAACGCACCTCCGCGTTCCCCGTACATCCGCCATCCCCGCGTAACTCTCAGGACCACCCTCCATTACTCCCACATTCAAACCTCCTCCTTCGAAACCGTCCCCATCACCACCTGCACGCCTCCACCTCTACCTTTAAATAGTCGCCCTCCGCCTCCATCAGCGATCGTCCACCAATTTGGCTCTAACCTTAGCCTCCTCCGCCCCTCCGGTGACAGCGGAGGGGTGGAATGTAGAAGCAACGATGGGTTCTTGCCGGTGTTGACCCACGGCGGCACTCCGCCGTGTTCTGGTGGCTACGCCACCGCCGAGCCTCCTGGAATGACCGACCAGGTCGAGGCGACGACCCCGAGCCTCCCATGGAAGCTCAGCCCAGGTCATATCCTCCATCCTCGCTCCGGCGAGGTACTGTTCTTTTTTTTAGTCGCATTTATCCTGCTTCCTACGACCTTCACCTGATCACTTCCCAACCTTCGTCGCGCATCGCTCATCCTCGCGCCACCCTCCGCGAATACCGCTCCTTTCTCCACAACCATGTCCACCTTCCGTCACCTCCTCCTCTGCTCCGCCAGGGAAGGAGATCCTGGTCCTCCACTCCGATCACCTCACAAGGACCCCACTCCACTCACTACACGCACACGAGCTTTGGATGTCTTCTAACCTTGCAGGTACCCTCAATGACCGGAGCTTGCGCCACCCTGCCGATAGTCACTTTCTCCTCTGACGACCATGCTCCTTCTCGCTACTCTAGATGTCGCCGGAGCTCCACAAGGCCTCCACGATCCTCGCCAGGAGATTACACGCCTTCCTCGACCTTCAGAAGACTTGGCGAGGCTAGGCGGAGCTATCAGCAGCTCGCCGGATCCCCGCCTTCTCCGGTGGGCTGCGGAGGAAGATGGTGCTACAGGTGCCGTTCGATCATCAGGATCGGGCGGCTAGGATGCATCCACGTGGCGACTGCTGACTCCACCCGAGCCTCCACTCCGAATCTATAGGCTTGGGTGGACCGAACCTAGAGCCGAACCTCCAGCAGCTGCCACGTGGTCCCGAAGCTGAGGTTCCTCCCGAGCCTGGCCCCTCGCGTGTGTAGCACGTGAGGTGCTGGGTAAATTGCAAGAACGCCCTCGAAAGAATTGATATTTCCATTTTGGTCCCCAGGCACGTGCCTCACGTGCGTGCCTGGGTAAATTTCAGGGAGGCCCTCCAGGTTTTGAAGATTTACAAATATGCCCCTGCGCGCAATGGAAAAAGTACAACTGGGCCCAGGCGGATTTTGGTATTTGCATTTAGGTCCCTCCAGGGACCTAAATGCAATATTTATCCCTTTATTCTATTGCATTTTTATTACAATTATGCCCTTGCGTTGTTTTTAGCATAACTTGAGCATCGCAAGTCCAAATTGCATGATTTTAGTGTCGTTTTGATCCTTGTTTTGTCCTCTTCATCTTAGCATGTCTAATTGTCTTATTTGCTCCTATTTTAAATGAAGTGATTTTTTATGTGCAAATTGGAACCCTGCTCTCCTGGTCTTTTGCTCCGATCTGATGACCATTTTTATTGTTGTGATTAAATTGGCACTGATCTCAATTCTATTGTGTTGCTCGTCATTTTTAGGGTATAATTGTAGTGTTTAATCTGTGCATCATTTCTCCTGCATATTTACCCATGCATCTCTTTAACTTGCATCAAAATATCTAAAAAAATGCATACATCTTAGCATCGCTTTGTACTTTGTATAATTTGCATGTGGACCTGAAATTGAGATTAATTCACATTGAACTTCATGAATCAAAATTCAATACTCAGATTAGGCTGTTGTATCCCTGTTTTCGACCTTGGTACACTTACCAAGCATAAATATTCCACAGCATTCAAAGTCTGTGGTTTTTGCTGAACAAAAATTCGCCTCCTGTACTACGACTTATTTATTTATATTAAAGAGGCGAATTTTACGTTCATCAAATGGCGCCGTTGCCGGGGATACGGCTTTGCTTAATTCTGGGATTTTGATTTTTTTATTTCAAAAATTTTCAGGTCCGCATTTCATGCATCATTTCTTTGCATATCATTTGCCGATTTAATGTCTCCAGGTTTTCTAACGCTTATCATTTGTGGCAGGGCCCATGGTGATCGAGGACGCTTGATCCTCATGGAGGCGTGAAGTCAAGAACTTCCACTGAAGAGGCCGCAAAAGAACCTGTGAAGGATTTGGGAGATTGTAGCAGTCAAAATTGCATTGCATTTTGTAAAAAAAAATATTCTTGCATCTACATGTTTATTTTCAGTCTTGCATTTTGTACTCAAAAAAAAATTCCCCCCCACCACTCACACCTACACTGCACATGCACATACTCACCCCCACCCTTCCCCTGTATATTTCACTCACTCTCTCTATCTATCTCTCTCTGTGTGTGTATCTATTTTTCAAGAACCCCCTCCCCTTCACCCTTGTATCATAGAACCCCCCCCCTAACGCAGATCTTACTTAGGCTATTTGTAGCCTAAAGTATAGGGGGGACCTGCCTATTCATCCCTCCCTCATTCTATCTTCTTATACTTAGGCCGATTTTGACCTAAGTATAGGGGGATCCTCCTCCTCAGTTCCGCTATATCACCCTGTACTTGAACCGAGCCTTGGCTTCATGGCACTTGTGCTATGAGGACATAGCAAATTTTAAGTATAGGGGGGTATACCGTATATTATTGTATATTACTTTAGCCTTAGCTCGCGTTTTTAAAACTTTTTAAAATTTTATTTTATTCGGGCTGGGTTTTGGTAAACTAGTGAACTGAGTAAAAACCGGTAAAAATTAAAAATTAAGGGATTAATTTTTGTAAATATTCCTGTTAAAAAAAATTAAAACCCATAAAAATTTGCAAAAGATAAAAATCACACAAAAAAATCACTAACCTAAGGAGTTGGTGTATTCCTGACACATTCACATTCACTCAAGGCTTGAGGATTTTGAGGACACTGGATCTCTGGGATCTTGAGAGTCTGAGTTAACATGCCTTAGTCATTAGGGTTTTTCCTGACTTAAATATCCACACTCCTCTGGTTTGAAAGATTTGAGTGCTATATTGCACTCTTTTTCTCTACTATCAAGAAAATATGATCAGCACAGTCACTTCCACAACTGCATGATTGATGAGCTGAGTTGAGATATCACCTGAGGAACTAGGACCATAGATTTGAGTTTAGATCCGATCTGATGATATTCGAGGATGGGAGAAAGTTAATGAAGGCTTCAGAAAACCTGAGTGTCAGCAAAAACCCTAGCCAGTATGAGAACAAGATTCATATGCTATCTCTTGATATTTACCTAAAAGTGTCAGAGTGTGATGAAACTGAAAGAAACTTGTTGATCAGTGTGCGCCAATCTCTTGGTAAAAGCAGTGGAGCTAGCCAACAAAAGAAATGAAATGTCAAAGAAAAGCTCTAAATCCAAAGTCAAATTCCAAATGAGCTTCCACCAATGGCGAGCGCTCCCAAACATTTTCAAAGTGTCCACTTGGACCAAGCGCTAATTAGGACCAAGGAGTCGGGCTGACGTCACAAAAAGGGCCCTGCATCGTAAGCGATACAAGTCTGGGTGTCGAAGGTATCTTAGATACTCAGAAAAGACACACCCCGGTGTATTCCCAGAAAAACAAGTGCAGACGACTCCAACTCTCTTGACGGACACACTGATCAACAAAATAATAATATACATGTGTTGAGTAAAAGGCACTCGAGAGGCCCCTTGTTCCAGTGTGAGGGTGAGAAAATTAGACACAATCCCAGTACCTCCATCATCTGGCCGTCCATCAACATTTCAAAGTCTGACAAACTAATGAGACGGTGGACTGAAGCAAGAACCTACTTATTCCCTAGTATTGAGGATTAGGTCTAGAGGAGAATCTTTGGGACTGAAACTTTGGGTGATGCATCGACTCTACTCTCATGAAATGCAGCACACTAAATGTCATATCCTTATATTATATGTACAAAAAGAGAGTCCGATAATCAGAGAAGTTGGATTCCTTCTGACTAAGGCTTGGATAAGCCCAGAATTTTAGGATCACTTAGGTCAAGGGTCTTTGAAATATCAAGCCTTGTAAATTTTCACGCACTGTCAGGAATTAATTCGACTCCTTCATTCTTTAGATGCTCGAGGACGAGCATGGTTTAAGTATAGGGGTATGATGAATCTCGAATTCATCATGCTAAAAGCCACATATTAAAACCCCTGTCCTAAATAATCCAATAAAATCACCTTTAATTCTTTGTTTTTATCATGTACTATATTGTATACATTTTACCATTAAATTAGTGTTTTTAATTCCCTCTATTCTTCTTGTAATTATTTTATTATTAAAAACCCCTAAAAATTAGGTAGATAAGTCACTGACATTTAAAGCCACTTAAAATACAAACAAATCAAAACCACAAAATCGGTGTTTTTATTCCCTTGAAAATACCCCCAAAATTAGCTTTTGTACAGATGACCTCTTTTGGCTTTTTGACCAACATGAAAGTTGTAGATCTCGTCGAGACGAGCAACTTTCATGTTTTGACTTTTTCCAAATTCGGCTCCTAACTATTTCTTTTCTAATTTTCTTTGTAATTTATTTTGAATTTTTCTCATTGGGCCACGTGGCGCTCTCTGGAGCTGCCACGCGGCCCGCTTCATCTCTCGCCACCCGGCGGCCTCCTGGGCCGTTGGATCACTCCAATCCCGCTCGCATCTGAGCCCTTCATCGTGCATCATCCCTCTGCCGCCCGATCTGATCTCAGATCAGATCTCCACCATCACTCCGCGCCCCATCCACAGTCGTCCGATCATCTCATCATCTAACGTCTTACCACCTGCCACGTCGCCTCTCTATCCAGCACCGTTAGATCGCCCCCTCATTCAATCCCAACCACTCGCCCCCGCCTACTTCGTGGCCACATGATCAGATCGTATGATCTGATCTCCACCTTCCGTCAGCGCAATCATCCTGACCGTTGGATCGCTAGATCCAACGGTTGACCAATCATCCCCTACCTCCAGACACCCCCTTCTCCAGCCGTTACATCACGTAAAACCACCGCCCCCTTCCTATTTTTGGAAGGACCTCCGACCACCTCCTTCCGCTCATAACGCACCTCCGCGTTCCCCGTACATCCGCCATCCCCGCGTAACTCTCAGGACCACCCTCCATTACTCCCACATTCAAACCTCCTCCTTCGAAACCGTCCCCATCACCACCTGCACGCCTCCACCTCTGCCTTTAAATAGTCTCCCTCTGCCTCCATCAGCGATCGTCCACCAATTTGGCTCTAACCTTAGCCTCCTCCGCCCCTCCGGTGACAGCGGAGGCGTGGAATGTAGAAGCAACGATGGGTTCTTGCCGGTGTTGACCCACGGCGGCACTCCGCCGTGTTCTGGTGGCTTCGCCACCGCCGAGCCTCCTGGAATGACCGACCAGGTCGAGGCGTTGACCCCGAGCCTCCCATGGGAGCTCAGCCCAGGTCATATCCTCCATCCTCGCTCCGGCGAGGTACTGTTCTTTTTTTTAGTCGCATTTATCCTGCTTCCTACGACCTTCACCGCCATCGCCTGATCACTTCCCAACCTTCGTCGCGCATCGCTCATCCTCGCGCCACCCTCCACGAACACCGCTCCTTTCTCCACAACCATGTCCACCTTCCGTCACCTCCTCCTCTGCTCCACCAGGGAAGGAGACCCTGGTCCTCCACTCCGATCACCTCACAAGGACCCCACTCCACTCATTACACGCACACGAGCTTTGGATGTCTTCTAACCTTGCAGGTACCCTCAATGACCGGAGCTTGCGCCACCCTGCCGATAGTCACTTTCTCCTCCGACGACCATGCTCCTTCTCACTACTCCAGATGTCGCCGGAGCTCCACAAGGCCTCCACGATCCTCGCCAGGAGATTACACGCCTTCCTCGACCTTCAGAAGACTTGGCGAGGCTAGGCGGAGCTATCAGCAGCTCGCCGGAGCCCCGCCTTCTCCGGTGGGCTGCGGAGGAAGATGGTGCTACAGGTGTCGTTCGATCATCAGGATCGGGCGGCTAGGATGCATCCACGTGGTGACTGCTGACTCCACCCGAGCCTCCACTCCGAATCTATAGGCTTGGGTGGACCGAACCTAGAGCCGAACCTCCAGCAGCTGCCACGTGGTCCCGAAGCTGAGGTTCCTCCCGAGCCTGGCCCCTCGCGTGTGTAGCACGTGAGGTGCTAGGTAAATTGCAAGAACGCCCTCAAAAGAATTGATATTTCTATTTTGGTTCCCAGGCACGTGCCTCACGTGCGTGCCTGGGTAAATTTCAGGGAGGCCCTCCAGGTTTTGAAGATTTACAAATATGCCCATGCGCGCAATGGAAAAAGTACAACTGGGCCCAGGCGGGTTTTGGTATTTGCATTTAGGTCCCTCCAGGGACCTAAATGCAATATTTATCCCTTTATTCTATTGCATTTTTATTACAATTATGCCCTTACACTGTTTTTAGCATAACTTGAGCATCGTAAGTCCAAATTGCATGATTTTAGTGTCATTTTGATCCTTGTTTTGTCCTCTTCATCTTAGCATATCTAATTGTCTTATTTGCTCCTGTTTTAAATGAAGTGAATTTTTATGTGCAAATTGGAACCCTGCTCTCCTGGTCTTTTGCTCTGATCTGATGACCATTTTTATTGTTGTGATTAAATTGGCACTGATCTCAATTCTATTGTGTTGCTCGTCATTTTTAGGGTATAATTGTAGTGTTTAATCTGTGCATCATTTCTCCTGCATATTTGCCCATGCATCTCTTTAACTTGCATCAAAATATCTAAAAAAATGCATACATCTTAGCATCGCTTTGTACTTTGTATAATTTGCATGTGGACCTGAAATTGAGATTAATTCACATTGAACTTCATGAATCAAAATTCAATACTCAGATTAGGCTGTTGTATCCCTGTGTTCGACCTTGGTACACTTACCAAGCATAAATATTCCACAGCATTCAAAGTCTGTGGTTTTTGCTGAACAAAAATTCGCCTCCTGTACTACGACTTATTTATTTATATTAAAGAGGCAAATTTTACGTTCATCAAATGGCGTCGTTGCCGGAGATACGGCTTTGCTTAATTCTGGGATTTTGATTTTTTTTATTTCAAAAATTTTCAGGTCCGCATTTCATGCATCATTTCTTTGCATATCATTTGCTGATTTAATGTCTCCAGGTTTTCTAACGCTTATCTTTTGTGGCAGGGCCCATGGTGATCGAGGATGCTTGATCCTCATGGAGGCGTGAAGTCAAGAACTTCCACTGAAGAGGCCGCAAAAGAACCTGTGAAGGATTTGGGAGATTGTAGCAGTCAAAAGTGCATTGCATTTTGTAAAAAGAATATTCTTGCATCTGCATGTTTATTTTCAGTCTTGCATTTTGTACTCAAAAAAAAATCCCCCCCCCCACTCACACCTACACTGCACATGCACATACTCACCCCCACCCTTCCCCTGTATATTTCACTCTCTCTCTCTCTCTCTCTCTCTCTCTCTCTCTGTGTGTGTGTATCTATTTTTCAAGAACCCCCTCCCCTTCACCCTTGTATCATAGAACCCCCCCCCCCTAACGCAGATCTTACTTAGGCTATTTGTAGCCTAAAGTATAGGGGGGACCTGCCTATTCATCCCTCCCTCATTCTGTCTTCTTATACTTAGGCCGATTTTGACCTAAGTATAGGGGGATCCTCCTCCTCAGTTCCGTTATATCACCCTGTACTTGAACCGAGCCTTGGCTTCATGGCACTTGTGCTATGAGGACATAGAAAATTTTAAGTATAGGGGGGTATACCGTATATTATTGTATATTACTTTAGCCTTAGCTCGCGTTTTTAAAACTTTTTAAAATTTTATTTTATTCGGGCTGGGTTTTGGTAAACTAGTGAACTGAGTAAAAACCGGTAAAAATTAAAAATTGAGGGATTAATTTTTGTAAATATTCCTGTTAAAAAAATTTAAAACCCATAAAAATTTGCAAAAGATAAAAATCACACAAAAAAATCACTAATCTAAGGAGTTGGTGTATTCCTGACACATTCACATTCACTCAAGGCTTGAGGATTTTGAGGACACTGGATCTCTGGGATCTTGAGAGTCTGAGTTAGCATGCCTTAGTCATTAGGGTTTTTCCTGACGTAAATATCCACACTCCTCTGGTTTGAAAGATTTGAGTGCTATATTGCACTCTTTATCTCTACTTTCAAGAAAATATGATCAGCACAGTCACTTCCACAACTGCATGATTGATGAGCTGAGTTGAGATATCACCTGAGGAACTAGGACCATAGATTTGAGTTTAGACCCGATCTGATGATATTCGAGGATGGGATAAAGTTAATGAAGGCTTCAGAAAACCTGAGTGTCAGCAAAAACCCTAGCCAGTATGAGAACAAGATTCATATGCTATCTCTTGATATTTACCTAAAAGTGCCAGGGTGTGATGAAACTGAAAGAAACTTGTTGATCAGTGTGCGCCAATCTATTGGTAAAAGCAGTGGAGCTAGCCAACAAAAGAAATGAAATGTCAAAGAAAAGCTCTAAATCCAAAGTCAAATTCCAAATGAGCTTCCACCAATGGCGAGCTCTCCCAAACATTTTCAAAGTGTCCACTTGGACCAAGCGCTAATTAGGACCAAGGAGTCGGGCTGACGTCACAAAAAGGGCCCTGCATCGTAAGCGATACAAGTCTGGGTGTCGAAGGTATCTTAGATACTCAGAAAAGACACACCCCGGTGTATTCCCAGAAAAACAAGTGCAGACGACTCCAACTCTCTTGACGGACACACTGATCAACAAAATAATAATATACATGTGTTGAGTAAAAGGCACTCGAGAGGCCCCTTGTTCCAATGTGAGGGTGAGAAAATTAGACACAATCCCAGTACCTCCATCATCTGGCCGTCCATCAACATTTCAAAGTCTGACAAACTAATGAGACGGTGGACTGAAGCAAGAACCTACTTATTCCCTAGTATTAAGGATTAGGTCTAGAGGAGAATCTTTGGGACTGAAACTTTGGGTGATGCATCGACTATACTCTCATGAAATGCAGTACACTAAATGTCATATCCTTATATTATATGTACAAAAAGAGAGTCCGATAATCAGAGAAGTTGGATTCCTTCTGACTAAGGCTTGGATAAGCCCAGAATTTTAGGATCACTTAGGTCAAGGGTCTTTGAAATATCAAGCCTTGTAATATTTCACGCACTGTCAGGAATTAATCCGACTCCTTCATTCTTTAGATGCTCGAGGACGATCATGGTTTAAGTATAGGGGTATGATGAATCTCGAATTCATCATGCTAAAAGCCACATATTAAAACCCCTATCTTAAATAATCCAATAAAATCACCTTTAATTCTTTGTTTTTATCATGTACTATATTATATACATTTTACCATTAAATTAGTGTTTTTAATTCCCTCTATTCTTCTTGTAATTTTTTATTATTAAAAACCCCTAAAAATTAGGTAGATAAGTCATTGACCTTTAAAGCCACTTAAAATACAAAAACAAATCAAAACCACAAAATCGGTGTTTTTATTCCCTTGAAAATACCCCCAAAAATAGCTTTTGTATAGATGACCTCTTTTGGCTTTTTGACCAACATGAAAGTTGTAGATCTCGTCGAGACAAGCAACTTTCATGTTTTGACTTTTCCAAATTCGGCTCCTAACTATTTCTTTTCTAGTTTTCTTTTTAATTTATTTTGAATTTTTCTCATTGGGCCACGTGGCGCTCTCTGGAGCTGCCACGCGGCCCGCTTCATCTCTCGCCACCCGGCGGCCTCCTGGGTCGTTGGATCACTCCAATCCCGCTCGCATCTGAGCCCTTCATCGTGCATCATCCCTCAGCCGCCCGATCTGATCTCAGATCAGATCTCCACCATCACTCCGCGCCCCATCCACAGTCGTCCGATCATCTCACCATCTAATGTCCTACCACCTGCCACGTCGCCTCTCTATCCAGCACCGTTAGATCGCCCCCTCATTCAATCCCAACCACTCGCCCCCGCCTACTTCGTGGCCACACGATCAGATCGTATGATCTGATCTCCACCTTCCGTCAGCGCAATCATCCTGACCGTTGGATCGCTAGATCCAACGGTTGACCAATCATCCCCTACCTCCAGACATCCCCTTCTCCAGCCGTTACATCACGTAAAACCACCGCCCCCTTCCTATTTTAGGAAGGACCTCCGACCACCTCCTTCCGCTCATAACGCACCTCCACGTTCCCCGTACATCCGCCATCCCCGCGTAACTCTCAGGACCACCCTCCATTACTCCCACATTCAAACCTCCTCCTTCGAAACCGTCCCCATCACCACCTGCACGCCTCCACCTCTGCCTTTAAATAGTCGCCCTCCGCCTCCATCAGCGATCGTCCACCAATTTGGCTCTAACCTTAGCCTCCTCCGCCCCTCCGGTGACAGCGGAGGGGTGGAATGTAGAAGCAACGATGGGTTCTTGCCGGTGTTGACCCACGGCGGCACTCCGCCGTGTTCTGGTGGCTTCGCCACCGCCGAGCCTCCTGGAATGACCGACCAGGACGAGGCGATGACCCCGAGCCTCCCATGGAAGCTCAGCCCAGGTCATATCCTCCATCCTCGCTCCGGCGAGGTACTGTTCTTTTTTATAGTCGCATTTATCCTGCTTCCTACGACCTTCACCACCATCACTTGATCACTTCCCAACCTTCGTCGCGCATCGCTCATCCTCGCGCCACCCTCCGCGAACACCGCTCCTTTCTCCACAACCGTGTCCACCTTCTGTCACCTCCTCCTCTGCTCCGCCAGGGAAGGAGACCCTGGTCCTCCACTCCGATCACCTCACAAGGACCCCACTCCACTCACTACACGCACACGAGCTTTGGATGTCTTCTAACCTTGCAGGTACCCTCAATGACCGGAGCTTGCGCCACCCTGCCGATAGTCACTTTCTCCTCCGACGACCATGCTCCTTCTCGCTACTCCAGATGTCGTCGGAGCTCCACAAGGCCTCCACGATCCTCGCCAGGAGATTACACGCCTTCCTCGACCTTCAGAAGACTTGGCGAGGCTAGGCGGAGCTATCAGCAGCTCGCCGGAGCCCCGCCTTCTCCGGTGGGCTGCGGAGGAAGATGGTGCTACAGGTGCCGTTCGATCATCAGGATCGGGCGGCTAGGATGCATCCACGTTGCGACTGCTGACTCCACCCGAGCCTCCACTCCGAATCTATAGGCTTGGATGGACCGAACCTAGAGCCGAACCTCCAGCAGCTGCCACGTGGTCCCGAAGCTGAGGTTCCTCCCGAGCCTGGCCCCTCGCGTGCGTAGCACGTGAGGTGCTGGGTAAATTTCAAGAACACCCTCTAAAGAATTGATATTTCCATTTTGGTCCCCAGGCACGTGCCTCACGTGCATGCCTGTGTAAATTTCAGGGAGGCCCTCCAGGTTTTGAAGATTTACAAATATGCCCATGCGCGCAATGGAAAAAGTACAACTGGGCCCAGGCGGATTTTGGTATTTGCATTTAGGTCCCTCCAGGGTCCTAAATGCAATATTTATCCCTTTATTCTATTGCATTTTTATTACAATTATGCCCTTACACTGTTTTTAGCATAACTTGAGCATCGTAAGTCCAAATTGCATGATTTTAGTGTCGTTTTGATCCTTGTTTTGTCCTCTTCATCTTAGCATGTCTAATTGTCTTATTTGCTCTTGTTTTAAATGAAGTGAATTTTTATGTGCAAATTGGAACCCTGCTCTCCTGGTCTTTTGCGCTTATCTGATGACCATTTTTATTGTTGTGATTAAATTGGCACTGATCTCAATTCCATTGTGTTGCTCGTCATTTTTAGGGTATAATTGTAGTGTTTAATCTGTGCATCATTTCTCCTGCATATTTACCCATGCATCTCTTTAACTTGCATCAAAATATCTAAAAAAATGCATACATCTTAGCATCGCTTTGTACTTTGTATAATTTGCATATGGACCTGAAATTGAGATTAATTCACATTGAACTTCATGAATCAAAATTCAATACTCAGATTAGGCTGTTGTATCCCTGTGTTCGACCTTGGTGCACTTACCAAGCATAAATATTCCACAGCATTCAAAGTCTGTGGTTTTTGCTGAACAAAAATTCGCCTCCTGTACTACGACTTATTTATTTATATTAAAGAGGCGAATTTTACGTTCATCAAATGGCGCCGTTGCCGGGGATACGGCTTTGCTTAATTCTGGGATTTTGATTTTTTTTTTATTTCAAAAATTTTCTGGTCCGCATTTCATGCATCATTTCTTTGCATATCATTTGCTGATTTAATGTCTCCGGGTTTTCTAACGCTTATCTTTTGTGGCAGGGCCCATGGTGATCGAGGACGCTTGATCCTCATGGAGGCGTGAAGTCAAGAACTTCCACTGAAGAGGCCGCAAAAGAACCTGTGAAGGATTTGGGAGATTGTCGCAGTCAAAATTGCATTGCATTTTGTAAAAAAAAATATTCTTGCATCTGCATGTTTATTTTTAGTCTTGCATTTTGTACTCAAAAAAAATTCCCCCCCCCCCTCATACCTACACTGCACATGCACATACTCACCCCCACCCTTCCCCTGTATATTTCACTCACTCTCTCTCTATCTCTCTCTCTCTCTCTCTGTGTATCTATTTTTCAAGAACCCCCTCCCCTTCACCCCCTTATCATAGAACCCCTGAAGGATATTGAGTATCCTTAAGCGCATCACGGAAGCGTGTTGATCGTATCGTATACGATCGGAGCAACTAGTCGTACTAGATGCTAGATGCAGCGGAAATTAAAATTTTAACAAAACGATGAAACCACATGATCACGAGAACACTTCTCGGATCGTTTCATCAAACCACAAAGTACAAGGAATACCTCTTGAAGCGTGGTTGTGATCGCGAGATCCCAAAGTAGAGATCCTCCTATCTTAAGTCCGATCCACGAAGAACGCACTTGCGGGCGTGATGATGAGTCACGTTCCTTCCCGCAATCCTCGATGAAGATCCAAGCGATGGCTCCGCCGATTTCGTCAAACGAAATCCGTCGTCTTCCTTTAGAGTAAGAAACTCCAAAGAAGAAGGAGATCCTCAAGTCGTCGAAGAAGAAGCCGAGAGTCTCTCCTTTCTCAACACAAAGTGGACGGCCACTTGATGGAGAAGAGAAAGAGAGAGGGCGAGAATGAGAGAGAGAGAGAGAGTTGTAACCTTGCACAACTCTTAATGATGTACCATGGAGAGGCTACCCTAGCCCTCCTTATATACTAGTTTAGGATCCAATGGATCTCAATCCATGGGACACATGGATCCAAGGGATATGCTTGGTCCATGATAAATCAATGGCTAGGATTTGTTGTTCAATAACAACAATTTAAAGTTAATTAATCAAGAGATAATATAACAAATGAAGTGGAGTTAACCAACCCCTAAAAAGGGGGGGCGTCACCCATGAACTCTTCATGGGTGACGCCACCCATGAGGGTGGTTGTTTTCTCCATTTTATTTATTATATTATTCCTCAATTAATTACAATAAATATCCACCAAAATAATTCCAAAATTAATTTGTGAATATTTCAATCTTGCCATTGAAAATTATGTGAATCATATTCACAACCCAAACTAGTTAGTAAATTGCATTTCCAATTAATTAACAAATGTGAATCCAATTCACATTATTAATTAACAAATGCTATTTACATAAATTCTCTCTCTTATATATATGTATATTATAAATCATATTTATAACATACATATATCATGGATAGTGCTATCCACATTCTCTTAATCCTTGATAATTAAATCTCATTTAATTATCTTAGATAATCATTTTCTCAATATGAATCATATTCATATTTAAGCTCTGATAATTAAATCACATTTAATCATCAAGTCCTTGCTTGGATATTTCATCAAAAGAATTATTCTTGAACCCTTTCATGAATAATGTGCTTTCTCCGCAGATACTTGGAGATAAGGACAGGGCGATTGTATTATTCCACGTATAGTGACTTGGATGTTGAGATCTCATCTCAAATCCAGATCTTACGGACCTCTCACAGATGCTTGATTAAATCAAGGCCGCAAATCCAATCTTCTCATTGAATCTGAATCCTATTCAGATTAATGTCCAATACTTGGACTAAGATCGGATTGCTTCTCTACTGAAAGGAGTCACTAAAATCCAGACCTGTTTCATCACTCCCTCGGAATGGAAGCGTCATGGATATACAATCGTTTATGATCACATCACCCTTCAGGTATTCCCAATACCTGTACATCCTGCATACTGGAAGACCCATGGTCAACCCGAAGATCAAGATCTGTTTTACACTGTCTTCTTCAGGGTTTGATCACTAAGTTTCTCATTTGATCATTGGGATTTGGTATCGATCATATACTTTCCAAAAGCATATATCATACCTAGGTCTTGATCATATACTTTCCAAAAGTATATATCAAACCTACAAATTCAGTCAAGCTTCCAAAGCGAGACGACCGTGCACGGAATTTGATTCTTCCCAATATCTCATGAGTGAGCTCATGTCTTCCGGATCAGTAGTGAACCTGTATGATCCCTTTGAGAGATCGTATTACTCATATGCCCTTATATGCACACCAACGCGCCGGTGTATAGACCTTGGTTAGGTCATCAACCTATTGGTCTGTCAAATGTACATACTCAGACATATAGCAATACATCTGTCTCCGGTCAGAGGATGCGTGCCTATGCTGTGACAGCATTCAACATAGGACTTCGGTTATCTCGATCTCGTTAAGTCAACTCTTTGACCTAACTAATCTGACACCTCCGAATCTCTATTCCTATGCAGAGGACCTGCATCAAGAGGTCGGTCAGATATCAGCCTATGTGAGAAAGGATTGACATCTCCTACTCAGGCTGGAGATCACATCTTAATAATCATTTGACGGTGCTTGATGAGTCCTCAATCTAACCCTTTAGATATTCATCCAAGCACCAGCCTCTATGATTCAATAAGTGAATCAACAGCTGTATGATCATTAAGATAGCCATGGTACATAACCCTAATTGTACAGAGGGACCTATTATGCAAATTATTTATTCTTCATTTCAGATCAGGGAATGATATTCGCAATAACATTTATTGCATAATGGCTCGCCGTGGGCTCACATGTCCAACAATCTCCCACTAGCCCAAAGAGCCATTAATGGGCTAATCATTTAATCCACACTCATGTGACAATCATATGCTATTTAGAAAAATAGCTAGGTAAGCTGATCAGTCACTCTGTTCCCAAAAGACTATGCCAAGTCCTTTTACGGCACTTGCATATCCCTAGGTAACAGTGCTCGCATCCAATGCGAATGTTGCATCTAATGCAACCTATACTCAATCTAGTCAAAGCAGTTATAGTGTCCTTGACACTATTGCTCAATAATTATTATAACCAGTATTTCCATAATCCTTATCAGAATACCCTTATTCCGGGAGATCTCTATCTCTCAAGGTATCCACAGTTAAGACCTTTTAGATCTCTATCTATAAAGTCTTAAGCTCTTGAAGATAAGACTTAGAGATCACCATCTCTAAAGCCTTGTCATCTTTGAAGATATTGTTATTACTGCAATCAAGTGTTCTTTCTCCATAGTAGGATTAGTAACAGTTTACCACTCCCACTGCATGGCAGATATCTGGCTTTTGTTCACATCTGGCATACACTTAGCTTCTCATAACTGATGCACAAGTGCAAGCAGTTCTAGCATTCACTTCCTCAACTCTTTGAGGTGCTATCCCTTTAGATAGGTCAGTACCAAATCTCAAGGGAAGGAAGCCTTTCTTGGAATTTCCAAGAATGGAATACGTCCAAGGTGTACTACAAGTGTGACAGTCCCAATACCCTCTTTTCTTTGCTTCTGAACAACTTCAGAATTAAGATCTAAGAGGTATTCTTGAGATCATATCTCAAGGTATGGGATAGCCAGTCTATAAAACACTTATTATCATCCTTATATCATTCCAAATGATTAGGATATTATCTACATTTAGCACGATGAACACAATGGCACTCCCACTAAGCTTCACATGGTACATCAAGATTCCATTTGAAATCATAACATTTATAATTTCATCAAATCTTATGTTCCAACTTCAAGAAGCTTATTTGAGTCCACAGATGGATTTCTTTAGCTTTCACACCTTACTTTCCTCAACCATGAAGCCGTGGGGCTACTTCATGTGAATATCCTCAGAGAGGTATTCTTAGAGGAATGCAATCTTGAATTACATCCTGAAGATGCAATAGTCAAGTTGTGTAGCTAAGGTTAGCAATATTCTGATGATTTTAAGCATGGTTACCGAAGAGCAAGTCTCATCGCAAGCAATGTCTTCTCTTCCAATGTGTAGCTTATGGCTACGAACCGAGCTTTGAAGGTCTCTACCTTCTCATCAGGTTCCCTTTCTCTTGAAGATCCATTTACACCTTAATGGGTCTAACCCATGTAGGTGGATCCCCGAGGGTCCATATACAACACTTGTATATGAAGTCTACTCTAGACTTTATTGCTAATATCCATCTTTCCATGTCATGATCCTCAGGAGCTTCATCACATGAAATCCGATCATTGTCAGACTTAACTGACACATGGAATACATCTTCAAACTCATTTGAAGAGGTATTAATGTTTCATCTTTAATTGTCCTTTTAGTTTCCTATTTCAGGAGCCTCATTATCTTCTCAAGATTAAATGAGTTCCTTTACTTCATTTTCATCTTGATTCTCAAGAGAGTCATCCTCCAAGAATCACATTCTCAGAGATGAGATCTTTTAAGAATCTCAAGGTCATAAAGTAGGTATCCAATACCATACTTTATTTTCCTAATGAAGTAGCACTCTCAAGTGCTAGATTCCAGCTTACATCCATGGAACCTTGTTAAGGATATATATTGTAGTCTCTACTACACATATATACCAGGAAACTAAGAGGATAATTATGCTAAAATTCATCATTGATCAAATTATGTCGCACATGATCCAATTGTATCTCCCTACAACTCTATTGAGTTCAGGTTTACCAGGAGGAGTGAGATAGAAATGATATTCCTATCTCTATAAGGTATTCTTTGAATTTTATCTAATAGGTACTTGCTACCTTGGTTAGATCAAATTCATTTATTCTTCCTTCAAATTTTGGTTCTAAACCAAAATTGTGAAATCTTTGAACATTTCAAAGGTTTCTCAGGTGAAGAGAAGAAATCTCATATCATACATAATCATTAATAGATATCACATATCCATAATGTTTATTATGATATAGATGATCTACATACATCAATATGTATGAGATCCTGAATACCTTGACATCTAACACCATTCCCAAAGAAGGGTGTATTGGACATTTTACTTTGAATACAATATTCACAAGTATGTAAGATTTGAAATTTTAGACATTCTAAAGTTTTATATCTTACTAGTCTATTGATCAAATCAATAGACAAATGTCCAAGGCTTGATGCCAGATCATTGTCAATGATCTTCAACCTCCTATTGATCTTATAAGGTTTGATTCTTAGTATTAGAAATCTTAATGAACCATTCATTAATTTTCTAATTTTGTGGAGTCCACTAGATGCTAGATTACTATCTGAAATATTTCCATCATAACTCTTTATGATAGTTCTATCTCAGAATTCATGTTTATTTCCAACATTTAGAAACAAACAATGAGGGTATTCTAATATCTAGGTCATAGAGACATTCTCCAAGACTAAGGGCTCTCCCACTGAGAATATGAAGTCCATCTATCCAACAGAGACTGCTGTAACAATTACAGCAATATCCATGTAGATGACTACTAAAGCTTAAGATCAAATTTCTAATCTTCTAATATGTATATGCAACAATTGCAATTGTCATTAGAAGATTGGGATACAATTGTCAGACTTTATCTTATGAAATAAGAAAGTCAGAATCAATGATTTATGTAGATTATTCCGATGCTCTATCTGAGTCCTTCACTAAGGATTTTAGATAGATTTGATAGTCATACTATCAACACATCAACTTATTGTAGTATTGGCATTCATCCAACTCTTTGGATGTCATATGGAAGTCACAGAAGTAGGTCAACTCTTTGACTTTCCTTCTTACTCGGGTCCGACCCATGCTTCCACTGCACTCTCTTAATCTATAAACAACCATTGCTTAAGACTAAGGATCTCTTATGTTAAATTCAAAAGAATTCAATGTAAGAGCATTTCAACATTTATACATGCTTCATTAAATTCATACAATATGAATATCATAAAGCTTCATGAATGACTTGAGTATAGATAGTAGAATGATAACACTCATCATATCTACATTCATCTTAACTCATGGAGACTTAGGTTCAGGTAGGTATTCAAACATTTTGAATACATCATCTCTTTCGAGCCACCATTCTGCATAATGCAGAGAACCATGTCATTCATGATTAAATGTCTAGAGCACATATGTATGCCAAAATATCTTCTTTTATTTTATAAGGATTATTCAACAATTATGATCACCATCGACATGTCACTTCCAAAGTACACTCGATGAAAGATCAAGACTATAGAGACATACAAACCCTAAGGTGATGTCTTATTGTCTTATTTAATTGCCCTTCCTCATTATGTTGAGGGGACTTGCACACTGCAACCACATACATTATGTGTCCAATTGCAAGTACAATATCTGGATCAAGAGTCAATCCATGATATTTTACTGGTTATTATTGAGTATAACATTGAGTGGGTTTAATGAAGGATTATCTGAAATAAGAAATTTGCATAAGGGTATATATTATATATATACATATTTTACTTTGATTTAGGAATTTTTATATCAAAGTTGTCTTGCCTTGTCAACACTGAAAGTTCATTCCCTTAATCACTTTCAATGTAAGAGATATTCTTACCATTATATCTCTAGCAAGATCTGGGATCTCCTTTCCTATCTTTGTCGCATCCCAATAATATGAGAACTTACGACTCCGATAAAAAGAAGCGGGAACTCATTCCGCCTTGCAAGTCCAACTTGCATTCCCAATTCGGTCTTTAACACCCGGGCCCACCACCCCTAAGATGATGTTGACCTGTTGCTAATTGAACCAACCGTCAACAGGATTAGAACTCGCTATGCGCAATCCAATATCGCCCCAATAATATGAGGACTCGATATTGGGGTCACTACGCATACGGCCTTACTCTTTCGAGAAGCAAAGACCCCGATCCAGATGCGCTTGCATATAGGATCTGTCACTTCGGACAGGCGTCTCCTACATACAATCCCTGGCGACGGAACCCTTCGCCTTGACGGGAGACCATGGATGTCACTTGTGTGATCCTCCACCTCATATTCAAATTGTAATTAATTATCGTGAATCATATTCACATAATTAATTCTTCCAAGGGAAATACACATCTATTCATAATAGAGTGTTTATTGGATATAATTAATTTAATAACATTAAATTAATCATCAATCCAATCATCAATCAACAAACATGTCTTTTACTTGAATAGTAGGTATTATCTCAAAATACGTATTATTCGAATTTTAATAATTAGAAAAATACACATTGTCTGTCTCCGGTATTATACAGTCCCTACCCGCTGTCATGGCCAGTACCGACGAGAGTGGGACGGACCACATACGTTGCAACCCGCGACCCCAATGCTCTCCGACTAGGCACCACATCCGCCTCGGGAAAGGATAATACCAGATAGACCATCATGTACTTTGAGATGTTCATCGGTTCTTCAACCGAAAATTATACCATATAATATAAATCAAAACATTTTTGATTATAAGGAGATTTGCTAGACAAATCCCCAATCCTATTCAAGCAAAAGGGTTTTTCATGTAAAAGTTGTCCTACAACTATTGTAGGATAAACTATTGTTTTCATGAAAGCAATGTTTGTTGATGAAACAATGATCAAGATCTAATATCTCATCATTGTAGTTTAGGCAAGTGTCATTCAATGAAATAATTATTTCTTTAAATATTTCACAAATATTTATCACTAATTATTCCAGAAAATTAACAATTAATTTTCATCATGATAATTGAATGACATATCACAAGGTTCAAGATCAAGAAATTGTTAATTTCCAGCAGTGACCCCCAATCACTAAAATTAACTTATCTTGATCAATATAAATCCAAAAAATGCAAACTCAGTTTCCAAAGATTGTCTATTTGATTTATTAAAGAACCCAAGTGATAATTCACACATTTCAAGGCGGATTAAAACCGTAATCATCTCATTAATTACGTTCAAATCCGCAGTTCCCGCAACAGTGAATATAGTCATATTCAAAAAGCCATATCTTGAGCAAATAAAGTCCAAATTTAGTAAACTCAAGTCCTATGGTTTCCTTGTTTAATGGGGAACAAAATCCAATTGAAAATTTTGTGTTTAAACATTTTAAACAGAGCCGAAAAATTCAATTTTACAGAGGTGCGAAAATTGAAATGCAGTAAAAATTTCGCAACCCTTTCAAGAACCAAATCGTCTAAGGTCTATGGATCATATCCAAAACCTTATTCGACCTATGGCTCTGATACCACTTGAAGGATATTGAGTATCCTTAAGCGCATCACAGAAGCGTGTTGATCGTATCGTATACGATCGGAGCAACTAGTCGTACTAGATGCTAGATGCAGCGGAAATTAAAATTTTAACAAAACGATGAAACCACATGATCACGAGAACACATCTCGGATCGTTTCATCAAACCACAAAGTACAAGGAATACCTCTTGAAGCGTGGTTGTGATCGCGAGATCCCAAAGTAGAGATCCTCCTATCTTAAGTCCGATCCACGAAGAACGCACTTGCGGGCGTGATGATGAGTCACGTTCCTTCCCGCAATCCTCGATGAAGATCCAAGCGATGGCTCCGCCGATTTCGTCAAACGAAATCCGTCGTCTTCCTTTAGAGTAAGAAACTCCAAAGAAGAAGGAGATCCTCAAGTCGTCGAAGAAGAAGCCGAGAGTCTCTCCTTTCTCAACACAAAGTGGACGGCCACTTGATGGAGAAGAGAAAGAGAGAGGGCGAGAATGAGAGAGAGAGAGAGAGTTGTAACCTTGCACAACTCTTAATGATGTACCATGGAGAGGCTACCCTAGCCCTCCTTATATACTAGTTTAGGATCCAATGGATCTCAATCCATGGGACATATGGATCCAAGGGATATGCTTGGTCCATGATAAATCAATGGCTAGGATTTGTTGTTCAATAACAACAATTTAAAGTTAATTAATCAAGAGATAATATAACAAATGAAGTGGAGTTAACCAACCCCTAAAAAGGGGGGGCGTCACCCATGAACTCTTCATGGGTGACGCCACCCATGAGGGTGGTTGTTTTCTCCATTTTATTTATTATATTATTCCTCAATTAATTACAATAAATATCCACCAAAATAATTCCAAAATTAATTTGTGAATATTTCAATCTTGCCATTGAAAATTATGTGAATCATATTCACAACCCAAACTAGTTAGTAAATTGCATTTCCAATTAATTAACAAATGTGAATCCAATTCACATTATTAATTAACAAATGCTATTTACATAAATTCTCTCTCTTATATATATGTATATTATAAATCATATTTATAACATACATATATCATGGATAGTGCTATCCACATTCTCTTAATCCTTGATAATTAAATCTCATTTAATTATCTTAGATAATCATTTTCTCAATATGAATCATATTCATATTTAAGCTCTGATAATTAAATCACATTTAATCATCAAGTCCTTGCTTGGATATTTCAATTATTCTTGAACCCTTTCATGAATAATGTGCTTTCTCCGCAGATACTTGGAGATAAGGACAGGGCGATTGTATTATTCCACGTATAGTGACTTGGATGTTGAGATCTCATCTCAAATCCAGATCTTACGGACCTCTCACAGATGCTTGATTAAATCAAGGCCGCAAATCCAATCTTCTCATTGAATCTGAATCCTATTCAGATTAATGTCCAATACTTGGACTAAGATCGGATTGCTTCTCTACTGAAAGGAGTCACTAAAATCCAGACCTGTTTCATCACTCCCTCGGAATGGAAGCGTCATGGATATACAATCGTTTATGATCACATCACCCTTCAGGTATTCCCAATACCTGTACATCCTGCATACTGGAAGACCCATGGTCAACCCGAAGATCAAGATCTGTTTTACACTGTCTTCTTCAGGGTTTGATCACTAAGTTTCTCATTTGATCATTGGGATTTGGTATCGATCATATACTTTCCAAAAGCATATATCATACCTAGGTCTTGATCATATACTTTCCAAAAGTATATATCAAACCTACAAATTCAGTCAAGCTTCCAAAGCGAGACGACCGTGCACGGAATTTGATTCTTCCCAATATCTCATGAGTGAGCTCATGTCTTCCGGATCAGTAGTGAACCTGTATGATCCCTTTGAGAGATCGTATTACTCATATGCCCTTATATGCACACCAACGCGCCGGTGTATAGACCTTGGTTAGGTCATCAACCTATTGGTCTGTCAAATGTACATACTCAGACATATAGCAATACATCTGTCTCCGGTCAGAGGATGCGTGCCTATGCTGTGACAGCATTCAACATAGGACTTCGGTTATCTCGATCTCGTTAAGTCAACTCTTTGACCTAACTAATCTGACACCTCCGAATCTCTATTCCTATGCAGAGGACCTGCATCAAGAGGTCGGTCAGATATCAGCCTATGTGAGAAAGGATTGCCATCTCCTACTCAGGCTGGAGATCACATCTTAATAATCATTTGACGGTGCTTGATGAGTCCTCAATCTAACCCTTTAGATATTCATCCAAGCACCAGCCTCTATGATTCAATAAGTGAATCAACAGCTGTATGATCATTAAGATAGCCATGGTACATAACCCTAATTGTACAGAGGGACCTATTATGCAAATTATTTATTCTTCATTTCAGATCAGGGAATGATATTCGCAATAACATTTATTGCATAATGGCTCGCCGTGGGCTCACATGTCCAACAATCTCCCACTAGCCCAAAGAGCCATTAATGGGCTAATCATTTAATCCACACTCATGTGACAATCATATGCTATTTAGAAAAATAGCTAGGTAAGCTGATCAGTCACTCTGTTCCCAAAAGACTATGCCAAGTCCTTTTACGGCACTTGCATATCCCTAGGTAACAGTGCTCGCATCCAATGCGAATGTTGCATCTAATGCAACCTATACTCAATCTAGTCAAAGCAGTTATAGTGTCCTTGACACTATTGCTCAATAATTATTATAACCAGTATTTCCATAATCCTTATCAGAATACCCTTATTCCGGGAGATCTCTATCTCTCAAGGTATCCACAGTTAAGACCTTTTAGATCTCTATCTATAAAGTCTTAAGCTCTTGAAGATAAGACTTAGAGATCACCATCTCTAAAGCCTTGTCATCTTTGAAGATATTGTTATTACTGCAATCAAGTGTTCTTTCTCCATAGTAGGATTAGTAACAGTTTACCACTCCCACTGCATGGCAGATATCTGGCTTTTGTTCACATCTGGCATACACTTAGCTTCTCATAACTGATGCACAAGTGCAAGCAGTTCTAGCATTCACTTCCTCAACTCTTTGAGGTGCTATCCCTTTAGATAGGTCAGTACCAAATCTCAAGGGAAGGAAGCCTTTCTTGGAATTTCCAAGAATGGAATACGTCCAAGGTGTACTACAAGTGTGACAGTCCCAATACCCTCTTTTCTTTGCTTCTGAACAACTTCAGAATTAAGATCTAAGAGGTATTCTTGAGATCATATCTCAAGGTATGGGATAGCCAGTCTATAAAACACTTATTATCATCCTTATATCATTCCAAATGATTAGGATATTATCTACATTTAGCACGATGAACACAATGGCACTCCCACTAAGCTTCACATGGTACATCAAGATTCCATTTGAAATCATAACATTTATAATTTCATCAAATCTTATGTTCCAACTTCAAGAAGCTTATTTGAGTCCACAGATGGATTTCTTTAGCTTTCACACCTTACTTTCCTCAACCATGAAGCCGTGGGGCTACTTCATGTGAATATCCTCAGAGAGGTATTCTTAGAGGAATGCAATCTTGAATTACATCCTGAAGATGCAATAGTCAAGTTGTGTAGCTAAGGTTAGCAATATTCTGATGATTTTAAGCATGGTTACCGAAGAGCAAGTCTCATCGCAAGCAATGTCTTCTCTTCCAATGTGTAGCTTATGGCTACGAACCGAGCTTTGAAGGTCTCTACCTTCTCATCAGGTTCCCTTTTCTCTTGAAGATCCATTTACACCTTAATGGGTCTAACCCATGTAGGTGGATCCCCGAGGGTCCATATACAACACTTGTATATGAAGTCTACTCTAGACTTTATTGCTAATATCCATCTTTCCATGTCATGATCCTCAGGAGCTTCATCACATGAAATCCGATCATTGTCAGACTTAACTGACACATGGAATACATCTTCAAACTCATTTGAAGAGGTATTAATGTTTCATCTTTAATTGTCCTTTTAGTTTCCTATTTCAGGAGCCTCATTATCTTCTCAAGATTAAATGAGTTCCTTTACTTCATTTTCATCTTGATTCTCAAGAGAGTCATCCTCCAAGAATCACATTCTCAGAGATGAGATCTTTTAAGAATCTCAAGGTCATAAAGTAGGTATCCAATACCATACTTTATTTTCCTAATGAAGTAGCACTCTCAAGTGCTAGATTCCAGCTTACATCCATGGAACCTTGTTAAGGATATATATTGTAGTCTCTACTACACATATATACCAGGAAACTAAGAGGATAATTATGCTAAAATTCATCATTGATCAAATTATGTCGCACATGATCCAATTGTATCTCCCTACAACTCTATTGAGTTCAGGTTTACCAGGAGGAGTGAGATAGAAATGATATTCCTATCTCTATAAGGTATTCTTTGAATTTTATCTAATAGGTACTTGCTACTTGGTTAGATCAAATTCATTTATTCTTCCTTCAAATTTTGGTTCTAAACCAAAATTGTGAAATCTTTGAACATTTCAAAGGTTTCTCAGGTGAAGAGAAGAAATCTCATATCATACATAATCATTAATAGATATCACATATCCATAATGTTATTATGATATAGATGATCTACATACATCAATATGTATGAGATCCTGAATACCTTGACATCTAACACCATTCCCAAAGAAGGGTGTATTGGACATTTTACTTTGAATACAATATTCACAAGTATGTAAGATTTGAAATTTTAGACATTCTAAAGTTTCATATCTTACTAGTCTATTGATCAAATCAATAGACAAATGTCCAAGGCTTGATGCCAGATCATTGTCAATGATCTTCAACCTCCTATTGATCTTATAAGGTTTGATTCTTAGTATTAGAAATCTTAATGAACCATTCATTAATTTTCTAATTTTGTGGAGTCCACTAGATGCTAGATTACTATCTTAAATATTTCCATCATAACTCTTTATGATAGTTCTATCTCAGAATTCATGTTTATTTCCAACATTTAGAAACAAACAATGAGGGTATTCTAATATCTAGGTCATAGAGACATTCTCCAAGACTAAGGGCTCTCCCACTGAGAATATGAAGTCCATCTATCCAACAGAGACTGTTGTAACAATTACAGCAATATCCATGTAGATGACTACTAAAGCTTAAGATCAAATTTCTAATCTTCTAATATGTATATGCAACAATTGCAATTGTCATTAGAAGATTGGGATACAATTGTCAGACTTTATCTTATGAAATAAGAAAGTCAGAATCAATGATTTATGTAGATTATTCCGATGCTCTATCTGAGTCCTTCACTAAGGATTTTAGATAGATTTGATAGTCATACTATCAACACATCAACTTATTGCAGTATTGGCATTCATCCAACTCTTTGGATGTCATATGGAAGTCACAGAAGTAGGTCAACTCTTTGACTTTCCTTCTTACTCGGGTCCGACCCATGCTTCCACTGCACTCTCTTAATCTATAAACAACCATTGCTTAAGACTAAGGATCTCTTATGTTAAATTCAAAAGAATTCAATGTAAGAGCATTTCAACATTTATACATGCTTCATTAAATTCATACAATATGAATATCATAAAGCTTCATGAATGACTTGAGTATAGATAGTAGAATGATAACACTCATCATATCTACATTCATCTTAACTCATGGAGACTTAGGTTCAGGTAGGTATTCAAACATTTTGAATACATCATCTCTTTCGAGCCACCATTCTGCATAATGCAGAGAACCATGTCATTCATGATTAAATGTCTAGAGCACATATGTATGCCAAAATATCTTCTTTTATTTTATAAGGATTATTCAACAATTATGATCACCATCGACATGTCACTTCCAAAGTACACTCGATGAAAGATCAAGACTATAGAGACATACAAACCCTAAGGTGATGTCTTATTGTCTTATTTAATTGCCCTTCCTCATTATGTTGAGGGGACTTGCACACTGCAACCACATACATTATGTGTCCAATTGCAAGTACAATATCTGGATCAAGAGTCAATCCATGATATTTTACTGGTTATTATTGAGTATAACATTGAGTGGGTTTGATGAAGGATTATCTGAAATAAGAAATTTGCATAAGGGTATATATTATATATATACATATTTTACTTTGATTTAGGAATTTTTATATCAAAGTTGTCTTGCCTTGTCAACACTGAAAGTTCATTCCCTTAATCACTTTCAATGTAAGAGATATTCTTACCATTATATCTCTAGCAAGATCTGGGATCTCCTTTCCTATCTTTGTCGCATCCCAATAATATGAGAACTTACGACTCCGATAAAAAGAAGCGGGAACTCATTCCGCCTTGCAAGTCCAACTTGCATTCCCAATTCGGTCTTTAACACCCGGGCCCACCACCCCTAAGATGATGTTGACCTGTTGCTAATTGAACCAACCGTCAACAGGATTAGAACTCGCTATGCGCAATCCAATATCGCCCCAATAATATGAGGACTCGATATTGGGGTCACTACGCATACGGCCTTACTCTTTCGAGAAGCAAAGACCCCGATCCAGATGCGCTTGCATATAGGATCTGTCACTTCGGACAGGCGTCTCCTACATACAATCCCTGGCGACGGAACCCTTCGCCTTGACGGGAGACCATGGATGTCACTTGTGTGATCCTCCACCTCATATTCAAATTGTAATTAATTATCGTGAATCATATTCACATAATTAATTCTTCCAAGGGAAATACACATCTATTCATAATAGAGTGTTTATTGGATATAATTAATTTAATAACATTAAATTAATCATCAATCCAATCATCAATCAACAAACATGTCTTTTACTTGAATAGTAGGTATTATCTCAAAATACGTATTATTCGAATTTTAATAATTAGAAAAATACACATTGTCTGTCTCCGGTATTATACAGTCCCTACCCGCTGTCATGGCCAGTACCGACGAGAGTGGGACGGACCACATACGTTGCAACCCGCGACCCCAATGCTCTCCGACTAGGCACCACATCCGCCTCGGGAAAGGATAATACCAGATAGACCATCATGTACTTTGAGATGTTCATCGGTTCTTCAACCGAAAATTATACCATATAATATAAATCAAAACATTTTTGATTATAAGGAGATTTGCTAGACAAATCCCCAATCCTATTCAAGCAAAAGGGTTTTTCATGTAAAAGTTGTCCTACAACTATTGTAGGATAAACTATTGTTTTCATGAAAGCAATGTTTGTTGATGAAACAATGATCAAGATCTAATATCTCATCATTGTAGTTTAGGCAAGTGTCATTCAATGAAATAATTATTTCTTTAAATATTTCACAAATATTTATCACTAATTATTCCAGAAAATTAACAATTAATTTTCATCATGATAATTGAATGACATATCACAAGGTTCAAGATCAAGAAATTGTTAATTTCCAGCAGTGACCCCCAATCACTAAAATTAACTTATCTTGATCAATATAAATCCAAAAAATGCAAACTCAGTTTCCAAAGATTGTCTATTTGATTTATTAAAGAACCCAAGTGATAATTCACGCATTTCAAGGCGGATTAAAACCGTAATCATCTCATTAATTACGTTCAAATCCGCAGTTCCCGCAACAGTGAATATAGTCATATTCAAAAAGCCATATCTTGAGCAAATAAAGTCCAAATTTAGTAAACTCAAGTCCTATGGTTTCCTTGTTTAATGGGGAACAAAATCCAATTGAAAATTTTGTGTTTAAACATTTTAAACAGAGCCGAAAAATTCAATTTTACAGAGGTGCGAAAATTGAAATGCAGTAAAAATTTCGCAACCCTTTCAAGAACCAAATCGTCTAAGGTCTATGGATCATATCCAAAACCTTATTCGACCTATGGCTCTGATACCACTTGAAGGATATTGAGTATCCTTAAGCGCATCACGGAAGCGTGTTGATCGTATCGTATACGATCGGAGCAACTAGTCGTACTAGATGCTAGATGCAGCGGAAATTAAAATTTTAACAAAACGATGAAACCACATGATCACGAGAACACTTCTCGGATCGTTTCATCAAACCACAAAGTACAAGGAATACCTCTTGAAGCGTGGTTGTGATCGCGAGATCCCAAAGTAGAGATCCTCCTATCTTAAGTCCGATCCACGAAGAACGCACTTGCGGGCGTGATGATGAGTCACGTTCCTTCCCGCAATCCTCGATGAAGATCCAAGCGATGGCTCCGCCGATTTCGTCAAACGAAATCCGTCGTCTTCCTTTAGAGTAAGAAACTCCAAAGAAGAAGGAGATCCTCAAGTCGTCGAAGAAGAAGCCGAGAGTCTCTCCTTTCTCAACACAAAGTGGACGGCCACTTGATGGAGAAGAGAAAGAGAGAGGGCGAGAATGAGAGAGAGAGAGAGAGAGAGTTGTAACCTTGCACAACTCTTAATGATGTACCATGGAGAGGCTACCCTAGCCCTCCTTATATACTAGTTTAGGATCCAATGGATCTCAATCCATGGGACACATGGATCCAAGGGATATGCTTGGTCCATGATAAATCAATGGCTAGGATTTGTTGTTCAATAACAACAATTTAAAGTTAATTAATCAAGAGATAATATAACAAATGAAGTGGAGTTAACCAACCCCTAAAAAGGGGGGGCGTCACCCATGAACTCTTCATGGGTGACGCCACCCATGAGGGTGGTTGTTTTCTCCATTTTATTTATTATATTATTCCTCAATTAATTACAATAAATATCCACCAAAATAATTCCAAAATTAATTTGTGAATATTTCAATCTTGCCATTGAAAATTATGTGAATCATATTCACAACCCAAACTAGTTAGTAAATTGCATTTCCAATTAATTAACAAATGTGAATCCAATTCACATTATTAATTAACAAATGCTATTTACATAAATTCTCTCTCTTATATATATGTATATTATAAATCATATTTATAACATACATATATCATGGATAGTGCTATCCACATTCTCTTAATCCTTGATAATTAAATCTCATTTAATTATCTTAGATAATCATTTTCTCAATATGAATCATATTCATATTTAAGCTCTGATAATTAAATCACATTTAATCATCAAGTCCTTGCTTGGATATTTCATCAAAAGAATTATTCTTGAACCCTTTCATGAATAATGTGCTTTCTCCGCAGATACTTGGAGATAAGGACAGGGCGATTGTATTATTCCACGTATAGTGACTTGGATGTTGAGATCTCATCTCAAATCCAGATCTTACGGACCTCTCACAGATGCTTGATTAAATCAAGGCCGCAAATCCAATCTTCTCATTGAATCTGAATCCTATTCAGATTAATGTCCAATACTTGGACTAAGATCGGATTGCTTCTCTACTGAAAGGAGTCACTAAAATCCAGACCTGTTTCATCACTCCCTCGGAATGGAAGCGTCATGGATATACAATCGTTTATGATCACATCACCCTTCAGGTATTCCCAATACCTGTACATCCTGCATACTGGAAGACCCATGGTCAACCCGAAGATCAAGATCTGTTTTACACTGTCTTCTTCAGGGTTTGATCACTAAGTTTCTCATTTGATCATTGGGATTTGGTATCGATCATATACTTTCCAAAAGCATATATCATACCTAGGTCTTGATCATATACTTTCCAAAAGTATATATCAAACCTACAAATTCAGTCAAGCTTCCAAAGCGAGACGACCGTGCACGGAATTTGATTCTTCCCAATATCTCATGAGTGAGCTCATGTCTTCCGGATCAGTAGTGAACCTGTATGATCCCTTTGAGAGATCGTATTACTCATATGCCCTTATATGCACACCAACGCGCCGGTGTATAGACCTTGGTTAGGTCATCAACCTATTGGTCTGTCAAATGTACATACTCAGACATATAGCAATACATCTGTCTCCGGTCAGAGGATGCGTGCCTATGCTGTGACAGCATTCAACATAGGACTTCGGTTATCTCGATCTCGTTAAGTCAACTCTTTGACCTAACTAATCTGACACCTCCGAATCTCTATTCCTATGCAGAGGACCTGCATCAAGAGGTCGGTCAGATATCAGCCTATGTGAGAAAGGATTGCCATCTCCTACTCAGGCTGGAGATCACATCTTAATAATCATTTGACGGTGCTTGATGAGTCCTCAATCTAACCCTTTAGATATTCATCCAAGCACCAGCCTCTATGATTCAATAAGTGAATCAACAGCTGTATGATCATTAAGATAGCCATGGTACATAACCCTAATTGTACAGAGGGACCTATTATGCAAATTATTTATTCTTCATTTCAGATCAGGGAATGATATTCGCAATAACATTTATTGCATAATGGCTCGCCGTGGGCTCACATGTCCAACAACCCCCCCCCCCCTAACGCAGATCTTACTTAGGCTATTTGTAGCCTAAAGTATAGGGGGGACCTGCCTATTCATCCCTCCCTCATTCTGTCTTCTTATACTTAGGCCGATTTTGATCTAAGTATAGGGGGATCCTTCTCCTCAGTTCCGCTATATCACCCTGTACTTGAACCGAGCCTTGGCTTCATGGCACTTGTGCTATGAGGACATAGCAAATTTTAAGTATAGGGGGGTATACCGTATATTATTGTATATTACTTTAGCCTTAGCTCGCGTTTTTAAAACTTTTTAAAATTTTATTTTATTCGGGCTGGGTTTTGGTAAACTAGTGAACTGAGTAAAACCGGTAAAAATTAAAATTTGAGGGATTAATTTTTGTAAATATTCCTGTTAAAAAAAAAATTAAAACCCATAAAAATTTGCAAAAGATAAAAATCACACAAAAAAATCACTAACCTAAGGAGTTGGTGTATTCCTGACACATTCACATTCACTCAAGGCTTGAGGATTTTGAGGACACTGGATCTCTGGGATCTTGAGAGTATGAGTTAACATGCCTTAGTCATTAGGGTTTTTCCTGACTTAAATATCCACACTCCTCTGATTTGAAAGATTTGAGTGCTATATTGCACTCTTTATCTCTACTTTCAAGAAAATATGATCAGCACAGTCACTTCCACAACTGCATGATTGATGAGCTGAGTTGAGATATCACCTGAGGAACTAGGACCATAGATTTGAGTTTAGACCCGATCTGATGATATTCGAGGATGGGATAAAGTTAATGAAGGCTTCAGAAAACCTGAGTGTCAGCAAAAACCCTAGCCAGTATGAGAACAAGATTCATATGCTATCTCTTGATATTTACCTAAAAGTGCCAGGGTGTGATGAAACTGAAAGAAACTTGTTGATCAGTGTGCGCCAATCTCTTGGTAAAAGCAGTGGAGCTAGCCAACAAAAGAAATGAAATGTCAAAGAAAAGCTCTAAATCCAAAGTCAAATTCCAAATGAGCTTCCACCAATGGCGAGCGCTCCCAAACATTTTCAAAGTGTCCACTTGGACCAAGCGCTAATTAGGACCAAGGAGTCGGGCTGACGTCACAAAAAGGGCCCTGCATCGTAAGCGATACAAGTCTGGGTGTCGAAGGTATCTTAGATACTCAGAAAAGACACACCCCGGTGTATTCCCAGAAAAACAAGTGCAGACGACTCCAACTCTCTTGACGGACACACTGATCAACAAAATAATAATATACATGTGTTGAGTAAAAGGCACTCGAGAGGCCCCTTGTTCCAATGTGAGGGTGAGAAAATTAGACACAATCCCAGTACCTCCATCATCTGGCCGTCCATCAACATTTCAAAGTCTGACAAACTAATGAGACGGTGGACTGAAGCAAGAACCTACTTATTCCCTAGAATTGAGGATTAGGCCTAGAGGAGAATCTTTGGGACTGAAACTTTGGGTGATGCATCGACTATACTCTCATGAAATGCAGTACACTAAATGTCATATCCTTATATTATATGTACAAAAAGAGAGTCCGATAATCAGAGAAGTTGGATTCCTTCTGACTAAGGCTTGGATAAGCCCAGAATTTTAGGATCACTTAGGTCAAGGGTCTTTGAAATATCAAGCCTTGTAAATTTTCACGCACTGTCAGGAATTAATCCGACTCCTTCATTCTTTAGATGCTCGAGGACGAGCATGGTTTAAGTATAGGGGTATGATGAATCTCGAATTCATCATGCTAAAAGCCGCATATTAAAACCCCTATCTTAAATAATCCAATAAAATCACCTTTAATTCTTTGTTTTTATCATGTACTATATTGTATACATTTTACCATTAAATTAGTGTTTTTAATTCCCTCTATTCTTCTTGTAATTATTTTATTATTAAAAACCCCTAAAAATTAGGTAGATAAGTCACTGACCTTTAAAGCCACTTAAAATACAAAAACAAATCAAAACCACAAAATCGGTGTTTTTATTCCCTTGAAAATACCCCCAAAAATAGCTTTTGTACAGATGGCCTCTTTTGGCTTTTTGACCAACATGAAAGTTGTAGATCTCGTCGAGACAAGCAACTTTCATGTTTTGACTTTTCCAAATTCGGCTCCTAACTATTTCTTTTCTAATTTTCTTTGTAATTTATTTTGAATTTTTCTCATTGGGCCACGTGGCGCTCTCTGGAGCTGCCACGCGGCCCGCTTCATCTCTCGCCACCCGGCGGCCTCCTGGGCCGTTGGATCACTCCAATCCCGCTCGCATCTGAGCCCTTCATCGCGCATCATCCCTCAGCCGCCCGATCTGATCTCAGATCAGATCTCCACCATCACTCCGCGCCCCATCCACAGTCCTCCGATCATCTCACCGTCTAACGTCTTACCACCTGCCACGTCGCCTCTCTATCCAGCACCGTTAGATCGCCCCCTCATTCAATCCCAACCACTCGCCCCCGCCTACTTCGTGGCCACACGATCAGATCGTATGATCTGATCTCCACCTTCCGTCAGCGCAATCATCCTGACCGTTGGATCGCTAGATCCAACGGTTGACCAATCATCCCCTACCTCCAGACACCCCCTTCTCCAGCCGTTACATCACGTAAAACCATCGGCCCCTTCCTATTTTAGGAAGGACCTCTGACCACCTCCTTCCGCTCATAGCGCACCTCCGCGTTCCCCGTACATCCGCCATCCCCGCGTAACTCTCAGGACCACCCTCCATTACTCCCACATTCAAACCTCCTCCTTCGAAACCATCCCCATCACCACCTGCACGCCTCCACCTCTACCTTTAAATAGTCGCCCTCCGCCTCCATCAGCGATCGTCCACCAATTTAACTCTGACCTTAGCCTCCTCCGCCCCTCCGGTGACAGCAAAGGGGTGGAATGTAGAAGCAACGATGGGTTCTTGCCGGTGTTGACCCACGGTGGCACTCCGCCGTGTTCTGGTGGCTTCGCCACCGCCGAGCCTCCTGGAATGACCGACCAGGTCGAGGAGACGACCCCGAGCCTCCCATGGAAGCTCAGCCCAGGTCATATCCTCCATCCTCGCTCCGGCGAGGTACTGTTCTTTTTTTTAGTCGCATTTATCCTGCTTCCTACGACCTTCACCACCATCACCTGATCACTTCCCAACCTTCGTCGCGCATCGCTCATCCTCGCGCCACCCTCCGCGTACACCGCTCCTTTCTCCACAACCATGTCCACCTTCCGTCACCTCCTCCTCTGCTCCGCCAGGGAAGGAGACCCTGGTCCTCCACTCCGATCACCTCACAAGGACCCCACTCCACTCACTACACGCACACGAGCTTTGGATGTCTTCTAACCTTGCAGGTACCCTCAATGACCGGAGCTTGCGCCACCCAGCCGATAGTCACTTTCTCCTCCGACGACCATGCTCCTTCTCGCTACTCCAGATGTCGCCGGAGCTCCACAAGGCCTCCACGATCCTCGCCAGGAGATTACACGCTTCCTCGACCTTCAGAAGACTTGGCGAGGCTAGGCGGAGCTATCAGCTGCTCGTCGGAGCCCCGCCTTCTCCGGTGGGCTGCGGAGATAGATGGTGCTACAGGTGTCGTTCGATCATCAGGATCGGGCGGCTAGGATGCATCCACGTGGCGACTGCTGACTCCACCCGAGCCTCCACTCCGAATCTATAGGCTTGGGTGGATCGAACCTAGAGCCAAACCTCCAGCAGCTGCCACGTGGTCCCGAAGCTGAGGTTCCTCCCGAGCCTGGCCCCTCGCGTGTGTAGCGCGTGAGGTGCTGGGTAAATTGCAAGAACGCCCTCGAAAGAATTGATATTTCCATTTTGGTCCCCAGGCACGTGCCTCACGTGCGTGCCTGGGTAAATTTCAGGGATGCCCTCCAGGTTTTGAAGATTTACAAATATGCCCCTGCGCGCAATGGAAAAAGTACAACTGGGCCCAGGCGGATTTTGGTATTTGCATTTAGGTCCCTCCAGGGACCTAAATGCAATATTTATCCCTTTATTCTATTGCATTTTTATTACAATTATGCCCTTGCACTATTTTTAGCATAACTTGAGCATCGTAAGTCCAAATTGCATGATTTTAGTGTCGTTTTGATCCTTGTTTTGTCCTCTTCATCTTAGCATGTCTAATTGTCTTATTTGCTCCTGTTTTAAATGAAGTGAATTTTTATGTGCAAATTGGAACCCTGCTCTCCTGGTCTTTTGCTCTGATCTGATGACCATTTTTATTGTTGTGATTAAATTGGCACTGTTCACAATTCTATTGTGTTGTTCGTCATTTTTAGGGTATAATTGTAGTGTTTAATCTGTGCATCATTTCTCCTGCATATTTGCCCATGCATCTCTTTAACTTGCATCAAAATATCTAAAAAAATGCATACATCTTAGCATCGCTTTGTACTTTGTATAATTTGCATGTAGACCTGAAATTGAGATTAATTCACATTGAACTTCATGAATCAAAATTCAATACTCAGATTAGGCTGATGTATCCCTGTGTTCGACCTTGGTACACTTACCAAGCATAAATATTCTACAGCATTCAAAGTCTGTGGTTTTTGCTGAACAAAAATTCGCCTCCTGTACTACGACTTATTTATTTATATTAACGAGGCGAATTTTACGTTCATCAGCGACACGCCTGGGTTTTTGGTGATTAATATTTAGTCCATAAAAGTTTTTATTACGTTATATTTTTGCAGAAAAATAATGCTTTGGCCCTCGGACCTTTGCTTATTCACAAATAGGCTCTCGCCAGTAGTGTAGTTTCTCTTTGTTGTCTCTAATTATTTCTTGCATCTATAAAACTCTAAAAAACCCAAAACAATTACCCTAGCATCCTGTTGCATTGTCCTATCACTCTATATTTTTATGTTGTATTTTTGTTGCATTTTATTATTTATAAAAATTCGAAAACATGCATTTTTCTTCAATGTTTGCAATAGAAAATACATAAAATTATAAAACATTTTTGAAAAAATCCAAAAAAAACTATATTTTGTGTGTTTTTGCATATTTTGATTTTAGACTAAAGATAACTAAAAAATATAAAAGAAAACTCATAAAAATAGAAAACTACAAAAACCTTCATAAAAATTTATAAAATCCATAAAAATCTAAAAATCATGTTTTCTATTCTTGAATTTTCTTTATTATATTATCTATAGTTTAAAATTAATTTGGATATTTTTTGATATTGTTTGATATATTTATCTCCATTTTAATGTCAACTATTATTTTTATTCATTGTTTTCAGTATTTTTACTTTAAAAATGCCACAAAATTAGGAGAAATATAGAAAAATCATAAAAACATTAGAAAATATAAAAAGCACAAAAATATTTTATTTCTTGTATTTTGAATATTTTTACCTATTTTTATCTCTCTCTCATCTCTCTTGTATATAGACATCTTATATAGTCATATCTTTATTGAAAAAATATAAAAATATAAAATATAAAAATAAAATACAAAATCAGTAAATTAAAAATCAAAATATAAAAATATAAAATTAAAAATTAAATAAAAAATTTACAAAATTAAAAACCCACAAAATAGCACTTGTATAGACATTTGATCGCTTTCATTCTTGGGCATTGATTTTGCCCGATCCACCTACTTGTTCCCTGTGTTCGACACTCTACATTACTTGCACTGTACACATATTTTGTAGAGTTATAATAAATTTTAACTCCACATCTTGCTTTTCATTGTTTAATCATTGTTGTGGGTTAATTGTTGATTGAATTCCAGATTCTGTGTGATTGCCACAACGACTTTGTCTCTACCTTGTGTGAGGCATATTTAGACCGCTGGATTCTTGGGTTCATAAGGAAGCATCCGACCTGGTCTCCTTTGTCGAAGTGGTGATTGAAGAGATGCAGAAGGCACTCATCCACAACCGGTGTCCGCTTCACTCGCAGATCGGATGGTTCTTCTTCTGCAATGTGAACACTGAAAGTACTTGCACCTCCTCTACTCATCTTGTAAGGATGTGGACATCGGTCAACTAAGTTATTGAGAGTCGACATTGTGTAGCATTCCTAGGTTAAATAACATATAGGGCTATTGATGAATCCACGATTCATCATCTCAATATCTTGATCTTAGCAAAATCCACGAGTAAATTCCCTAATAAATGTATATAAAATCCATAAATTAACAAAATGACTCTTTAAATAAAATACATTAATTATTGTATATTAGATTGTACAAAATAAATTACACATAAAAAGCCGCAAAAAATAAAGGAATCTTATACATGTAAATAGCCCAAAACTTCATGTATTTTTAATAATTTCATATCAACTCCTTTTTGGCTAATTCTTTCTCCAATGTGTTCATAGCAATGTATATAAAAATACAAAAATACAAAACAAATTATATCTCAAATAAATGCTCCTAGATCCCAAAGGGAAAAAGCCGTAAAGACCAAATTCCAAGCCAAATTCCCGCTCCGTATGAACTCCAAATTCACCAAACTCACTTTTAAAGTTCAAGTTATAAAATTATCTATCCAACGGAAGTGGTTTCATTAAAATTGGAGCTCATTTGTAAAAGTTGGGTTTTGGGACCTAGATGTACATTGTATATTATGTATATATTCATTCTTTCTTCATTTTTTTATTTTTTTCTTTCTTAATTATTAAAATACAAAAAAATCATACTTGTGTTATATTTTGATTATACTATTTTATTGTATTTTTTCCGTTGTAAATATCTCTTACTAAAAAGACAAAAAAAAATACATATTAGAAAAGCAAACAAAAAATTGTACATGTTGTATGTATTCACTTGTAAATTCACCATTTTCCCCTCTTTAATTTTGTTGTATTTAAAGTAGCATACTTTATATCATTATTTATTATTTTTCCATTCTCTACAATAACCTCCAAGTCTTCATCAACCTCCATTCAACACCATTATTCATCTAACTTCCCATTCAACCCCATCACTAATTTAACCTCCCATTCAACACCACCACCATTCTAACTTCTCTTTCTCATCTCTTTATAATCATCTCCACATCCACATTTTTTCAGCATCCACCATTCTTATAGAATAAGGAGAGAGCTTGGTGTGTTTTGTTGGTGACAGCGGCGAAGCATCGTCCTCAAGCGACGACCTCCTTCAGGTGAGATCCGCGGAGCTCCGCTTCGCGTCACGACTTCCCCGTCGAGTTTGCGTAGCTTCTCCGATTTTTATTTCGCCAATCGGATCGAGGCAACGACAGGAGTTTAGCGTAGCTGCTCCGCAAATCTGGCGAATCTCAGGTAAGTATTTCTTCTCATATTTATTATTATGTTGTTTATCTCATATTTTGTTCCATTGTATCTCACCACCATCTTCATCATTTCCTCACCATAAGATCCCCTTTATATGTACATAGTTGTTTCATGTTTGAAAATACAAAAAAAATAAAAATCTAAACAAGGAAAAATTACAGCAGCAAAAAACATAAAAAAATTCAAAAAAAATAATAAAAAAATTGGAAGGAGCAGCGGCTGCAGCCGCCGCCCCCTCCCCTTTCTCCCGGCCACGCGCCTCCGCGCAAGGCGGCCCGACCTCCCCGCCGCCATCCTTCCGCGCCGCCCTCCGCGCGCGGCCGCGCTCGTGCGGCGGAGCTCCGCCCCCGCGCAGCTGTGTGCAGCCCGCCCTCTTCCCCGTCTCCTTCCTCCGCGGGTGGCCGCACCGCCCTCGCCAGCCCTCCGCCGACCAACCGCCGCACCTCCACCTCCAGCCCTCGCCTGCGCGCGGTGTGCGCCGCCCTTCTCGCGGTTGCGCGTGGACGCGCCGACCACCGTCACCCTCCACCCGTTTTGGGTTCCCATCGTGTACAGAGGAAGAAGAAGGTCTCCACTTTTTTATGTAAAAATTACATGGTTTTTATTATATGTTTATGTAATTACAAAATAGTCCTGTGTTTTTATTGTGTAGTTTAAGTCATTTATAGTTTGCACGGATACCCTTGTCTTTGTCTGTTAATTTGGACCTCTCTTTTGCATATTTTCATTAAAGAAAAAAATCATTGTGTTGAGCAACTTAATCTCTATCATTTGAATATTTATTCCTACTTTTGTGATAGTTGGGTAATTAATTAAAATTGTTCAACTGAAAATTTTGCAAATTTTACCCAATCTGGACTCTTAAATTTATATCTCACATAAAGTTGCTTTAAAAATTCCATAAAACTTATATGTGATGCCTTGATATGTGTTTAACTTACTGTCCAAATTTCATCTAAAATGGAGATGTCTTGTGCCTGAAATAAATTGTAGAGTGTTTTTAGTATTTGATTTTTAATTAAATCCACAAATATTCTTTTTGCGAAATTTCAAGTCTCCTGAATTGCACATCTAAATATCTTTCTGAGATAATTCGCACTTCGATTAATTTGATAAGGTGGATTTGTTAGAAATTATTTACTCACTGTCACTCTAATTTCACTAAAAAAATCATAAAAAATTCATAACTTGTCAAAAAAATTCCAAAAATATTACTGTAGCTTCCTTGCATCATGTTTTAGTTCCAGTAATTTTTTTTCATAATTTTTACTTTCTTTTTGTGTGATAAATTATGAAAAAACCCATAAAAAGTGTGCATTTTTCATTGTTGATTTTAAACCTAAAAAAATACAAAAAAATGTGTTTTGTGTTCCTCACTGGATTATGACTCTAAGAAAAATATAATTTGGCTAAATTGGACTAATTTGACATTAAAATTAATTTGGCCTTGTTGTGTGTTTTCTTAGTGTTGTAATTCACCCGCATTTGCATTTGCTTTGGTTTTTGTATTAAAAAATCTAAAAAAATCGCTTTGGAAATCTAAAATCTTTATTTGCAAATTAACACCAAAGTTGTTCCTTTGCCTCCCTGTGTTCGACCCCGGACTTGCCCGGGATATAAATTAAAGCCGAGACACTCTTCACGGAGATCTTCTCTCGGTTCTGACCGAATCGCTAAGTACACGTGCTACAACGAACATGAATTAAACATCGCATTTAGCGGCTCGTCAGATGGCGCTGTTGCCGGGGAGGCAAACGGCTTAGGGACTAATTTCAAAATTTGGATTTAGATTTCACTTACTCGGTTAGTCTGACCCCCGAGCCACCTTGTATTTAATCCATTTTCCTTATAATTATTTCTCTTCATATTTTTGTATATATATTGTTTTTGTCTCTCTAATATAAATCTCATTTTCCTTGCGAGGGCCCGGTGGACTTGGAGTGCATCGGAGGTCGACGGACGCGATGCGCGCCAACTGCTGAAGAGCAAGAGAAATTATTTATTTCGAGAGAATTTTTGTAAATTGTTGTAATTAGTTAATTCGCACTTTCCAGCGGCTCTTGTTTGAGAGCTTGCGCTTGTATCCGGACTGGACTTTAGACCCTCTTGTGGTCGTGTGGTTGCTTGACGTAGAATAGGACCTGCACTTGCGGCTCTTAGAGCATATTTTTATTAGAATATTTTATTGCTTGTGCTCGTAAATTTTAGGACCACACTTCATATTTAACGAGACGCACTTAGACCGCAGAGCTATTAGTCAAATTTAACTTGTTCATCACTCGCTAATAGAACTGCCTGTCTAGGAACGGTTTTCTCGTTTGCATTCATTTAGTATAAAATTTCAATTCTGCCTTGCATCCCGCATGTAGAGCGCGAGGATCACTGTAAGTCTTCTGAACTGAGCATGCATCATTGATTTCATTATTTGCATCGGTTTTTCTCGACTCCCTTCCCTTGGTTTTTGAAACTTAGGTTAAAAGGAAATCGGGACTGATCGTTAGGCGTGCTTTATTTAGTGGACTAATCAAGTGATAACCAAACATAAAATCGGGACTACTAATTAGAGTTGATCAAAAAAATTGACTAAAACTAACACTTGTTTTGGGAGAGTAAAACCCTCATTGTATGCTTGGCTAATTGTGATTGTTGAGAGGTGAGGACGCATCCCTAGGATAGTGTCCAAAACCTACTTTTGAGCCTTGCGTAATTGGATTTATATCTTGATTTATCACCTAATTAAAACTGAAAAGATAAACGGTCAGACTTTTGCGACCATCACTGTGTTGAGTAGGTGAACTCAGGGTTTGCTCTTGTGTTTGTTTGTGTGTTTGTGTGTTCTTCGGTGCACTTGCACGCTTTCTTCCTCGATCCGCTTCATTCTCCCATTTTCCCTCCAAGATGTCAGAATATTGGTCATCATATCCACGTCATTCTTCTTTGATCATATTTCGATCATCTCCACCCTCTCATTCCTCTTCATACCCACACCCCAACCGCGAAGTCAGAACTCCGACTGACTTCCCCACTTCTTCGTCTTTCTCACCTACCCCACATTCTTACACCCATGACCCACAACCACCCTATAGTGACTCAACATATTCTCGTCTGCTTGCTGGAATCAAGGAACAAATCGAAGAGCAAGCGACTGCTGAGATGAATGATTGGCATAATCAGTTGACCCCACATACCTCACTTTCACCTCGAGTTGGAACAGAACAACGATTGCTATATACACATCCCGACTTAACCTTAGGGTACAACATGGTCGACCAGACAAACCGAATGGAGAGGTCTGCACCGTACGATCTTCCTGACTTGATTGACCTGAGTGATACATACCACATTGACCAACCTTCATATCACCCATTCGGAGAGCCGACATATATAGGGGATGGGATTCATGCGACCGATTTACAGACCCCTTGTCTACTAACTCCTCCTGATGAGGCTCCGACCAACAACTGCCACACATATGGGCCATACTCAACCCAGTATTGCACACCCAAATCAAGATGTGTTGAGTATAAGAGCCCGAGTTCTCAGCCGTATCCTCCAATTGCGCCGACTTCTCTCATGAAGTGTCATGAGAACTTATTGGAGGATGACATTTGTAGACCGATCAAGAGTCCAGGTAGAAATGTGGATCATGGATTTTGCGGATTGAATCTTGAAAACCTGGAAGACACCGGATTGACCACACATCATGTACAGCTGGAGTCCTTTCTACCTTCCTCTTCTACTAACCACTTTCCCTCCAAACCAAAGTCTGTACATTCTCCTAGTCCTCCTTCACCTACCAAAAAGACCAAAAAAATTGCAAACTCAGAAAATACCATAAAAATTGAAAAAGGAAAAGATCTAAAAAAATTGGATCCTGCGGTTAGGGAAGCATTGGATAGAAAGTTGATTTTTGAGCTTCCCTTAACAATGGTCATTGAGCACTTTTCCGACCTTAAAAGATTTGTGAGAAGTAAATTGATGCCTAAAAGGTCGGGCAATAAGAGAACAAGGATTGAGATACATATAGTGTCTATGGCCACATCTTTGATGATAGGGAGAAAAACCAAGAGCCGCAGAGTAAAGCGGTTACCTAGATTTGATTGTGAAATCAAAGATACCACATTCACCCATGCACGAAGCGATGATGACTCACCGATTAATATCCTCCCGACCTCCGTGTTTGCCAAGCTCAAACTCGGATCTGCCAAGAAATCAAGAGAGGCCATTCAGTTAGCAGATCGATCCATTAAACGGTCAAGAGGAACCATTTCTATCATCATTACTTTCCAAGGTGCTCTACTGGAGATAGACTTCACGATCATTGATATTGAGCACCGAGGAGAGTTCACCCAGTCTCCGATCATTCTTGGGAAGCCGTTCTTAGCCTTGGCTAAGGCAACTATAGATTGTGAGACTCGGGAGATCGATTTCTCTGCATTGGGAGCACTCCGACCTCACCCGATCTTTGAGGACACACGATATTCCAAGGTAACCCATAAAGTTGCAGACAGTCGTGACCTTCGAGAGATAGTTGAGTCCCGTCTCTCTACTACACCTGAGATACCGACTGTCCAGACGACCATTGGTTTAGAGACTCCCTACAACCACACACCGCCTACTGCTTGCACCATCACCGCGACAGCTTCTAGAGAGGACTCACGACCAGAAGCTATCATTGAGTCGGACATGACCTTTGTGGATTGCCTTGATCATTTCGATGATCCGACACAAGAACCCAACAATGTCAAGCCAACTGAGAACACTGTGCCTTATCAGAGACGTGTGTTGACCCTGCAGGAGTATTACAATGCATATGATGACTCATCTGATGATGAACCTCTAGTCAGAACCTCACACACACCACATCCAGGACATACACCAAAGGAGACAACTGGGACCAAATTGATCAATCTTGATAAATCGATTGCTCCATCCTCTAGTCGGTCATCTGGTAAGAAGAAGAAGAGTATTGATTCCTCGAGGTGTTCCCCCGAACCCCTCAAGACTTGTCACTCTCCTCTTCCTCTTCATGCTTCAGGTTCTAGAAAACCGATTAAGAAAGTTGCCTTCGACTTACCAGAGAAGGAACTTTCTGAGGAGTCCTCATCAGGTCCGGATGAGGTGATCTATATGAGTGAGCTCAGTTCAGTTGTTCTGAAGCCATATTTGAGCAAGCAGCCATGTGTCGACCCTCGTTGGACGTTCCCCACACCTCACTATTATTCCTCTACAAACGATTCTGACAGCGACACATATGTATACTACCCACCCCCTCGCTCCCGCAAGAAGGTCCGTCACAAACCTTCTTGATCCCTGTACAGATTCAATCACTCTTGTACATTCTCCCCTCTTTGTATATTCTCCAGATCACATCGGTTCTCACACTTAGTCTTGTCCTATACTTAGGCTTACCAAGAGCCTAAGTATAGGGGGAGCCGATGCCCGCCATGTGTACATACTCATCCATTTCTCCTCTTGACCTCGTCCGCCCCATTTTTGCTCTTCTTCTACACTTAGGCTGTCCAGAGCCTAAGTATAGGGGGGCGGATCGACTTTTATACTGTTTATTATTTTAGCCATCCTACGCTTAGCACGAGCTATGACTTTTTCTCGCTTCTTGTGCCATGAGGACATCGCACATGCTAAGTATAGGGGGGCGTGTATATATTACATATATACTTTACCCATAGCTCGTACTTTCACGTATTTTTGTAAATATTATACAATAATTATGGGGTGGGTAAAAAAACCTTTTTCAAAGAAAAATATTTAAAAAAACTTTTCAAAAAAATGTGTGTTTTATTAAAAAAACCTTTTTTAAAAAAAAATTGTTTTTTTTTGTTCTCTTTCCTTATTTACTCTAAAAAATTTTCAAAATGTCCTTTCTTATTTACCTATATTTTTCAAAAAAAAGAAGAAAAAAGATAAAACCTTTTCAAAAAAAAACTTTTCAAAGAAAAAAACAAAAAAAAGAAGCAAAACTTTTTTAGACTAGTGATGTTCAAGAACACTTGGTTTATGAGGTCTTGAGATTTTGAGTTAACCAGCCTTAGTCATTAGGGTCTTGGACTTAATTATTCACATTTCCCTAGTTTGAAAGATTTGTGTGCTATATTGCATGCTTAGTCTCTACCTTAAGAATATGATCAGCACCTCACATACACGACTGCAGTTGTGATGAGATGAGTTGAAATTTCACTTGAGGATCTGGGATGAGGGATTTGAGTTTGGACTCGATTTAATGATGCTCGAGGATGGGATAAAATCAATGAAGGCTTCATGAAACCTGAGTGTCAGCATCTTTAGCCAGTATGAGAACATGGTTCTTATACTATCTCATGACATTTACCTATGTGCCAGGGTGTGATAAAATAAAAAAATGTTGATCAGTGTGCGCCAACTCTTGGTAAAAGCAGTGGAGCTAGCCAAAATACTACAAAGCAATGAAATGTCAAAGATAAGCTCTCATTCCAAAAAGTCAATTATCAAAAGAGCTTCCACCAAAGGCGAGCGCTCCCAACCATTTCAAAGTGTCCACTTGGACCACCGCTATTAGGACCAGGAGTCGGGCTTGCACCAAAAAAAGGGCTCTGCATCGTAAATGCTACAAGTCTGGGTGTAGAAGGTATAATAGATACTCAAAAAAGGCACACCCCGGTGTACTCCCAGGAAAACAAGTGCAGACGGCTCCAACTTCTCTTGACGGACGCACTGATCAACACCAAAAAAATGCGTTGAGTAATAAGGCACTCGAGAGGATCCTTGTTCCAATGAGAGGGAGAGAAGAAATGACACAATCCTATGCCCTCCATCAACTGGCCTTCCATCTACACTTTCAAGTCTGACAATTAAAGAGACGGTGGATTGGATGCAAGAAATGATTTATTCCCTAGTGTTGAGGATCGGGTCCTTAGGAGAGTCTCTTGGACTGGAACCTTGGGTGACGTTGTGACTCTACTCTTGTAACTGCGGTCAACACTTAAAGTCATATCCCTACTATATATGTATATAAAGAGAGTCTGATGATTAGGGAAATTGGATACCTTTTGACTAGAGCTTGGTTCAGCTTAGAATTTTAGGATCTCTAAAATCGAGAGTTCTTGAATGGATCAAGTCTTGTATTCATATGCACAGTCAGGGGTTAACCTAACTTATTCATTCTTTATTTACTCGAGGACTAGCAAAGTTTAAGTATAGGGGGTGATGAATCCACGATTCATCATCTCAATATCTTGATCTTAGCAAAATCCACGAGTAAATTCCCTAATAAATGTATATAAAATCCATAAATTAACAAAATGACTCTAGTAAATAAAATACATTAATTATTGTATATTAGATTGTACAAAATAAATTACACATAAAAAGCCGCAAAAAAATAAAGGAATCTTATACATGTAAATAGCCCAAAACTTCATGTATTTTTAATAATTTCATATCAACTCCTTTTTGGCTAATTCTTTCTCCAATGTGTTCATAGCAATGTATATAAAAATACAAAAATACAAAACAAATTATATCTCAAATAAATGCTCCTAGATCCCAAAGGGAAAAAGTCGTAAAGACCAACTTCCAAGCCAAATTCCCGCTCCGTATGAACTACAAATTCACCAAACTCACTTTTAAAGTTCAAGTTATAAAATTATCTATCCAACGGAAGTGGTTTCATTAAAATCGGAGCTCATTTGTAAAAGTTGGGTTTTGGGACCTAGATGTACATTGTATATTATGTATATATTCATTCTTTCTTCATTTTTTTATTTTTTTCTTTCTTAATTATTAAAATACAAAAAAATCATACTTGTGTTATATTTTGATTATACTATTTTATTGTATTTTTTCCGTTGTAAATATCTCTTACTAAAAAGACAAAAAAAATACATATTAGAAAAGCAAACAAAAAATTGTACATGTTGTATGTATTCACTTGTAAATTCACCATTTTTCCCCTCTTTAATTTTGTTGTATTTAAAGTAGCATGCTTTATATCATTATTTATTATTTTTCCATTCTCTACAATAACCTCCAAGTCTTCATCAACCTCCATTCAACACCATTATTCATCTAACTTCCCATTCAACCCCATCACTAATTTAACCTCCCATTCAACACCACCACCATTCTAACTTCTCTTTCTCATCTCTTTATAATCATCTCCACATCCACATTTTTTCAGCATCCACCATTCTTATAGAATAAGGAGAGAGCTTGGAGTGTTTTGTTGGTGACAGCGGCGAAGCATCGTCCTCAAGCGACGACCTCCTTCAGGTGAGATCCGCGGAGCTCCGCTTCGCGTCACGAGTTCCCCGTCGAGCTCGCGTAGCTTCTCCGATTTTTATTTCGCCAATCGGATCGAGGCAACGACAGGAGTTCAGCGTAGCTGCTCCGCAAATCTGGCGAATCTCAGGTAAGTATATCTTCTCATATTTATTATTATGTTGTTTATCTCATATTTTGTTCCATTGTATCTCACCACCATCTTCATCATTTCCTCACCATAAGATCCCCTTTATATGTACATAGTTGTTTCATGTTTGAAAATACAAAAAAATTTAAAAACCTAAACAAGGAAAAATTACAGCAGCAAAAAACATAAAAAAATTCAAAAAAAATAATAAAAAAAATTAGAAGGAGCAACGGCTGCTGCCGCCGCCCCCTCCCCTTTCTCCCGGCCACGCGCCTCCGCGCAAGGCGGCCCGGCCTCCCCGCCTCCATCCTTCCGCGCCGCCCTCCGCACGCGGCCGTGCTCGTGCGGCGGAGCTCCGCCCCCGCGCAGCTGTGTGCAGCCCGCCCTCTTCCCCGTCTCCTTCCTCCGCGGTTGGCCGCGCCGCCCTCGCCAGCCCTCCGCCGACCAACCGCCGCACCTCCGCCTCCAGCCCTCGCATGCGCGCGGTGTGCGCCGCCCTTCTCGCGGCTGCGCGTGGACGCGCCGACTACCGTCGCCCTCCACCCGTTTTGGGTTCCCATCGTGCACAGAGGAAGAAGAAGGTCTCCACTTTTTTTATGTAAAAATTACATGGTTTTTATTATATGTTTATGTAATTACAAAATAGTCCCTGTGTTTTTATTGTGTAGTTTAAGTCATTTACAGTTTGCACGGATACCCTTGTCTTTGTCTGTTAATTTGGACCTCTCTTTTGCATATTTTCATTAAAGAAAAATATCATTGTGTGGAGCAACTTAATCTCTATCATTTGAATATTTATTCCTATTTTTGTGATAGTTGGGTAATTAATTAAAATTGTTCAACTGAAAATTTTGCAAATTTTACCCAATCTAGACTCTTAAATTTATATCTCACATAAAGTTGCTTTAAAAATTCCATAAAACTTATATGTGATGCCTTGATATGTGTTTAACTTACTGTCCAAATTTCATCTAAAATGGAGATGTCTTCTGCCTGAAATAAATTGTAGAGTGTTTTTAGTATTTGATTTTTAATTAAATCCACAAATATTTTACTTTCTTTTTGTGTGATAAATTGCGAAAAAACCCATAAAAAGTGTGCATTTTTCATTGTTACATTTTAAACCTAAAAAAATACAAAAAAATATGTTTTGTGTTCCCCACTGGATTAGGACTCTAAGCAAAATATAATTTGGCTAAATTGGACTAATTTGACATTAAAATTAATTTGGCCTTGTTGTGTGTTTTCTTAGTGTTGTAATTCACCCGCATTTGCATTTGCTTTGGTTTTTGTATTAAAAAATTCTAAAAAAACGCTTTGGAAATCTAAAATCTTTATTTGCAAATTAACCCCAAAGTTGTTCCTTTGCCTCCCTGTGTTCGACCCTGGACTTGCCCGGGATATAAATTAAAGCCGAGACACTCTTCACGGAGATCTTCTCTCGGTTCTGACCGAATCGCTAAGTACACGTGCTACAACGAACATGAATTAAACATCATATTTAGCGGCTCGTCAGATGGTGCCGTTGCCGGGGAGGCAAACGGCTTAGGGACTAATTTCAAAATTTGGATTTAGATTTCACTTACTCGGTTAGTCTGACCCCCGAGCCACCTTGTATTTAATCCATTTTCCTTATAATTATTTCTCTTCATATTTTTGTATATATATTGTTTTTGTCTCTCTAATATAAATCTCATTTTCCTTGCGAGGGCCCGGTGGACTTGGAGTGCATCGGAGATCGACGGACACGATGCGCGCCGACTGCTGAAGAGCAAGAGAAATTATTTATTTCGAGAGATTTTTTGTAAATTGTTGTAATTAGTTAATTCGCACTTTCCAGCGGCTCTTGTTTGAGAGCTCGCGCTTGTATCCGGACTGGACTTTGGACCCTCTTGTGGTCGTGTGGTTGCTTGACGTAGAATAGGACCTGCACTTGCGGCTCTTAGAGCATATTTTTATTAGAATATTTTATTGCTTGTGCTCGTAAATTTTAGGACCACACTTCACATTTAACGAGACGCACTTAGACCATAGAGCTATTAGTCAAATTTAGCTTGTTCATCACTCGCTAATAGAACTGCCTGTCTAGGAACGGTTTTCTCGTTTGCATTCATTTAGTATAAAATTTCAATTCTGCCTTGCATCCCGCATGTAGAGCGCGAGGATCACTGTAAGTCTTCTGAACTGAACATGCATCATTGATTTCATTATTTGCATCGGTTTTTCTCGACTCCCTTCCCTTGGTTTTTGAAACTTAGGTTAAAAGGAAATCAGGACTGATCATTAGGCGTTCTTTATTTAGTGGACTAATCAAGTGATAACCAAACATAAAATCGGGACTGCTAATCAGAGTTGATCAAAAAAATTGACTAAAACTAACACTTGTTTTGGGAGAGTAAAACCCTCATTGTATGCTTGGCTAATTGTGATTGTTGAGAGGTGAGGACGCATCCCTAGGATAGTGCCCAAAACCTACTTTTGAGCCTTGCGTAATTGGATTTATATCTTGATTTATCACATAATTAAAACTGAAAAGATTAACGGTCGGACTTTTGCGACCATCACTGTGTTGAGTAGGTGAACTCAGGGTTTGCTCTTGTGTTTGTTTGTTTGTGTGTTCTTCGGTGCACTTGCACGCTTTCTTCCTCGATCCGCTTCATTCTCCCATTTTCCCTCCAAGATGTCAGAATATTGGTCATCATATCCACGTCATTCTTCTTCGATCATATTTCGATCATCTCCACCCTCTCATTCCTCTTCATACCCACACCCCAACCGTGAAGTCAGAACTCCGACTGACTTCCGCACTTCTTCGTCTTTCTCACCTACCCCACATTCTTACACCCATGACCCACAACCACCCTGTAGTGACTCAACATATTCTCGTCCGCTTGCTGGAATCAAGGAACAAATCGAAGAGCAAGCGACTGTTGAGATGAATGATTGGCATAATCAGTTGACCCAACATACCTCACTTTCACCTCGAGTTGGAACAGAACAACGATTGCCATATACACATCCCGACTTAACCTTAGGGTACTGATAAACACAAATTATCGTAAGTCTAAAAAGTATGTCTCACACAAGGCGGAGACAACCGATGTCGATGCGGCGACCCACAATAAAGTGTATTTAATCAACAATTAACCCACACTGAAGATCAATAAATTAGAACTAATGTGGAGTTAAAATTTATTTTTAACTCTGCACAAATGGTGTATAGTGACAAGTATGCAGAGAGTTCGAACACAGGGAGCAAACAGGGCAATTCACAAGAGTGTGCACAAGTGAGTGTGTGTGTGATGTGTCTACACTAAGCAAGTAAGGAAATTTTTGTGGGTTTTTAATTTTTAAATTTTTTTTATTTATTTAATTTTTAATTTTGTATTTTGATTTTTAATTTTCTGATTTTTATATTTTATATTTTTAGATTTTTTTTATATTGGAATTTAAAGACAAAGTAATAAAAGACTAGATAAAGTATTTATAAAAATGTACTAAAATAACCAAAAATTCAGAAATAAAATGTTTTTGATATTTTTAGGATTTTTTACTGTTTTTGTGATTTTTGGGGATTTTTTTCAAGGTGTTTTTGGTATTTTTAATTACTGCAATAAGTCAAAACAGTGAAACAAGAGCTGGCTGTGACTAAATAGGATTTAAAAATAGCAACCAGTAACCAAAATTTTTCACACTATTTTTCAAATAAAAGGAACAAAATAAAGAACACACAAAACCTGAGTTTGTATTTTTTAGAGTTTTCCTTGATTTTATATATTTTTTTGAAGTTTTTGAGTGTTTTTTAAATTTTTAGTGTTTTTCTTTTGAGATTTTTAGTGATTTTTGGACTGACACTAAAACATGATAAAATAGACACTAGGGAATTTTTTTTGGAATTTTTCGAAGTGTTATAATATTTTTTTGGCATTTTCTAAGCTAGACAGTGCATAAAAAGCAAGTTTTTGATTTTTAATAAATATAAAAATAAACTAAAATCAAAAACTAAATTGATGGCGTGGAAGAGCAAGTGCACAGGAGCTTAAGTTCAAAATTTGAGAATTTTTGGAGTTAAAACAAGGCCTTAGTTAATTATATCAAGCACGCAAAAATTAAAGGGCCTGACAGGGTCTTTTCTGCAAATAGATAAAACTCTAGGGTCGATCACGCAATTTTTCCATGAGAACTAACACTGAATTGAATACTTTTAGACCAAACACAAATACCCCCAAGCCGCAAGGGTAACACTGCCAAAAGACCACCCACGCAAGTGCAACGCACGCGCCTGGGAAGGATGGAAATGCAATATTTAAAAACGTTAAGGGAAATATGCCAAATGTCCAGAAATATATTTACTGCAAATGAAAGTTTTTGAACTGAATATTAATAAGGAAAATACCCTGGGGGTCTCCACGCAAAATGCCTACATACCACGTGCAGAGGCACGTGATCTGACGTGGCTGGGGACCCGAAGGCAAATCTACGAAGTTTAGGGGCCTTTTTTATAAATATTACAGAAATATTCCACAAACAGACGAAAGTTTATAAGCTAATAAATAATTAACAAAAACGGCTGGGTTGGATGCGCAAAATACCCAGTCTTAAGGCGCGATCGTACGGTGCAGCGCGCCTCACTTAAGCCACGCGTCAGGTTCTCGCGCGCCGATACCCCTTCGGCTTGTACGGTCCAGATCAGATGATGGATGGGGCGATCGACGGCTGGAATGCAAAATATCCGACGGCGGCTGCTACGCGGGAAGAACAGGCCCAGATCGACGGTGGAGAGAGGCTGACGACGAACAGCGAAGAACGCCGCGGTGGGCGAGCTTCCCTGGCCGCGCAGCGCCTTCTCTGCGGCGTTTGGAGCTTCAAAACGGCCTGGCGCGATTCCTGGAGGCTTCCTCGGTTGGATGGCAGAGTCAAAATGGCGGGGGGAGACGCCGGTGCGCCGCCACGACGTGGTTGGACTGGACCGGCTCCAGGTAGCTGGTTTTGCTGCAAAAATCGAACCCAGATGCGGTTCTTCAAGCCTCCAGGACCTGCGAGTGAAAGCACGACACGACAGTAAAAGGGTCCAAGGGCATACGAGTGAAATGGGCGGCGTATGGTGCAAATACAAGCTCGCCGGAGCAAGCTCCGGCGAGGTGATCGGGGAATGGCGAATGAGCAATTAAACTACCAAATGAAGCCACGAGATGAAACCTAAGACTACCAGGTACTAAATGACGAAAGAAATAAGAAGAAAAACGACCTCGAGTGGCGTGGAACCACGAGGAAGAAACCTCACGGTCGCGAGGCCGGAGATGGTTTTTGGAACACGCCGATCGACCCTCCGCTACACCTCGACAAGGGTGGGGATCAACCCCCTGTCACCGGGGATCCACCAGATAGCTCTCGGAGGTATGAAGAATGGCCAAGAACGGTTCAAGGGGAAAATGGAGGAAAGGGGGCTGTTTTGAAAGATGGTCGACGGGGCACCTTCAACGAGGCATATCTTGCAAATCGCAGATCCATTCCTCGAGGTAAAGGCTAGGCGTGAAAGATCATATGTCGAGGAGAAAAAGTGATGAAGACCGCATCATGAAATGGTGTAAGGATCGTCCCCCAAAAGGGGGCGAAAATCAAGAAAAACGCATTTCTGACAATAGCCAGACCTCGGTCAGAGAGTTGACCGAGGTCAAACAAGGAAGAAATCTGGTTGGTCCACGTGGACCAACCAGAAAAAAACCTTGGAAAAAAGATTTGTTAATTCAATTTAAAATAGGAGATGATTTTATTAATTTTTGGTTATAAAATAAAAAATATTTGTAATTTTATAAATTATTTTATTATGATTTTTATTTATTTTTATGAGACATATTTTTACAAGTTTGCATTTATACCCCTATAGGTATCTATATCTATATATTGTAGTCTTTTATTTTTAATTTGTGTATCTAATTTTATTATTTTTATTTAGTATTTTATAAAATTATAAAATACTTTTATATACATAAATATATTTTTATTTTATTTTTCTGAATTGTTTTGTATATTTAATAAAATATGAGTATAGAAAGTATAGGTATATATAAGTATTGTATCTATGTATATTATATGCAAGTATTTTATTTTGTGTTTCTTTTGTATTTTTATTCTGATTTTAATACTCATAATTATTATAAGTAATATTTACAACATTATAGAAATATAAAAATGAATAAATAATGAATAAAGGATAAATTGAATATTTTATTCGGTACACTGTACAACGAGGGTCCAAAACTCAACTTTCAAACCGTAGCTCCGCCAAATGCGAAACCACCGCCATTAAATAGCTTATTTTCTTCTATATACAATTAAAGGTGAGTTTGCTACATTTGGAGTTGTCAGTTGTGAGATACAGGTCTGGGAAGTTGGGATTCTGGATTTTTATTCAGATCATAACTTTTTATCTGTACATTATTTTTCTATGAAATCAATTTTGTATTTTTCTTTATTAAATTATCTACAACTTTCATGTATAAAGTTTCTTTATTTGAGGTACAAAAAGTGGAACCAAAAATAGGTCCCAAAAAGAATAAAGAATGAAGAAAATAACATATGTGTTTGACCCTTATCTCCCCCTACTTTATTCCTGGTCGACCTATTCATCAAGATGCCTAGGTCTCGGGGTTTCGGGTCATAAAATATTTACAATATTTTATTCTTTTTCTTTTCTTTTCTTTATTCTATAATTTTGGCTTTAAAAACCGCATTTTATACAATATTTACACACATATGCATGAATGCTAAAATGCCTAAATTAGCTCTATTTACACGCATTTACTAGGGTTTTTAAGACCAAAATGATAGAATAAAGATGATGAAACGTGGCTTCATCAGGTACAACATGGTCGACCAGACAAACCGAATGGAGAGGTCTGCACCGTACGATCTTCCTGACTTGATTGACCTGAGTGATACATACCACATTGACCAACCTTCATATCACCCATTCGGAGAGCCGACATATATAGGGGATGGGATTCATGCGACCGATTTACAGACCCTTGTCTACTAACTCCTCCTGATGAGGCTCCGACCAACAACTGCCACACATATGGGCCATACTCAACCCAGTATTGCACACCCGAGTCAAGATGTGTTGAGTATAAGAGCCCGAGTTCTCAGCCGTATCCTCCAATTGCGTCGACTTCTCTCATGAAGTGTCATGAGAACTTATTGGAGGATGACATTTGTAGACCGATCAAGAGTCCAGGTAGAAATGTGGATCACGGATTTTGCGGATTGAATCTTGAAAACCTGGAAGACACCGGATTGACCACACATCATGTACAGCTGGAGTCCTTTCTACCTTCCTCTTCTACTAACCACTTTCCCTCCAAACCAAAGTCTTTACATTCTCCTAGTCCTCCTTCACCTACCAAAAAGACCAAAAAATTGAAAAATCAGAAAATACCATAAAAATTGAAAAAGGAAAAGATCTAAAAAAAATTGGATACTGCGGTTAGGGAAGCATTGGATAGAAAGTTGATTTTTGAGCTTCCCTTAATAATGGCCATTGAGCACTTTCCCGACCTTAAAAGATTTGTGAGAAGTAAATTGATGCCTAAAAGGTCGGGCAATAAGAGAACAAGGATTGAGATACATATAGTGTCTATGGCCACATCTTTGATGATAGGGAGAAAAACCAAGAGCCGCAGAGTAAAGCGGTTACCTAGATTTGATTGTGAAATCAAAGATACCACATTCACCCATGCACGAATCGATGATGACTCACCGATTAATATCCTCCCGACCTCTGTGTTTGCCAAGCTCAAACTCGGATCTGTCAAGAAATCAAGAGAGACCATTCAGTTAGCAGATCGATCCATTAAACGGTCAAGAGGAACCATTTCTGTCATCATTACTTTCCAAGGTGCTCTATTGGAGATAGACTTCACGATCATTGATATTGAGCACCGAGGAGAGTTCACCCAGTCTCCGATCATTCTTGGGAAGCCGTTCTTAGCCTTGGCTAAGGCAACTATAGATTGTGAGACTCGGGAGATCGATTTCTCTGCATTGGGAGCACTCCAACCTCACCCGATCTTTGAGGACACACGATATTCCAAGGTAACCCATAAAGTTGCAGACAGTCGTGACCTTCGAGAGACAGTTGAGTCCCGTCTCTCTACTACACCTGAGATACCGACTGTCCAGATGACCATTGGTTTAGAGACTCCCTACAACCACACACCGCCTACTGCTTGCACCATCACCGCGACAGCTTCTAGAGAGGACTCACGACCAGAAGCTATCACCGCGACAGCTTCTAGAGAGGACTCACGACCAGAATCTATCATTGAGTCGAACATGACCTTTGTGGATTTCCTTTATCATTTCGATGATCCGACACAAGAACCCAATAATGTCAAGCCAACTGAGAACGCGGTGCCTTATCAGAGACGTGTGCTGGCCCTACAGGAGTATTACAATGCATATGATGACTCATCTGATGATGAACCTCTGGTCAGAACCTCACACACACCACATCCAGGACATACACCAAAGGAGACAACTGGGACCAAATTGATCAATCTTGATAAATCGATTGCTCCATCCTCTAGTCGGTCATCTGGTAAGAAGAAGAAGAGTATTGATTCCTCGAGGTGTTCCCCCGAACCCCTCAAGACTCGTCACTCTCCTCTTCCTCTTCATGCTTCAGGTTCTAGAAAACCGATTAAGAAAGTTGCCTTCGACTTACCAGAGAAGGAACTTTCTGAGGAGTCCTCATCAGGTCCGGATGAGGTGATCTATATGAGTGAGCTCAGTTCAGCTGTTCTGAAGCCATATTTGAGCAAGCAGCCATGTGTCGACCCTCGTTGGACGTTCCCCACACCTCACTATTATTCCTCTACGAACGATTCTGACAGCGACACATATGTATACTACCCACCCCCTCGCTCCCGCAAGAAGGTCCGTCACAAACCTTCTTGATCCCTGTACAGATTCAATCACTCTTGTACATTCTCCCCTCTTTGTATATTCTCCAGATCACATCGGTTCTCACACTTACTCTTGTCCTATACTTAGGCTTACCAAGATCCTAAGTATAGGGGAAGCCGATGCCCGCCATGTATACATACTCATCCATTTCTCCTCTTGACCTCGTCCGCCCCATTTTTGCTCTTCTTCTACACTTAGGCTGTCCAGAGCCTAAGTATAGGGGGGCGGATCGACTTCTATACTGTTTATTATTTTAGCCATCCTACGCTTAGCACGAGCTATGACTTTTTCTCGCTTCTTGTGCCATGAGGAGATAGCACATGCTAAGTATAGGGCGCGTGTATATATTACATATATACTTTACCCATAGCTCGTACTTTCACGTATTTTTGTATATATTATACAATAATTATGGGGTGGGTAAAAAAAACCTTTTTCAAAGAAAAATATCTAAAAAAACTTTTCAAAAAATGTGTGTTTTATTAAAAAAACCTTTTTTTAAAAAAAATGTGTTTTTTTGTTCTCTTTCCTTATTTACTCTAAAAAAATTTTCAAAATGTCCTTTCTTATTTACCTATATTTTTCAAAAAAAAGAAGAAAAAAGATAAAACCTTTTCAAAAAAAACTTTTCAAAGAAAAAAAACAAAAAAAAGAAGCAAAACTTTTTCTAAAAAAAAATCTTCTTTGCCTTTGTTTGTCAAAAACAAAAAAAATCACAAAAAAAAACTAACTAATAAGTTGGTTTAACCCCTGACACTTACACTTTCACACAAGACTAGTGATGTTCAAGAACACTTGGTTTATGAGGTCTTGAGATTTTGAGTTAACCAGCCTTAGTCATTAGGGTCTTGGACTTAATTATTCACATTTCCCTAGTTTGAAAGATTTGTGTGCTATATTGCATGCTTAGTCTCTACCTTAAGAATATGATCAGCACCTCACATACACGACTGCAGTTAAGATGAGATGAGTTGAAATTTCACTTGAGGATCTGGGATGAGGGATTTGAGTTTGAACTCGATTTAATGATGCTCGAGGATGGGATAAAATCAATGAAGGCTTCATGAAACCTGAGTGTCAGCATCTTTAGCCAGTATGAGAACATGGTTCTTATACTATCTCTTGACATTTACCTATGTGCCAGGGTGTGATAAAATAAAAAATGTTGATCAGTGTGCGCCAACTCTTGGTAAAAGCAGTGGAGCTAGCCAAAATACTACAAAGCAATGAAATGTCAAAGAAAAGCTCTCATTCCACAAAGTCAATTATCAAAAGAGCTTCCACCAAAGGCGAGCGCTCCCAACCATTTCAAAGTGTCCACTTGGACCACCGCTATTAGGACCAGGAGTCGGGCTTGTACCAAAAAAGGGCTCTGCATCGTAAATGCTACAAGTCTGGGTGTAGAAGGTATAATAGATACTCAAAAAAGGCACACCCTGGTGTATTCCCAGGAAAACAAGTGCAGACGGCTCCAACTTCTCTTGACGGACGCACTGATCAACACCAAAAAATGCGTTGAGTAATAAGGCACTCGAGAGGATCCTTGTTCCAATGAGAGGGAGAGAAGAAATGACACAATCCTATGCCCTCCATCAACTGGCCTTCCATCTACACTTTCAAGTCTGACAACTAAAGAGACGGTGGATTGGATGCAAGAAATGATTTATTCCCTAGTGTTGAGGATCGGGTCCTTAGGAGAGTCTCTTGGACTGGAACCTTGGGTGATGTTGTGATTCTACTCTTGTAACTACGGTCAACACTTAAAGTCATATCCCTACTATATATGTATACAAAGAGAGTCTGATGATTAGGGAAATTGGATACCTTTTGACTAGAGCTTGGTTCAGCTTAGAATTTTAGGATCTCTAAAATCGAGAGTTCTTGAACGGATCAAGTCTTGTATTCATATACACAGTCAGGGGTTAACCTAACTTATTCATTCTTTATTTGCTCGAGGACTAGCAAAGTTTAAGTATAGGGGGGGTGAAGAATCCACGATTCATCATCTCAATATCTTGATCTTAGCAAAATCCACGAGTAAATTCCCTAATAAATGTATATAAAATCCATAAATTAACAAAATGACTCTTGTAAATAAAATACATTAATTATTGTATATTAGATTGTACAAAATAAATTACACATAAAAAGCCGCAAAAAAATAAAGGAATCTTATACATGTAAATAGCCCAAAACTTCATGTATTTTTAATAATTTCATATCAACTCCTTTTTAGATAATTCTTTCTCCAATATGTTCATAGCAATGTATATAAAAATACAAAAATACAAAACAAATTATATCTCAAATAAATGCTCCTAGATCCCAAAGGGAAAAAGCCGTAAAGACCAACTTCCAAGCCAAATTCCTGCTCCGTATGAACTCCAAATTCACCAAACTCACTTTTAAAGTTCAAGTTATAAAATTATCTATCCAACGGAAGTGGTTTCATTAAAATCGGAGCTCATTTGTAAAAGTTGGGTTTTGGGACCTAGATGTACATTGTATATTATGTATATATTCATTCTTTCTTCATTTTTTATTTTTTTCTTTCTTAATTATTAAAATACAAAAAAATCATACTTGTGTTATATTTTGATTATACTATTTTATTGTATTTTTTCCGTTGTAAATATCTCTTACTAAAAAGACAAAAAAAATACATATTAGAAAAGCAAACAAAAAATTGTACATGTTGTATGTATTCACTTGTAAATTCACCATTTTCCCCTCTTTGATTTTGTTGTATTTAAAGTAGCATACTTTATATCATTATTTATTATTTTCCCATTCTCTACAATAACCTCCAAGTCTTCATCAACCTCCATTCAACACCATTATTCATCTAACTTCCCATTCAACCCCATCACTAATTTAACCTCTCATTCAACACCACCACCATTCTAACTTCTCTTTCTCATCTCTTTATAATCATCTCCACATCCACATTTTTTCAGCATCCACCATTCTTATAGAATAAGGAGAGAGCTTGCAGTGTTTTATTGGTGACAGTGGCGAAGCATCGTCCTCAAGCGACGACCTCCTTCAGGTGAGATCCGCGGAGCTCCGCTTCGCGTCACGAGTTCCCCGTCGAGCTCGCGTAGCTTCTCCGATTTTTATTTCGCCAATCGGATCGAGGCAACGACAGGAGTTCAGCGTAGCTGCTCCGCAAATCTGGCGAATCTCGGGTAAGTATTTCTTCTCATATTTATTATTATGTTGTTTATCTCATATTTTATTCCATTGTATCTCACCACCATCTTCATCATTTCCTCACCATAAGATCCCCTTTATATGTACATAGTTGTTTCATGTTTGAAAATACAAAAAAAAATTAAAAATCTAAACAAGGAAAAATTACAGCAGCAAAAAACATAAAAAAATTTCAAAAAAATAATAAAAAAAATTGGAAGGAGCAGCGGCTGCTGCCGCCGCCCCCTCCCCTTTCTCCCGACCACGCGCCTCCGCGCAGGGCGGCCCGGCCTCCCCGCCGCCATCCTTCCGCGCCGCCCTCCGCGCGCGGCCGCGCTCGTGCGGCGGAGCTCCGCCCCCGCGTAGCTGTGTGCAGCCCGCCCTCTTCCCCGTCTCCTTCCTCCGCGGGTGGCCGTGCCGCCCTCGCCAGCCCTCCGCCGACCAACCGCCGCACCTCCGCCTCCAGCCCTCGCCTGCGCGCGGTGTGCGCCGCCCTTCTCGCGGCTGCGCGTGGACGCGCCGACCGCCGTCGCCCTCCACCCGTTTTGGGTTCCCATCGTGCACAGAGGAAGAAGAAGGTCTCCACTTTTTTTATGTAAAAATTACATGGTTTTTATTATATGTTTATGTAATTACAAAATAGTCCCTGTGTTTTTATTGTGTAGTTTAAGTCATTTACAGTTTGCACGGATACCCTTGTCTTTGTCTGTTAATTTGGACCTCTTTTTTGCATATTTTCATTAAAGAAAAATATCATTGTGTTGAGCAACTTAATCTCTATCATTTGAATATTTATTCCTATTTTTGTGATAGTTGGGTAATTAATTAAAATTGTTCAACTGAAAATTTTGCAAATTTTACCCAATCTAAACTCTTAAATTTATATCTCACATAAAGTTGCTTTAAAAATTCCATAAAACTTATATGTGATGCCTTGATATGTGTTTAACTTACTGTCCAAATTTCATCTAAAATGGAGATGTCTTGTGCCTGAAATAAATTGTAGAGTGTTTTTAGTATTTGATTTTTAATTAAATCCACAAATATTCTTTTTGCGAAATTTCAAGTCTCATGAATTGCACATCTAAATATCTTTCTGAGATAATTCGCACTTCGATTAATTTGATAAGATGGATTTATTAGAAATTATTTACTCACTGTCACTCTAATTTCACTAAAAAATCATAAAAAATTCATAACTTGTCAAAAAATTCCAAAAATATTATTGTAGCTTCCTTGCATCATGTTTTAGTTCCAGTGATCTTTTCATAATTTTGACTTTCTTTTTGTGTGATAAATTGCGAAAAAACCCATAAAAAGTGTGCATTTTTCATTGTTGCATTTTAAACCTAAAAATATACAAAAAAATGTGTTTTGTGTTCCCCACTGGATTAGGACTCTAAGAAAAATATAATTTGACTAAATTGTACTAATTTGACATTAAAATTAATTTGGCCTTGTTGTGTATTTTCTTAGTGTTGTAATTCACCCGCATTTGCATTTGCTTTGGTTTTTGTATTAAAAAAATCTACAAAAAACCGCTTTGGAAATCTAAAATCTTTATTTGCAAATTAACCCCAAAGTTGTTCCTTTGCCTCCCTGTGTTCGACCCCGGACTTGCCCGGGATATAAATTAAAGCCGAGACACTCTTCACGGAGATCTTCTCTCGGTTCTGACCGAATCGCTAAGTACACGTGCTACAACGAACATGAATTAAACATCGTATTTAGCGGCTCGTCAGCTATACATCTTAGTCAATCATAAAACCTGCATGCATCACAATGACACAAGTATATCTAACCTTCTAATGATCCCATCTAGAAACATGAGAAGCATCATCGGCATGTTTGACATAATGTGTGATAGAACATTAATCCAACAACAAAGCATAAATCCAAATAAAGGGCGTGAATACCACAATAGAGCATGAATCTAATGGAACAATAATATGATGTCTGATAGAACATGGGCACAACAGAACAGTAGAATATCATGAAAACATTACTCTAATAGGAAAGCATGAATCCATGAGGAAATTATTATAATAGATCATCAAGCATTTGTCCGACTATCAACAATCTTGAACATATTAGCTAAAAAACACCAATGAATCATGTATTATGAATAAGAGATGCAAATCCAATTAATATATATCAGAGGTGCACTCGAAAAAATCCATTGAAACTTGTGTACTTGGAACACAGGAAGCCCATTAATCATATGGCAAGGGTGAATTTAAAGGGAAATATGTAGTGGAAGATCAAAACCAAGCTAATTAGGATAGATAAAGAACATCTATCCAGGTCATAGCCTTAGATCTACAACTGAAAAATGTAGATCACAGGTCTAAATATTGCTTGAAGAAAGCATTGTTTGAGCAAAAATGTAAGCAACAAACATCTCAACATGTATGATACAACCTCAATCCAACAAACAAAACACTATCTAACATCAGAGCATTAATCATGTATGATAGAACATTAATTTAATAACAAAGAAATAATCCATCAGCAACATCATGTATGATAGAACATTAAATTATACCAACATAACTTCGATCCAACAGAACATTAAGATCAGGTATGATCAAAACATTAATCCAACAACAAAGAACTAATCCAATAACAGAGCATGATCATATGGATTAATCAATCACAAGAACACATCAGGGGGATAAATCTATGCTCAAACAAACATGCATGGATTGAGTTAAAAATCTAAGTAGCAAACATCTCAGCAGATATGACACAACCTTAATCTGGTTGCAAAGCACTAATCCAACAACAGAGCATTAATCAGGTATGATAAAACATCAACATTATACCGGCATAACTTGGATCCAACGTAACATTAACATCGTGTAGGATAGAACATTAATAAAACATCAAACCATTAATCCAAGAATATAACATGAACATATGGATTGATCAATCGCAAGAACACATCGAGTGTTAAATCTATGCTCAAACTAACATGCAACTATTAATCACAAGAGCAAAAAATGAATATCAGATATAAATTGCAAACATGTCATGGGGTTAAATCATAAAGCTGATCATATGGATTGAATTAATGAAGGAAGTCCAAAACACGAAGCAAGAATAATAGCTCTAACATGCAACTGATAAATCATCAAAATCAAGGCATCAGATTAAATTGAAACAAAACCAGGCATGTCTCCACAAAATCAAGCTTGAAGGAACAAATTTTGCAACTTTACCTTGCAATCCATTAAGCCCGCAAATAGGAAGAAATGTGGATGCAATAATAAATCAGAAAGAGCTCAGCAAGTGTGCGTGAAGTGTGGGCGAAGGCCGACGTAAGGGCCTTTTATAGGGATTTTTCCACTGACAGAAAATCTAGATTCAATGTCTAATGCTATGGGTAAGACAACAAACCTTCTTAAGGACATCATCTCATCAAAGCCCACGAAAGGGAATAAATATGCAGCAATACCTTCACCTACTCCATTGAAGGTATGGTAAGATTCTCCAAGCCAAGACTCAAAGGTCACAGTTGCGCAAGGACCGCTTGTAAAAGCAGAATCCACAATAGAGAGACCACGAGAAAGCATGAATTGAGGATCCTGGTGGAGAAGTCATCACACGTGAGAGGAAGGAGATATCGTAGGAGGGAAGGAGGATGCGAATAAGGTTCTCCCAAATCACCCCACGGAGAGGCGAGAGCATGACGCCCAAGGACCATCGAAGGGAATAGTTGTACACACGAGGGTGGGAGTAAGGGTGGGCATTTGGTCAGTTTCGGTGGTTTGCGTCAATATAATTTGGGTTGACTTCGGTTTAGGTTAAGAAAATGACCACCCATGACCCAACGAAATTAAAACATGTGAGGTTGTTTAGGTCTTGGGTTATGGCCAATTGGATTGGGTCAAAACTAAACTTTGGAAAATCCAATTGGGAAATGATAAACCTCATACAAAAATCATATACATAAAGACACAGAAATCAAGTTTTGTATTTATTTTCATCACAAGATATTGACTAATAGAGATGACAAGAAAATCCAACAAAAAACTCATACAGAAAAGATAAAATATTTTCAAAAGTAGACTAGAAGCAATGAAGTTTACCAGCAAGTAGCTATGGGTTACCTCCCCCTTTACCCTTCCCTTTTCCTTTCCTCTCCCTCTTGCACAAGTGTCTGCACCGAGCAACAACAACTTCAAGAGCATGGAAGAGATGGGAGTAAGAAGAAACCTCATGGGTAATGCCTTCTGTTTCCTATACAGCAAATGTTATAAATCATAAGCGAACTTAGGCATATGTGGGTAGGGATGCAGCCTGCAGCTAGAAGCTTGCAGCTGGAAGGGATTCCAAATTCAAATGACCGAAATCAAGAGACTCAAGTCGTCATGTAGTATGTGAGTCCAGTGGATTGGGTGCATATAGCTTGTGGTGGGAAGGGATCCAACATACAACAAGTTCTTTTAACTTTTTTATATGGGTATTTCAAGGGTTAACCCAATTTCCAATTCAAGCTTTTTTTTTGGGGGGGGGGGGGGGGGGGGTTGGATGCATTAATTCAGACCCATTAATCAACTCATAAACCAAATAAATATAATATATCACATCAAATCCAACTTAAAATCCAAATAACTCAATCCATTTAAACTCTTTATAGTGATTTGTGTGAGTTATTTGGGTTGAGCTAAAAGCATCCAATCCTAGATGAGAGAAACCCTTAAAGCCATTCTCTTGTGAAACATGAGGCCCAGCAAGTGTAGAAATGAGAGCGGGGCTCCGCTTACTTTACTTTTCCCATCCCCCTTGCCCTTTCCCCATCGGCATCCCCCTCTTCCTCCCCTCCCACCCCTTCCTGTTCCCAAACAGAAGACGTTCTCCGTTTCCCATCACCCCTCTGTCCCGTCACTTCACTCTCTTCCTTGGAATCTTCTTCTTCCCGTCACAGAGACCCCCGCCCGAAAGGGATCCAGAAATAAGCCACCACCAGTAGCATTAATGGCCTCCTTACCACTCGCATCGCCACCGCTATCTTGACCTGTCCGTCACACAACAAAGCAAGCACACTGTATACATTGCCTCTCCCATGAGCAGCACACTCCACCAGCAGCACCCACCTCCACGCCCTCCCCTCCCGCGCCTCACCTGCTGCCCACTCCACCCGGACCTGCCCTTCACGGGATTCTGCACCTCCTGCCTCCGCGAGCGCCTCGCCGGCCTCGACCTGCGCCTCTCCCCCAAACCATCCTCCGCCCTCCTCAGACGCTGCAAGTCCTTCTCCTTCGGTCGCGACCCACCTCCCAACTTCGAGCCCCAGCGCCGCTCCTGCGACGTCCGCGCCCGCAACAACCTCTCCTCCCTCTTCCAACGTTTTAATGAGGAGGAGCAGTCCCGCGAGGTACCCACAAACCAACAACGCGAGATCGACGCGCCCGCGCCCATCGTGGTAGAAGATGTTCGACCCATGAAGGAGCATATAGATCTCGACGCTCAGGCGAGGCGACCCGTCAGGGAGATCGCAGGAAGCTTCTGGCTCGCCGCCTCCGTCTTCAGAAGAAAGCTTAGGAGCTGGAGAAGCAAGCAGAAGATCAAGAAACAGAGCTCCAAGACCCATGCTCCCGGCAAGGCCGCCGTCGGGAGGCTCCGGGAAACACAGTCCGAGGTCGCCGAGGATGCCTTAGGGCGGCGATCCTGTGACACTGTCCCCAGGTTCTCCCTTGACGCTGGCCGTTTCTCATTCGATGACCCACACTATTCCATCGACGAGCCCCGTATCTCATGGGACGGCTACCTCCACAGCCGCTCAATATTCTCACGGATGCCATCAATGCTCTCTTTCGTAGAGGATGATCGCACTGAGGTCGTGCAGAGTTCAGACGGGCTAATCCCTGTTGAAGAAGATCAGAGCATCCCTGGTGGGAATTTGCAGACAAGAGAGTACTACTCTGATGCACGCAGGAGGAGGAGTATGGATCGGTCGGGATCAGTGCGAAAACCGCCAACTGTAGTGGAGCATGAAGAATTCACTTGTGTCTCCAACGCGAAGGTGTCGAATTACGACTGTGCGGAAAGCTTTGATTACAAGGAGAATTCTAACATGGAGCTCCCTCCGAAGAAGCCACGAAGGTGGAGCAAGGCGTGGAGCCTCTGGGGGTTGATACAGAGGCGTGGACACCGGACTGCTGTGGAGAAGTCAATGTCGGAGTCGTGGACTGATGCAAGGAGAAATAGATGCGACACCGGAGCGTTCAGACGCACCAGTAACATGAGCGGGAGGCATTCATTCAGTGGCATAGGTGTGATGGGTGGTGCGAGGAGGAGTGGAGCGGATAGGGATGGGCACAGGAGGAAGAGGAGGGAGGAGTCTATATTGGAGAGGAACCGGAGTGCCAGATACTCTCCAGGACGGATCGATAACGGGATGCTGAGATTCTATTTGACACCAATGAGGAGCAGTAGGTGGGGCGGCGTCGGGGTCGCGAAGATCAATGGCTCGAATCCCATCCCAAGGAGTGTCCTGAGGCTGTATTGAGCACTGGAGATGGGAGCTTGAGCTGGTATTGCCTGCTCGAGTTTATGCTGGTGTAAGAATTTGTTCTTTCTTTCTTGCTCTGGGTCTGATCTCGGTAATTGGTTAAATGTGCATACTTAACATCCCATACAATTTGGTCAATAGTATGATATCGAGGTAGAAAGCAGTAAGAGCAGAATTAGTTGCTGAAGTTAGGATCATAGGCTTGTGTTTGATTCTTATATGGTCACTTATAATCTGCAACTTTGTTTAAAGAACACATGTTGAAAAGTGAGGTTCTTCCAAGGTCACATTCTTCATGGTTATAAACAATGCTCTTCGTGGAGTAGAGGAAATAAAGGGGACCTTCCACTTGTTTGTTTTGCAGATGCAACTGAAAGGTCAACTCCAATTGCACTAAAAAGGGGGGTTTTCAGCAGGCAGAGTTCACTGTTGTTGGAACTGATATAACACGGGGCGTTTAATGCCATTGAGTCGATGGGTACAGTTTTAAATTTGTTGCATGAATATGTTGATGACCTCTATCAGGTTTTTTTATCTGTGATATATTTCTCACACGCATTCGAAAGATTCTGTTGCTCCCTTCTCCTGGTGCAAGTTGCTTGCTAGGTCTTGTAGGGCTTACTGTTTGTTGTGCGACCCTGTGAAACAGTTCCATGCCTATTACTGTTTGCTAGGTTTCTTTGCCCATCTTCCTGAAATATTGCATGTTTGGCTCTGAAATAGATTTCTGCTTCAGGGGCAACCATCTCCATTGTTGCACCAGTTTCCCAAAGCTCTTTAATGATGTGGTGCTCGCGATGACTTCTGCATACCTCATTGTTTCCGCTCAGCTGCACAAATAGAAATGCTGTGAGTGTTTCACCAGTGTGCAGAATTTTATATTTAGCAGATGTCATGTCACATATCTCCTCACAGTGACAAATGCCAGGATGGTGCCATGCCTTCTCATGATCCGCATCAATCATATTTGCTTGCATGCGTGTGGATAGCTTCATCTCACAGCTGCTAAGTTTCATTTCGTCTTTGTAGCATATGTAGATATCTTATTGTTTGGACTGACTTAACGGCTACAAATAGGACTTGTTATATATGTACGGGCTCAACGTTATAATACTTTTATATTTGGGCTTTTTTAGCATTTGTGCCTTAACTTCTGTAATATTAGTTACGTCCCTCTGTAATATCATATGAGCTCCTGACTTATTACAAAATTCACAGTTATGTTCTTTCGTAATATCAGTAATGCCTAATGCCTCTGCTTTACCGTAACGTAAGTTCAGAATTGTGGATTTTGTAAGAAGTTAAAGACACAATTTATATTACAAAAAAAGAGAGGGATGCAATTGATATTACGCAAGTTAAGAAGGGTACAAGTGACAAAAAACCTTTATATCTAGAAGGTTAAGTTCCAAATTTTCAATAAAGATAGCACAATCATTATATCTAAAAGGAAAATTGAGGTTGCCCCTTTCGGGGAGCTAACTTAGCTTCCCTCGCTCCATTTTCCCCATGTTTTTACTTTTTTAAAAAAAATCTTTTGTGAATATTCATCACTATATCCTCATATTATGTCACTCAAATTTCATGCGAAATAGAAACTCCTATGACCTTCATCTAGAGAGTCATTTTTTAACGATCGTAGAATTGTTGAAATCGATCATGTATGAATGGAGGTCATAGGAGTTTTTATTTCACACAAAGTTTGAACGGAATAATATAAAGATATAGTGATGAATATTCACGAAAGAAATTTTCAAAAAAAAGTAAAAACATGGTGAAAATGGGGCGAGAGGAGCTAAGTTAGCTCCCAACAATAAAAATATATTAAGTTTTTTTTTAAAAATATTCACATTTTAGCTCTTCCAACCTCTATTATTGTTCTTCCACAACCCTTCCCACAACAATTAATTACTTGTTCTCTTGGTACATAAGGGAGGACGAAGGATACATGAGTCTTATCCTCCATTTATGTTCGTTTTAAAAGATAAAATTTAGAAGGATAGTGTGAGATAACAACCAAGGATAAGTGACAAGGGTAGTTACATTGTTATGTTAAGTATGATCGTATGAGCTTCAAAATATATTGTTTAGGAACTGATTTTGGTTAATGATTATATATGACTATGATAATTGACATCTTTATATACTTCCTATTCAATCAACGAGTAACATATGTGAAGTCCGCTAACATCACAAAACATATCGTAGTTCATTGTAAAAAATACCAATAAGATACTCTCCCACAACCATAGTAAGCCATATCACGATATATCGGCATCAACAGGTAATCGATATATCGTTGATATGGCCAATGTTTGCCCTTTCAAGGTTATTTTCTTCACAAAATCCGTCTGATATTGGTGATATGACATCGATATATTGTATCGACATGATACCGATATCGATATTACCTACACTGCCCATAACTGATCGATTCATCAGGTTAATGAGAGATGCTCCATCGCATACATCCATATCGATTGGATGATCTTATGTCGCAGTCGCAGACTGTTCATTGAGAAATTTGGATATTATTTGGTTTATCGAGAAATTTAGGTATTATTTGGATAATTTTAGCTTGAATATTGAGATAATGTTTAACAAAATAACAATCAATGGCAAATGCCAATATATTGAATACTTACTACAAATCATTTTTAACTATCATTGAGAAAGGAAGTTGCTAATAAAATACAATCACACAACTAATTTAAATTTGTTGAATTCTCAATCATCATCATCATCGAGAAAGAAGTGATTACATAAAGATAAGTGGGTGAGCCACATTGTAGTCAAGAACCATCACTTGTAGGTGGTCATTCTTACCGTTACTATTTCGTGTGTAGTAGTCGACATGAAGTGGCTGTTCAACCAAAGTGGCTGTTCAACCAAACCACTGACTGCTACACTCGTTAAGTTAAAGACGGTATTATAGCTATTAACTAAATTTCTCAAAAAAATGTTTACAAACAGGGCCGGCTCTGGGCATAGTTTTGAAGTACCCAGAGTCTGTTAACTTTAGATGCCCAGCATTACATGTAACCTGGTTTTTAGTTTAAGAATAAAACAATATCCTTCCTATTGGGCTTTTATAAAGTCGAATTTTCAGTGAAACAACCCACTGAAAAATGGATCCTTATAGATTTGAATTTTCGGTAAACAACTCAATGCTAAAATTGAAAATTTAATGAGATTAGTAGCGATTGATTGTTCCCCAAAATAGAATCTTTCATTTATAAGTTGATGGTAAACACACTAGGGATAATTTGTTCTTATTAAAAAAATTTGTAAAATCATTTTTTTTTCTTTTGCTTAGGGCCCATGAAATATCAGGAACGACATTGTTTGTTTACAAGGATAAAGTACTGAAAATGATAATCAATAATACGTACTCCCTTACCCCCTGTCGGATTATCCATCAAGCTGCAATCACGTTCAATATAAGACAGTATATTTTTCCTCGGATTATTGAGGGGGCATGTACCCCTATATTGTGTCACTGTATGTGTGTACGCACATACGCACGTACATATGTAGGTATATGTGTGTACGTATGAAGGTATGTACATACACACATTTACATAAGTATGTATGTAAGTATATATCATTATGCATGTATGCGCGTAGATGTATGTAAGTATGTATGCATGCATGTAGGAATGCATGTATATATTTATGTCTGTATGTGTCCATAGTCATGCATGTGTACTTGTGTACGTATGTACATATTTTTTTCAATATGTTGATGTAACACCTCAACCCCAAACATAGTACCACATCTAAAACTCACGAAATGTGGATGTGGTTTATAAGTGATGGGGACTACTACTTGATAAATTGGGCTTAAGCATTTTGGGTGGTTGTCAACGGATCCATTTGAGTCCGAACCCAACAGTTTGTAAGGGTCAGTTTTCCTCGATAACGGATCAGGGACCTAAGCCCGGGACGTTACAAATGGTATCAGAGCGGATTCCCTCTAATAGTGGAAAGGGCTACCCGAAGGGACCTAAGCCAGGAACGTGCAGTCGCCACTGTCATTGGGAATAAGTGAATGGGTCATGTCGCAACGAGGATGTTGCGAGTATAAGTGGGGGAGGTTGTAACACCCCAAACATAGTGCCACATCTAAAACTCACGAAGTGTGTGTGTGATTTAAAAGTGACGGGGACTACTTCTTGACAACTTGAGCTTAAGCATTTTGAGTGGCTGTCAATAGATATATCTGAGCCCGAATCCAACAAGTTGTCAGGGCCAGTTTTCCTTGATAACGGACCGGGGACCTAAGCCCGAAACGTTACAGTTGCCCTTATCAAAGCATACGAAAAATATGTTGCCCTTAGCAAAGCATAAGAAAAGAATGATGAAGGTGATAAATTAAAGTATATGGAGATTCTTGATAAATTGAATGATGATACCATTAAGTATATGATTTTTTTACAAATCAACGTCGCATTTTATTTTATATGTTTTTGCTAACCAACGGCACATTTTATATTATGTGATTCTGTTTCAAAAGATAATTATGTTATTTTTTAGAGAGTTTTACATTTGAGTCCCTCTAATAGTATGCAAACTACTATCATACCCATATATTTTTTTGCGAATCGCATGTGCCCTACCTTCTTAGGGTATTAACACTTATGCTACTCGAGTTACTTATCATCCATTCCCCTCCCGAATAGACATTGATATAAGGGCCAAAGTGTAATTTTAACGAAGAGGGAGGGGTACAAGTGTAATTGGAACGAAAATGGATGAGTACAAGTGTAATTTTTATTTCTTTTTCCTTCTTTAGCATCTTCCTCCTTTATCCTTCTTCCATGCTACCGACATGCATTCCGTCACCAATCCTCCTTCCCTGCCCTAGCTCCCTCCACACCAATCCTTCTCCCTCACCCTAGCTCGCTCCGCCCCAACGTCCTCCTCGCCACCCACATCCCCATCTACCAGCCTCTTTGGCCCCCAACTACATCTAGCGTGCTCCGCACTCGTTGTCAATAGACAATGGAGCAGATGTTGAACTTGTAAGCCCTTGACGATCCATTAATGTAATAAAAGTTATTATTTTATCATGTCCATCTTCATTAAATGATTGTAAATGTACTTAATATTAAGGTCTCGTACAATTATGGTTATGTACCGTGGTCATATTAAATACATGCAGTTGGGAGGACATAACTGACATTAACATGGGGTATTCAATAAAGACCTCTGGTTTGAGAAATAGATAACAATCTTTCTCTAAAGATTGATTTCCAACAGACTTCTTGATGCATGTCATCTACATAAGAATAGAGATTCATAAGTGTTGGAAAAACTAAGTAAAAGAGTTGACTTGATGAGGTCAAGATAAACTAAGACGTGAATCATAACTGTCATGATCTGGCACGCATCATTTGACCGGATACATATATGCATCTACACGTTTGAGTGTGCATATTTTACAGACCGATAGGTTGGTGGCCTAACTAAGGACCATATACTATCAAGTTTGGTATGCATGTGAAGACATATGAAAAGTATGATCTCTCAAAGGAATTATACAGGTTCATAGTTGTTGAATCGGAGATAGAGCTCACTCATTAGATAATTTGGGGTCATAATGAATTCTATGCATGGTCGTCTTGTTTATGAAATAAGACACAAATTTGAAATATTATAATTAATATTATCGTCCAATTATCAAATGAGAAATCTATTGGTTTATGCTGAAGAAGACAATCAAACTAGGGTTTGATCTTCGGATATATCAAAGTCTTTCTATATAAAGGATGAATGAATTGAGAATGCTCAAGGTTAAATCTATCATAATAGATCATCTACCATGACATTTCCATTCTTATGGAAAGATGAAAATGATGGATTTTAGTGGATCTATTTCTTAGCTTCATTATTTGAAATTTAATTGGATTAAATCTCATCTCATTTGAATCCAAATTCCAATTCTAATTTCAATACTAAATGTTGAAAAGTGAAATGGTGATGAAAATGGAAATAAACACACTCCTTGAGTTCGTTTATAATTTCCAAATGGTTTGAATTTTGATACGAAATGGTCAAGGAGGATGGATTCAACTCATAGATACCTACTCCAGCTCATAGAGAGTGTGATGCATTTCTTTGAGCTCACTTAAAGAGTGAATTATTTTAGCTCGAGCTCAACATTCATAAGTGATGCATTTTGTTAAAAATGGTATAAATCTTAAAATTGGATAGTTATCCGAATTTCAAGTTAGATAGTACGATCTCCTCGACATTATCTCCACATATCTAAGATTTCTACTCATGAGTCTTAATTGGATTAGGACTCATACTTAATGATATCAATAATATTATAATAATTATTTTTATCATGTATATGTGTATATCCAGAGTTTCGTCGATATGATTCGTATTGTATATATATGTATGTATGTATTTAATTAATTAATTACTTGATATGAATATTGATTCATAATAATTAATATATATTAATTTATATGAAAATTATTCGTATAAAATTATTTCAAGGCACATTTGTGAATCTGATTCACATTGATTTTTAAATGTAAATTGGATTTACATTTTTGTTTGGACTTATGAATATGATTCATAAGCTAAGGGTTTTTCTCATAAAAATACCAATTATGATAATTAGATTATCATGATAATCAAGCAATAAATTCAATCCTATTTTGGCAATAAGAAGAGGGCATGTGTGTGTGACACATGACGCCACCATTAAAAGCCCTACCCTCAATTGGTTGATTGATTTGTTGCATTATTTATTGCTTGATTTAGTTGGTAATTAAAAAGATATAAATTCTAGTCATGTTTCTTGGTGAGTAAGGACTAAATCATAGATCTTGATTTCTCATGCAAAGGCCACCATCATAGACATGCCCTCTTAGAGTAAGACTTTAAGGGGACATCTACATTAGATATAAAAGAGAGCATGCCTCTCTTTGAATATACTTGAAATAGATGAATATCTTTGCCTTTTAAGAGACCAAGTTGCCTTTATCTCTGAGAGGGAATTCTTGAGAAATTTATAATTTCAAATACATGTCCAAGGTGCTCTCTCTAGAACCCTACATGTCCATCATCAAGCTTGTATCCTTTCTTCATAGGCATAGCTCTGCAAGAGAGAACTCGTCTTCTTCATCATGTTTCGCATATGTGCAAGAGGACTCGACTTTGTAAGACGAAATCATAATCTTGTGATATTCTTGCTCTCATCCTTGGGTGGACAACTTCAAAAAGAAATAGATATCAAAATTTTCGTAGGAAGCAACGTGACTCATTATCATTCTCGCAAGAGGAGAGTCCTCGGATCTGACTTCATTTGGGAGGTCTCTTGTTTTAAAGACTCACGCTTCAAGAGGTAACATTGATCTCTTCCTATTATTACCTAGAATATTTGAAGCCATGTTTGGAAATTAATTCTTTAATAATATGGTTTCTCTTTGCATAATTTTTTGTTATGATAAACTAGTCTTCATATTATGAGCACTTCGAATATGTAAACTGTTTACTATTTTCCCTATTTTTGTGTGCAAAGTTCATAAATAATTTTTTACTTCCTTCGAATAGTACCAGAGCCACAGTTTAGATTATTTAGATTGCATCCAAGTTTGGTGAGCAATCAGGTAGACTAACCCAATCTTCGGGTACATTGTCTTGCAATAGTTTTAACGATTCGAATGATTCGGCAACTTTCAAAGTTGCTGATATTTTTCCTGTTTTGAACTTTTTTGGGGGTATATTAATGATGTATAGAAGGTATGAAATCATTCCCAAAAGCACATCAATAATTGGTGGCGTTTGGAAGTAGATCTGAATGTCAAAAGAGATCGTAGACTCCGATTCTGATCAAAGATCGTAGAAATGAAATTAGGAATTCCTAGATATTGTTTATGATTCATATAATATGGTAAAATACTGATTCATAAGTCATACATCAAGTCCCCAATCAGTGTGAAAAGTTTCACGTGATTCCGACCGTCTGGCCTCAAGAAATCTTATTTCTCTATTGGAGGAGTTGGAAAAGGACTCGATTGTGTTTTAATTGACTTGTTTCTCATATGTTGGGAATCAAAATAGATGGAAATATATTTAATATATTTACATCAGGAGTTGGACCTATTATTTTTGAAATATTTGGATCGCAATGAATTTTAAATCCAAGTTGTTTGACGTTTTCTTATTTGAAGTGTGGACATCATAATTTACAAATTCTAATCAGAAATCATTATTTATTTTGGATATATGCAATAATTCAAAAGTCTTTTCTATTTCATATTTTATATGATTATTTATGCATGTGTATGTTTGAAATGTAATTAGAAATTGTGAATTCGATTGCATCGATTTCATGAATTGTCTAGATTGTTGTACTAGACTTAGGGAAATTAAAAAGAGTTTTAATTCATAAATCTCTGAGTGTTATTATATAGACAAAACCTCTTAGTACAATATGTACCAATTGTGTTGTCTTGAATTAGAATAGTGAAGGTTCCTAGGCATGGATATGCTAATAGGTTATTTAATCGGTACATGATGAATAGTCATTCATATACCTTTATTATTCCATTTTATATTTAAATCTCTATCAAAACACTTATAAATACTGCTAGCTTGTAAAAATTAACATTCAATATCATGTGTAGTTAACACTTAAATGCATGTTATTTAAACCTAAAGTAACAAAATAAAGGAAATAAAAGAAAATTAAATGAAGTATAAAAGATACTGAATGACCCTAAACATCCAAACCAAGTCAATATTGACTTGTTCGATCGGGAATAAAGTAGGGGGAGATAAGGGCCAATATAATGTTTAGAAAACCTTATTCATGCTATGTATATAACTATTTTGTACTATTTTATTTTTCATATTACAAATCTTAAATAATAAAGTGTTCAACATAAAAGTTGTATGTATTAATATACAAAAAATTATAAAAAAAATAACAACCAATAAAAATCATGCATAGTGCAACTTGTACACATAGATGAACACGCCGTAAACTGAACTTTACAAACCAATATCTACTCCATATAAGTTCAAATTGAACCAAACTCACCTCCATTGTATTCCAAATTAAATTATATATATAATGAATGTGGTTTCATTAAAAATAGAATTAAGATACAAAAGCTAGCTTTTGGGGTACTATAGTATTGAGCATATGTATATAATATTAATATAATGAATTCTTTATATTTTTACTCTTACTATATTTTTAATAATTATATATACTATAAAATACATATTAGAAACATAAACATAAATACAAATAATAAAAAATATACTAAAATGAATAATACATTATTATATATAATATACTATACCTATCATATATATACATGCAATTATTTATGCATATAAATAAAAATATAAAAATAAAATAAAAATATGTGAATATTCATTGAATAATATTATATATAATGTGTAAATATGATAATAAGTATTAAAAATATAAAATAAAATTAAAGATGTAAAATATAGGTATATATACCTATATGAACATGTAAATATTAACATCCCACAAATAATGTTTAAAAGCGAATAAAAATCACAAAAATAGTTTATAAAATTATAAACACTTTTATGTTTTAAGTTTTAATTAATAAAATCATTTACTATTTGTATTTAAATTAATATATAATTTAATTTTTGTTTTGTCCTGATATGGTCCTCTGTGGACCAATTAGGAGCTTTAGTTCGTTGACCCTCCAGTGAATTGTACTAACCAAGGATCTGACTTTGTCCAGAGCATACAACCACCTCACCTTCTCCATTTCCCACTCTTCCTCCATGCTTTCTTCCAACTCGAGCTCTCCACCTTTCTGTTCCCCCCATGACCCTTTTCTACGACATGGTCATAGGTTCCATCACCTTCACATGCCACCTCCGTCACATGATCACCACCTCATCATGTTTATAAATAAACACCTTCTTCATCTTTTTTATCCCTCTTCTTCTGTAATAACTACAAAGGATGCTTCTGAGGATGAGCCCTTGGTGACTGTGAGAGCTTTTCAGGTCTTGTTGACGAGGATAAGGTGGTTGAGAGGTTGATCCGGCCATAGCCGGACCCCTCTCCGGCGAGGCTTCTTCTGCTCTAGGCAACCCCTATTGAGCTACTAGCATTAAGTTTTTCAATTTTGCATTTCATCTTTAGAGTAGTCCTTGATGAACCTCAGTTTCATCATGTTAATTTCCATATTTTAATACCCTTGCTTAAAATTATGTCAATAAAAACCAAAGTAAATGTGGTATTTATCTTGGTCTTAAAATAAACTAAACATATAAAAATGACCAAACAAAAATCGCAGTGTTTTTATACCTTTAAAAATGTCATAAAAATGTTTCTCCATTTGTTTGATTTCTTTTTGCATCTTTGGTCAACATGAAACTTGGATCTCATCGAGATCTACAACTTTCATGTTTTGAGTTTCCGAATTCGGCCTCCTTCTATTTCTTTTCAATTTTTCTATTCTGAATAATTCCCATTGGGCCATGTGGCTCCTTCTGGTCAAGCCAGAAGGCATGTGCCCCTTGCGCCACGCACCTCTCCTTCCAGCCGTCTAATTTCCTTCTATGCGCCTTCATAGCTGCCACTCATCTCCATTCACCCACAACCCTTTGATCGCCCCTCTAGATTCCATCTGGATCATTCTTCTACGCTCTCGCATCAACCATTGGATCACTAGATCCAACGGCACACACGCCTAGTCCACAGCCCTTGGATACACCATGATCGATTAGATCAGGGCCGCTCCTTAGCTCCTTCACCCCAAACGTTGTATCGCAAGATCCAATGGTCGACACCTTGACTTCCAACTCCAGCCATTCCTCTCCCCCACGATTCCCTCTTCACGCACATCGCCCCCTTCCTTTTTATCCGACCTCGACGGCCTCCTCCACCAGTTACTGGACACGCCAGATCCAAGCCCGCTCCTCTGTCATCCTTATGGGCCACGTGACTCCGCATGCTCCCCTATCTCTCGCTCCATATTCCACTTGCAACCCACGACCTCCACCTCCGACACCTTGAACCTTCCTCCTTCAAATGCGTTGTCTCTGCCTTCCTCCCACCTTGTCCACTTATACGTGGGCCTTGGCCCAGCACCTCTCTATTTCTCTATGACAAAGAGGGGCTCAATCGAGCTTGCGAAGATGACCAATGGCCCTGGTGATGACCCTTGGCCATTATAGGCAATGCTTTGGTCGTGATACGCCGGCGAGCTGCTCTAGAGGGCTGCTAGAGTTCAGCGAAGACTGGATCTCTCATTGGAGCTCAGCCTAGGCCATCGCATCCACCCAAATATCCAGGCTAGTATCCTTTGTTCCTCTATCCTTTTCCTTTTGATTTCTCGTATTTAATTAAATGCATGCCCATATTGTCACCCGCAATTGACCATCTCATTAGTTTTCCCACACTTCACTCATCTTCGTCATGCCCTCTGACCACCCTCTCAATCCTCCACAACTTCAAGTCACCTCGCTTGCATCCTCTTTGCCTCGCTAGAGAAGAAATCCAGGGTCGCCGCCCTTCTTCACCCGTATGGACCTTTACTTCATCTCACTACGCCTGAACTCACCATATATGCACGCTTTGTCTAGACTCTCTAACAATTGCAGGTATTCATCTTCATTGGTCGGAGCCTCATCGGATCTAAATTAGTAAGTTCTACCTCCGGCGTATGGGCAATGTTAGCCCCCTCCAAGAAGTTCAACATCTTCCTCGTGCTTCGGCGTCAGCCTCCAAACTGTCAGGAACCTCTATGGAGCTCCATAACGGACGGACTATAACAACGGAGCTTGTATAGACCTATCAGAGACCCAATAGCGCTTCCAGCCAGCAGAGGAGGAGGAGGAAGTCCCAGAACCTACAGGTGTCGTTGATTGGCACCCTCCCGGTGCTCATCCAACAGCCTACATCCAGTCACGTCGATACCTCCAAGGCTCGAAGGCTTAAGCAATCCAAGCCAGTACCCGAAGCTCCAAAACTGTCCACGTAGCCCAAGCATCTATCCGAGCCTCTCAAACCAAGCCCTAAGATAAACCCTCCATCTGACCCTAGCCTCACGTGCTTTGATCATGTGAGGGCTGGGAAAACTACAAGGAGGATCCGCTAAATTCTCCAAATTACAGATAGGTCCTCTAAGCACGTAAAAAGCACGCATGCCTAGAGTTATTTGCATCTGACCCCCTCCGTTTTAATAATTGCAATATAACTCCCGCACACATTGTTAAATTACAGAGAAGGCATTGCACTTTATTTTAATTACATTTATGCCCTTTCTGGGACTTGTTTGTAATGTTTTTTCCTATTATTTTCATGTTTTCTTTACATTTATGCCCCTAGGATCTTTTACAAATATCTTGAGCATATGATATCTGTTTCAGTTGATTTAGTTGTGTTTCGAAGCCTATTTCTTTATCTATCTATTGTATATCAAACAGTTCTTCTTAGTTTGTTTGGCTTTCCTTCATATCTTCAGTTCAGAGGTGCATGGAGCTTGGAAGAAAAAGAGAAAAGGGGATACGAACTAGAAGAAGAGAAGAGCAGATGAGAGAGAGAGAGGCAAAGAACTAGAGGCTTCGGGTTGAGCTCGGGTCTAGGATCCCCCAGCCCAACCAAGAATCTGACACTTGGGCGCAAGATGAAGAAGGAAGAGGAGTCTTGATATTGAGTTCGAGTTTCAAAGCCCTCAAGCTTCAACAACTCTGACTAGAGCTACAAGAAGAAAGAAGAGGCGAATACAAATGTGACCGTAGAGGGTGAGTAAAAGAGCAGGACTCACGAAAGAAAGAAATAAATAAAAGGCGTCGAAGTTAGAACCCCGAGCAACCTTATAATACCTATTCATATATAAGAGAGAAATATCATATAATATCTTCATGCTAGATCATATTATATAATCTAATTTCATTTCTATATTTTGTAAAAAAAGCTTTGCTCAATGGAAAAAGACGACCTATCTCTGGTCTCTCGCCTACGTTCGTAACCTCACTACGCTCGATGGTACTCGACGAGAATTGAGGGAAAGAGAGAGTCAGACCCATGCGTGGGAGGACGTTACGGAGGGATGGACACGACTTCTTCAGAATCCCAAAGACCACAGGAAGACACCCGGGACCATAGCATGTTGTGAAAGAAGCACATTGGGTGGACGTGCTTCGACCCAGTCTCCGGGGCACAGTGGAATGTAGATATCGTGAACGCGAGGCGCAGGATACCAAGCTGATCAAGCCTGGCAACCATTCCTCGGAGGTGCCGATCATGGGAGCATCTGAGGCCCCTTAACCCAACGAAGTTGGGGAGGCCTGATCTGAGAAGTGTGTCTTTGGGAAGGTCCTACTGACTTCTACGAACGTCGGGACCCGAAGAAATAATCAAACAATACCTTTCCTCGTGAACCCTTCTTTCTCCAAAAGAAGAAGAGACCCTTCTCGCTCGATGCCGCACTATGCTCCACTTTCGTAAACGAGAGTTTTTGGTGGAACAGATGAACCACGCAAGCAGTTATGATGTGTGGGGCAGAAGGCTCGTAGTACCCAGGAAGCCGTAATGGCAGAGAAGTAGCCTAAATCGACCCCTTCAACCCTCTCTGGCTTCGCTGGTAGGCCCACGTGGGGAGCATTGCCCCTCATCAGTTCTTACCAACCTGTGTGAGAGAGACAAGAAGCTTCTCCTCGATCGAAGTGGAATGCAAGGTGAGACTAGGTGAGGGCAGATGGTTGTTTATTTCTAATTCAGGGCACCCCGGGAGGCCGTCAGGCTAGCCCACCCCACCCTCCCTTTCCCCAGAAGCCTGGCCTAGGAAGACCACCTGGGCGAAATTGTATTATATATAGCTGGGACACTTGAGCTAATAATCTCGAAGGGGGCTCCCTCCCTCATGAGTTGTGTCGATGTTTTATCAAGGGCATTGTTTTAAAGGATCCAGCGCTTTGACTTTGTCCCCACACCACATGTAGGGTTTGAGAGACATATGATGGGTGACTATCCAGCACGGTTCGAAGAGCACATGTATGGGGGATACGTTGGGAAGCCCACACAAGAAAGAAGCGGCTCTTCCCACGGTTCTGTCACCATTGACTCTATTTGTTATTATGGTAAATCAATGTATCAAGATGTCAATCTGAGATCTTCTTTTTGTTCAATATGACCACCTACGATTGATGAATCCCCATTCATCACTCTTTATTCCTTTATTTTAGCTAAAAATCTTTGCAAAACACCATGTAAATGTTTGTAAATATAATAAATTGTCAACTTGCATGCTTTGTGTAAATAACAATAATTAAGCATGTTTTTTGTGCAAAAATAAAGGAATAAATAAATAAATAAAAAGAGGAAAATATTTAGAATAAATATTGAGTGACCCGAATCCAAGGGAGGGCCAATCATTGACCTGACCGCAAAATAAGGCAAGTAAAGAGAGATAGGGCCATTCATCACTGTACATATATTCTCCCTCTTTGTGTATATATTTTATTTTTATAAAATAAAACAAAAAATATATTTGTGTTCCTCATAATGTGTATATATTTATAAAAATAAAATAACAATGGGAAAAATAAAATAAAAATAAAAATAAAAATATATTCTCTCTCTCACCTCTGTATATACCATGTATATATGTACATATACCTATTTATTTTACCCTTGTAAATACAAATAAAAATCAAATAAAATATATTTTATATCCCATATTTTATATTGTAAATAAATAAAATATAAAATAGGGACAATTGTACAAAAATAAACTAATAAAAATAAAAATTCAAAAATACCTAGGTATTTATACCTATATAATAATATATTATGTATATACATAAATTTATTTTTCAAAAAATAAATAAAATTCACTAAAAAATAATTTCAAAAATAAGAAACATTTTTTATTTAGAAAATATTTTGAAATAAAATCATTTACCATTTTAAAATGAATTTATAAATAATTTCAAATTTCCTGGATTATGATTGGTCCACGGGGGATTGTTGACCCTCGGTCAACTCTCCCCCCTGGACCACTTAGAACCCAGACCCGATTGCTGATCCGACTTCTCCTAATTTTCCTGGTTTGACCCGATCTCCATCTGCCCAAACCCCGAGCTCCGTTTATAGAGGGCACATCCGAGACTCACACCCGACCTTCTTGTTAGGGCTCCATGCATCGATCCGCTACACTCCAGTCTTCTCGAATCCTCGTCTAGTATATAGTTCATCGGAGCCATACTTTTCTTCCGATCTTTGGCCTTCCCCCTCGCCTTCGATGAGCTCCTCTCCTTCACATGAGTGACAGTCGTGTGAGAGAGGGTTGCAGTGAGGGACGAGCAGCGGGAACCTCAGATCTGACGATTTCCACCGTCGTGCTCCGTCGTGAGGTGAGCTCAGCCTCTGGACGCGTCGCCCCATTGAGGCCATGACCCCGGGAGGTCCAGCAACTCCAGCCCAGACGACTACATCCATCCATTAGGTTAGATCTCTTCTAGCTTAGCTTGATTTTCTATTTTTCGATTCAAGGCCAGAACCTTTCGTCGGCCCTTCCACTACTATCCGACCACCATTTCACCACTCTGACTAGACCTTCACTTTCACGACACTCCTCTCCACCTTCTACGCCCAGCCATTCCCCTTGGTTCGCCTCGGAATAAGTTCATCGTCCTCCTCTGCCACCGTTTCGTCGGAGGACTACGCTTCGCCTCGCTTTTCACCCCTCTCGTGCTCTAATGGGTCGAGGCAGTTTGCCCTCGACCCAGTGGTTTCCCTGTGCAGGTCGAATCGAAGAAGGACCTCATCTGGAGGTACAACCACTCGGGCACAGGAGCTCTAGGACCTTCACGTCGCCGAGCCGCCTCGTGCGTCCTTGGCATCATCAGAGCACATCAGTAGCTGCGGACGACCTCGTGCTTCATTTCCCCTCTCAGAGCAGCACCGGAGGACCTCCACACTGTGCGTATTGGCCGATCGAACTTCGTCGGAGGCGAGTTCATCAGCGTTCTTCCAGGGAGGCTTCCAGCCGTCGGATCAAGCCTTGTTGCAGTCCTAATCTCAGTCGTTCACTAGCCGAGGATCTCATCCGTCCGATCCTTCTGAGGGTCGAATCTGATGCGTCCATCGCCGAATCATTATCCACCGTTCCTAGCCGTTTGATCATAAGTGGATGATGCTCGGTCGTTGGATCGTAAGTAAAAGGGTAAATTATTCTTAGGCCCTTCCTGCTTTTGCATTTACTTTTCAGTCCTGTAAATATTTTTAGTAGTTGTTTTTATTTTGGAATAATTGCACTCTGAACCCTCTAGTTTTGAGTATTTGCATTTTAGTCCCTTCAGTTGTGAAGCACGTGCGTCGACACGTGAATTTTGGGCTTTTTGCATGTAATGGGCTGGATTTTATGGATGTTATGGAATGAAGTCTGAGTTTTGATATTTACATATATACCCCTGTGCATACTAGAATTGGAGCATGTGTTGAATTTCATGTGAAATTTCAGTTGAACCCCTGTACTTTCTGCACGTGTTCCATTTTAGCCCTTCGAACTTGTTTTTCTTACATTTAGGTCATTGTGTGCTATGGCTTGTTTATTGGTTGAATAAAATATCAAATCAACTCCAAATCTTGTGAATTGGACACGTGGCTCCTGCCACTGTGTAAAAATTTCACTAATTTTTTGGGACATTTTTGTTGCTCTTTGCTATTTTTATAAATTCAAAAACACGTATTTTTGTTATTATCTGAATTGGAAAATTAACTAAAAATATTAAAAACCCTCCAAAAATTCCAAAAAAGGTATTGTTTGTTTTAGTGTTTATTTGCTTTAGTCTGATTTTTGCTGCATTTGGATATACAAAACCCCTAAAAATCATAAAACCCTAAAAATCTTATAAAAATCAGTAAAAATTCTAAAAAAATCAAAAAATGCAATTTCTTCTCCTGTAGCTTAGTTTCATTTGTCGTTTGATATAAATTTGTCTCCATATTTTTAGAGGTTATTTATCTATTTTTAAATAACCTTTCAAATCTGGTTGTACATTAGCTTCCTGTATTTACCTTTTCCTATTTTTATAAAATCAAAAAAATATAAAAATATGAGAAAATTACCAAAAACACTTAAAAATTCTCAAAACCCAAAAATATTTTTATTACATTTTTCTGATTTTTGATTTGTGTGGTTTAATAATTAGTTGTTGTGCATTTCTCTAGCTTTTTACATATTTTCTTCATAATTGAAAATACAAAAAAATTAAAATTCATAAAATCCACCAAAAAAATATTTTCTTATTTCATTCATTTCTGACTACTTCGTAGGCCACTTGGCCAATCCGTGCTCCTTGTGTTCGACCCTGATCAAAATACCAAGTTAAATAAATAGCGAGACCGCTTATTCGGCTTTTGACTGGTTACTTTATTTTGGTGGTCTGATTTTCTTGATTGACCGATCTACGAGATTCGGGTCGCAACGACCCTTGATTTTACCTTTACCCGAATTTTGTTGGATTTTTCGGTCATCAACGATCTCAATCTTTGGCTTTCATCTGGGTTGGTGTCTCCTTCTACATTTTCCCAAAAGGACATTCATTCATTTCTTTCTGCCTCGTGGACCACTACAATAGAAACAAGGTGACGAATCAAGACCCAGAAAGGAGAAGGCCCAGTGATGGGCATTTGAGAAAGTCAGGTCGATCAGATGTCTTCATTCAAGCAAGGGTACGGAGGAAGAACGAACCGACGTGAGAGGTTGGGGTGCTTTTGAGGGGGTGGAATGGGGGGGTTACGAAGGGGGAAGCAAAACGAAATCTGGATTTGGCTGACAAAAATGCAAGGCTATCGATACCATGTTCCATCAAGAAAGAATCATCCTTATAAAGAACTTTGGGGAACATCCGTGTATCCGAAAGACTTAGGGCTTTTCAATTACAAGGACTTCCTGAATGATGATTCCCTCAGAAAAATGAAGTTCTTCCCATTCTTTTTACCAAATCCATCCCGCTTTGACGGTAAGAGGACTCATCTACTAAAAAGGACCCTCCCCGCAATGTGCCCCGCCTTGAATTATTCGGTCATGCAATACTGGAGGAATACAAAGAAGAAAATGCATTTCGACCTCGTCTACATTCTCAATAATTTCGTGGCACCATGCTTCCCATCTACGATGAGGGGGGTTAGGCAGGGGGTCAAGCACCGAATACGCTCTTGCGTCACTTTTTTATAGAAAGCTCTATCAGCGAGAAAAAGTGTTTGGCCCAAGCCAAAAAGAGGCCAAAAATTGCAGGAACAACAAAAACAACCATCTCGCTCTTTCCTTTCTTCTGTGCTACCTTTTTCTTTCCCAGGGATGGGGTTGGTTCTACCCTCAAGGGTCGGGAACAACTCTAGAGTCAATTAAGTCAAAAATGTTGGAACCTCATGATAAGGTCATGGAATTGATAGAGAAATGCAGGGAACTATGTAGTACCAGAGAATTTATAAAGGTAATATAGATTCTTATAGAGATCATACTGAGCAATCGTAAAATTTCGTATGGGTACAGCTCTTATTTGATGAAGTACAAAAAATGCGATCTTTTTTGCCGGAGAGAACAAAGACAAAGACCTTCATTGAGTCGGCAAAGATCAAATTTGTTTATCAAAGTACTTCTCTGATTTCTCAAGACATCTCTTTTCAACCGAAGAACATAATCTCATTCATTCTGTTTTGAGTCACATAGTCAAGGAAGATGTAGTAGGGGTGGAGGATATACATATTTGTTGTTTAGATCGATCAGAAGGTGCAGAAATATCCCGAACTGAATGCGGAAAGTATGGAAAAACATCTCGTAATGTATTGGAACAGAAAATCGATTATGCTCCCGCTGATGTATCTACTCCTTCCGGAATCTTAGGTGTAAAGGTGTGGATGTCATATAGATAATCAAAAGAGGGGGAGTGCCCTCTCCAAATAAAATTTAGTAAATATCATCAAGGCTATTATATTCACGATTAGAAGATGGGGTCGCAAATCGAACGACAATGTTTTGGCCCATGGGTTCACTCGTCTCCCTCATTTCCCAAAAGTGGTAGGTCGTTGGATATCAGAGAACTGCAAAGCATCGTTCCCCAATCAGAAAATTCCGAAGAGGAGTTATAATGGATCCTCCAGGGGAAAGAAGAAGTTAGGATGACTCCGAAGAGGAAAAGGATACGGCTCGTCTGTCTACGGAACAACATTTGCCCTGTATGTGCATTTAAATTCTAGTCTTCGGGCGAATCTTGACCCTTCCCCATGAACCCCCTTTTGACACCCCCTCGACTCCACTTTTCTATTATAGAAGAAAGGAGCATCAAATTCCAAAATAAATAGAAGTTACCATGATATGTTTCATGATTTGACACGTGAAATTCTGATGATTAATTCTATTAATAGAGTGTCACTTGTTTAATTATTTCTCATGCCTTTATTGGTTCATCAATTAAATTTGCTTCATTGATTGAACCTGAAATTGACTACATCTGTATGGCTCAATTATCTTACTTATGTAGGGCATATTTGTATAGTTTTACATTTGCATCAGGTTGCATGTTAAAAATCAATAAAAAGTGTCTTCACTTGTCTACTTCATCTGCCTGCATCATGTTTCTTTATGCCATGACCTATCAGTTATTTATTCATCATCTGAGCTCAGTATTAGGAGTCTAAGTAATTACTTAAGAGGCTCGTATCCCTGAGTTTGACCATGGGCTTGCCCAAGTAAATAAGTTTGATTGCTTATATTTAATTAAAAAGTGGATTAAGTGGTTTTTGATGGATCTAATTTCGCTCGACTGCAACGAGACTCGATAAGAGGCCAAATTTTTGGCTCATCAATTGCATTGTTGCTGGGGACACGGCTCATCTTTTGTGCTATTTAGACTTTTAATTATTTTATTAAGTGATAAGTTCTAACTTTTAGGTCGAGTCATTTGTTTTGCTTGCATTGTGTTGATAATTCTCTAATATCTATCTAATGATTGCTTATTGTAGCAGGGACCCTTGGCGACCAAGGCGGCAAGGAGCAGGAGCTTTCGCTACGAGAAGCCGCAGAAGCACTATTGAAGAAATGGATGAGAATTAAGGTCTCATATTTTCCATGCAGTCATGTAATATTCGTCTTTACAATGGTCTTCATTCTAAGACTCACGATTGTAAATGAACGAAGGATATTGTGGTTATGTGGGGCCTGCCCCACTTGAATGTAGACTTAGGATCAGGCACACGGCTCTCCGAGATATTTCATTTTATATCTTATGTGTTTGATCGTAGGTAGGACACACTAAAAGTTGGAGACGTACATAGACATCACTTCACTTCGCCAAAATTAAATCCATTCTTTCCCGCTAATAAAAGCATGCTAGGTGTGGTTTTCATCAATTTGCATATATTTAGTATTTGATTTTAATTCGATCTTGTTTTTCACATAGACAGCTAAAGGTGTCGAGTTTTTCTCTTTAGAATAGATCATGATTTTATCATATGCATCGGCTTTTCTCGACTCCTCTTCCTGGACTGATCACCTAGGATTAAATGGAAATTAGGAATAACTATTAGATGATGTTTGATTGATTTATGTTCACATTAAAATTAATGACAACCTTGAAGCTAAATGTTAACGCAAGTTGACCTAATAAAATGGAATAAAATCATTTTTTTGGGGAGAGAAACACCCTCTTTACATAGGATATTATTAAATGTATCTTTAAGCCTTACGTAAATGAGAATGAATTTGTCGTTATCACCAATAAAAATGAAAAGATAAATGACCAACATGTGTTGGTTTCATGTTTGCGTTGGTGAATCAAGGGTGTTTCTTGGTTGAATGAGCCTTGTCTATTTTCAAAACCCTTCCATAGACACTAGGTACTCCATTCATCTCCAAAGATTCATCCATTCACGTGTGAATCCATCCTAATCTCTCTGTTCTACTTAGGTCACTCCAACTACGCTTATCCATCTCTTTACTTAGACTATTCTCAGCCTAAGTATAAGGGGGACCCGAGTCCCTGTAAATTCCAGACTTATTTATCTTTCTCTCCAATACTTAGGTTATTTTAACCTAAGTATAGGGGGGCATTCTCCTCAATTCCAGTATTCTTTCCTATATCTTAACTTGAACTATGGCTTTGTAACACTTAGTGCTATGAGGACATAGCATAAGTTAAGTATAGGGGGTATACCGTATATATTGTATATATACTTTTAACCATAGGTCTTATTTTTATTTGAATTTTTTTAACTTTTCGGACTAAGGTATACATTTTTTGGACTAAGTTAGATGAAATGTTTTCAAAGTTCGAAAGATTTTCTATCTACATTACATTATTTTGAAGAAAATATTTTGAAAATGTTCTAGAAGATGGGTTTTACTTGTTTTAAAAAATCCTTTGAAAAATGTTTGAAAAACCTTTATATGTGACACTGTTTGAAAAAACTTTTCAAATCTATTAAAAAAAGAAGGCTTGAATGAGACTAACTTGTGTTTGTAATTATTGTTTTTGAAAAAAATGAATGAAGGAGTTGGTTTAATCCCTGGCACATTCACATTCATACAAGATTAGTGATGTTCAAGAACACTTGGTTTATGAGGTCTTGAGATTTTAGGTTAATCAACCTTAGTCATTAAGGTCTTTGACTTAATTATCCATATTTCCCTAGTTTGAAAGATTTGTGTGCTATATTGCATTCTTAGTCTCTAGTTTAAGAATATGATCGGCATCTCACATACACGACTGCAGTTATGATGAGAGGAGTTTAAATTTCACTTGAGGAACTGGAATGAGGGATTCAAGTTTGGACATGATTTAATGATGCTCTAGGATGTGATAAAATCAATGAAGGCTTCATGAAACCTGAGTGTCAGCACCTTTAGTCAGTATGAGACCATGGTTCTTATACTATCTCTTGGCATTTACCTATGTGCCAGGGTGTGATAAAATATAAAAAAATATTTATCAGTGTGTGCCAACCCTTGGTAAATGTAGTGGAGCTAGCCAAAATTCAAAAGCAAAGAAAAGATATAAATATTGAAAGAAAAGCTCTCTCCCTTACAAATTTCAATATTAAAGAGCTTCCACCAAAGGCGAGCGCTCCCAACCATTTTAAAGAGTCCACTTGCACCACCGCTATTAGGAATATGAGTCGGTCATGCACCAAAAAAGGGCTCTGCATTGTAAATGCTACAAGTCTGGGTGTAGAAGGTATATTAGATACTCAAAAAAGGCACAACCCGATGTATTCCCAGGAAAACAAGTGCAGACGACTCCAACTTCTTTTGACGGACACACTGACCAACAACAAAAAGAATGTGCTGAGTTAATAAGGCACTCTAGAGGATCCTTGTTCCAGTGAGAGGGAGAGAAGAAATAAAACAATCATATGCCCTCCATCAACTGGCCTTCCATCTATATTTTTAAGCCTGACAACTAAAGAGATGGTGGATTGGATGCAATATTTGGTTTATTCTCTATTGTTGAGGATTGGGTTGTAAGGAGAGTCTCTTGGACTAGGACCTTGGGTGAAGTTGTGACTTTACTCTCGTGACCGCGGTTATCACTCAATGTCATATCATTATTTTGTATGTATACAGAGAGAGTTTGATAAATTAGAGAAATTGGATACTTCTTGGTTAGAGCTTGGTTCAGCTTTGAAATTTTGGATCTATAAAACTGGGAGTTCTTGAACTGATCAGGTCTTGTATTCACATGCACAATAAGGGGTTAATCCAACTCATTCATGCTCTAGATGCTCAAGAACGAGCATAGTTTAAGTATAGGGGGATGGTGAACCTCAGTTTCATCATGTTAATTTCCATATTTTAATCCCCTTGCTTAAAATTGTGCCAATAAAAACCAGAGTAAATGTGGTATATATCTTGGTTTTAAAATAAATTAAAATACAAAAAAATGACAAAACAAAAATCGCAGTATTTTTACACCTTTAGAAATGCTCACACAATTATTTCTTCCTTTGTTTGACTTATTTTGTATTTTTTTGTCAACATAAAACTTGTATATCTCATTAAGATCTACAACTTTCATGTTTTGAGTTTTTCCAAATCCAGCCTCTTTCTATTTCTTTTTGAATTTTTTTTCTTTTGAATAACACAATTCTGACCATAAAATGTGTGTGTGGTAAATAGTAAAATGATCCTTAATTGGATCCAAAAATCGATAGTAGTCAGGTCGGCCAATATCCATTTACATAATGTAGCGAATCTTAATCGGGTTGTGTCTTCGAGTCATATACTCATATCCCAACAATTACATTAGTTGTCTTAATGATAATTTTGGAAAATATCGAACGAATTAGATACTATGCATAGACTATGTAGTATCAACATCGAAAATAATCGAATTGAGTCTTCAAAACATATCTCAACAAGTACATTGAATTCTTTAATGATATTTTTGGAGTATATCTAATGTATAAGATCATATATATATATAATATGAAGTATCATCATTGAACACAAAATATTTCACAATGCAACAAATTAATTAGTAAATTTTATATTAACGAGTAATCAAACAAATTTACTTTGAATTTCAATTGCCAGTAATATGATAAGATATTTGTTTTTTGCCTTAGTTTCAGATACCAAAAATAAGTATACAACAAATAATATATGTTGTAACAGCAGATTCTAAACTGTGCAATGCAATAAAGTTATCTTGTTGTTGTGAGGAGGCTGGGGGAAAACCTGGAGTGGGCACCTGATCGGACAACAGAGACAAGTTGGAGGAACTAAAAGAACAACAGGGAGCCTCTCCTTCGATCGTCAAAATCTCGAGACTCTAACTTCCTTCTTTGCTGTTGAGATTCTCAATGGTTTCCTGGAAGTGATCCGCAACTAATGGTGCCTTCAAGAATGTCCATGACCCATTAATAGAGTTTTGTGGGTTCGAGGAAGTTCGGGTACCTAGGAGACCTCCTGCTGAGTCGATTTAGCCTCCAGATGAAGGCTTGGGAACTTTATCCTGCACATGAAGCTCAGGAGGCCAAGGATGATCGGTCCCGCCTTTTGTTTGGTGGAGATGAGCGGAGATGGAGCTTGGTGGAGGTGCTCCGATGAATAGGGGATAAGGAGCACCAACTCCTTGATATGTGCAAGATCAGGGGTGGATGAAGGGTCGGAGCAACGGAGGACGACAATGCGGAGATGTGGAGGTGATCAAGGTGGCAGAACATGGGCAGAAATGAGTGGGCGATGGTCGGAGTTTGAAACTCCGACATATCTTCATATCAGAAATTACGCTACCCTACCGAATGAAACTCTAAACTAAGATCGAAAATGAAATGCAGGAAGAAAATACTACCTAAAATGTGAGAAAATAGCAGCCCAAAACTGGAAACTAGGGAGTTGAAAAGCTTCTCCTAAGCAAGTCTAGCGAGGAGTCTCATCTTACATCCTCGCCAACCCATCAATGGCCCCCATCGTAACTCTACACCATCAAAACCACCGTTACAAACCTCCACCACAACCCTCCTAATGCCTACACTCTACCACCTATAAAACACCCCCTCTATCGATGTCACAACCCGTCCACCAATTTTAAGCAAGAGCCCTAGCCCCCCTCTGCCTCCATGTGACAGACGGAGGTCGAGGAGGGCCATCATGGCCTCCCCCGGTTCCGGTGATGACCCGTGGCTTAGGCCATGTTCCACCGCCTCTCTCGCAGTTGCTCGAGGACCGAGGACCGACTGACCTCATCATGCGAAGACCCGAGGCTCTATCAATGCCTCAACCCAAGCCACTTTTCCCATCATCTACCTCCTAGAATCCCCACGTCTGTGTAACTTTTATTCTTATTTTCTCATCATTTTTCCACCACCTCCAGTCATCATCACCATCGCCTGACCACCATATTAGCTCCGACATTCATCCTTCATTCACACACCACCTTTGATCACCACCCTTCCCTTCTCCAAGACCCATCCAACTCATCCACCTTTACCTCTGCTTCGCTAGAGGAGAAGACATATGGTCCCTCGCTCCGACCATCTCCACGGGACACCATCTCACCCACCACACTCGCACTCACCTCATGCACGCTTCATCTATACTTGATAATGTAGGTGCCTTCAATGATCGGAACCGCACCGCCATCTCTGATTTCGATCTTCCAGCGATATGTCATTGACCGCCATCTACACCAACTCTCATAACTTCCTCTCCTGTCGGTCATCACCACTAAGTGATCACGAAGCCCTGTCGAGTTTCTACGACTACGGAGGAGCACAAAGGAGCTTTTGCTACCTCGTCGGAGCTCCAACTACGATGTCGCTCCTCCGACAAGGATGAAGCACTTGTGCCATTGGATGGCACCCTTGCGGTGGCCATCCAATGGCCCAGATGGAGCCACGATACATCATCGACCCTGCAGGCTTGGTTTACATGAGCCAATTGCTGAAACATCCAGAACTTGCCACGTTGCCCATCAAAGCTGCTCCCAGTCTGAACCTCTCCCTATGTGCCTCGCATGTAAGTGTTAAAACGCTTTCCTCAATTTTTAATAATAAGAAATTATGAACAAGTCGTTGCAACCCAATCAAGCGTCAACAAAAAAATTATTTATTTTTCTTCTAAAGACAATAATTAATTACAAGAATAATCAAGTGAGAGAATTTTTTGCAACTTTTTTACCTGTATAGCGAACAGGATCGAACTCTAGGAGGCTACAATTCCCGAGGACTATTCAAATAATCGAAAAATCAATTAAGAGAAAAAGAGAATCTCAAATGCAAACAATACTTAGTTTTGTGGAATTTTTATCTTTTGATATTTTTTACATTTTTTATTTCTATTTTCTTATTTTTTATTTTCAAAATTTTAATTATTTTAATTTTTTATTTTTTTAGTTTTAAAAATATATTTTTCAATCAAGTTTATACACAAAAGAAATGCATTTTTATTTTTAAAATATGGTAAAATATCCAGAAAACTCTTATAAATATATTTTTATATTTTTGATAATTTTTTACTGTTTTTATATTTTTCAAGATTTTTAGATTTTATGAATTTTTTAAATGGATAAAAATGAGGTAAAATGCAAATAATGAAAAAAATAGCATTATTTTGCGATTTAAAAATACGAAATAAATATGAAAAATATGAAAATTATTTTTCCTAAAAACTCTAAGAAATTATCTACTACTAGGAATTGAAATCACATTTTTTGTTTTTCTATAATTATATATATATTTTTTTGAAGATTTTTAGTATTTTGTAATTTTTTGAATTTTATAAATAATTAATGCATGAAATTTGGATAGAAAATAAAAGAAATAAAAAGTTAAATACTCTAATTTTTGGAATTTTTAAAATAATATTCAAAATTTTAAGATTTTTCAAATTTCAAACAGGGAAAAATGACATGTTTTTTTATTTTTTAATAATAACAAATGATGATAAAATGCAATAAAAAATATTACAGATAGAACATCTAAGCAGGATATAATACTAATTTTTATAGAATTTATTAACCACAAATGTTGTTTATTCCAATGAAAAGATCATGCAAATTTAAAGTCAGGAAATAAGGACTGAAATGTAAATTACTAATGTTTTTATGTTAAATAAATAACAGAAATAAAACTTCATGGGAAGAATACAATTTACCTAGTAAATGCATGCAAAGCACATGTTGTCTGGAGTAGGGGTCTTCTTTGCAATATGTAGAAGTTCTGGTGACAAAATGTAAATGATCCAAAAAATTAATAATTTTCAAATTGGGTCTTTAGGGTTCTCGTGTTCTTGTTTCTACGCCCAAAAGGGGGTGCAAGGGGCAAGCACCGTCTTCGTTCTTCTTCTTGCCAAGGGGTGCGACGAGCTGGTCGATGCTCGATGATGGAGGAGTTCTTCGCGTGGGAGGCGCTTCGATCGGCGGACGCGGCAGAGGATGGACACGGGCCAGTGCGGTGGTGCGACAGTGTTGGTTTGTGCTCACGTAGAGAGCTGTAGGGATGGGTAGCTATCTCCCGGCGGAAGGCTGCGAAGGTGGCAACGGTGGCGTGATGCTCGTGCAGCTATGCTGAACGGAGGTAGACGTTGATGGAGAGAGGCAGGTGGATGCTACAGATTGGCACGCAACGGATGACGGTGGTCGAGGTTGCGCGGCGTCTTCCAGGGAGGACGAGTGGCAGACCTTGCGTGCGTCGGCGGAGTACACGCCTGAGGATGGAGGGGCGATACATGCCCCTGGAAGTCTGGTGCAGGTCACGTAGTGGTGGAGGTGGCGGCGGCACTGGTAAACATCCGCAGGCGGTGGAGGCAACCGGCGGGCGAGGTTTTATCCCAGGCGGAGGAGTCGGCAGTGGTGCTGCTCCTCTCTAGGAGTGGCCGGTGGTCGTTTTTTTTATTTGTTTTTTTAAACACAGAAATAATATATAGAAAAAAAGATACTATTTTATTTATTTCTTTATTTGTGAAAACAAGAACGGTAGAAATCCTTTTTTATTAGTTTTTATTTTTTTATCATGCAAAACAAATGTTAGAAAGAAAAAACTATATATATTTTTATATTTTTTTATTTATAAACAAATTAGGATGCGATCACAATGGCTCAATCCTAAAATCAAAATGGAATACGTAAATGGGGATCCGACGTAAAATGAAGAATGGATCCGGGTCTCCAACTCTCTTGCAATGTCGGAGGTAGGAGGTCGTGAGAGATAGCACATGAAACGGAGAGGTTCGAGAGATACGATTAAAGATCGGATCGGATTCAAATTTTACGATTGATAAAAAACTATGAATTAAGATTAAAAAAATGTTAATAAAATCAAGACGACAATTAAACTACGATTAACCTTGGTTGGGAATAAGAGAAGAAAAATGTGGATCTCATCGTGGGAGCGGATGATCTGTAATCGCCTAGACGAAGGCCCACTCACTGTCACAGACGGCTCGGAGGATAGGTACCTTTCTACAATAAGATGGCTCATAGAGAATAGGCTCTTCTCATCAAAGATTGATCAAGTGAGAATGAGGGAGCATGAGCCAATTGAATAGAAAGATAATTGAATTTGAATTAAAAAATTGAATGGAGGTAAAGAGATAAAGAAAGAATTTGAAATGAGATAAAGACAAAGAAAGAAATTAGTGTTAAAATTATTTATAAAAATTAATTAATTTTATGTATTTTTGTCAAGTTACTAAATTGAATAATAAATGTTATTTTTTTTTATTTTTTGGGGTGGTTATTTAAGAATGTCAACTCTATACATATAGTATATACATATATGATACATTATATACATAGTTAAATAAGAGAATTAGCTTTTTTATTTTAAATTTTTATTATTTTTTATTCTTATTTTTATTTTTATATGATTATTAGAAAATATTTACAATTATTTACAAATATAATATGTACAAATAAATGGAAAAATTGCACAAACCACCTTAGAAAATCATCTTCCAAATCGTAACTCTAAAAATTATGAAACTACAACCATTTTAAAGATAATTTAATTTAGAATACAATGGAAGTGAATTTGGTTCAATTTGAGTTCATATGGAGCCAGAATTAGCCTTTCAATTGTCGCTTTATGGTTTATTTGGATGCGGTTACTTTTATTCTATACATGATTTTATTTTGTAAATATTTTTATTATTTAGAAAACATTTTTATTTACAACTTTTGTTTTGAAAATTATTTAATTTGATTTCAATTTATGTACAAATAAAATAGTGTAAGTATACAAATATTTACAACACACATTTTTTTGGATTTTCTGATTAAAGACCCTATCTCTCCCTACTTTATTCCTGATCGATCAGGTCAAGTCTTAGCTTTCTCTCTGGGTTTGGGTCAGCCTGTATCTAATACATATATATAGTATTCTTTTTTTATTTTCTTTTTTCCTTTATTTATTTATTTATTTTAGGTTAAAATAGTAATAAATGTACAATATTTGCACACAAATGCAGGTTAGTAAGAATATGAAGTTAGTATTATATACAGGTGTTTTATAAGGGATTTTAAGCTAAAATAAGTGAATAAATATGATGAAATGCATGTTCATCATCCCCCTATGCTTTACCTTTGCTACTCCCTTAGCAAACACTTATTTGAAAGAATAAGTAAATAAAAGAAAAGAAAGGAAAAATAAAGAAATTAAGATAATATTGAATATTAAATTTATCTTCATAAAATTATAGTATAGAGTTCTGTCAGACCTTTGGATTATTAGTGTAGTGGAACCTTAATGGGAAATGGATTTAAAACCTAACAACCTCTAAGTTCCACAAGACTCCTATTCAGGTCTCCTCAACAGTCATGTCAGAACAAGTCTACATACACAAATTCTTATGACTATAAATCATTACTTGTATGATGTAAGTGAATATAGCTCCCCATCTCAAAAGTAGCAAAGAAGCAGCCTCTCTCAACAAGGTAGCTCTAGTCCCGGATCTAGCAACTCTTTCCTTGAGGAGCGGGGGTATTCCCTTCTAAGTTCAAGTACAACCAGCTCAAGAAGAGGGGATGGAGAAGAGAATAGACGGTAATCAGTGTATCTACATATCCTTGGATGCATAACCAGTGTAGCCAAGTCATTCGCTACAAGCTTACAAAACTTTGACTTTGAAGCTCTTATTCCATTTTTCACTTATATATACACTCCGGTAGGAGTTTTATTTTTCAATTAGGCATGTCCACTTTTGGAGATTATGCATTTTTTCTTTTCTTTTCATTTTTAAGAATATATACAAGGTGCAGCATGCACACAAGGGTTTTCCTCTTGAGCCAGTAGACTGTCCCTCTGTTGAAGCATTATTGCAACCCCATAACATCCTGTCTTTAGACTTCAATGCCACCAGACCAGGTTGAGACGCACTTCCCTCCCTAGAGAAAAATGAGAGGTTTTGCCACTACCCTCGTATGCTACTCCAAGCCAAAAGATTTTGCCTCCTCACTACCTCCTCCATGAAGAGCTACGTGTAGAGTGCTTGTCCTGTTGGACATGTGAGCCCACGGTAAGCTATTATGCAATAAATGTTATTGAAAATGTCATCCCCTGATCTGAAATGAAGAATAACTGATTTACAAAATAGGTCCTCTATTACATTTAGGGTTATGTACCATGGCCATATTAATGATCATACATATGTTGATTCAATTATTGAATCATAGAGGTTGTTTCTTGGATGAATATCTAATGAGTTAGATTGAAGACTCATCAAGCACCATCAAATGATTGTTAAGAGATGATCTCCAGCTTGAGTACGAGATGGCAATCCTTTCTCATTTGGTTGATATCTAACCGACCTCTTGATGCAGGTCCTCTGGATAGAAATAGAAACTTGGAGGTGTTAGATAAGTTAGGTCAAAGAGTTGACTTAACGAGATCGAGATAACCAAAGTCCTATGTTGTCTGTTTTCATGATATAGGCATGCGTCATCTGACCGGATACATATGTGTTACTATATGTCTGAGTTTGTACATTTGGCAGACCAATAGGTTGATGACCTAACCAAGGTCTATACACCGGCGCGCTGGTGTGCATGCAAGGGCATATGAGTAATACTATCTCCCAAAGTTATCATATAGGTTCAGTTACTGAACCGGAAGACATGAGCTTACTCATGAGATATTGTGAGGAATCAAATTCTATGCACGATCATCTCGCTTTGGAAGCCTGACGGAATTTGTAGGTTTGATATATACTTTTGGAAAGTATATGATCAATACTGGGGTATGATATATGCTTTTGGAAAGTATATGATCGATACCAACTCCCAATGATCGAATGAGAAACTTAATGATGAAAACCCTGAAGGAGACAATCTAAAAGAGATCTAAAACTTCAGGTTTAATCTGGGCTTCCATTGTGCAGGAAGTATATGTATTAAGAATACCTGAGGGTGATGTGATCATAAACAATTATATAACCATGACGCTTCCATTCCTAGGGAATAATGAAACAGGTCTAGATTTTAGTGACTCCTCTCATAGAGAAGTAATCTGATCTTAGTACAAATGTTCGACTTTGGCCAGAATGTGATTAAGATACAATGAGAAGATTAGATCTACAGCTTTGATTTAATCAAACATCTATAGGAGGTCCGCAAGATCTGGATTTGAGATGTGATCTCAATATCTAAGTCAATATGTGTGGATCGATACAATCACCCTGTCCTTATCTCCAAGTTCCGCGGAGAAAGCGCATTATCCTTAAATGAATTCACAGATAATTTCATTATTGATATGTGTATCCAAGCATTGAGAAAATTGATAATTAAATGTGATTTAATTATCATGAATAATATGAATTTGATTCATATTGTAAGGAGAGTTATCTAAGATAATTAAATGTGATTTAATTATTAAAGATCTAATAATGTGAATGTGATTCATATTATTTGGGCACATGAGAATAGAGATCCAAGATGACGAAATGTGATTTAATTATCATGAATATGAATAATGTGGATAGCACTATTCATATTAATCATATATATTATAAATGTGATTTATAATATATAAGAGAGATCTATTTGTAATTTATATTTGTTGATTAATTATTGATGTGAATTGGATTCACATTGGATAATTAATTGAAAATATAATTTACATTTTTTGGGGATGTGAATGCGATTCACAATTTTCCAATAGCAAAATCACAAATTTCACAAGCTAATTATGGATTATTTTTGTGAAATAATTTACAACAATTGTTGTTGTAAATCTTGGAGATGTCGTGAAATAATGAGATATCATAAGATAATGAGATCTCATGAGATGATTGGTGGTCATCCCCCTTTTTAGGAGATGTGATTAGTCTCCTCATTATCTCTAAGACTAGCCAATGGATTTGATTGAAATTAACTTATATTGATTTATCAAATTATATTAATTTAAATTAAATTAATTGGTGTTGTTCTTTTACAACAAGATCATGCCTATTGAAAGAAACACAAATCAATCTCACCCATTGATTATGTGATGTCCATGGATTGGGATCCATGGACTCCCAAAACCTTATATAAGAAGAAACACCTGATGAATCTCCATTTCATCACTTTTATTCTATCATTGTGGCCTTAAAACCCAAGCTAATGCATGTAAATAGCATTAATTTGTACAAAATAGCATCCATAATTATTACATTTATTATGTAAATAATATTATTTTTAATACCAAAATTATAGAATAAAGGGAAGAAAAGAAAAAGAAATAAAATATCAGAGAAATTTTATACCCTGAACCCCGAGACCAAGTCAAGAACTTCATTGGTCGACAAGGAATAAAGTAGGTGGAGATGAGGGTCAAAACTGGAAAAAAATCCTATTCTTTTGATCATTATTTATGCATTTTTGACATCTATTTGATTCTTTATTATTTATTCATTAAATGAAGAAATTTGGTACATGAAAGTTGTAGATAATAGTGTAAATAAAAATACAAAATTGAGTTTGTACAAAAATAATACAAATTGTTCATTTTATACACAAAATAAAAAGTTAAAAACCAAACTTCACAAACCTATATCTTTCAAATGAAAATTCAAAACATACCAAAATCACTCTAATTGTATATAACTTTTCGCAAGCTATTTAATGGTGGTAGTTTTATATTTTTTGGAGTTATTGTGTGAAAGTTAGGTTTTTGACCCCTATTGTACATTATACCGACTAAAATATTCAATTTATTCATTCTATAATAGTTTCACAAATTTATATTTTTTTATAATTTTGTAAATAATATTTATAACATATGTGTATATTAAAACTAGGATAAAACCGAAAAGAAAACTAAAAATAAAATAAGTCTATGTAATTATATAAGCAAAACACCTATGATTATACTTGTATATAAATAAAAGGGGAAACATATTCTTTCATTCTTTTATTTTTTTATTTTTTATAATATTATAAATATTATCTATATTCTATTAAAATTATAAAACCAAAATAAAACTCAACAAAATATACTAAAATAAAAGATGTACATAAAACATAGGTAAAATACCTATGAATATACCTACATAATATACATATCTATTTATTTAAGTGTACAAATAACGTTATAAAATAAAAATATATTTATACTCATAAAAATAAATTATAAGTATATAAAATAAAAGAATAATATAATAAAATAAAATATACAAAATAAAAATGTACAAAATATAGACGAATATACCTATAAATACACTAATAGAAATTAACTACTAATAAATAATGCGAAAAAATAAATAAAAAAATAAAACACTATATTAAATAATAAACATTTATTATTTTATATACAAGAATTAATAAAATCATTTACTATTTTTATTATTTATTTTTGAATAAATCATTATGTTTTGTCTTGTAGTGGGCTGAGCTGGACCAATGGAGTCCCTTCTCAAGTTGACCTTGGTCAACTTGACCTCCAGCCATCTAATAGGGCGCGGCATGTCTACCCCTGCACTTTCATGCCTTTTTACCGACAATACCATCCATCCATCGAGACCGCCCCTTCTTACAAAATGATCATTGATCATTGTACATACACACCATGCTCTCTAATCACGTGTACATACGCCCAAAACCATGGTTTTAGTTGGTCAATAAGGGTGAAGTTCATGTCCTATAAACAATCCCCCCCCCCTGAGTGTCCTTACAACTTTGTTCACCATTGAGAGTCTAGAAGCCTTTGGTTAGCGTCATGGAGTAACCCTCGGGACAGGAGGAGAGTTTTCCAGCCCAACCCGAGCTTTAGGAGTGAGGGGTGCACCTACGGCTACCCGTCACCAGCAACCCTACTCCTTGGGTTACTCCATGTATAAGAGCTGTGTTTTTGTCATTTGTTTTGCTCGCATTTAATCTTAGCTTCAATTTCCAGAGTTAGCTTAATCTCTGGTTAGTAAGATTAGCCTAATTAGCCATCTACGTACTTCGTCGGAGTTGAGCTCCAGCTAGCTCCTGTGTGCGCCATCATCACCGCTCAGTCATTTTCTCTGTTTCCATCTCCATCACCATCACCTTCCGATCATGCCACACATCTTTGTTCCCCCAGGTCCCTAGTGGATCTGGAGATTTGCTCTCCAGGCTCCATCTTTCACCGGAGAGCATTGCCCGCTCCATCTCTCGCCCCGTTCCACGCCTAACAGGGTTGAGGCACTTTGCCCCGAACCATGAGTTTATTTTTACAGGTCCTAAGAGTCAAAGAAACACCTGGAGGAGGAATCCAACTCGCCGGAGGTACTTGGAGCACCTCCCCCTCCCCGACCTCGTGGGGGTGTTTCGGTGACCCTCCGCCCATCCTGAGACTCCAGTCAGTAGAGGACCTCTCAGAGCATCTATCTGCCCCCCTTGGAGCAGCCAAGACCGTTGGAGGAGCGAGATTTAGCCTGAGGAAGTTCGCCCATGCAAACCTTCTTCCATGTTCTTCGTCCTCACCTCACCACTATCGGATCAAGAATGGGTGCCCAGTTGGATCCCCAACCGTTGGATGAAGACAAGCCTTCACCGTCAAATCAACCGCTACTGATCTAATCCAGACCATCCAAAGGCGAAGCTATACCGACCGCAGGATGCGCGCCACGTGGATAAGTGAGAAGACTAGCGCCGTCAAATCGTACAATAAAGGGGTAAATTTCATATTGACCCCCTTTTTTGTAATTATTGTTTAACCTTTTAAATAAAAGTTAGTGTTTAAAAAAAGAAATGGACATTTTGCAAGTAGGACCCTGAACTTCTTGTAATTACAATTAGCTCTAGTCCAGCTCAGCTCACGTGTTGTCCCACGTGAGCTGGGCATTTTGTATAAACACCCTTGGAATTTTTTATTTTGTAAAATAGTTCCATAAAATTAAATAAACGTTGTAATATTTTGGAAAAATTGTATCTATACCCCTGAAGTTTATTTTTATTGCATTTATGCCCATACTAGGACATATATTTTATAACATCTATTTATTAAAAATACCTATTAATCTCCTGAAAATACATAAAAATAGGAAAAAATACCTTGTGTCTTATACTTTCACGCCACATGTCACTTCGCATTTTTATCTTGGTATCTATTTATTAAAAATTAAAAGGAGCTTACATATCCCCTGTTTACCTATAAAAATTCCAAAAAAAATATTAAAATATTTTTGAAAAATACAATATATATATATAGAGTTTAAATATTTATATATTGAGTCCAAACAACAAAAACCCCTAGAAATAAAAATAATATAATAATCATAAAGCTTCAAAATCCGACAAAAAATATAAAAATTCTACAAAAATACGAACAGTATATTTTTTTGTTTTATAATTATATATTTATTATTATGAGTAAATTATAAACAAAGTCCCTAAACTATACACCTGATTTCAATGTCATACTTGAACTTTAAAAAGTAACAATGTGGTACCCGAACTTTCAAATTTATCTCAATGTGATCCTTGGTTATTGAAATTTAAGATTAAAATGATGAAATAATCAACTAAATTTTTATGGTCACGGACCATATCGAGACAAATTTGAAAGTTTGGGTATCACATTGTTACTTTTTAAAGTTGACATATGACACTAAAATCAGGTGTATAATACAGGGACTTTTTTGTAATTTACTCTATTATTATTTATAGATTAAAATTAATTTGGATAATTTTGGGACTTATTTATTATTTTTAAAACCCAGATTAATTTTGGATTATTTATTAATCCCTTAGTTAGGATATTTTTGACTTTAAAAATACATAAAAATTAGCAAAAATTCCTGGAAAATTATAAAAACATTAGAAAAATATGAAAAACCTTAAAATAATCTATTTTCTACCATTTATCTATATTTATTATCATTTATAAATATACTACTATATCTTGAGTATATAAGGCCTTATATATGTTATATTGTTTATATAAAAGAAAAGGAAATAATAACAATATCAAAATATAAAAAGAGAATGCAAAATCAGAAAATTAAAAATCAAATACAAAATTATCAAACCAAAAATAAAATAAAAAATATAAATTAAAAACCCATAAAAAGATCTATATAAATGAATGTCTTTGTTTTACATGAATAACCTTGGGCTACCTGTTTTGCTCTCTATGGTTCGACCTCTACATGCATATTCTATGCATGTTATGGTGGAGATAATAAATCTTAACCTCACTTGTGCTTTCACTGCCTTTATTCATATTGTGGGTTAATTGTTGATTAAATCCAAGGTCTTTGTCGGTCACATCGATGACAGTGTTCCCGCCTTGTGTCGAACACATGACCGATGATCATTTTGGGTCTATTAGCACCCCTTGCTCTTCAAGTTACAAGATTATGATCAATCCATACATCTCTCTCTCTACATGCCAAAGGTCCTCTCTCTCTCTCTCTCATTCTGATCGTCCACCATGGAGCCCAAGAGAGAGTCATCATCGTCGCAGCATTGCCATTATGTTGTCGGATCATCTACTTGTGGATCTCCATCTCCTTCAGTGCGCTTCTCTTGTGAAGAATATGTTGGATCTTGTATGACGAGATTAGGAGATCCGCTTCTTGGATCATCAACATGGATTGTGAGGAGCATGCAACTCATCAACGCGCTCGCAAGCATCTCCTCCGTTGGATCGGACTTGAGACAGTAGGTCTCTTTGTTAAGAGACTCGATCGCAACCACGCGTCAAGAGGTAACCCTAGTACCTATTGTGGTTTAGATGAAACGATCCAAGAAGTGTTCTTGGATCATGTAGTTTCATCACATTGAAATTTTTTAAATTCTGCTCCCGAAGTGACTAGTGTGACTAGTCGCTCTCGATCGCATTCGATGTGATCCTCATGCTTCCGTAATGTGCTTAAAGATCTTAACATATCCTTCAATTGGTATCAAAGCCAGGTTGGAGGTTTTGGATACGATACATAAACTTAAGAAGACAGGTTCATAAGGGATTGTGAATATTCTATAGCATTTCAATTTTCGCAGCCCTATTTTGTGATAAATTTCAAACCTGTTTAAAATGTTTAAACACAATACTATCACTTGGATAACGTTCCCTATATATTAAGGAAACCGTGGGATTAAGTTTCTGTGATTTGGAGTCCGATAACTCTAGTTATGATCTTTTTAATGACCATATATCCACTATTTTAGGGGCAGTGAATCATGACGTAATTAAGGAGTTAATTACTATTCTGAAATGCCTAGAAGTGTGTGCTAATCACGTTTGTTCTATTTTAAATCAAATTAACAAACTATGGAAACTTATTTTTCTTAATTTGGATTAATTGGCATATGATAATTTTAGTAAGTAGGGGTCACTGTTGGAAATTACATACTTGAACATTAACCGCGTGATTGTTATTCAATTAAATTAAGGGAAATTAATGGGTTATTTCATGAGATAATTATTGATAAATATTTTTTGAAATATTTAAAGATGATTATTTCCTGAATGACATTAACCATAACCAATTACATGAACTTTCAACAAACATATTACTTCAATAGGTTTGGGAATTTGTTTAGCAAATTTCTTTATAATCAAAATTGTTATTATTATTATTATATGGTATAAAAATAATTGATCAATTTGGCATTATACTTTCCGGTGGTGGATATGGTGTCTAGTTGGGGAGCGTTGGGGTAGCAGGTTGCACCGTGTGCAGTCTATCCCACTCCCGTCAATACTGGCCACGACAATGGGTAGGGATGGGATAACGCATGAGGGATCATGATGTATTTTTATAATTATTAAAATTCGAATAATACGTACTTTGAGATAATACCATCCTTTCAAGTAGCAATCAAGTTTTTTGATTGAATTGGATTGATAATTGATTTGATGTGATTAAATTGATTATATACAATTGAAACACTCTATTTTGAATAGAGATGTTATTTTCCTTGGAAGAATTAATTATGTTAACATGATTCATAATGATTAATTAAAATTTGAACATGATATGGAGGATCACATAAGTGACATCCATGGTCTCTCGTCAAGGCAAAGGGTTCCATCGCTAGAGATTGTATGTTGAAGATGCATGTCCTAAGTGACAGCTCCTGCGTACAAGCTATTTAGATCAGGCTCTTTGCTTCTCGAAAGAGTAATGTATGTGTAACCCCAATATCGGGTCCTCGTATTATTGGGGCGATATTGAACTGCGCATAGCGAGTTGTATTCCTGTTGACAATTGATTCAATTAATAACGAGTCAACATCACCATAGGGGTGGTGGGCCCAGATGTTAAAGATCGAATTGAGAATGAAAATTGGACTTGGAAGATGGAGTGTGTTCCCTCTTCTTTTTATCAGAGTTACAGATTCTCATATTGTTGGGATGTGACAAAGATAAGGAAGGAGATCCCATATCTTGCTTGAGATATAATGGTAAGTATATCTCTTACATTTAAAGTAATTAAGGGAATGAACTTTCAATGCTGACAAGGCAAGACAACTTTGATATAAAATTCCTAAATCAAAGTATATATTTATAGTATTTTTATGCAAATTTCTTATTTCAAATAATCCTCATTAAACCCACTCAATAGAATACTCAATAATAACCAGTAACTTATCATGGGTTGGATTCGTGATCTAGATTGTGTACTTGCAGTTGGAGACATAATGTATGTGGTTGCAATGTGCAAGTTTCCTCATAATGATGAGGAATGAGAATTAAATGGACAATAGGACTACAACCCTAGGGTTTGTATGTCTTTGTAGTTTTGATCTCTCATCGAATGCACTTTGGAAGTGACATGTTGATGATGATTGTAATTGTCAAATAATCCTTATAAAACTCTAAGAAGATGGTCTGACATACATATGTGCTCTCGACATTTAATCATGAATGACATGGTTCGCTGCATCATGTAGAATGGTGGCTATATAAGAGAAAATGTATTCAAAATGTTCGAATACCTACTTAGACCAATATTTTAAGAGTTAAGATGTATGTAGATACGGCGAGTGCCGTCATTCTACTATACATACTCTAGTCATTCATGAAGCTTCATAATATTCATATTGTATGAATTGAATGAGGTATGTGCAAATGTTGAAATATTCTTACATTGAATTCTTTTGAGTTCAACATAAGAGATCCCTTTATCTTAAGCAATGGTTGTTTATAGATGAAGAGAGGACAGTGGAAGCATGGGTCTGACCCATGTGAGAAGGAAAGTTAAAGAGTTCATTGTACTTCTGTGATATCCATACATATGGAATCCAGATAGTTGGATAAATGCCAATACTGCAATAAGTTGATGTACTGATAGTATGACTATCTAGACTATCTTGGATACTTAGAGAAGGACCCTGATAGTGCATCAGAATAATCTATATCTACACATCATCATTGAAATTGACTTTCTTATTTGATAAGATCAAAGTCTATAATTATATCTCATTTTTCAAATGACACTTGCAATTGGTTGCATATGTATTAGAAGACTGGAGTTTGATCTTCAAGCCTAATAAGTCATCTACATGGATATTGATGCAATTGTTGCAACAATCTCTATTGGATAGATAGACTTCATATTTTCAATGGGAGAGTCCTTAGTCTTAGAGAATGTCTCTATGACCTGGATATTAGAACACACTCATAGTTTATTTCTAAGTGTTGGAAATAAACATGAATAAACCTATAATAGAGAGTTATGATGGATATATTTCAGATAATAATCTAACATTTAGTGGACTCTACTAAATTATAAAATTAATGAATGTTTCATTAAGATCTCTAATACTGAAAATTAAATCTTAAAAGATCAATAGAAGGATGAAGATCATTTGACAATGACCTGGCATCTAGCCTAGAACATATGTCTATTGATGAGATCCATAGACTAGTAAGATATGAAACTCTAGAATGTCTAAAAATTTCACATCTTACATACTTTTGAATATTGTATTTAAAGTAAAAATGTCCAGTGCATCCTTCTCTGGAAATGATTTAAGATGTCAAGGTATTTAATATCCCAAACATATGGATGTATGTGCATCATCTATATCATAATAAACATTGATGATATGTGATATCATTCGATGATTTTGTGATATGAGATTTATTCCCTTCACCTTAGAAACTATTGAAATGTTTAAAGATTTCACTTTTTTTTGGTTTAGAACCAAAGTTTGAAGGAAGATGAAAATGAATTTGATCTAGTTTCGGTAGTCAATACCTATTAGATGAATTCATGAATACCTTACGGAAAGGAATATCATTCCTATCTCACTCCTCCTAATACACCTAAAATCAATGGAGTTGTAGGGAGATACAATTGGATCATGTATGACATGATCTTATCAATGATGAATATTAGCATTATTACCTCTTAGTTTTCAAGTATATATGTAGTAGAGACTACAATGTATATCCTCAATAAGGTTCCATGAATGTAAGCTGGAATCTTGCACCAGGGGGTGCTGCTTCATTAGGAAAATAGAGGATGGTATTGGATACCTACTTTTACGACCTTGAGATACTTAAAAGATCTCATCTCTAAGGATATGATTCTTCGAGGATGACTCTCTTGAGAATCAAGATGAAAATGAAGTGATGGAACTCATTTAGTCTTGAAAAGATAATGAGGCTCCTTAAATTGGAAACTAAAAGGATAATTAAAGATTAAACACTCATACCTATGAGTTTGAGGATGGATTCCATGTGTCAGAGAAATCTGACAATGATCGAACTTCATGTGATGAAGCTTCTGAACATCATGACATGTAAATATGGATGTTAGCAATAAAAGTCTAAAGTAGAATTTATATACAAAAGTTGTGTATGGACCTTCGAGGATCCACCTATATGGGTAAGACCCGTTAACGTGTAAATGGATCTTCAAGAGAAAGAGAGAACCTGATGAGAAGGTAGAGACCTTCAAAGCATGGCTCATATCCTCAAGATACAAACCGAAGAGGAGACATCGCTTGCGATGAAACTTACTCTCCAGTAACCATGCTTAAACCTATCAGCATATTGCTAACTTTAGCTTCACAACTTGATTATGACACCTTCATGATGTAAGTCAAGATTGCATTCTTAAGGATATTCACATGAAGTAGCCCCATGGATTCATGGTTAAGGAAAGTAAAGTGTGCAAGATGAATAACTCTATCTATGGACGTGAATAAGCTTCTTATAGTAGGAACATAAGATTTGGTGAAATTATAAATGCTATGATTTCAGATAGAATCTTGATGAACCATGTGAAGCTTAGTGGGAGTGTCATTGTGTTCATTGTGCTAAATGTAGATGATATCCTAATCATTTGGAATGATATAAGGATAATAATAAGTGTTTTATAATCTGGCTATTCCATACCTTGAGATATGATCTCAAGGATACCTCTTAGATCTTAATTCTGAAGTTGTTCAGATTCAAAGAGAAGAGGGTATTGGGACCGCCACATTAGTAGTACACCTTGAACATGTTCTCATTTTCTGGAAATTTCCAAGAAAGACTTCTTCCCCTTATGATATGGTCCTGATCAATCTAAAGGGATAGCACCTCAAGGAGTTGAGGAAGTAAATGCTAGAATTACTTGCCCTTGTGCATCAGTTATGAGAAAGCTAGGAGTATGCTAGATGTGTACAAAAGTCAAATGTCTGCCATACAGTGGGAGTAGTAAATTGTTGCTAATCCTACTATGGAAACAAAACACTTTATTGCAATAATAACAAAATCTTCATGGATGACAAGATTTTCTTCAGAGATAGTGATCACAAAGTTCTATTATCAAGAACTTAAGACTTTATAAATAGAGATCTAAAAGGTCTTAATTGCAAATACCTTAGGAGATAGAGATCTCTGGGAATAAGGGTGTTGAACAATATTTTTCACAGGTCTAAAGTAATCCACACAAGGCGGGATCACAATGTCGCTGAGGCGACCCGCGAGAAATCCTGATTCAAACAACAATGAACCCACGACAATCAAGTAAAGCAGTGAAAGCGTGTGGAGTTAAAATTTATTATAACTCTACAACAAGATGTGTATAGTGCAAGTATGTGTAGAGGTCGAACACAGGGAGCAGAAAGGATAGATCGGGGCAAACTGCTCAAAAGTGCGTGAATGTGATAAGCTGTCTATCTATGCTATATTTTTGTGGGTTTTTAAATTTTATATTTTTTTAATTTTTAATTTTATAATTTTGTATTTTGATTTTTAATTTTCTAATTTTATATTTTCTTTTTATATTTTATATTTTTTCTTTTTTTATATTGGAAAATACAAACTATATAGGAAAAGAGGTGATAAACTATTTATAAAAATAAGGGAAGAAGCTCAAAAATTAGGAAATGAAATGTTTTTGGTATTTTGATACTTTTCTACTGTTTTTGTGATTTTTGGGGAATTTTCAGAATATTTTTGGTATTTTTGGAATGTCAAAATAATGGAAAATAGGGAATTAGCTACTGGCTGAAGGTAAAATAGAACTTAAAAATATCAAACAGCCACAAAATTTTCCTAAACTAATTTTCAAATAAAGATAATAAAATATAGCACATATAACAACTGAGTTTTAATTTTTGGGATTTTTAATAATTTTTAATATTTTTTTTGAAGTTTTTAAGTATTTTATAATTTTTAAGGTTTTTCTTTTGAGATTTTTAGTGATTTTTGGACTGAAGTTAAACTCACTAAAAGGAACAAAATATATTTTTTGGGGATTTTTCTGAAGTGTTTCTATATTTTTATGGATTTTATAAGCTAGACAGTGCACAAAATGGCTCTTTTTTATTTTTAATAAATATTAAAATGCAATAAATATGAAAAATAAAAGCATACCGTTAAACTACTATGCAACAGAGACTTAATGTGATTTTTGGGGTTTGGGGTTTTATAGATGCATGCAAAAACTACAAGAAACATAAGGAAAATACATGTTTGCAGGGGCGTTTATGTAATTAATCAGGAATCCAGGGGCCTATATGCAAATTCCACAAAAAGTTACAACTGAAATATAAACTTCTTAGACTAATCACTAATAGCAAAATTCGCGGGCCCACGCGCAAAATTCCCAAGGCCACGTGATAGATCACGCGCGCATGGGAGGGATTAACGTGCAATTTTCTAAAACTTCTGGGCTAAGTTGCAATTGTCACTGAAAACATAAACTGCAATTAAATGTTTTTGGACTACAAACAAGTGGGCAAAAGCCCCAGGGGTATTATGCCCAAAACGCCAAGGTCACGCGCACTGTGCACGTGCCCTAGCAAGGGCAATGTTGCAATTACCAGAAAATCTAGGGGGCTAAATCGAAATTTATACAAAAAAATTAAGGCGCCGATGAAATTTTTAGTAGTTACTGCGAAATACAAAAATGTGGGGGTGATAGATGCAAAATACCCCCGCTAGGTGCGCATCCAATGGCTGCAAGGAAGTCACTAACGCCACGTGTCAGCCTGCGGGCCCGTGATACCCCTTCATCTATGCGGTCCAGATCAGAAGATCTCCAGCGGATGGACAGTCCTGGGCTGCTCAATCCAACGGCGCCTGCTTTGCTGGAGGAACGGGAGAGGATCGATGGCTTAGGGGCAGGGAGGAAGAACGGTCGAAGAACCCGGCTGTGGCGAGGTTGAGGAAGCAAAATCTCGATGTCCCTAGCGGAAGAGTCCCGTCCAAATGCGTCCTGAGCTTCCTGGGAGCTTCCCTGATTGGGTGGTTGCTTCAAAAAGGCGGGTGGGCCGCCGGAGCTCCACCACGGCGGTGAAGAGGAGGTCGAGCTCCGGGAGGTCCGACGTGCGTCAAAAATGACCCCGGATGGGAGTCTTCGAGTCATGGGACCTGCAATGAAACACAAAACCAACAGTGGAAGGATCCCAGGTCTCTAAAGGTGCGGGTGAATATAGAGGTGGTGGTGGCCGGAGCTCGAGGGCTCCGGCAAGGTGTTTGATCGTCGAACTAAATTAACGACTCGATTAGATGACCGATTAAACGCACGAAATGCAAACTGGCATTACATCTAGCTAAACGGCAAAGAAAAGGGAACGAAAACGACCTCTATTGGCTGTAGAAGCCAAGAAGTGGACCTCAACGGCGGCGGCCACTGGAGGTGAATGGAAGCTCCTCGGTCGTCGCTTGGCCTCGCGCGAAGAAGCTGGAGGATGCGTTGTCACCGCCTCCGGTCCAGATCTCCAAGGCGCGGGGGAAAACTCGGGTCAAAAGGGTTCAAAGGGGACTGGAGGTGGACGTCTCGGTTTTGAAAGATGGGAGAGGAGGCTCGAAGATCAAGGTATATCTGATGAATCTTGAATCCATTCCCCAATGTGAGCTCTAGGCGTGTAAGATGGTTCCACAAGGAACAAAAGTTCTGAAGACATTGACAAGAGATGGTGCAAGGCGCACTCTCCAAAATTTGGAGAAGAAGCCAAAAAAACATAGCCTGACAGATGCCAGACCTCGGTCAGAGTGTTGACCGAGGTCAACCAAGGAAGGGCTCTGGTTGGTCCACGTGGATCAACCGGAAAATACCTTGGATAAAAAGTTTTATTAATTCATTTTAAAATAATAAATGAAGTTATTAGTTTTTGGTTATTAAATAAAAAATCTTTCTAATTTTATAAATCATTTTATGGTAATTTTTATTTATTTTTAGAGGTATATTTTTACAAGTTGCCTATTATACCCTTTATAGGTATATTCTTCTATATATTTTATTCTTTTATTTTTATTTTGTGATTTTAATTTATTTAATTATGTTCATTAATTTATATAATTATAACATACTTTTATACACATAATTATATTTTTATTTTATTTTTCTGAATTGTTTTATATATTTAATAAAATATAAGTATAGAATGTACATGTATATTTATAGGTGTAATACCTATGTATATGATATATACAAGTATTTTTATTTGAGTTTTATTTATGTTTTTATTCTGATTTTAATGCACATAATTATTATAAATATTAATTACAAAATTATAAAAATATAAAATTATAAAAATAATAAATAAGTAATAAATTGAATATTTTAATCTGTACAAGTATACAATGAGGGTCCAAAACTCAACTTTCAAACCGTAGCTCCGCCAAATGCGAAACCACCACCATTAAATAGCTTATTTTATTCTATATACAATTAAAGGTGAGTTTGCTGCATTTGGAGTTTTCATTTGTGAGATACGGGTCTGGGAAGTTGGGATTCTGGATTCTTATTCAGACCATAACTTTTTATTTGTATATTATTTTTCAGTGAGATCAATTTTGTATTTTTATTTATTTAATTATCTACAACTTTCATGTACAAAGTTTCTTTATTTGAAGTATAAAAAAGTGGAACCAAAAATAGGTCCCAAAATGAATAAAGAATGAATAAAATGAATAGGTAATTAACCCTTATCTCCCCCTACTTTATTCCTTGTCGACCTAGACATCGAGATGCCTAGGTCTCGGGGTTTCGGGTCATAAAATATTTACAATATTTTATTCTTTTTTCTTTTCTTTTCTTTTCTTTATTCTATAATTTTGGCTTTAAAAATCGCATTTTTCACAATATTTACACACATATACATGAATGCTAAAATACATGAATTAGCTCTATTTACACGCATTTACTAGGGTTTTTAAGGCCAAAATGATAGAATAAAGATGATGAAACGTAGCTTCATCAAAGGGTACTCTGATAAGGATTATAGAAATACTAGTCATTATGATAATAATTGAGCAGTAGTGTCAAGGACACTATAACTGACAAAATTGAGTATTGATTGCATAAGATGCAGCACTCGCATTAGATGCGAGCACTGTTATTGTGGATATGGAAGTGTTGTAAAAGGATTTGGCATAGTCTCTTGGGAACAAAGTGACTAATCAGCTTACTAGCAATTTTTCTAAATAGCCTATGATTATCACATGAGTGTGGATTTAAATGATTAGCCCATAAATGAGTCTTTGGGCTAGTGGGAGATTGTTGGCATAAGATCCAATAGTGAGCCATTATGCAATAAATGTTACTGCAAACATCATTTCCCGATCTGAAATGAAGAATAACTGATTTGCATAATAGGTCCCTTAGTACAATTAGGGTTGTGTACCATGGTCAAATTAATGATCATACAACTGTTGACTCGATTATTGAGTCATAGAGGTTGGTGCTTGGATGAATATCTAATGAGTTAGATTGAGGACTCATCAAGCACCGTCAAATGATTGTTAAGAGGCGATCTCCAGCCTGAGTAGAAGATGGCAATCCTTTCTCATTTGGCTGATATTTAACCGATCTCTTGATGCAGGTCCTCTACATAGGAATAGAGATTCATATGTGTTAGATAAGTTAGGTCAAAGAGTTGACTTAATGAGATCGAGATAACCAAAGTCCTATGTCGTATGTTGCCATGATATAGGCACGCATCCTCTGACTCGAGACAGATGTGTTACTATAAATCTGAGTATGTACATTTGGCAGACCAATAGGTTGATGACCTAACTAAGGTCTATACACCGACGCACTAGTGTGCATGCAAGGGTATATGAGTAATACGATCTCTCAAAGGAATCATACAGGTTCAGTTACGGCATTGGAAGACATGAGCTCACTCATGATATATTGGGAGGAATCAAATTTCGTGCATGTTCATCTTGCTTTGGAAGCTTAACAGAATTTGTAGGTTTGATATATACTTTTGGAAAGTATATGATCAATACTGGGGTATGATATATGCTTTTGTGAAGTATATGATCGATACCAACTCCCAATGATCGAATGAGAAACTTAATGATGAAAACCCTGAAGGAGACAGTCTAAAAGAGATCTAAAACTTCGGGTTTAATATGGGTCTTCCATTATGCAGGATGTATAGGTATTAGGAATACTGAGGGTGATGTGATCATAAACGATTGTATAACCATGACGCTTCCATTCCGAGGGAATAATGAAACAGGTCTAGATTTTAGTGACTCCTCTCATAGAGAAGTGATCTGATCTTAGTCCAAATGTTGGACCTTAGCCAGAATGTGATTAAGAACAACGAGAAGATTAGATCTACGGCTTTGATTTAATCAAACATCTATAGGAGGTCCGCAAGATCTGGATTTGAGATGTGATCTCAATGTCCAAGTCACTATGCGATCTTTTGAGAATCTGATAGTTTTTTTGAGAAAACGGAACGATACAATCACCCTGTCCTTATCTCCAAGTATTCGTGGAGAAAGCGCATTATCCTTAAAAGAGTTCAAGGATAATTTCATTGTTGATATGTGTATCCGAGCATTGAGAAAATTGATAATTAAATGTGATTTAGTTATCATGAATAATATGAATTTGATTCATATTACAAGGAGAGTTATCGAAGATATATAAATGTGATTTAATTATCAAAGGTATAAATAATGTGAATGTGATTCATATTATTTGGGCACATGAGAATAGAGATCCAAAATGATTAAATGTGATTTAATTATCATGTATGAATAATGTGGATAGCACTATCCATATTAATCATATATATTATAAATGTGATTTATAATATATAAGAGAGAGCTATTTGTGATTTATATTTGTTGATTAATTATTGATGTTAATTAGATTCACATTAGATAATTATTTGAAAATATAATTTACATTTTATTTTCGGATGTGAATGTGATTTACATTTTTCCAATGGCATGATCGCAAATTTGATAAGATAATTATGAATTATTTTGTGAAATAATTTACAACAATTTTCGTTGTAAATCTTGGAGATATCATGAGATAATGAGATCTCATGAGATACCATGAGATAATGAGATCTCGTGAGATGATTGGTGGTCGTCCCCCCTTTTTAGGGGATGTGGTTAGTCTCCTCATTATCTCCAAGACTAGAAAATTGATTTGATTTGAAATTAACTTATACTGATTTATCAATATATATTAATTTGAATTAAATTAATTGTTGTTCTGTTTTTACAACAAGATCATAGCCATTAAAAGAAATATAAATCAATCTCACTCATTGATTGTGTGATGTCCATGGATTGGGATCCATGGACTCCCAAAACCCTATATAAGAAGAGGCATCCCTTGCTCTTCCAGTTACAACATTATGATCAATCCATAAGCTATCTCTATCTCTCTACATGCCAAAGGTCCTCTCCCTCTCTCTCATTGTGGTCGTCCACCATGAAGCTCAAGAGAGTGTCATCATAGTCGCAGCATCATCGTTATGCTGCCGAGTCATCTACCCGTGGATCTCCATCTCCTTCGGTGTGCCTCGCTCGTGAAGAAGATATTGGATCTTGTATGATGAGATCAGGAGGTCCACCACTTAAATCATCAACATGGATTGCGAGGAGCACGCGTCTCATCAACACGCTCGCAGTGCTTCCTCTGTTGGATTGGACTTGAGAGAGGAGGTCTCTTCGTTTAGAGATGCGATCACAGCTACGTTTCAAGAGGTAACCCTAGTACCTATTTGTGGTTTAGGTGAAACGATCCAAGAAGTGTTCTTGGATCATGTGGTTTCATCATATTGAATTTTTTTAAATTCTACTACCCAGAGCAACTAGTGCGACTACTCTCTCCTGATCACATTTGATGTGATCTTCACGCTTCTGTGATGTGCTTAAGGATCTTACCATACCCTTCAAGTCCAGTAAAGCCACGGTCTGAAAGAATCATGCATGTGTTGTTAAATATTCTACTTAGACTAATCAAGACGAAGAATCATGCGTGTGTTGTTAAATATTCTACTTAGACTAATCAAGACGACATGTGAACATAGTCTTATGGACTCAAAGAATTGAGTCAGTAGGACTTGAAAAGTCCTACCTCCAGTTCTTATAAGTTACCTCTGAAATTAAGTGGATTAAGGTTTAACTAATCTCCATTCTTCAATTTCATTCCAGACTTAGTTTAAATGTCTATACTATCCTGAACAATGTTCATGCAAATGCAAGAAATATGTACAATGCAAAAAAGAAAACAAGAATTTTTTTGAAACAATTTTCTAATTTTGAACTTTTTATGTATTTTTGGAAAGAAAGCCAAAAAATGATGCACATGTAAAAAGAAATAGTTTTTTTTGGAATTTTAATTATGCAGATTTTTATAGACCTTTGGTTTTGTAGTTTTTAGGGATTTTTTTAAAGAAAGGGGTTAGTAATATATACAAGTATATACAAGCAATTTGCTTTTTAATAATAAAAGGTTTTTTCTTTTCTTATTTTTTCTTTTTATTTTTTAGGCTTTTAAATTGTTATTTTTAATTTTTTTAGTTTTTTTTAGTTTTTTAATTTTTTGTTATTTTTTTGTAAATGTGGAAGGTGACCAAAGTCTATATACACACGAGGATTTTATGAATTTATATACATAACCTCAAAATAATCATATTAAAAAAACGAGTTATGTCTAAAGTATATATACTATACATAGGACACCTCCCTGTAATTAGCTCGAAATATGTCCTCATAGTGATCAGAGAGCGACAAAGGAAGACATAACTCGTGCTAAGTATAGAAAAGTGAAAAGACTCCTATGCTACAACGACTCAAAGAAAATATGAAAACAATGGTAGTTGATGATACCCCTATACTTAGGATCAAGTAATCCTAAGTATGGTAGACTATATAAAAGGGAAAAGAGACCGATGAAAAGAATGTACGGACTCAATGGAAAAATACAAAAATAACGATATGAATAATATCATTCCCCCTATACTTAGGGCAGAGTATCCCTAAGTATAAGAACAACAAGAGTGATGAACAGGATGAATATGAACAACACAAATCATTCACCCCCCTATACTTAGGATAAAACACATCCTAAGTATAGCATATACACACACGGAAAGGGGTGAACGATAAAATGGGAGAAGGAAGAATGAAATGAAAGGATGTACAAGAGGAGTGGATGTAAAAAGATCAAGAAGGTCGAAAGTGGGCCTTCTTGCGAGATCGCTGAGGAATGGACCTGATAAGGTGTCAGTCAATATCGGGGTCATCATCAGACACAAACCAATCATGATCGACCAGGATTGTATCCTCAGCAGTCTCAGAGTGTGCAGGCACGAATCAGTCAGTGGAAGTAGTATAGTCATGTCCGGCCTGAGAAGTCTCACTAATATCAAAGTTAAAGGGCTCGAACTTATTATCAGAAAAGTAAGATCAATTCCATCCTAGTGAGCCTCTATTGGATCATCAAAAGGCCTAAATTCCTTTATAAAAGAAATTAAATCAAATTCACCCTTACCAGTATCATTTAAATTAGGGTGAAAAGGAATGGACTCATCAGTGAAAGTAGTCAAATCATCTCTGTCGTATCTAGTCTAAGAGTCTACCTTTCGTTCTAGGGTGTATATCGTTTAAATCCCACGGATGTCATCAATGCATTGCCACATACCAGAAAGGGGAACTCCAAGGTCTATGATTTGCGAGTCTTCCTCCTTTAAGAGGAATTCTCAGGTCTTAGTATCATCCAACATACAACAAAAATCTATGATAGTATCATCAATGTCAAAGTCCTTGGGGTCAGCTAACACGGGCACGCTCTCATGGATGCAGGTCTCTGATCAATAGTGGGTGTAGTGATCAACACATCGCTTCCTTCATTAGAACAGAAGCGAATCTCTCCTCATAATTATTAAAAGCTCTTGTAGAGACGAGGAAAGGTCGTCCCAAGATGATTGGAGGGTGCTCCAAAGAGGTGGAGATCTCCATGGGCAAGACGACAAAATCAGAAGTGGATTTCATGCCCTGAATAAAAATGATAACATTTTCTAAAATACCCTTCGGCCTCTTTATAAATCCATGAGCAAATTGAACTATCATCCTAGTTTTCTTGAGAATCCCAAGATGAATAGACTGTACCATAGAGAAGAGTATTATATTGATTGAAGCATCGCCGTCAATGAGAGTATTGTCGCAAGAATAGTCAGAGATAGAGCAACTCACAAGAGGTATGTCAGTGTTCCCTTTCTTAAATTGTGGACAGTGAGAGATGGCGTAGGCACTGGCCATGGTCAAGATGTGACACTCAGATATGCTCCTTCACTTTCTCTTCTTGGGTTGAGGAGAAGATAAATGGGTCATGGCCTATTGAAGTGGATCTTTAATGATCTCGTGAAAAGTGGCTACCACTTCGGGCTTAGTTAACATTTTTTGAATATTTGGATGTCCTCCATACAAGGGAGGATATCAGAATCAGCATATACACGAGGATTGCCAAGAGCAGTCTGTACATGGCCATCCTCAGAGTCAAAGTTGGGAATATGTCGAATGAATGTGTGGAAAAAATAGTCTGGCATGGGTGCCCTCTTCTCACAAGATGAATCAACAATTTGTCTCCTGAAATCTTTTTGGATTTTCAAAATTTTCTCATTTTTTTATTTTTGGGCGATTGTAAGCTTTCATGATTATCCTCAAGTGAATCCATATCCTTAAATAGTGGAGCAGCATTCTGTATCTTATTGATGTTAAATAGATTGCTAATCCTCAAATTCATATGCTCCATCATCTAGATCAAAATCTCAAGTGTGGACATCATGAAAGGTTACTCCAAAATTCCAAGATCAGGTGAGTGGAATGAGGGTGGGTGAGAATCAAAGTCTGACTCCTGAAATAATAAGCTAGGAGGATATGCACAAAAATCAGGAGGAAAGTCCTCCTGGAAAAAGGAAGGTGGATCGACTGGAGGATGTGAGGGATCCATGAAGATCGGATTAAAATAACTCCAGCCTACTATCTCTGAAATAAGAGAAAATGATCAGGAGAGCACGAGGGTCAAGTCAAACGATGTGAAGAAAAAGGCGCGAATGCGCGGAAGGATATAGTATGCACACAAGCAATCAAACACAATACAAACCCCCAATTCACTAACTCAACTCAGTGAAGACCGTGAAAGCTGGTCTCTTATCTTGTCAATTTTAGAGTTAGGTGAGAATCACAAGAATTGTACAAATACTTAGGTTGACTTATGAGATTTGGGCACTAACTTTAATGTGTATGCGGGCAATTTAAATGAATACAATGAGGGGGTTACTCTCCCCAAAATAATGATTTTTCATTACGTTATTTAATGGTCAAGTTTTCTTTAGCAGTCCCAAATTTTAGGCAGTCGTCACTTGGTTTGGATATTTTCAATAAATCATCTATCGAGTGTCCAATTTCCTTTTAAGATTATGTGAGTGAAAACAAGGAAGGAGATCGGAAATGCCAATGTGCGATTAAATACATTGATGCATGTAGGGGTTAAGAGATGCGTACCTTGTCGCTGGCACTCAACATGCAAAATTATCTGCGTAGAATTTAAATACTAAAAAAATAAACTAACCTATATGATGCAAGTGAACCGCCCTAGATGATAGCTTCTGTTACGAGAAGAACTCTTGTTAACTAATCAGAAGAGACATTTGAGTCCAGTCTTGGAAGTCGCTCGGTGTTTACCATAATGGATTCTGCTAATGCTGTATGTGAATTCTCACGGTGCGTGGTTTCTAATCCAATTATGTTAACTTCTTTTATTTGACTAAGTCCAAACGTGATCTATAAGAACATATATTCTAGTAGGGTGTTTGGACCTTAGTTTTACCGAGCTCAACCAAATAATTAAAGCAATCAATAGGTGGCTCACAAAATTCGCGTGAAACAAAGAAAAAATAAGGTGATGAAAACCAAAATCGGTGAGGTCCCCCAAGTGCACCGGTACTTGGCGAAACAGCCCCACAATAAATGAATGTCCATTTACAAGAGTTCAAATGCTAGAAATAAATAAAATAAAGTCTAATTTTTTGGTCTCCTTCAATTCTTCTCTTCCTCCTCTTACAATCTCCTGTGGCTTCGAGATGAATCAAGTTGTCTCCGCTTCGCTTGGGTGCTTCAGCTCTCCTAGGATTGCCTCCTTCGCTCCACGGGCCCTCGTAAGAAAAAAGAAAGAAAGAATTTGTAAGAAACACAATTATAAAATATAAGTAGGAAAAATAAAATAAAAATAGTGAATATGAACGATGGATTATGTAAAACCCCAACATAGTCCCACACCGTGGAACAAGAAGTTCCCGGGTGGTATAAATAGTGACGAGATTACTACTTGACAACCCGGCTTAAGCATTTTGGGGGTGGTTAATCGAGTCCGTGTGGACCCGATCCCAAGAGGTTGTCAGGGTCAGTAATGCTCCGTTAACGGACCGGGGACCTAAGCCCGGGACGTTACAAATGGTATCAGAGCCGAACGCCCTCTGACAGTGGAAAGGGCTACCCGAGAGGTGGAGCCGCCCCTACAAAGAGGTTGGAGGAAATGGCTACCCAGAGCGTGCAACCGCCACTGTCACTGGGAAGAAGTAATGTGCCATGTCGCAACGAGGACGTTGCGAATATAAGTGGGGGAGGTTGTAAAACCCCAAAGGATTTGTCCCACACCGTGGAATACAAAATTCCCGGGTGGGATAAATAGTGAAGGAAGTTACTACTTAATAACCCGGCTTAAGCATTTTGGGAGTGGTTAATCGGGTCCCTATGGGCTCGATCCTAAGAGGTTGTCAGGGTCAGTAATGCTCCGTTAACGGACCGGGGACCTAAGCCCGGGACGTTACAAATGGTATCAGAGCCGAACGCCCTCTGACAGTGGAAAGGGCTACCTGAGAGGTGGAGCCGCCCCTACAAAGAGGTTGGAGGAAATGGCTACCCAGAGCGTGCAGCCGCCACTGTCACTGGGAAGAAGTAATGTGCCATGTCGCAACGAGGACGTTGCGAATATAAGTGGGGGAGGTTGTAAAACCCCAACATAGTCCCACACCGTGGAACAAGAAGTTCCCGGGTGGTATAAATAGTGACGAGATTACTACTTGACAACCCGGCTTAAGCATTTTGGGGGTGGTTAATCGAGTCCGTGTGGACCCGATCCCAAGAGGTTGTCAGGGTCAGTAATGCTCCGTTAACGGACCGGGGACCTAAGCCCGGGACGTTACAGATTAAATGTGGGAAAATACAAACAAATATGTACAATCAAGAAAAGCAAGTCAAAAAAGGAACCTAACTACCCTTGTTATGCCTCCCCGGCAACGACACCATTTTGTTAACATGCTCTCCTCGGTTTTTAATTACAAGAATTATGAACAAGTCATTGCAACCCAATAAAGCGTCAACAAATAAATTTATTTATTTTTCTTCTCAATCCAATAATTAATTACAAGAATAATAAAGCGAGAGAAATTTTTGCTACTTATTTACCTGTATAGTGGACATGATCGAACTCAGGGAGGCTACAATTCCCGATAGTTATTCAAATAATCAAAAAATCAATTAAGAGAAAAAGAGAATCTCAAATGCAAACTATCCTTGATTTTTATGGAATTTTTATCTTTTTAATTTTTTTTAAAAAATTATTTCTATTTTCTTATTTTTCTGATTTTCAAATCTTGATGATTTTCATTTTGCATTTTTTTTTCAAAAAATAAATTTTCAAGCTAGTTTATGCACAAAAAATGCATTTTTTATTTTTCAAATATTGTAAAATATCTAGAAAATTCCTATAAATATATTTTGTGTTTTTGATAAATTTTTACTGTTTTATAGATTTCAAAGATTTTTAAATTTTTTAGGATTTTTAAAATAAATAAAAAAAGGAAAATGCAAATAGTGAATAAACTGGATTATTTCACAATTTAAAAATACCAAATAAATGTGAAAAATATGAAAATTATTTTTCCTAAAAAATTTCGGAAATTATCTACAATCAGGAACTAAAATCACGTTTTTTTCTACAATTTGAAATGCTTTTTTTAATATTTTTAGCATTTTACAACTTTTTAGGGTTTTATAAATAATTAAGGCACGAAATTTGGATAGAAAATAGAAGACACAAAAAGTAAACAACTCTAATTTCTTAGAATTTTAAAAATGATATTGAGATTTTTAAGATTTTTTAAATTTCAAACAGGGAAAATGACATGTTTTTGATTTTAATAATAACTAATGATGATAACATGCAATAAAAATTTTATTGTAGATAACTAAATAGGAGATGGCACTGATTTTGCAAAATTTATTGATCACAAATGCTATTTATTCCAATGAATAGATCATGCAATTTTAAAGTCTAGAATTAAGGACTGAAATGTAAATTACTAATGTTTTGCGTTAAATAAATAACAGAATAAAACTTAGTGGGAAGAATTCAATTTACCAGTAAATGCGTGCAAAGCATGTGTTGTTTGGAGTAGGTGTCTTCTTTGTAATATGCAGAACTTCTGGGAGAGAAATTATAAATGTCCTGAAAAATTAATAGTTTTCAAATTGGGGCTTTAGGTTTCACACATTCTAGTTTCCACGCCCAAAAGGGGGGAGCAAGAGGCAAGCGTTGCATTCGTTCTTCTTCTTGCCAAGAGGTGCGACAGGCAGCGTCGATGCTCGATAGCGGAGGAGTTCTTTGTGCGGGAGGAGCTTCGATCGGCAGACGCGGTAGAGGATGGATGTGGGCCTGCGCGGTGGTGCCCCAGTGTTGATCGGTGTTCGTGTAGAGAAGCTGTGGAGATGGGTGGCGATCTCCAGGCGGAAGGCTTCGAAGATGGAAACGGTGGCGCGATGCTCGTGCGGTTGTGTTAAATGGTGGTAGTCGTCGATGGAGAGCCGCATATGGTTGATGTGGATTGTCGCGCAGCGGATGACGACGGTCGGGGTTGCAGACGTCTTCCAAGGAGGACGAGTGGCAGACCTTGCACGGGTCGATGAAGTACGCATCTGAGGATGGAGGGGAGACACACACCCCTGGAAGTCTAGTGCAGGTCGCACGGTGGTGGCTCTAGACGGAGGCATCGGTGCATGCTGACAGCCGCGAGCGGTGGAGGCAACCGGCGGGCGAGGCTCTGCCCCATGCGGAAGAGTCGGTAGTGGTGTTGCTCCTCTCCAGGAGCGGATGGTGGCCGTTATTTATTTATTTATTTTGTAAATGCAGAAATAGTAGATATAAAAAAGAGATTATTTTATTTATCTATTTGTGAAAATAGGAATGACAGAAATCCTTTTTATTTTATTTTTTATTTTTAGGTTTTATCCTGCAAAACAATAGTAGAAATAAAAACTATGTACTTTTATACTTTTTATTTTTTATTTATGAACAAATTAGAATGCGAGCACAACGACCCAATCCCAAAATCAAAATAGAATACGTGAACGGGGATCAAGCGCTAAATGAGGAATGGATCCAGATCTCCGTGCGTGGTCGGAGGTGGGAGGTTGTGAGAGATAGCACATGAAACAGAGAGGTTCGAGAGATGAGATGAAATATCGGATCGGATTCAAATTTTACGATTGATAAAAAACTTTGAACTAAGATTAAAAAAATGACAATGAAATCAAGACAACAATTAAAATACAGTTAACTTAGGTTGAGAATAGGAGAAGAAAAATGGGGATCTCACCGTGTGAGCGGATGATATTGTAATCGCCATAACGAAGGTCGACTCGTTGTCACCGGACGGGTCGGAGGCTAGGCATCTTTCTGCGACAAGAGGGCTCTAGGAGAATAGGCTCCTCTCATCAAAGATTGATTAAGTGAGAATCAGGGAAGAGGAGATAATTAAATAGAAAGATAAAGATAATTGATTTTGAATTTGAATTTAAAAATTGAATGGAGATAAAGAGATAAAGAAATAATTTGAAATGAGATAAAGATATGGAAAGAAATTAGTGTTAAAATTATTTACAAAATCAATTAATTTTTTTGTATTTTCATCACTTTATCAAATTGAATAATGAATGTTAATTTTTTTGTGGTGGTTATTTAAGAATGTCAACTATATACATATACCATATACATATGGTACATTATATACATAGTTAAATAAAGAAATTAGCTTTTTGTTTTAAAATTATTATTATTATTATATTCTTATTTTTAAATAATTATTAGAAAATATTTACAATTATTTACAAATACAATATGTACAAATAAATGGCAAAACTGCACAAACCACCTGAGAAAACCATCTTTCAGACTGTAACTCCAAAAATTATGAAACCATAACCATTTGAAAGCTAATTTAATTTAGAATATAATGAAAGTGAGTTTGATTCAATTTGAGTTCATATGGAGACGAAATTGGTCTTTCAATTATCGCTTTATGCCTTTTCTGGATGTGACTACTTTTATTTTGTACATGATTTTATTTTGTAAATATTTTTATTATTTAGCAAATATTTTTATTTACAACTTTTGTTTTGAAAATTATTTAATTTGAGGCCATCTTATATACAAATAAAATAGTGTAATTATACAAATATTTACAACACATATTTTTTGGATTTTTTGATGAAGGACCCTATCTCCATGTACTTTATTCCTGGTCGATCAAGTCAAGTCTTAACATTCTCTTAGGGTTCGGGTCAGCTTGTATCTATTATATATGTATATACGGTCTTTTTTTCTTTTCTCTATTTTTCCTTTATTTCTTTCTTTACATATTTTATGTTAAAATAGTAATAAATGTTCAATATTTACATACAAATGCAGGTTAGTAAGATTATGAAGTTATTATTATATACATGTGTTTTATAAGGGATTTTAAGCTAGAATAAATGAATAAAGATGATGAAATGCAGATTCATCAGTGAGGGTTCAAGGTTATTTACAGCTACGCCCCCAGTCATCCTCAACATTACATACGGGTCCAGACGTGCGTGCATCACGTGCGCGTATGGACAAATTACATAGAGGCCCTGTCAGGTTTGATCGATTACAAAAATGCCCACACACACATCTTAATAAATTACATTTGGGCCCCTATGGGTTTTGGTTATAACAAATGGTCCCTCCTGAGACCTATTTACAATATTTATCTTTATTTTCTCATGCATTTTTAATACATTTATACCCCATGCATTATTTTTAGCATATCTTTAGCATATTAACTCCGAATCGCATGATTTTCAGTTTCATTGTGTTGTAAATTTTATTCTCTAGTTAATGGCACTACTTTTTCCCTGTTTTAACGGTTAATTTCATGTGTTAAACTTATATATCTTCTATGTGTCATTTGTGCTTATTTTGAATGTTAAAATTTATCAATGTGCCTCGATTGGTATTGGAACCAATGTTCTTCTTATTGCCCACAGATTTGATTTTTTAAGGCATATTTATATATAATATCTATGCTTGCACATAATTCATATCGATACATTTAAATTGCATAAAATCAAATAATAATTGCATATCTTCCATGCATGACATTGTACTTATGTGCACTATTTGCATGCATGCATATGCCGACCTAGGTCTGAAAATTACTCATTAATTAATCAATATTCTTTGATAAAGAGACGAAGACGCTCGTGTCCTTGTGTTCGACCTTGTTATACTTGCCAAGTAAAATTAACTTCTGTATATTTGAAAGTGTAGTTTTTATTTCCCGTATTTTACCTCCTATACTACAATAATACGACATTATTAAATAGGCATTTTTTCGAGTTCATCAAATGGCATCGTTGCCGTGTACATGACTCATCTTTGTTTGTTTGTTGAATTTTATTGTAAACCAGCTAGTGAACACCACCGGTGCTTCCAACGTAGTAACCATCTCTATTGAGTCTCCAGCTAAGAAGAAGGAGAATACATAGCCACAATCGCCTTAGTCAAGTCCTAGTCAACCACCTATCCAACACGTATATTACGTGTAGGCCTCGGAGCAGCAGTTGCCACAACCGCAGACTCATATGGTTGTCTACCAGCTACCAGAGTTCCGGCACTAGTACCTCGAGTCTTGTTCTCCACCTCCATCGCTTATTTAAGAGGTGAGTGAAATTTGGGGCAGTGATCAATAGCTGACATGTCCTCAGGGACAACATCAGGGTCAGAACCATGCCAACCAACCATTTCACCATCAACAAAGAGGGTGTAACTTTCAGCCCAACCCAACCCATCACCAATAGCCTCCATAGCAAAGTTACGACTGGAGGTATAATTACTACCAGCAACAGTCCGGATACTATCAACATCACTATCAGTAGTCAGTAGCTCAGTATCATCACCAATACTCCCAATAATACCAACAGTACCCTTCTCTTCCTCCTCCTCACTATTCTCAGGATTACCAGCAATAACCTCTTTCTTGCCAGCATAATCATCTTCTCATTGTGTTGTTTTTGCATTTTATTATTTTTCTTGATATTTTTTTGACTATTTATTTTGTGGCAGGGCCCATGGAGGCTGAGGACACTCGATCTACATGGAGGTGTGGAGTTGGGAGCTCCCGTTGTGAGAAGCTGCAAAAGAAATCAAGGAGGATTCAATAAATATTTTCATGCATCTACCCCCCCCCCCCAACACACATCCATCTTTTGTTGCTTACCCCCACTATCCTTCCTTCTCTGTGTATTCACACACACACACACACCTCCCCTACACATCCATCACAACATGTAACCCCCACCCCTCCCACATCTTCATCTGTAGAATTCACCACCCCTCCCTCCCCTGTCTCCAAGCAACCTGACATATGTTTAAATGTCCGCTCTAACCCTAACAACTATGAGTCCCTCAACCCAAAATCGAAATACAATACTTAGGCTATTTTCAATCTAAGTATGGGGGGGCTCAACCATTCCATCTTCCCTCTATCTATCTTCTTATACTTAGGTCATTTTTGACCTAAGTATAGCAGGACCTTTTGAGTTAGTTCCACAATATCACCTTGTATTTGACCAAAGCTATGGCTTCATATCACTTCTGCTACGAGGTCATAACAAAGTTAAGCCTATGGAGGTATAGCGTATATTATTGTATATACTTTAGATATAGCTTGTCTGTTAAATATTTTGAAAACTTTTTGGGCTAGGGTCTAAGTTTACTTGGTGAACTGATTTTTGTAAAAACTGCTGTAAAATCTTTTGAAAATTGAGGGATTAACTTTTTATAAATAAAATTAACTTTAATCCCATAAAAATATGAAAAAAATAAAAATTTTCTTCGGTAGAGACTCTGAATACTATGCTTAAAAATGAGTATCTACTCTTTAGTGAGTGGTCTTCCTTAGAAGAGTGGGTGGTTTAGAGAACATTGTTTATGGCTCCGACCTCAAGTAACAAAGGTAGCAGTCTAACAATCCCTATTTATACCCATACTGGCTGGAAGTAGATGCAACTATTCATATACACTTGGGACAGTCTTTATCTCCCTAAGGAACTAAAAAATGAAATGTTGAAATTCATAAAAAAATGCAAAAAGATAAAAATCACAAAAATCACTGACCAAGGAGCTGGTGTATTCCTGACACATACACTATCACTCAAGGCTTAAGGATTTGAAGACACTTGATTTCTGAGATTTTGAGAGTCTGAGTTAGCCAGCCTTAGTCATTTGGGTTTTGAACTTAGTAATACACACTTCCCTAGTTGGAGGATTTGTGCACTATATTGCACTCTTCATCTCTACCCTCTAAAGAACATGATCAACACATCATTTTAACAACTACATGATTGATGAGATGAGTTGAGTTATCACTTGAGGATTTGGGACTGGTGATTTGAGTCTAGACCCGATTTAATGATGCTCAAAGATGGGTACAGTTAATGAAAGTTTCAATAAATATGAGTGTCAGCAAAACCCTATCAAGTATGTGAACAAGTTCGCATGCTATCTTTGATAATTACCTATGTGCTAAGGTGTGATGAAACCTAACTAAATTGTTGATCAGTGTGTGCCACACCTACTCTTGGTAAAAGCAGTGGAGCTAGCCAAAAAGAAAAGAAAAGAAAGAAGTATTGAAAGAAAAAGCTCAATCATTACAAATACAAATTCTATGAGCTTCCACCAAATGCGAGAACTCCCGACCATTTCAAAGTTTCCACTTGGACCAAACACTATTAGGACCAAGGAGTCGGGCCAGCACCAAAGCATCGTATAGTGATACAAGTTTGGGTGTCGAAGGTATCTTAGATACTAAAAAGATACACACCCCGGTGTACTCCTAGAAAAACAAGTGCAGACGACTCCGGATTCTCTTGACAGACACATTGATCAACAAACCAAAAATATACATTTGTTGAGTAATAAGGCACTCAAGAAGCCCCTATCCAAAGTGAAGGAGAGAAAAATAGACACAATCTAATGCCCTCCATCATCTGACCATCCATCTACACTTTCATGTCTGACAAACTAATGAGATGATTGATTGAAGCAAGAACCGACTTATTCCCTAGTGTTGAGTATAAGGTCTAGAGGAGACTCTCCTGGACTGGAACTTTGAGTGACATTGTGACTTGACTCTCATGATTACAATATAATAATTTTCATATCCTTATATTTTATGTACAAACAGAGAGTCTGATAATTTGAGAAGTTGGATTCCTTTTGACTAGAACATGGTTGAGCCCAGAATTTTAGGATAACTTAAATTGAGGGTCTTTGACGAATTGAGCTTTGAAAATTTCACATGCACTTTCAGGAATTAATCTGACTCCTTCATTCCTTAGATGCTCGAGGACGAGTATATTTTAAGTATAGGAGTATGATGAATCACATATACATCATGTTAAAATCCATTTATTATTCTCTTGTCTTAAACAATTCAATAAAAATCACAATTAAATCTCTTTATTAACTTGTATTAACTTGTAAATGATCTGTTTATAATTAACACTATTTTCTTGTATTTATTACTAACATTTTCTTTATTTTATATATTTATTAAAAATCCCTAAAATTTAGGTTAATTATTATTTATTTTTATCTTGGCTTTTAAAGGAAATTAAAAAGGCAAAATCAAAACCACAAAATAAGTGTTTTTAAATTATTAAAAATGCTTGGAAAAAATCGTCTTTGTATAAAATGACTTCTTTTGGCTTTTGGACCATTGTAGATCTCATTGATATTTAAAACTTTCATGTTTTGGCCTTTTTCTTATTCAGACTCATATTATTTCTTTTTTACTTATCTTTATTTTATTATTTTCTAATTTTTCAGTTGGGCCACATGTTGCCCTCTCGGCCGCTCTCGTAGTCGCACCACCTTTCGTCACCTGACCTTGCTTCTTGGTTGTTGGATCACCCTCTCCCGTATGCATCTTGACCCTCCATCCTCACTCTCTCTGTAGCCCTCTAATATGATCCTCGATCAGATCAAGGCCACCCACTCCCACCTTCCTCTCAACCATCCAATCTAATCACGTCTAGTGGCTTACAAGCAGCCACACCATCTCCCCTCTTTGTTGGAAATGCGAGCCCATGGTGAGCCATTATGCAATAAATGTTATTGCACATATCATTCCCTGATCTGAAATGAAGAATGAATAATTTGTATAATAGGTCCCTTAGTACAATTAGGGTTATGTACCATGGCCATCTTAATAATCATACAGCTGTTGATTCAACTATTGAATCATAGAGGCTGGTGCTTGGATGAGTATCTAAAGAGTTAGATTGAGGACTCATCAAGCACCGTAAATGATTACTAAGAGATGATCTCCAGCCTGAGTAGGAGATGACAATCCTATCTCTGAAGGCTGATATCTGACCGACCTCTTGATGCAGGTCCTCTGCATAGGAATAGAGATTCGGAGGTGTCAGATTAGTTAGGTCAAAGAGTTGACTTAATGAGATCGAGATAACCAAAGTCCTATATCGTATGCTGTCATGATATAGGCACGCATCCTCTGACCGGAGACAGATGTGTTGCTATATGTCAGAGTATGTACATTTGGCAGACCAATAGGTTGATGACCTAATCAAGGTCTATACACCGACGCGTTGGTGTGCATATAAGGGCATATGAGTAATACGATCTCTCAAAGGGATCATACAAGTTCAGTTACTGAACCAGAAGACATGAGCTCACTCATGAGATATTGGGAAGAATCAAATTCCATGCACATGGTCGTCTCGCTTTGGAAGCTTGACTGAATTTGTAGGTTTGATATATACTTTTAGTATATGATCAAGACCTAGGTATAATATACGCTTTTGGAAAATGTATGATTGATACCAACTCCCAATGATCGAATGAGAAACTTACTGATAAAACCATGAAGTAGACAGTATAAAGTTGATCCAATACTTCGAGTTTAATCTGGGTCTTACAGTATGCAGGATGTACAGGTATTGGGAATACCTGAGGGTGATTTGATCATAAACGATTGTATAACCATGACGCCTCCATTCCTAGGGAGTGATGAAACGGGTCTGGATTTTAGTGACTCATCTCAGTAGAGAACTGATCTGATCTTGGTCCAAGTGTTGGACATTGATCTGAATGTGATTCAGATACAATGAGAAGATTAGATTTATGGTCTTGATTTAATCAAGCATCTATGGGAGGCCCGCGATCTGGATTTGAGATATGATCTCAATATCTATGTCACTATACATGGAACAATACAATCACCCTGTTGATAAACAGATTATCGTAGGTCTAAAGAGTATGTCTCACACAAGGCGGAGACAACCGATGTCGATGCGGCGACCCACAATAAAGTGTATTTAATCAACAATGAACCCACAATCAAGTATCAAACAATGAAAAACAAGTGTGGAGTCAAATTTATTTTTAACTCTGCACAAATGGTGTATAGTGACAAGTATGCAGAGAGTTCGAACACAGGGAGCAAGCAGGGTAATTCACAACAATGTGTGTGTGTGAATATGTGATGTCTACACTAAGCAAGCAAGCAAAGATGTTTTTGTGGGTTTTTAATTTTTATAATTTTTTTTATATATTTTTTTTAATATTGGAAAGCAAAGATAATGTAATGAAAGACAAGGTAAAATATTTATAAAAATATGCAAAAATATCCAAAAATTCAGAAATAAAATCTTTTTGGTATTTTTGTGGTTTTCTACTGTTTTTGTGATTTTTGGGGATTTTTCAAGGTGTTTTTGATATTTTTAATTACTGCCATAAGTCAAAACAGTGAAACAAGAGCTGGCTGTGAATAAAATAGGATTTAAAATTAGCAACCAGTAACCAAAATTTTTCACATTATTTTTCAAATGAAAGGAACAAACTAAGGAACACACAGAACCTGAGTTTGTATTTTTTAGAGTTTTCCTTGATTTTAAATATTTTTTTGAAGTTTTTGAGTGTTTTTAAATTTTTAGTGTTTTTCTTTTGAGATTTTTTAGTAATTTTTGGACTGACACTAAAACAGGATAAAATAGACACTAGGTAATTTTTTTGGAATTTTTAGAGGTATTTTACTATTTTTTTGGTATTTTCTAAACTGGACAGTGCACAAAAAGCATGTTTTTGATTTTTAATAAACATGAAAATAAAATAAAATCAAAAACTGAAGTGATAGCATGGAAGTACACGTGTCCAGGAACTAAACCCTATTTTTGTGGAATTTTTGGGCTTAAGATGATAAGTTAAATAAATACAACAAGCATCCAATCATTAAACAGGCCTGGCAGGGATACATATGCAATTTCTAAAACATCCAGGGGCATATATGCAAATTTCCACAACACTAAACACTGAATATTCGATTTATAGCATTAAAACACAATTACAAAACCCGCCTGGGGGCCCTAGAAATTTTCCCACCAGGGCGCGTGACTTGCACGCGCCTGGCGAGGACTGAAATGTAATATTCCAAAATGATGGGGGCTTACTTGCAAAATATCCAAAATGTTTACACGTGCTACGAAAGTTTCAGTACTAGAGCAAAATACGACAAAGGCCGAGGGTATCCTTGCAAAATGCCCATACCTCACGTGTACAGGTCATGTGAGGTGACGTGGCGAAGGACCCATGCGTAAATAAGTAAACTGCAGAGATGTTTGTGCAAATATTACAAAAATATTGAACGGCACATGAAAGTTTAGGTCCTAATAAAATATTACAAAAATTGGCTCGGGTGAAAATTGCAAAATACCCAAGCAGGCGGAAGATCGGACGGTGGAGTGAACTCCACTTGTCCACGTGTCAGCACGGGGGCCCGCGATACCCCTTCGCGGTCCAGCGGCTACGATCAAAATGTGAAGACTGATCGAGCGGCCCTGAACCCTCCAGATCCGACGGCTGTAGGATGGCTGGACGAACAGCTCCTGATCTGATGGCAAAGGAGGGCGATGGAAGAACAGGGAGGAAGGTCCGCCGTGGCGACCTTCCTCCGGCTATATCTCCTTGCTCCGGCGGTCGACGAGCTTCAAAATGGGTCCAGGAGCTCGTTGCAGGGTCCTTCTGACGTCTGGAGGCAACAGAATGGTGCGGAGGACGGTGGTGCTCTTCCACAGCGAGGAGGAAGTTGCAGAGCTCCAGGTGCTCCGACGAAGGCCCAAAAAACGCCCCAGATGCGTTGGAATGTCCAGGTACCTGCACAGAAGATGGGTGATATGATCGGGGGCAAAATTCCCCGATCACGTGGTGCAAGAAATGATGGTGTGCGGAAGCGTTTGGCGAAACGAGTGATGGTGGCCGGAGACGGTTCCGGCCGAGAGTCGATTAGGCGAATCGACTAGCGATTGAGTGAGATGAAGGGGTCGGAATGGAGTGATGAATGCAAGGAACGAAATGAAGAAGAAAACGCAAGGGATAATACGGCCTCGAGCCCAGGAAGGGCGAGGGAAAGGGTACCTCGACGGCTTGGCCGGAGGTTGGTTGGAACTCGCCCAAACGTGGCTGATCCACCGCCTAGACGAGAGCTCCACGGAGCTGTCACCTCCAGGAACTCCTAGCGAGGTCAAGGGGGGAAGTTTGGATGGATTTGCGGTTCAACCCGGGGAAGGAAGTGATGGGTTTGTATTTGAAGAGTGGTGGGTGCGTGTTTTCGAGGAGGAGTCACGGGCGAGAGGAGGAGATCTGGGTAGATCTAGGAGGGCGGCGAGGTAGGTGGATCTACAGGGAACAAGTTTCGTGAAGAAGTCGGCCCCTCTCGAGCAACGCAGTGATGGCGAAAAAATCGAGAAGGACGGGTCTCGGGAAGGGTTGAGAAGAGGTACAGGAGGCAAGGTCAGACTGTTGACCCGCTGGTCAACAGTCGGAGGCTCCTGGTTGGTCCACGTGGACCAACCAGGGAAAAGACTGGAAAATCATTTTATTAATTCGATTAAAAATAGAAAATAGTCGAATCAAATTGTGGTTATTAAATAAAAAATGCTTAAAATTTTATGTAGTATTTTATTATGATTTTTATTTATTTTTATGAGGCATATTTTTATAAGTTTATATTTACACACCTTATTGGTATAATACCTATATACTTTATTACTTTATTTTTTTTGTGTATTTTAATTCTATTATTTTTATTTATTATTTTCTAAAATTATAAAATACTTTTATATACATAAATATATTTTTAGTTTATTTTTCTGATTTATTTTGTATAATTAATAAATTATAAACAGGTATGTATAGGTATAGGTAATGTATCTATGTTTTGTGTATATAAGTATTTTTATTTTGATTTTTATTTACGTTTTTATTCTGATTTTAATATTCACAATTATTATAAGTAATATTTACAACATTATAAAATTATAAAAATACAAAAAAATAATAAATAAAGAATAAATTGAATATTTTAATCTGTACAATGTACAATGAGGGTCCAAAACTCAACTTTCAAACCGTAGCTCCGCCAAATGCGAAACCACCGCCGTTGAATAGCTTATTTTCTTCTATATACAATTAAAGGTGAGTATGCTGCATTTGGAGTTGTCAGTTGTGAGATACGGGTCTGGGAAGTTGGAATTCTGGATTTTTATTCAGACCATAACTTTTTATCTGTACATTATTTTTCTGTGAAATCAATTTTGTATTTTTCTATATAAAATTATCTACAACTTTTATGCAAAGTTTCTTTATTTGATGTGTAAAAAGTGGAACCAAAAATAGCTCCCAAAATGAATAAAGAATGAATAGAATGTATAGGTATATTATCTGTATTTCTGACCTTATCTCCCCCTACTTTATTCCTTGTCGACCTATTCATCAAGATGCCTAGGTCTCGGGGTTTTGGATCATAAAATATTTACAATATTTTATTCTTTTTCTTTTCTTTATTTATTCTATAATTTTGGCTTTAATTACAGTATTTTATACACTAATATAATGCACATGCATGAATGCTAAGATGATGATTTTAATGCTATTTACATGCATTTGCTAGGGTTTTTGGTGCCAAAATGATAGAATAAAGATGATGAAATGTGGATTCATCATCCCCCTATACTTTACCTTTGCTAGTCCCTAGCAAACACTTATGCAATAAGTGCAAAAAGAAAAAGAAAGAAAAGAAAAAGAAGAAAATTAGATTAAGTTTAATTATCGAACTTGTCTTCGCAAAATCAAAGTTTGGAGCTTAAGTCGGACCTTTAGAATTTTAGTGCGGTCGGAACCTTAATGAGAACCAAGTTTGAAATCCAACAGTCCTTGAGAATCCCAAAACTCTGTCCAAGTCTCCTCAATAGCCAGGTCAGAATTACTTCAACTCATACGCAAACTCTTACGACTATGAGTCTGACTCGTACAGTGTAAGTGATATGTAGCTCCCCACCTCAGAAGTGACAAAGAAACAACCTCCCTCAACCCGGTAACTCTAATGCCTCGGTCTAGCAACTCTTTCCTCGAGAAGCGGGGTATTCCCTTCTAAGTTCAAGTGCAACCGGCTCAAGAAGAGGGGGAAGAAGTATAGACTTTTGGAAGCTCAGCCAGTGTAGCCAAGTCTCCCGCTGCAAGCTTCATGAGATGTAACATGGATACCATAAGCTTTTGCTTTATTGGACTATATACACTCCGGTGGGGTTATTAAATTTTCAATCCGACCCACCACTTTTTTGGAGTTTTTTTTAAGTGCATCTGTACAACATATCTACATGGTGCAGCATATATACAAGAAATTTTCCTCTTGAGCCAGTAGACTATCCCTCTTTTGAAGCTTTATTGCAACCCACGGCTTCTGTCTTTAGCCTTCATCACCACTAGACCAAGTTGAGGTGCACGTCCTTCACTAGAAGAAGAAGAGAGGTTCCGCCTAGAAGTACTACCCTCATATGCTACCCCAAGCCAAAGGAAACTGCCTCCTCACCACCTCATCCGTGGAGAGCTATGTGAAAGGTGCAGGTGTCCAAGTTAGGTCATTATCAACAAGAGTCGTGCGTGTGCTCCGAAATACTCTACTTAGGCAGTCAAGAATCCATTGAACTAAGTCCCGTGATCCTCAAAGAATTAAGTCAACTAGACCTGAAGTACCTCAAACCCAGTTCCTATAAGGTTCCTGTTATTAGGTAGATTTTAAGGTCCAATCAAGCTCCAATCTCCGGATTTTACTTATACTTGTTCAACTATCAAACTCAATCCGAAAAAATGCTCATGCTATGCAAATGCGATGCAGAATGCAGAAAATATTTTTGTGATGCAATTTTCAAAGATTTTGAACTTTTTATGGATTTTTGAAAAGATAATGATGATGCATGCAGATGCATTTTTTTTGTATTTTTCAAAAAGATTTTTCAGATGTTTTTGGATTTTAATTTTTGCAAATGTTTTTGGGATTTTTGAAAACAAAACGTTTTGGCTGAAAACTTGGTGAAAACTATGTACACGGGAGTGCTTCTTAAGAAGTGGATTTTACGAATTTACAAGGGCAAGTGGTCAATTTAATAAGTACATCTATATATAGTGGATTTTGGTGTGATGTAAATATTCCTCAAACTTATTTGACACAAGCTTTTTCACACGATATATTTTTTTTGAAAACTATAGTCCAAAATAGTTTTTACAAACATGTACACTCATTTGAAAATCATTTTGCAAAGGCTTTCAAAACAGTATATATAGGTTTTTCAAATATTTCTGCAACCATTTTTCAAACCCTTTGCAAATCATTTTTCAAACATTTTATTTCACACAAAGAAAAGAAGTTTTACAAACAACACATTTTTACAAAGGTTGAAAACATGTAACAAAATATTTTCAAAATAGTTTTTAATAGATGTTCACAAAGATTTTCAAACTATTTTTCAAACATTTTGCCAAAAAACATTTTCACCTGATTTATTAATCAGTATATAAAAAAAGAATTTGAGGAATAACCACATCTTTTTATTAAAGAATTTGTAATGAATTTTAATGAATTATTAGCCATATTTTTAAGAAAATACGAAAGTACGAGTTATGGCTAAAGTATATACGTAGTATATACGACCCCCCTATACTTAGCTTGAGCTATGTCCTCATAGATCGGAGAGAAAAGAGAAGGCATAACTCGTACTAAGTATAGGCAAGTCTAAAGAATAAAGGAATAATGAATGAATCAACGAATGAGAAGTTGACCGTCCCCCCTATACTAAGGATCAGATAATCCTAAGTATAGCAGACTGTACACAAAGCAGGGAGGGTCAAGGGCGGGAATGAACAGATCGTACTCAGATTGTCTCCCCCTATACTTAGGGTAAAATATTCCTAAGTATAGACAAGAAGAGGAGACAATGGAGAGGATCAAAGAATGGAAATACTCGGGGTGCACACCCCCTATACTTAGGACAAAGTACGTCCTAAGTATGGAAAACTGTCTATAAGGGCGGCACCTTTTTGATAGATAAAGAAGATAGAGATGGGAAAAAAGAAAAGAAGAAAAAGCATTAACAGATGAAATCGTGATATGAATAGATGGATCTGTACAGCGAAAGATGGAACTGATCACCGTGTATGAGATGCAGATGATGTGAGTCAAAGAGTACATCTCATACCAGAAGAATGGGGGCAACATCAATGGTCGGCGGATCATGATCAAGATATAGTTTCAGGCGTTGACCATTGACGCGGAAGGTAAAGGAAGATGACGGTTCGGATATGTCGATGCTACCATTGTCATGTACCTTCCTGACCACATAAGGACCTTTCCACTTGCTCTGCAACTTCCCTGGGAATAATTTCAGCCTGGAATCAAACAACCATGCTCTCTGATCTGGCTCAAACTGTTTATGGCTGATATGCGAATCGTGCCATGTCTTCACTTTCTCTTTATACTGTAGGCTGTTCGAAAAGGCTGTGTCTCTCAGTTCTTCCAGGGCTACCAATTCTGCTCTTCTCTGGTCTCCCATACTCTCCGGATCTAAAAGTAACTCAGTGACTGCCCAAAAGGATTTGTGCTTGATCTCCACTGGCAAATGGCACGGCTTGCCATAGACGAGACGAAAGGGAGATGTCCCCAATGGATTCTTGAAAGATGTCCGATAGGCCCACAAGACCGAGTCCAAAAGCTGTGGCCAATCCTTTCGGTCTGGGCGGACAACTTTCTGTAAGATAGTCTTTATCTCCCGATTCGATACTTCGGCAAGACCATTAGTCTGAGGGTGATATGGAGTGGCAACCCGATGGTCAATGTCGAACTCGTCTGCAAGGGCCCTAACTTTGTCATTGATGAAATGAGACCCCCCGTCTGAAATCAAGACTCTAGGTACTCCGAACCGTGAAATGATATTTTTCCTCAAGAATTTGCACACGGTTTTCGCATCTGCGGCTCGGGCGGGGATGGCCTCAACCCATCGGCTGACATAATCCACAACGAGCAAAATATGCTCGAATCCCTGACTCTTAGGAAATGGGCCCATGAAATCAATCCCCCATGCATCAAAAACCTCACAAAAGTGAATGGGTTGCATGGGCATCATGTCTATCTGTCCGCAGGTTCCCATCTTCTGACAGTCAGTACATCTCTTCACGAACTCATCAGAATCTTTGAAGAGAGTAGGCCACCATAGGCCGGATTGAAGCACCTTCTGTGCTGTCCTTTTTCCAGAATGATGTCCTCCTGCCTCAAGCTTGTGGCAATATGTGAGGACGCTTTGCTGCTCTTCTTGAGGAATGCACCTCCTCCAGATACTATCCCCTCCTTCATGATAAAGGACGGGATCCTCCCAATGATAAAACTTGGCCTTAGCTAGGAAGGTCTCGAGTTTCTGTCTGGGCCAACCCTGAGGGACTGTCTTGGCAACAAGATAGTTTAGAAAGTCAGCATACCATGGGAGTGAGGTGACAGCCAAGATCGCCTCATCTGGAAATGTTTCTGTGATAGGTGCGCTGGGCTCAGATTCCTCAAGATTCTCCAACCTGGAGAGATGATCCGCCACCACATTCTTGACTCCAGGCTTATCCTTAATCTCAATATCAAATTCCTGGAGTAGAAGGATCCATCTGGTAAGACGTGCTTTGGCATCCTTCTTAGCCATTAAGTACCGGATGGCGGTGTGATCAGTGTAGATGGTCACTCTAGATCCGAGAATATACGATCGATACTTATCAAGAGCGAAGACTACGGCCAGCATCTCTTTCTCAGTCACAGTGTAATTCCGCTGAGCGGCATCCAAAGTCCGGCTGGCGTAGTGAATGGCAAAAGGTAATCCATCCCTCCTCTGTCCTAGCACAGCCCCAACGGCAAAATCTGAAGCATCCGTCATGATCTCGAATGGGAGAGACCAATCGGGTGGCTGAAAGACAGGAGCTGAAACAACCATATTTTTGAGAGTTTCAAAAGATTCAAGACACTTATCATTGACAATAAAGTCGGTGTCTTTCGTCAGCAAGTCAGTGAGTGGTCGGGCAATTCGACTGAAGTCCTGAATGAACCGTCGGTCGAAACCGACATGCCCCAGAAAAGACCGTAACTGACGCAAGTTGGACGGTGGATTGAGTTTTCTGATGATATCCACCTTAGCCGGATCGACCTCCATGCCCCTGTTGGAGACGATATGACCAAGGACCGTCCCTTGAGTCATCATGAAATGACTCTTCTCCCAGGATAAGACAAGATTGACCTCAATGCAGCGCTTCAGCACACGGTCTAGGCAGTCAAGACAAGCGTCGAACCCATCGCCATAGACCGAGAAGTCATCCATGAAGACCTCTAAACAGTCACCCACCATGTCCGAGAAGATGGACAACATGCATCTTTGGAATGTCGCAGGAGCGTTACATAGACCAAAGGGCATCCGTCTGAAAGCATACGTCCCAAACGGACAGGTAAATGTCGTTTTCTCCTGGTCTTCGGGCGCAATGGCCACTTGATTATATCCAGAGTACCCGTCAAGGAAACAGTAATGACTCTTCCCAGCTAGCCGTTCGATAATCTGATCAATGAAGGGCAGCGGGAAGTGATCCTTCTTGGTGGCCTCATTCATTCGTCTGTAGTCCACACAGACCCTCCAAGAAGTTGGTACTCTGGTAGCGATCTCCTCTCCAGACTCATTGACAACTGTAGTGATACCCGTCTTCTTGGGTACCACATGTAAAGGACTTACCCATTTGGAGTCGGAGATGGGATAGATGAAATCGGCGCTCCACCACCTTGAAATTTCTTTCATGACTACGTCTCGAAGATTTGGGTTCAGCCGTCGTTGGAACTCACGCGACGGCTTAGCGTCATCCTCGAGATAAATGTGGTGGGAGCAAAGATTTGGGCTCAGCCCTTGGAGATCTGCTATACTCCAACCGATTGCCTTGCGGTTCCTTTCAAGAACCTCCATCAGACGAGATTCTTGTTCTCCAGTCAAATCTGCTGAGATGATGACTGGGTGCATTTCTGGCTCACCCGCAAGGAATCTATACTTCATTGACTACGGAAGAGGTTTCAGTTCTGGACAACTGGGAGGTGGCAGATCTGGCTTCTTGTATGTCTGCGTGAAGGCGACCAGGTCTGCATGGGAGAACTCTCGCTCTGCATGAATTTCTGACGAAGGGCGGCCTGCTGAATCATCTATAAACTGCACTGGCTCGCACTCTGTCATGGTTGTCGGCTCGGAAGGAATCAGACAAGGTAAGTATTCATCAAAATCATCCCAGTCAATGTCTGAATCCGAGGGATCAGAAGAAGATGAACAAGAATGAAAATCATCGGCACCACTCGTACCAACACTGTCAGCCTCCGGTGTATCCTCATCCAGGAGTGTGCTCTCCCGACTCTCGACTGCCATGAGCTTGAGATACAGTGAATCTGTAGGCAAGGCGAGGGTCGGTGCTACAGGATCTGTCCAGTTGGATTCATCATCAGTCATCTCAAAATCACAAACCTGGTGGATGTTTAGCTCTTCCTCTGTCATCTGCGCTGCTTCACTGGACTGTTCTGAGCATTCTAACTCTCTAGCCCTGGTTTCCTCGATCGTCTCTATTTGTATGGTCTCACCCTCTACGCGAAAGCACACCTTCCCGCAATCATGGTCGGTCACCGCCTTGGCTGTGGCCAAGAATGGGCGTCCAAGTATGATGGGGGCATCGGTTACCGACTCAGGGATCTCCATGTCCAACACAACGAAGTCCACGGGGAATTTCAGGCCATGAATGGTAACGACCACGTCTTTCAATAACCCCTTCGGCCTCTTTATCGATCTGTCAGCAAACTGAAGGACTGTTCTGCTTCGAAGAAGAGGGCCAAACTCGAATTGCTTGAGTAAGGCTGCCGGAAGGAGGTTAATTGAAGAGCCGCTATCTAATAGAGTACGATCAAACTGCTGCTCCTGAATCTCGCATCTGACATAGGGAGCTCCTGCGTCTGGTCGCTTGGCTGGCAGCTTGTTCTGGATGGTGCAGCATGTGTCATGAGTGAGCATATGGATTTGATCTCTGTGCCTCTTCTTCCTTCGGACAGTAGTTGTATCTTTCAAGTTCCTTTTGAAGAAGGGGATATGCTCAAATGCTTCTCGTAGAGTCAGCTGAATGTGAAATCTGTCAATCATTTGATTGCCGAACTCTACCTGCTGGTTCTTTTTTGGGTTTTCTTTATTATTCCCCTTCGTACGGCGGAGCGCCTCAGGGAAGGGGATGGTAGTGGCCTCCTCAGATGGAGGATTAGGACTCGGTCCCTGTGCCTGTAAAGAAGGAGAATCCATACAATAATCATCATTCACCACATATGGATCCGCAATTTGAACAGAAACCTTTCCTTTATTCAGATTTTTGTTTTTCTTTTTGTTCCCACAGTCCTTGGGTACAAAATGTGGCAACATCACATATGGTGGCTCAACAAGAGTGGATGTGGTGGCCTCAGCACCACCACTAGCACCGGTCTTCGCGGCATCAGCACCGCGCTCTGGTTCGTCATCCAAAATGTTGGCGTCAGCACCACCGTCTGCAACTGGTATTACGACGGCATCAACATCGTCGTCCTGGACTTCATCATGGGTGGCATCAGCACCACCGTCAACATCATCATGAGCGGCATCAGCACCGCTCCTCTGCTCCTCTGGCGCTCCTGATCCTGCGTCTGGTTGTCGCTCAGAAGAGGCGCCGCCGGCTGGCATCCTACCGCTCCTAGTAGTAACAAAATCAGCATCATGATAGGAATAAGATATGTCACTCAAATAATCACTAGGAGAGGTATCCTCTGTAAACTCTACCTGCTCAGACTTCCTTTTCAGACTGTTCGGGTTAGGTTCAATCTGAGCGGGTATGGCAGCCTTGCCTTTCATGATGTCCCTCATCTCCTGCCGGAATTCATCCATTTCTTGCCTGAAAGAGGCTCGCTGTTCAGATAGCAAGCGGGCAAGATCATCAAGGGCTGGGTTCTCAAAGGCAGGACCCTGAGAACCGGATGGCTGTCCCTGCTGGAAATGGGGCTGCGGCTGCTGCTGTTGCTGATACGGGGGGTGCTGGGAATAAGACTGCTAAGGCTGTTGTCGCTGCCTCCACTGTTGTCCCTGATAGGTGGGACGAGGACCACTCTAAAACTGTTGCTGATGGGCATACTGGGGCTGTTGTTGTGGTTGCTGCTGGCTGCTCTGCTGTCCTTGGGCAGGGTTCTGCTGCTGGGATGAGGATCCACCATTGCCCCAACGGAATCCGGGATGATCACGACGAATCCCGGGCTGAGGGTACCGGTCATACCAAATCCCATTGACTTCCATCAATGGTTCCTGCTCAAAGGAGGGTGGAGGAAGAACTGTCAGTGGCTGCTCCGGCTGATAGACCACCATCTGAGTCTCCTGAGACGGCGGTTGCTCTGGATGGTACTGTAACAGTGGGACCGGCTCTGCCTGAATATGGTTCACCTGGCGATATGAGGTAGAAGCCTGGCTGGAACTACTACTGCTGGAGTCAGCCCGTGACCTGGGAGGCTGATGGGAATGAGCTTGTGCCTCCTGAATGCATAAGATTTGAGTCTTCAGGTCACTCATGGTTTTGGTGAGAAGGTCCATTTGGGCAAGACCTTGGTTCTGCTTCTTCTTGAGGATCTCCATGCGGTCCAACTTCTCACTAATAATGCCCATGTCGGCTGCGGCTGATTCGGCTTGGGCTGCGGCGACCGACAATGTGTTAGGACCGGCATCGATGCGGGCGATCCTCTGAAATGATCCTGCTCCTTGCGGGGGCTTCTGGTGTGTGTAGACTCGGGCCTGGGTCATCACGGTTGAATTCTCTGCCATGCCTTCATAGATGGCCCAGACGTCATCTTCACCCTTGGAAAAATATGATCCACCGCAAGAGGCGTTGACAAGCCCCTGCAGCTCCGGTGTCAGCCCACAGAAGAAACTCTGCACGAGGTTGGGCTTGGAGATGTCATGATGTGGACACCGGTCAATGAGCTCTCTAAATCGATCCCAGGCTTCATGGAATTGTTCATTTGGGATCATGACAAAATTGCTAATCATAGCTCTAGCTGCATTGGTCCGGCCGAGAGGATAATATTTCTTCAGAAATGCGGTCCGGAGATCTGCCCAAGTGTCGACGAATTGCCCAAGATGCTTGAGCCAATATGCGGCTCTATCAACCAAAGAGAATGGAAAGGCAATCATCTTGATTGTGTCCTCGGTTATCAACCGATCATGGATGGTGCTGCATATCATCTCAAATTCTTGGAGGTGGAGGTGCGGCTCTTCGGTCGGCAACCCATGGAACTTGGGTAGCAGCTGGATAGTGTGGGGCCGAAGCTCGAAATCTCCGTGGATGGGCGGGAGTCTGATCCAACGGTGAGTGAGGGATGCGGCTGGATTGTGCAGTTCCCTCATGATAGTCTGTGGCGGTCTCTCAGCGTCTGGATCTGCTCCTCCTGCATCAGGTTCTCCTCCTCCACCACCTTCTCCGCCAGCTCGGTTCTCTCTCATCTGAGCTATCTCCCTCATGAGATCACCCATGAATGTACCCTGGTCACGGATCTGCCTCTGCATAGTCTCCAGGGATGCTAATAAGGAATTATTGATGGCTGCCTGATCGAATAGGAACGGAGGGTGCTCATGATCATCTGCATGCTCGCCTCTGTCTGCCATGTCTGGATTTTCTGAAAAAGCAAAAGAGGCCATCTCAGGTGCTGTCGAATGAGCTGAACACTGTGATGCACTGAATTCTGACACTCTTGGACTGATGGAAGGAGAATGAGAAGGGTGGTCGAGGGGGAACAGGGTGGATGTAAACTCAGGCTCGGAGAGCGGACTCTCCGAGGTATTCCTAGATGAATAAGGAGGAGTGCGGGATAGCGGTGCCGACAAGGTCGGCCTAAGAGATCTCCGTCCCATCATCTTGATTATTTGGGAAGATCAGAGGGAATTTAGAAGGAGAAGAGTGAAATGAGATGCAACAAAATTGCGCACGATTGTGCGGTGTTTTTGATCTTGACCTAAACAAATCTAGCAATCAAACACAAAGCAGGGGTGAGTTCACCAACTCAACACGTGAAGCCGTGAAGGTTCGACTTTTATCTTGTCAATTTTAGCTTGATTCAGGAATTTATCTTTTCACGAGTCCTTAGAACGCTACGCCTAAAGGAGAGAGAGTACTGCCGGAAGAGTATCCCGTACTTGTCCTCCTCCTGTGTAATCTGTAGCTTGCACTTTTTGAGGTCCTTGTAACCCTTCCTGGATCCCTACTCAGCCAAAGAATAAGAGAGGAAGCCAATAGGCGAAACCGATACTTCGGAACTCGCTCGCAACGGAATCACCCGTGAGCGTGCAAGAACCTACTCGGACGCGAGACGATGAGACAGACACCCCCGTGAAGGCGTGGCCTAGGCTCGATACTTCGGACAAGGTCGATGCTCTACACAATAGAGAGTCACCAATGTTGACCAAGCCCTACTCGTCCACGTACGATAGAAGCGCCAATACTTCGGAAATCCAGGCGATACACAAGGCAGCCACAAGCTGGGTTTTTGGCTCTAATCCTTACGAAGCGCTCACCTCACTTGGAAGGAGACCTTCCCATGCAACCTGAATACAAGTGAGGGTGTTACTTTCCCCAAGCAATGAATCCAATTACCGATTTTATTTTTGGTCAAGTTTTCTTAGCAGTCCCTTTTTTAATTTTTTTGGTGTTATCGCTTCTTTTGAGTAGATTCAAACAAGCGCCTAACGATTTTTGTGTTTTCTTGATCCTACTTTGTCCAAAAACAGAGGAGAGTAGAGTCGGAAAAGCTGTGCAAGTTGACACAAAGATGGAAATCTCACCTTTGTGCCTAAATGATGGATGCCAAGTTAGAAGACTTACAGCGAATCCCAGCTCTCTCCATGCGGGATGCAAAGCAGAATTTTTAAACCTAATCTATATGTCGATATGCACAACGGAAATCATCCTAGAACAGGCAACTGCTAGCGTAAAGAACCACAAGTCAACCTCCTATCGTCGATCCTAAGAGTCCTGTCTAGACCCTCCCCTCCTCTTCTCGACACATCGAGTTCAGGAGTAGCGCTTGATGGAGAGGGCTCGCGGCGCGGCGGATCTAAGAAAGGGGGCTAACTGTTTAATTAGTCTAAGTCCAAATACGAACTATAGGAGCATGCAAAGATAATTAGGGTGTTTGGACCTATTCTAATCGAATCAAGCAGGACCTAGAACTAAGAGCTCAATCCACAAAAGAAATGAAAAAGGAAAACAAAACCGGAAAATGACAAGCGAGAAAAACTCGTCAAAAATGGCGGTGAGCCCCCGGGTGAACAAACACCCGGAAATTAGGCCCGGTAGTGTCCAAGAGTCCAAGTGTACCTGTATTATTACAAATTAACAGTCTCTCTCTCTCACAAAAATAAATGTAAGCTGATCTAATCACTCTCCCTCACTCCTCCTGCTCTCTCCTGCCGGCGTGACCTAAGAAGGCCGGCTCCGCTTCCCAAGGATGCTCCGGATCACCTAAGCAATCCGCCTTGCTCCGCGGTCCCTCGCAAGAAGACAAGAAAAGAGACGGTCAGATAGCTCAACAAGATATATCAAAAATGTAAGAGATGGAAAATAATGCTATTGTAAACAATCACTCAATCAAACAAAATGTGAACTACTCGTTGTTGCTCCCCGGCAACGGCGCCATTTGATAAACAGATTATCGTAGGTCTAAAGAGTATGTCTCACACAAGGCGGAGACAACCGATGTCGATGCGGCGACCCACAATAAAGTGTATTTAATCAACAATGAACCCACAATCAAGTATCAAACAATGAAAAACAAGTGTGGAGTCAAATTTATTTTTAACTCTGCACAAATGGTGTATAGTGACAAGTATGCAGAGAGTTCGAACACAGGGAGCAAGCAGGGTAATTCACAACAATGTGTGTGTGTGAATATGTGATGTCTACACTAAGCAAGCAAGCAAAGATGTTTTTGTGGGTTTTTAATTTTTATAATTTTTTTATATATTTTTTTTAATATTGGAAAGCAAAGATAATGTAATGAAAGACAAGGTAAACTATTTATAAAATATGCAAAAATATCCAAAAATTCAGAAATAAAATCTTTTTGGTATTTTTGTGGTTTTCTACTGTTTTTGTAATTTTTGGGGATTTTTCAAGGTGTTTTTGATATTTTTAATTACTGCAATAAGTCAAAACAGTGAAACAAAGCTGGCTGTGAATAAAATAGGATTTAAAATTAGCAACCAGTAACCAAAATTTTTCACATTATTTTTCAAATGAAAGGAACAAACTAAGGAACACACAGAACCTGAGTTTGTATTTTTTAGAGTTTTCCTTGATTTTATATATTTTTTTGAAGTTTTTGAGTGTTTTTAATTTTTTAGTGTTTTTCTTTTGAGATTTTTAGTAATTTTTGGACTGACACTAAAACAGGATAAAATAGACACTAGGTAATTTTTTTGGAATTTTTAGAGGTATTTTACTATTTTTTTGGTATTTTCTAAACTGGACAGTGCACAAAAAGCATGTTTTTGATTTTTAATAAACATGAAAATAAAATAAAATCAAAAACTGAAGTGATAGCGTGGAAGTACACGTGTCCAGGAACTAAACCCTATTTTTGTGGAATTTTTGGGCTTAAGATGATAAGTTAAATAAATACAACAAGCATCCAATCATTAAACAGGCCTGGCAGGGATACGTATGCAATTTCTAAAACATCCAGGGGCATATATGCAAATTTCCACAACACTAAACACTGAATATTAGATTTATAGCATTAAAACACAATTACAAAACCCGCCTGGGGGCCCTAGAAATTTTCCCACCAGGGCGCGTGACTTGCACACGCCTGGCGAGGACTGAAATGTAATATTCCAAAACGTTGGGGGCTTACTTGCAAAATATCCAAAATGTTTACACGTGCTACGAAAGTTTCAGTACTAGAGCAAAATACGACAAAGGCCGAGGGTATCCTTGCGAAATGCCCACACCTCACGTGTACAGGTCACGTGAGGTGACGTGGCGAAGGACCCTTGCGCAAATAAGTAAACTGCAGAGATGTTTGTGCAAATATTACAAAAATACTGAACGGCGCATGAAAGTTTAGGTCCTAATAAAATATTACAAAAATTGGCTAGGGTGAAAATTGCAAAATACCCAAGCAGGCGGAAGATCGGACGGTGGAGTGAACTCCACTTGTCCACGTGTCAGCACGGGGGCCCGCGATACCCCTTCGCGGTCCAGCGGCTACGATCAAAACGTGAAGACTGATCGAGCGGCCCTGAACCCTCCAGATCCGACGGCTGTAGGATGGCTGGACGAACAGCTCCTGATCTGATGGCAAAGGAGGGCGATGGAAGAACAGGGAGGAAGGTCCGCCGTGGCGACCTTCCTCCGGCTATATCTCCTTGCTCCGGCGGTCGACGAGCTTCAAAATGGGTCCAGGAGCTCGCTGCAGGGTCCTTCTGACGTGGCCCAAAAAACGCCCCAGATGCGTTGGAATGTCCAGGTACCTGCACAGAAGATGGGTGATATGATCGGGGGCAAAATTCCCCGATCACGTGGTGCAAGAAATGATGGTGTGCGGAAGCGTTTGGCGAAACGAGTGATGGTGGCCGGAGACGGTTCCGGCCGAGAGTCGATTAGGCGAATCGACTAGCGATTGAGTGAGATGAAGGGGTCGGAATGGAGTGATGAATGCAAGGAACGAAATGAAGAAGAAAACGCAAGGGATAATACGGCCTCGAGCCCAGGAAGGGCGAGGGAAAGGGTACCTCGACGGCTTGGCCGGAGGTTGGTTGGAACTCGCCCAACGTGGCTGATCCACCGCCTTGACGAGAGCTCCACGGAGCTGTCACCTCCAGGAACTCCTAGCGAGGTCAAGGGGGGAAGTTGGATGGATTTGCGGTTCAACCCGGGGAAGAAGTGATGGGTTTGTATTTGAAGAGTGGTGGGTGCGTTGTTTTCGAGGAGGAGTCACGGGCAAGAGGAGGAGATCTGGGTAGATCTAGGAGGGCGGCGAGGTAGGTGGATCTACAGGGAACAAGTTTCGGTGAAGAAGTCGGCCCTCTCGAGCAACGCAGTGATGGCGAAAAAATACGAGAAGGACGGGTCTCGGGAAGGGTTGAGAAGAGGTACAAGAGGCAAGGTCAGACTGTTGACCCGCTGGTCAACAGTCGGAGGCTCCTGGTTGGTCCACGTGGACCAACCAGGGAAAAGACTGGAAAATCATTTTATTAATTCGATTAAAAATAGAAAATAGTCGAATCAAATTGTGGTTATTAAATAAAAAATGCTTAAAATTTTATGTAGTATTTTATTATGATTTTTATTTATTTTTATGAGGCATATTTTTATAAGTTTATATTTACACACCTTATTGGTATAATACCTATATACTTTATTACTTTATTTTATTTTGTGTATTTTAATTCTATTATTTTTATTTATTATTTTCTAAAATTATAAAATACTTTTATATACATAAATATATTTTAGTTTATTTTTCTGATTTATTTTGTATAATTAATAAATTATAAACAGGTATGTATAGGTATGGGTAATGTATCTATGTTTTGTGTATATAAGTATTTTTATTTTGATTTTTATTTACGTTTTTATTCTGATTTTAATATTCACAATTATTATAAGTAATATTTACAACATTATAAAATTATAAAAATACAAAAAAATAATAAATAAAGAATAAATTGAATATTTTAATCTGTACAATGTACAATGAGGGTCCAAAACTCAACTTTCAAACCGTAGCTCCGCCAATGCGAAACCACCGCCGTTGAATAGCTTATTTTCTTCTATATACAATTAAAGGTGAGTATGCTGCATTTGGAGTTGTCAGTTGTGAGATACGGGTCTGGGAAGTTGGAATTCTGGATTTTTATTCAGACCATAACTTTTTATCTGTACATTATTTTTCTGTGAAATCAATTTTGTATTTTTCTATATAAAATTATCTACAACTTTTATGTACAAAGTTTCTTTATTTGATGTGTAAAAAGTGGAACCAAAAATAGCTCCCAAAATGAATAAAGAATGAATAGAATGTATAGGTATATTATCTGTATTTCTGACCTTATCTCCCCCTACTTTATTCCTTGTCGACCTATTCATCAAGATGCCTAGGTCTCGGGGTTTTGGATCATAAAATATTTACAATATTTTATTATTTTTCTTTTCTTTATTTATTCTATAATTTTGGCTTTAATTACAGTATTTTATACACTAATATAATGCACATGCATGAATGCTAAGATGATGATTTTAATGCTATTTACATGCATTTGCTAGGGTTTTTGGTGCCAAAATGATAGAATAAAGATGATGAAATGTGGATTCATCACCTGTCCTTATCTCCAAGTATCTGAGGAGAAATAGCATTGTTCTTAAATGGTTTAAGAACAATTCCATAAGATCTAACGAAGGAGAAGTTGATAATTAAATGTGATTTAATTACCATGATGTATGAGAAATTATCCAATATGATTAAATGTAATTTAATTATTATTGATAAGAATAATGTGGATAGAAATATCCAATTATTCATAATATATTATAAATGTGATTTATAATGTATTAGAGAGAATTAATTATAATTTATATGTGTTGATTAATTATTATGTGTATTGGATACACATTGTGTAATTAATTAACAATATGAATTATATGTTGTTTTGGGTTGTGAATATGATTCACAATTTTTTCCATGGCAAGAATGCAATATTCTCAAAGATAATTGTGAATTATTTTTGAAGAATAAAACCCAATAAATTTGTTGCAAATAAATAAGAGAGATTTCAAGGAGATATGCAATCTCATGGATTTCCATGAGATTGCAATCTCCATGCAATCTCCATGGGCGGCACATCATTCCAATATGGAATGTGTGGCCGCCCACTTGGAAGGCACATGGAGATGAAATCTCCATGTGTCTTCTCTCCTTATTTGTTGGGTTGATTTACGATTAAATTATATTTGATTTTGTCAAATATATTTTAACCTAAATTTGTTGTTTTTTAACAACAACAATCTTAGCCATTGGATTGACATAAATCAATCTCACCCATTGATTTTATGTGTCCCATGGATTGAGATCCATGGATCCCAAAACCCTATAAATAGAGAGGCATACTTGGCTCTCTCTTTACACATGCTATTGTAGCACATACTCTCTCTCTTTCTCATACTCGACAGCCATCTCTCTCCCCTCTCTTCTTGGTGGCCGTCCACCTTGGTGGAGAGAATCGTCGACGCCCACGCCATCGTGCTGCCGCTTCGACTCTATGTGGTTCTTCGTCTTCTTGGAGTGCTTCACTCACGAAGGAGGACGTTTGATCTCGTACGACGAGATCAGGAGCAACCACGCTTGGATCAACTTGGATTGCGAGGACACCGCGACTCATCTCCGCGCTCGCAAGCCGTTACAGACGATCGGACTTGAGACAGGAGGTCTCTTTTCGTAGAGACTTGATCAACCACGCTTCAAGAGGTATTGCATTATACTTGCTGTGTTTATAGATGAAACGATTTGAGAATGGTTCTCGGATCATGTGGTTTCATCGGTTTAAAATTTTTTAAAATTCCCCTGCACCGAACAACTAGTACGACTAGTCGTTCTTCGTCGTATCCGATACGATGATCACGCTTCCGTGATGCGCTTGAGGATTTCTCCGTATCCTTCAAGTGGTATCAGAGCCTTAGGTCGACGGTTTTGAATATGATCCGAAAAATCGAGGACGACTTGGGTTCGTTAAGGTCGCGAAAGTTTTTATCGCATTTGATTTCGCAGATCTGTTTAGTAAATAAATTCGGCACTGTTTAAATTGTTTAAACACGAATTTAATACTTGGATTTTGTTCCCCATTAAATAAGGAAACCATAGGATCTGAGTTTGTGTAAATCGGATTTCGTATGCTCTAGATATGGTTGTTTTAATGGACATGTATGCACTGTTGCGGGAACAATAGATTTTAACATAATTAAAGAGCTAATTACTGTTATCATCTACCTCGAAATGCGTGCAACTCCACTTAGTTCTGTCCTAAATCAAGTTAGCAACCTATGAAAATTACGTTTGCTTAAATTTGGATTTAAATTGATTGAGATATGTTAATTTTAGTGAGTAGGGGTCCTTACTGAAATTACATTCCTAATCTAGAACCAAGTGATTGTCAATTAGTGAAATTAATTGTTAATTTCGTGAAATAATCTTGAAAAATATTTGTGAAATATTGAAACATGATTATTTGCCTAATTGACTTGGCCCCAACCAATTAATTGATTAGATTTGATCTAAATCATAATTGGAAACCACAATCTTTCAAACTTGATGCTTGAATAGGATTTGGGAATTTGTCTAGCAAATTTCCTTATAATCAAAAATGTTTTGATTATTACTATATGGTACAATTTCGGTTGAAGAACCGATGATCATCTCAAGTACAAATTAATCAATTTGGCATTATCCTTTCCCGAGGTGGATATGGTGCCTAGTCGGAGAGCATTGGGGTTGCGGGTTGCAACGTATGTGGTCCGTCCCACTCTCGTCGGTACTGGCCATGACAGCGGGTAGGGTCGGGATAATGTCCGAGGGATTAAGATGTATTGTTCTAATTATTAAAATTTGAATTAATACGTATTTTGAGATATTACCATATATGTATTCAAGTAAAATAATCAAGTTTGATTGATTGAATTGGATTGATAATTAATTTAATATGATTAAATTGATTATGTCCAATTGAAATACTCTATATGATTAGAGTTATTAATTCCCTTGGAAGAATTAATTATGTGAATGTGATTCATAATAATTAATTAAAATTTGAATATGAGATGGATGATCACATAAGTGACATCCATGGTCTCCCGTCAAGGCGAAGAGTTCCGTCGCCAGATATCGTATGAAGGAGACGCCTGTACGAAGTGACAGCTCCTGCATACGATCCGTTTGGATCGGGCTCGTCGCTTCTCGAAAGAGTAAGGACGTATGCGTAGTGACCCCAATATCGGGTCCTCATATTATTGGGGCGATATTGGATTGTGCATAGCGAGTTGTATTCCTGTGACGGTTGGTTCAATTAATGACGGGTCAACATTGCCTTAGGGGTGGTGGGCCCGGGTGTTAAAGACTGAATTGGGAGATGCAAGTTGGACTTGCAAGGCGGAATGTGTTCCCGCTTCTTTTTATCCGAGTTGTAGGTTCTCATATTATTGGGATGCAACAAAGATAAGGAAGGAGATCCCAGATCTTGCTTGAGATATAATGGTAAGTATATCTCTTACATTGAAAGTGATTAAGGGAATGAACTTTCAATGTTGACAAGGCAAGACAACTTTGATATAAAAATCCTAAATCAAAGTAAAAAATATATATATTTATATATTTATGCAAATTTCTTATTTCAGATAATCCTTCATTAAAACCCACTCAATGATATACTCAATAATAACCAGTGAAATATCTTGGATTGGACTCAATGATCCAGATATTGTACTTGCAGTTGAACACATAATGTATGTGGTTGCAATGTACAAGTTTCCTCATAATAATGAGGAATGACAATTAAATAGATAATAGGACTACAACCCTAGGGTTTGTATGTCTCTATAGTCTTGATCTCATCGAATGTACTTTGGAAGTATCATGTCGATGATGATCGCAATTGTCAAATAATCCTTATAAAATCAATGAAGATATTATGGCATGCATATGTGCTCTTGACATTTAATCATGAGTGACATGGTTCTCTGCATCATGCAGAATGGTAGCTCTACAAGAGATGATGTATTCAAAATGTTTGAATACCTACCTGAACCAATATTTTAAGAGTTTAAATGGATGTAGATGATGAGTGTCATCATTCTACGGTTTATACTCTAGTTATTCATGAAGCTTCATAATATTCATATTGTATGAATTTAACGAAGCATGTATAAATGTTGAAAAACGCTTACTTTGAATTCTTTTGAATTTAAAATAAGAGATCCTCTGTCCTGAGCAATGGTTGCTCATAGATAAAGGGAGCGCAGTGGAAGCATGGGTTGGACCCAAGCAAGAAGGAAAGTCAAAGACTTGACTGGACTTCTGTGACTTCCATATGACATACAAAGAGTTGGATGAATGCCAATACTGCAATAAGTTGATGTGTTGATAGTATGACTATCAAGTCTGTCTAGAATCCTTAGAAAAGGACTCGGATGGAGCATCAGAATAATCTACATAAATCATTGATATTGACTTACTTATTGAATAAGATAAAGTCAAATAATTGTATCTCAATCTTCTGATGACATTTGCAATGGGTTGCATATGTTTTAGAAGACTAGAAAATTTGATCTTAAAGATTTATAGTTATCCACGTGAATATTGATGCAATTGTTGCAACAATCTCTGTTGGATTAATAGACTTGTTAATTTCAGTGGGAGAGCCCTTAGTCTTAGAGAATGTCTCTACGACCTAGATATTAGAATACACTCATTGTTTATTTCTAAATGTTGGAAATAAACATGAATTCTGAGGTAGAACTATCATAAAGAGTTATGATGGAGATATTTCAGATAGTAATCTAAAAATCTAGTGGACTCCACTAAATTAGAAAATTAATGAATGGTTCATTAAAATTTCTAAATACTGAAATTAAAACCTTTATAAGATCAATAGGAGGATGAAGATCATATGACAATGATCTAGCATCGAGCCTTGGACATTTGTCTATTGATTTGATCGATAGACTAGTAAGAGATGAAACTTTAGAATGTCTAAAATTTCAAAACTTACATACCTATGAATATTGTATTCAAAAGGAAAATGTCCAATACACCCTTCTTTGGGAATGGTGTAAGATGTCAAGGTATTTAGGATCTCATACATATTGATGTATGCAGATCATCTATATCATAGTAAACATTATGGATATGTGATATCTATTTATGATTATGTATGATATGAGATTTCTTCTCTTCACCTAAAGAAACCTTTCAAATGTTCAAAGATTTCACAATTTTGATTTGGAACCAAAGCCTGAAGGAAGATGAAAATGAATTTGGTCTAATCTAGGTAATCAATACCTATTGGATGAATTCATAATATATCTTATGGAGAAAGGAATATCATTCCTATCTCACTCCTCCTTATGAACCTAAACTCAATAGAGTTGTAGGTAGATACAATTGGATCATGTGTGACATGATCTTATCAATGATGAATTTTAGCATAATTATCCCTTAGTTTCCAGGTATATATGTATAGTAGAGACTACAATGTATATCCTTATTAAGGTTCCATGTATGTTGGAATCTAGCACTTAAGAGTACTGCTTCATTAGGAAAATAAAGGATGGTATTGGATACCTACTTTATGACCTTGAGATTCTTAAAGTATCTCATCTCTGAGAATGCGATTCTTAGAGGTTGAGACTCTTGAGAATGAAGATGAAAATGAAGTATAAAAACTCATTTAATCTTAAGAAGATAATGAGACTCCTGAAATTGGAAACTAAAAGGACAATTAAAGATGAAACACTAATACCTCTTCAAATGAGTTTAAGGATGGATTCCATGTGTTAGAGAAATCTGACAATGATCGAACTTCATGTGATGAAGCTTCTGAAGATCATAGCATGGATAGATGGATAGCAATAAAAGTCTAATGTAGACTTCATATACAAGTGTTGTATATGGACCCTCGAGGATCCACCTATATGGGTTATACCTGTAGAGGTGTAAATGGATCTTCAAGAGAAATGGAACCTGATGAGAAGGTAGAGACCTTCAAAGCACGGTTTGTAGCCATGAGCTACACACTGGAAGAGAAGACATTGCTTGCAATGAGACTTGCTCTTCGGTGACCATGCTTAAAACCATCAGAATATTACTAACCTTAGCTACACAACTTGACTATTGCATCTTCAAGATGTAAGTCAATGCATTCCTCTACGAATACCTCTTTGAGGATATTCACATGAAGTAGCTCCAGGGCTTCATGGTTGAGGAAAACAAGGTGTGCAAACTAAGGAATCCATCTATGGACTCAAGTAAGCTTCTTGAAGTTGGACCATAAGATTTAATGGAATTATAATTGTTATGATTTCAGATAGAATCTTGATGAGCCATGTGAAGCTTAGTGGGAGTGCCTTTGTGTTCATCGTGCTAAGTGTAGATAATATCCTAATCATTTAGAATGATATAAGGATGATAATAAGTGTTTTATTATCTGGTTGTTCCATAACTTGAGATATGATCTCAAGGATACCTCTTAGATCTTAGTTCTGAAGTTGTTCAGGAGCAAAGAGAAGAGGGTATTGGGACTGCCACATTAATAGTACATCTTGGACATATTCCATTTTATGGAAAATTCCAGTAATGGCTTCCATCCCTTAAGATATGGTACTGACCTATCTAAAGGGATAGCACCTCAAAGAGTTGAGGAAGTGAATGCTAGAACTACTTGCCCTTGGGCATCAGTTCTGTGAAGCTGGGTGTGTGCTAGATATGTACAAAAGCCAGATGGTTACCATGCAGTGGGAGTAGTAAACTGTTACTAATCCTACTATGGAAATAAAATACTTGGTTGCAGTAATAACAAAATCTTCATAGATGACAAGATTTTTGAGATAGTGATGTCAAAGTCTTATCTTCAAAAGCTTAAGACTTTATAGATAGAGATCTAAAAGGTCTTAACTGTGGATACCTTAAGAGATAGTGATCTCCAAGAATAAAGGTATTCTGATAAGGATTATGGAAATATTGGTTATGATAATTGTTAAGCTGTAGTGTCAAGGACACTATAACTAACAAGATTAAGTATTAGTTGCATAAGATGCAACATTCGCATTAGATGCGAGCACTGTTACTGGGGATATGCAAGTGCCGTAAAAGGACTTGGCATAGTCTCGCGGGAACAGAGTGACTGATCAGCTTACCTAGCTATTTTCTAAATAGCCTATGATTGTCACATGAGTGCGGGTTTAAATGATTAGCCCATTAATGGCTCTTTGGGCTAGTGGGAGATTGTTGGAAATGCGAGCCCACGGCGAGCCATTATGCAATAAATGTTATTGCACATATTATTCCCTGATCTGAAATGAAGAATGAATAATTTGTATAATAGGTCCCTTAGTACAATTAGGGTTATGTACCATGGCCATCTTAATAATCATACAGCTATTGATTCAACTATTGAATCATAGAGGCTGGTGCTTGGATGAATATCTAAAGAGTTAGATTGAGGACTCATCAAGCACCGTCAAATGATTATTAAGAGATGATCTCCAGCCTGAGTAGGAGATGGCAATCCTATCTCTGAAGGCTGCTATCTGACCGACCTCTTGATGCAGGTCCTCTGCATAGGAATAGAGATTCGGAGGTGTCAGATTAGTTAGGTCAAAGAGTTGACTTAACGATATCGAGATAACCAAAGTCCTATATCGTATGCTGTCATGATATAGGCACGCATCCTCTGACCGGAGACAGATGTGTTGCTATATGTCTGAGTATGTACATTTGGCAGACCAATAGGTTGATGAACTAATCAAGGTCTATACACCAGCGCGCTGGTGTGCATATAAGGGCATATGAGTAATACGATCTCTCAAAGGGATCATACAGGTTCAGTTACTGAACCGGAAGACATGAGCTCACTCATGAGATATTGGGAAGAATCAAATTCCATGCGCATGGTCGTCTCGCTTTGGAAGCTTGACTGAATTTGTAGGTTTGATATATACTTTTAGTATATGATCAAGACCTAGGTATAATATACGCTTTTGGAAAATGTATGATTGATACCAACTCCCAATGATCGAATGAGAAACTTACTGATAAAATCATGAAGTAGACAGTATAAAGTTGATCCAATACTTCGGGTTTAATCTGAGTCTTCCAGTATGCAGGATGTACAGGTATTGGGAATACCTGAGGGTGATGTGATCATAAACGATTGTATAACCATGACGCTTCCATTCCTAGGGAGTGATGAAACGGGTCTGGATTTTAGTGACTCCTCTCAGTAGAGAAGTGATCTGATCTTCGTGCTTCACTCACGAAGGAGACGTTTGATCTCGTACGACGAGATCAGGAGAAACCGCGCTTGGATCAACTTGGATTGCGAGGACACCGCGACTCATCTCCGCGCTCGCAAGCCGTTACTCCGACGATCGGACTTGAGACAGGAGGTCTCTTTTCGTAGATACTTGATCAACCACGCTTCAAGATGTATTGCATTATAGTTGCTGTGGTTATAGATGAAATGATTTGAGAATGGTTCTCGGATCATGTGGTTTCATCGGTTTAAAATTTTTTAAAATTCCGCTGCACCGAACAACTAGTACGACTAGTCGTTCTTCGTCGTATCCGATACGACGATCACGCTTCTGTGATGCGCTTGAGGATTTCTCCATATCCTTCACTCTTCCACCGTTGATCTGTCCTTCTACTCCACATCTTAGCCGCTCATCTCTATCGCACCCATAGCCATTGGATCAGATCCTTTGATATGATCTGGTCCCTCCATCTGCACCCTCCTCGTGATCGTTGGATCACGAAATCCAACAGTCTGCGAACTGTCTTCCTCCTTCAAATGCCTAACCCTCTGTCGTTACCCTTGGCTCCACCTCCTCCCCATTTCCATTTTAGCTCCTCCCTAACTACACCTCTCCACTTCCTAATGGCCCCGCATGTAGCCCTCCCATCCGATATCCTTGCCAACCCAACAGTGGCCCCCGTTATAACTCCACACCATCAAGATCATCATTACAAAACTCCACTATAGCCCCCTAACGCCTTCACTCCGCCACCTATAAAAAATCCCCTCCATCCTTGTCCACTAATTCTGAGAAAGAGCCCTAGTCCCCCTCCGCCTCCCTTTGATAGATGAAGGTCGAGGAGGGCCATCATGACCTCCGATGATGGACATGTCTTAGGCCATGTTGCACTGCCTCTCTAACGGCTGCTCGAGCATCAATGACCAATTGGCCTCATTGGGAGAAGACTTGAGACTCGATCAATGCCTCAACCTAAAACAATTCACCCATGGTCTTCATCCCTAAGTTTTCAGGTATGTGTTCTTACTTTTCTTCTTACTTTCTCATAATTTTCCCACCGCCTCCAGCCATCCTCACCATCGCCTGTCCATCTTATCAAGTCTGCCATTCGTCCTTCATTCATGCGCCACCTTCAATCACCACTCTTTCCATCTCCAGGACCTCATCCACCTCACCCACCTTCACCTCTGCTTTGCCGGAGAAGAAGACCCATGGTCCCTCGCTCCGACCATCTCCATGGGACGCTATCTCACCTACCACACTCACACTCACCTCACACATGCTTCAACTATATCCTACAAGTGCCTTCATTGGTCGGAACTACGTCACCATCTCCGATCTCGACCTCCTCCTACGACGATGTGTTATTGACCGCCATCTACATCTACCCTTGTAGCTTTCTCTCCCATTGACCATCACCGCCATGTGATCACGAAGCCCCATCGAGGTTCTATGGACACGGAGGAGCACGAAGGAGCTCTAGTTGCCTCGTCAGAGCTCCAACTACACCCCCATGCCTCCGAAGGATGACGAAGCGCATGTGCTGTTGGATGGTGCCCTTACGGTGGCCTTCCAACAACCCAGATGGAGCCACACTGCATCACCAACCCATTCTTGGTACCCGAGCCAATCGCCGAAGCCCCCTGGACCTGCCATGTCGCCCACCGAAACTACTCCCAGTCCAAACCTCTCCGTGCGTGCCTCACACATGAGGGTTTGAGGTTATTTGCAGCTACACCCCCGATCGACCTCAATATTACATACGGGTGCAGGCACGCGTGCATCACGTGCGCGCTTGGATAAATTACATAGAGGCCCTGCTGGGTTTGACCAATTACAAAAATGCCTACGCGTACCTGGATAAATTACATTTGGGCCCCTCCATGTTCTAGTTATTACAAATATATCCCTCTAGGGCCAATTTGCAATATTTATCTTTTATTTTCTCATGCATTTTTATGACGTTTATGCCCCTACATTGTTTTAACATCTTGAGTATATTAACTCCGATTCACATGATTTCGATTTCATTGTGTTGCAAAAGTTATTCTCTAGTGAACGGAATCACTTTTTCCATGTTCTGGCACTTAACTTCATGTGATAAAATTATAGATCTTCTATGTGTCATTTGTGCTTATTTTGAATGCCAAAATTTATCAATGTGCCTCGATTGATATTGGAATCTATGTTCTTCTCATTGCTTGCTGATTTGATCTTTTCATGATATATTTGTATATAATATCTATGCTTGCACATCATTCATATTGCATACATTTAAATTGCATAAAATCAAACAAAAAATGCATCTCTTCCATGCATGGCATTGTACTTATATTTTGTGCACTATTTGCATGCATGCATATGCAGATCTAGGCCTATGAAAATAATCATTCATTAATTAGTCAATAATTTTCGAAATAGAAGAAGAGGCTCGTGTCCCTGTGTTTTACCTTGGTATACTTGCCAAGTAAAATCAACTTCCACATATTCGAAAATGTGATTTTTGTTGAACCATATTTTGCCTCCTTTACTACAATAATACAACATTATTAAAGAGGCATTTTTTCGAGTTCATCACCTAGACCTAGGCGCGTGTACATTTGACCTACAGATCAACCAATGCTCGTGCCTCATTGGTCCACGTCAGGCGCTAAAAGTCAAGTTTGAGATGAAAATGGAAATAAAATAGAAATAAATAGTAAATGATTTTATTAATTTTTTCTCAAAACATGAAACTGTTTCTTATTTTATGTGCTTTTGTGTGATTTTTTTTATTTTTATTGACCTATTTATTATATGTTATTTTATACCGTTATAATTATAGGTATAAATACCTATATTTTATATCCTTTTTATTTTGTATTTAGAGTTTGAAGATTAGTATAAATACCTATTTATTACATGTTATTTTGTGAACTTTTGTTTGTGGCTTTTTCAACTGTGTGTCCCAATCACATTATACCTTATTTTATGTGCAATCAATTTTGTCCTTTTTATGTATTTATATGTACATGTTTGGTGTTGAAATATTTTTATTTGAAGTGTTTACAAGTGTGTATAAATTAGTATAAGTTTCAGCTATATGTGGTGCACATGTCACCTAGGGTTTTTGGGTGACAATGCCAATTTATTTGTGTCGATTTGTCTTTATCTCTCCCTACTTTATTCTGTGTCACCCAAGTTAGTATTGACTTACTCTCGGGGTTTAGGGTCAGTCAGTATGTGCAATACTTTCTTTATTTTTCTTTTCTTTTCTTTATTCATTTATTTTGTATTTAAATACATGTATTTATGCACTATTTACAGACAAAGGTCAGAGTGTTAATTTGTACAAGTTATCTACTTTTAAATGCATTTAGTTATGATTTTAAATTCAAAATAAAGGAATAAAGGTGACTGAATGGGTATTCATTAGGTGATGGTAGGTAATATGGAGAGTTTTGGGTGATGTACCTGTGCATTTCACCATACAAATCTATATAGCTGCACTTGTGATCCTGTTTCTTTAGGACAAGAGTCTTCTCAGTTTGTCTCAGTCGACAGAGTTGCCTCTTCCTTGGCTATATGCCTCCTATCTCAAGAGTGAGAGCACTACTAACCAGATTATATGAAGGTTTACCCTTGCACAATGGTTTTGGTCTAAATTAGGAATGCATCATGGCTGCAAGTCCTTCTTAGCGACATGCGAGTTTGGGATAAATTCACAAATAATTAATGATTGCTTGATATAAGTGATGTGACAGAAAATGAAATAACAACATAGAATAGAATATGATTAAATAAGGTCTGAAACCTTACCGTAGACGTAACTTAATTAGTGTGAACCATTTGGTTGTTTTTTTACAATAATTTATCTCTTTACAGCTTCTATGCAATTGCTTTCTATCATACTAATTATTGAAATGGCACCCACGAGTTACAATTCTTGAAAATCCAACATGCACGATAGACCGTGGAAATCAAGGATAGAGTGTTGGTGCTACAATTAAGGACTACTACTAAGGTTAAATCCAACTCGAGCAGTTTTGCTTCCTTTTAATCCATTTCCTCTCAGTCTAGGATTATTGCAATAAAGAGATGTTGATTATTTTATTCTCTTATCAGTATTACATTTATGGACATTTTCTGTTCAATAGTTTTTTTAAATTGCCATATTTTCATGTATGATTGGTGTTTGAATGTTTTCTCAAAGATACCTCTTACCAAATCAACCAGGAGACAATCATCTAAAAAAGAGCGTGCATGTCAGTTAAGGTAAACCAATCTAGATCACAAAATTAGTCCCATAAGTGAATTGCTTTTCATATACAAGAATATATTAAATATATCAAATGGTAATAAAAAAAAGTTCTAACAAAAGTGCAAGCAAGTGTGCTATTGAAAAAGAAAAATGATTAAACGGCAATGAATTCTGAATTCTGAAATCGACAACTTTCAGGTAATCTTTATGAAGTTTCCTTGTACTGTACACATACACATGGGCCACAAATACAAAGAACAAACAAAAAGTTGCTTAGTAAAAATGACAAATTTTTTTGTAAGGTGAAAGGTGTTAGGAAAAATATGAATCCAAAGTATGAATCAATTACAAGATCATATATATATATAGCAATAATATCACTATAGATAGAAATAATAGATGATAAGTAGGTTCTAAGCATGTTATTTGGATTTCATGTAATGGTATTAATAATATAAGCAAGAAAAATAGATAACAGATATGACTATGCAATTAAGACAATATAGGGCTAACTTCCTAAACCTAAACCATATTAGTTCTTCTCATGCATAAGCTTGGCTCATATCCCATATTTTAGACACCCTATGTTAGCCAAGACCTAACCTTACACCTAATTTGAATCCATCTCCCTACCTATCCCAATTCAACAAGAAAAAAAAACTATCAAGGTGAACACCTCAACCACACTTCTCTTGACCTAATCTATCCATTCCCTCTTCCCAAACCCCTAATCCACTATTCAAGTACACACAAGCCGTTTGCCATTATATTGATTTTTTTACTTTAATATGACAAGAAAAAATAGTGACGTTGAGGTGGATTAACAAACAAAATTGTAACGTCTCGGATTTAGGCTCCCGATCTTTTTTTGAGGAAAATTAACTATGACAACTTATTAGGTTTAATCTCGATTGGACCCGTTGATAACCACCTAAAATGCTTAAGCTCAAGTTGTCAAGTAATAATCTCCACCACTTATAATCCACTCTCTCACTTTATTTATTTTAGATGTGAGACTATGTTTAGAGGTATGCGTGTTGCAAAAATCATTGATGTGTTTTCCATTTTTTAATCAATACACTACTTTTATCGTATTCCTTGTGTTTGTAGCAACATTTGATACTTTAAACATCGGATTTATAACGTATCCATACAATAACATGCAAAAATAAAAAAAGTTGATGCATATTCTCAATTTCTCATTTTACAAAACTTGAACGACATAGAATTTGAAACGATAAAATTTGAAACGATGGACTGTTAAACGACACAAACACATTAATATATGGATCTCTTCCCTATTCAGATATCTATTCTTAATCATTGTTGTCTCGTACATTTCGGGAATACCGCATATCCTCGTCGGCTACCTCATAATTTGGTGGAATTGTTCAATAATGACGCCACCACACCAATGCTTAGCAATAATATCTTCATTAATAAATATTTCTCACGATAGATCCCGGAATTATCCATTCCCGAAAATAAATTAGGCACCAAATAAGGGCCCCAATGTTTATAGCAAGTTGTTACAAAGACAACCACAATAAAAGATTTTAAAACAAATCGGAAGGAAATTTGGAATTATTCAAGAAATTAGGTCCATGTAAGTTCAAATGGCTCCGTAGGAACAAGACATATGAGAAATTCAAAATAATATTAGAAAATTGACATTAAACTTTTAATTCTAAACAAGCTTTCAAAAAAAAAAATAATAGCCAATATTAAATCCCAATTTTCCAAAATATGCCACGTGTGTATATGTAAATACACACAATATAAAACTTACGAGGGTTCCCTGGAATTCCCAATTCTTGTTTCAGATACTCACCCTTTCCTTTCCTTTCCTAATCTCTTTCTATGTAGCTTCATTTTCCTCCCTCCATCTCTACTTCCCCGAAAAATTTTCCCTCCACATCTTTTTATTTCGACCTCGTATCGTATCGTCCACTGTTCGTACAATCGATAAATCGGAGCCCCTATGCCGCGTGGGCTCGTCCGCAGCACGGGAAGCTGGCGCGCCCTGGCCCGAACCAACGGCCCTGATTGCACCGGGCTGGATCCGACCGCGGACGACCCCTCCGACCAAATCGAGGCCGTGCTCCGCCGCGCCTTCGACCTCTCGTCGTCGGCCGCCGCCGCTGTCTCCGGCGGCATGGGGATCAAAGTGATCCCCGGTCCCTTTCCGGGCTCCGTCTCCGTCGAGCTCTCCGATGCCCTAACGAAGTTCGTCCTCGACATCTGCGGCGGCGGCGAGGCTTCGAGGGAGCGGGTGGAGAGCGTTGTATGCCGCCTCCTCAACGAGAGGATGAAGACGGTGGGGACGAAAGCGCGGGAGTGGGCGGATGGATTGGCGTGGCTGAGGGAGCGAGCGGTTTCGCCATGTGATTCGAATCCGACGGCGGCGGTGTTGGGAACGAGGTGGCGGGACTGGATTCTCGACGCGCGGAGGGCGATGTTCGAACGACCTGCAGGCGCGGGGGAGCTACCGTATTATCACAGGGTTTGTGATCTCCTTATTACTTTGCTTGCGTGTTGGTTTCTTCTGTATTTTGGTGATGACGGCGAGAGCTGCCGTGGAATCTGGTAGGGGAAAATGAGGGATTTATGATGTTTAGGTCTCTCTTCGGTCAACGAGATCTGAATAAATGCCAAACCTCGTGTTTTGTAGCTCTGGCATTCTGATGCGATGTCTCAGGCGGGCCACCTGAACTTAGGCTTGCGGTCATATTGGTTGACTTTGTTGAGATGTAGGTATTGATCGGTTAGGTTTGCAAACTGCACGGGCTTGGCGTTTTTGGAATGTTACTGAGGCTTTGGCGGGGGATGCCGAAGAGACCTTTTCGATGCCTAGCTTCAGTTAAGTTGGGTGTTTTCGGATATTAAAAAAAATGCATGCAACGTCTTTTGTATAAATGTGTCCCATTTTAAGATAGAGAAAGTTGGAGCTACAACCTGATGAGGTAGCCGATTTAGCCACAATCGAACAGTATAGTTCTAACTTCTAACGTGATTTGGATATTTGCAACTTTGTATCAGTTGATGGTATATTAAGTATTTAAAATTGCAGTCCGGTTGAGACCTCTAGCCCTTGCACAGGAAGCAATTTTTTAAATACTTTTATTCTTGCAATTTTAATCTGTGAACTGATAGATGACTTAAATGTGCTGAAGCTTCCAATTGGAATGAAGTACATTAGCCATACTAGTTACGATAATTGTAAATTGCAAGCCAATGTAAACATCATAGTTTTTGATTAACACGTCACTGTAGGCTGTAGCAAAATAGCCAGCTTGATGGTTGTAGCCACATCTTTTTCTATGAATATGATTCTCAGATTTAGGGATCTAAACGGATTTGGATATACTCAGTATTTGATCTACTACTTTATTTGTTTTATACCGATTTGACATCCGTATATGTATTTGTTTTATAATGGATAGATATATGGATATCACTTTGATATATGTAAATATCTGGATCCGTATTAATATATATGTTTTAATATATATATATATATATAATTGTAAATTTACTTATAGTCATATATATAATAAAATTTAATGTCTTCTTTCATCATATTTCGTATAATTGTTTAGAAGTAAATACAATTAATATATTTGTTTTGTATGTAAGTTATACAATACATGTATACTTACGCTAATTTATAAACTACTTTTGCTATTATTCATATCTAATCCATATTTGTATTATATCCGTATTCATTTTTAATGAGATGATAACACATTTTCATAAATATGTACATGCAATTTTCAGCAAAAAATATCCCATATACACAGAAAAGTTTCGGTCAATGGATGTAATATCCGTATGCAGTGATATATATTTTAAAATTGGACTTGTCCTTTTAAAAATGCTTGCTTATTACGTTTGTCCTTGGTGGGAGCATCAATATTGCACAAGTGCAAAATATTCCCCCCACCCCACATATATGCAGATCAAGAAATTTCCAATGCAATCTGAGGGTGGCTGCGTTGTTTAGTTACTTTTGATCTATCCTTGATTATGTATATATGTATATTATTTGCAATTTTTTAAATTAAACATAATTAGAATAAATTATTTTTTAAAATAAATCCACCGCTTAACATATGTAAATTTGTTAAACATGCACGGAGACTTTTCTTTTTGAATTTCCCTTAGTGGTTTCATGATAAGATTTCAATAGCACGAGGTTTAGGAGATATCTCATTTTCCTACATGGAAGCTTGGTTAAAATCCTTCCATTTTCTGATTAATCGAATCTTCAACTTTCTGCTTTTCTTGCTCATTTAATTCGTGTGCTTTTTTCAGCCTTTCCCAAATGGACCAGAACTTCCCGAACTTCAAATTTATTTGAAACTTTTATTTGTAATCATGACACCTTCCAGTTAAAAGATCCAACCGCTAGTCATTCATGATGTGGCAACTTTTGTCGATATGAATTGTTCAGCAAAAAATAACTAAATTATATAATTTTTAACAAAACTGCATCAAGTTTTCTATAAATATTTACTGGAAAAATTTATATAGTAGGTCGGGGGCAATGAGAGGTAAACCTAGAATTAGTCATTTCAATTCGTTACATGAATTTCTGTACATTTCGAGCAATTTCTTTATGGGAAAGTTCTATTTTGAAGTTACCACAGAATAATATATATGAAGGACCAAGCGATATCTGAAACAATTTATTATAATTTTGCTCAAAACTACAATGCATCATAAATAATCTGTTATGATAACTTGTTTTTATTTTGTTCAGATTTGATTTTATGTCTATTTTAATGGAAGTAATTTAAACTACTAATAGTATAAAGTAGGACATGTATTGATGATACAAGGGGACATTAGTCCATCAATGAATTATCCATCTATTATGCTAAATAACATACTTTTTTTCCAATGATGAACCCGATGTTTACACCTTCTTTCTACCCTTGAAGCTAAACGTTTTTTTGTGACCTGTGTGCATTTCTCTCGACTACTAATTGTATAATCTCAATTAACTTTTTGTGCTTGTGGTAGTTCTCAGATCTTAATGTAACGTTCAACTAGCAATGCTGGTCGATTGTATTGTAATCTAGTGCACAGTCTCAATATTCAAGTTTGTTGAGGTGTTGACAAATGAAAATAATAGTAAAACTTCCTTCATTACCTTTCAATGAAAAGATGATTTTTGTGGCAACCTGTCCAGATTGACACAGTTGCCTGATGGTCCAGGCCCAGGTCACCTTTTTATCAAATCCCAATCAAGATCCATTAGCCATAAGTGATGACATATTTGGTACTTGGTTTGATGCCAATCTAGAGCAATATACATAATTGAATATCACAAATATTTACATGACACAGCGAATAGGGTAGAAAGTTAAATCATTCCATAAAATATTACATATTGAAGGTCACTGAATATAAGGTCCTTACATAGCTGTAGTTTGAAAGGAGGTAAATACAGAAGCCATTCTCAGGGTATGACTCACCTCGAGCTCACACCCCATCTGTCATCAAAAAAAAAAAAAAAACAAAGGCCATTCTTTCTGCTACCTTGTAGGTAGCTCAGTGGTCCAACCGTCCAACGTCCAAGTAATGAACTACAGGCTACAGAGGGTTCTTGCAGTATTTATGATTCTGGTTGTGGATATTGGTCCCTGCGGTGGGAGGTTTATAGGCATCAGTCTTCTCTATGATATTTTCAGAACAACATGCTACGGAATTTGATTAGCTGTTTGTAGAGCTGAAATCTTTAAAGAACCCATGGGTGTGCTTGAATTCATAGTGAAAGGTCTATCAGGTGTTTGCGATGCACTTCACTACGGGGGATGCATTGATGGCAAAAGGTGACATTGATTTGGAAAGTTAAGGCTCTGTTAAGGGTTAAAAATTAACGTGGCTACTTCATAGGGAGAGACTAGTAATGTGTATTTTTGAGAATCTGAGATGCATTTTGTCTCCGACGGATTAATTTTTGTCATTTTTATGGGGAGGGGGATGAGGACATTGGTCACCTATTTTTTCGTTGTGACACCAGATATTGGTTGGTTGGATGTGTTTGAACTGGATTGTCTTCGGTTGAGCTTTGGGAGCAACATATAGATCCTAAGTGGAGAGGCAAACCCCTTTATGGTTCTTTGGGCGATTTGGCTTGCTTAGAATGATTTGATCTTCATAGAGGAAAGATGTCATGTGGAAAATGCTTAAAGATGTGCACGTTTTTTGATTGAGTTCTGGTCGAGTTACATGTAATGTGTTTTAATTAATAAATGGAGCTTGTGGGTCGACATCTACCAAGGGTGAGCACTCACCTTTTTTTTTTCCAAAAAAGATTTTTGATAGTGTTGAATTGTTGTAAATTGTAATTATTGCACATGTCACATGCTGATATATGTTAAGAAGTAAAGTATATACTATGTCATGTATGCATTACAAGTTTACCCATAAAGAATGCACAAATCATAAATGAGAGACTTGTAAAGTATGCATATAAGTTCAAATTAGCATAGAATCATAGATCATGCAATTAACGAAAGAAAAGGAAAAATAAAAAATAGATTCTGCAAAATAGAGTATAACAAGGTTTAGCTCCTGTAAATGATGTCCTGACAATCTTGTGCTTGTAAAGCATAATACAGACCTATTAGACCAAAGCGATATGGCTTTGGCATGGGAATACACCCCTAGCAACAAGTAGAAGAAGATGATGAAATGGGGGGCAACAACACCGAAAAATATGCTGAAATGGGTGAAACTGGGGAAAGATATTTTTTTCCTATATGTGATACATGGGAAACTTAATCTAACATATGAATTTGCCCCTTCGCCACTTTCCTCACATTTAGCCCATATTTTATATTATTATTATCATCTATTTATAAAAAAATCACCCTAGTTTACATGCTAAGATTGGCAGTGCGCTAAAACAAAGAGGTGAAATAGTAATTTTTTTGATTCAAAAGATGGGGAAATACGTGAAGGTGTCCACCCCAAAAGTTTTATTAAAAAGGTTAAGAAAGGAACCTACAGAACAAGACTCAGAAGAGTCTAGGAACAGAGATTGACCCCTTCTACAACCACATAACCCAAAAATCCCATCAAAACACTCAACCCAGGTCCTCCCTACACACCAAGACCATAGAATCAAACACCTTGATCAAGCACCCCAAAAAAACCCAATCACAGAGCAACAACCCCTGATCACACCACACAACTCAACCATCCTACAACAACTCAACCTCCCACACCTTGACACACCAGGCGAGTCCTTCTCATTCGAGGGTTTTTCCCCTGAGGCTGGAACCAATCCCATCATCTGTGCTATCTTCAATTGATAAAGGTCTTTCTCAGTCAAGACTTCCTCTGCGCAACTTGATGACTATCCCCATCTTCTCCCGATTTCTTTGTGCTCATCGGCACCAACTTTCTGATCATTTATCGTTTTTGTCTTTTGCTTGGAGTATTCCCAACAATCAAGCTCTCGTCCGTATCTCTTGAATCACTCGGAAGCACTATCACACTAACCTGCTCAGCAGAGGTCGTATCTACGACATATATCATCTTGTCCAAACCGCTAGACACAAGAGGTACTTGGTCTTTGAGGCATGGAAGGCCGTATCCCGATATATCGGCGATATATCGCTGATAATATCCATATCGACATGGGACCGATATCGAAATCGATATATCGATATATCCGATTTCAGGCATTTTCTTCAGAAAGATTCCTAGATATAGCGATATATGGGCGATATATCGGCGATATATTGATATCGACACGATATCGATATCGATATGTCCTTCATTGACATACCTTGTGGTTGCGGAGGCCTCTCCATTGACGAATGGAGGACGTCTCCAAAGGATCCCCCCTTTCGGTGCTGCAGAGAGAAGAAGATTGGCCTTGACTATAGACAATCCCCGAGTGCAATACACCTTCTCCCCCAAGAGAACCACATCTTCAGCAAAAAGACCTAGCTTCCACCGAAGAATCACGCTAATACTTCCCAGATCCAGTGCTTCAACACCCACTCTGATCAAATAGCGATCCCTTTGCAAGTTCGATTTTGGTGCATTCCCTTTAAACTTCGGGCTATCACGCCCCTTGGAAACACCTTTGGCAATCACCGCATACGAATGACACGTTGCATAGTTGGAGAAGGCAATGATGGACCACTATGACAGATGCTTTTGCTCGATTCGCTTCCGAGCCATTGGATATACCGCAATGCGATGGTTCTCAGCATTGCAACCAAAGCAACGGTGAGGCACAATGCAAGTACCTGACACCCTATGTCCAAACACCCTGCATCTGAAACATCTTTGGCCCCTTTTCTTATGCGTGACGAAAGCCCATCCCCCAAGCATCTGCCCCTCTTCTGAAGCAAGAAGAACTCTCTTCATGCTACAACATCGGAGTACCGAGGTTGGACCTGAAACTGGAGGTAGGGAGCGTGGCTTTATGCCTTCTCGACAACGATGATGGACAACATGTGAAGCAAGATGCTGCAACAAGGATGGCTTCAGGAGTCTTGGAGGCGAATTTGGTAGGTGGAGGGTGAGGTCTACAACGAGAATGGCGGAGAAGGGGGCTAGCAGCGTCACGAGAAGGGTTGGAAGGTAGGTGGCGCAGTGGGGCCTGGACGAAAGGTGATGGAGGGTGGAACTGTGAGAGGGGATGTGGCAAACGACGTCAAGGGAGAGGGGAGAGGGTCAGGGGAGAGGGACGACAGCGGTAGGGAACCCTCGAAATATGGAAATAGTAATTAAGACATAACCCCCACTAAATATGAGAAAAGAATATGGGATGCGACATAGAAGGTAAATGAGAGGATCCATGCGTGGGTGCGTACAAGGGCACAAGCATGGAGGTGGGTGACTGACAACATGCTCGGGGAGAGGGTGTTAGGAGAGAAGGGGGATTGGGCCGATGGGGAGGAGCTTGCTTGAGGGGATGCCCAATCTATGGAGGATGGAGTTAACGAGGATGACATGGGTTGGTGGGTTTGCCAGACTCAGGTTGTGATCCATTGGAGTCCATCATTGATAGAGCCAAGGTTGCAAAAATCGGTAGTCGGTACTCGGTCGGTTGGGTCACCGACTAAGGATTAATCGACAGTCTGACGATTAATCGGATTTAGTCTGGATTTAGTTGGACTTTAATCGGATTTGGATTTTTTTAATTATTTTAAGTATATAAATCATTTTTATGTGTAAATTCTTATATGTTTACATAAATTTGTACTATTTTTATATTACCATAATGAAAGAAAAGAAGTAATTGAATTTAAATAAAACATTAAGTGCATTAGAATAAGTTTGCTTTAAAGAAATAAAAAATATGGTATCTCCAAGCAAACATTGATCGTCTAATTGACCTAGTCGGAATTAGTCGGTACTCGGTCGCCCACCCCACCTACTAGACTAGTCGGACCTACTAGTCGAGCCAGTCGGAGGACTTTTACAATAGTGGATAGAGCGTCGTCGTCGTTGTGGCAACACTAGATACAACATACAAGGTCGTGGGTTAGCTATAACATGGTGTTTCCAGTAGTGAGAGTTATGACACCATCGATATGGGTAGGATGTTATCTGAAAGAGGTCACTTTTATCTGATGGTTTGTAGTCGTGGCTCCATCCTTGGTCTTTCAGCTGATGGTTTTTTATGCATCTGACTATGGATACATGTGGAGAAACTTGATCTCCCGTTATATGATTCGTTTCTTGGTATATGTAAAGCTGTTGATTTTTTTCCGGTTGGCATCAATGAAGCCACTTTCAAGGCCCTTCTTTGATCATAGTCTCTTGTCATAGGAGTTAGGAGAGGGATCGCGTCTCTAATCCTTTAGGTTTGAGCGGTCCTAGCCATTGGATGAGGGATTTAGGGATTCAGGGTATGCATGTTGAACACATTTCCATTACAATGAATCAGCCACACTGTGGATTGTCTTGAAGCGGACGAATCATAAGAAGTCGATCTAATAGAAGAAGATTTTACGGGCTCATCTCGATTAAAAGACATTGGACTTACATGTTCCGATTTTAGATTAGATAAAGTTGAGAATACTAGAGATCTTAATTAAGATGAGCTAGAGCAATGCCGAACACAACATAAAATAGTGAGGAGGAGGAGAAGTGTGAAGTCAAGTAGAGGTAGAGAGCAAGACAGAGCTGGTTGAGGAAGGGCGATGAGAAAACTAAATTCTTCCACTCTGCTACCAATGGGAGACAAAGAAGGACGTCAAGGTCCAGGGAAACCAATAGGTGTTTAGGTGGTGGGAACATAGTAGTAACACATTTCCCAATGTTGAGAAGGAAAGGTAGGAGTAGGGGTTGGAAATGGCTTGGGACTGGTACTACTAGTTTTTGCTAGGGGTACACCGAAGAATTGACTCAAATATTTGAGATGGATGAGGTTAGAATGGTGGTTCTTGGTCAGAACTTAGATGGCTTGCCCAGTCTTGATGGATTTTCGATCTTCTTTTTACAGGAGTTTTGGGAGGTTGTGCATTATGTTGCCATGTAGTTGATTGAGGATTTTGACATAGAATGCATCAGTGTTGTAAAAGTCGACTGACTAGCTCAGTTAGTCAGTCCAACCAGTCAAGTTGTTGGGGTTGGCAGATTGAATATTGTCTAACCGGTCAATAGTCGGTCGGTCGACTAGGCTGATTAGCCAGTCGATTTTTGCTTTAAGGTACCACATTTTTTATTTTTAAAAAAGCAAACTTATTCTAATATTCTTAATATTTTATTTAAATTTAATTACTTTTTATGTCACGATGATAGTATAAAAATGTACAAATCTACGTAAATTTGTAAGAATATTTATATAAAAAATGATCCATATTTGACTCAAAAAAATGATTCATATATTTAAAACATTTAAAAAAAATTCAAAACCGACTAAAACCCTACTAAATCCGGTTAGTTGCCTGAATGCCAATTAATCCTAAGTCAATGTGATGGCCGATTGAGTATTGACTATTGATTTTTGCAACCTTGGGTTACATTGGAATTGATATAGTGAACAAAGCACTTACCTTCTTGTTACCTAAGAATGGCAGAATGGGTGGACTTTAGACCCATTGCTCATTCCAATGTTATATACTTAATTGCGGCGAATGTGCTGCCAACATGCTTCGCCTAGTTATAGATGATATTATATTTGCAATGCGAATGTTTTTATTCTGAATTAGATAGATGATGCTCACTTTAATGAGGGCTTCGTAGATAGTGGCTGACCAGGAGCATCTAGTAGGATCATATACATGCTTTGCAAAGTTGACTTCAGACATGTTTTTCCCTATCATCTCTATCCTAGCTTGAGTGTCCAAATGGTTGCCTAGCAGAAATAGCCATTTGGGAGTAGGTGCTCCTCTAAAATCATCTACTCACTTGTCGAATTAACTACAACTTGCTTTATCTTGAGTTCACGAGTTGAACTCTCTTACCCCTCTCGTTCGACAAGAGTTGGAGTCAGAAAAGAGGCTTGCTAATAAGGGAAGGAAGGTGTCTATTCAAACTAAAGAGAGAGAAAGTTTATTATTGATCGCTCGTAGCTTTGTTGAATGAGAAAATTGCTTAGCCAATAATAAGACATCAGAGAAGAAGTTTGAACCTTCAGCTCGAACATCAAAGTTGGTAAGGTGAGGCCAAGTTACGAAAGAGCATCCAAAGAGTATATATAGTAGGAAAAGTCATAGTTCATGAAGACCTCATCTTTGGAAAAGTTAAGGGTGTTGTACCTTACAAGACACATCAATTATCAATTTGCTGACCAAGATCAACTCTTAGTTGGTACTCTTTTTTAATGCAAAGCACCCCCTTCTCGAGAGCTTGCCTTGGCAAAAAACTCGGATTCATCAAGAATATCTTTTTTCGTAATATGAAGGGGAATTAGTTTAAAAATTGGATAGGGGTCAAGAGACTCAAGATGCAGCAGGGCTAAGGATGCTCACTCACTTGATGTACCCCTTGAATCGTGCCGCATGGTCACCTATTACACGCCAAAAAATATGGAATCTACTTGGGTGGATCTACCTATTACTCATTCATAGGCAGTATGACATGTACATGGCATTGATTTGTTGCGTGGACTTCTCCCAACTATCATATTAAGTCCGATCATAAAGTTAACCAAGGAGAGGCATACAATAGAGGAGGTTTCTTCATGATACTTGGATTGTATGGTTGAAGTGATGCGTCACCATTGCTTCCAACTCAGTTTGGTGAACGAACCTAGATGGTTTTTTTAGTCGCAACGTGGTGTCAGGCATGGTTGTCTCATTTTTTTTCTTCACTAGTTAAAGGGGGGAGGGTGGGGTTGGAACCTTGGTCATTGGAGTGGGAGCCCACTGTTCCAACCATTAGACCATTACAAGGGGTTCGCTTGGTTGTCTCGTTGCTCCTTTGCTCTTTGTCATCATGGCAGATGCATTGACTATCATGATGGATGAGGTGATATATAGGGATATCACTTTTCGTTACCTCCTCAATGGCGTCCATCCCGATCTTGCACTATGTTGATGATACTATCTTATTTATTTGAGGGGGGGGTAGGTGCAAAAGGGATGTCTATGATGTTTGGTAGTTTTGGTGAGATATATTAAGAGGGCAAGGAGTATGTTCCCATGGGGACATACAACTTTGTGTGTCCTCTAAGTTGCAAATGTCAAATCCTTGTGTGAACGTTATCATGCATAAACAATCAATGGTTCCTGTGAAATGAATCCCGCATAACTTGATGAATATGTTACAAAACCCCAAATGATCCGAAATCTATTACAATCCTTATTTTACATCATTAATAAGATCAGCAGATTTGATTCTTATTTTAGTTGAAAAAATATGCAATTATAGTCATGGGAACACCCAATTGTGTGTGCTTCTGTGTACATTTTTCCTTTTCTCATATATCAATAATAGGAATTTGGCCTTCATTACTTTTGGCCTGTATTATTGGGAGTTAGAGGAGACGTCTGCTTGCGAACTTGCGAGGGAGCTTGCCTCATTCTTATTTGGATCTTCCCTCTTCAAATGTTATCTTAGGCAGGCAGGCCGGACACCTTTGGTGAAGTTGAAGCATAAGTTGGCTGGTTGGAAGCCTAGAAGGCAACTTGTCTCTCGTGATAGATGATTGGTGCTTCAGAATGCCATGCTCTCGATGACTCCATATTTGTGTATTTCGACTCAAATTCTGTCTATTGGTGCATGCCATCGGCTTTAGGTGGTGACAATAAGGTTCCTTTGGGTCAGCTCAGACAAAGAGACATCTGGCATGCCATGGGTTGAATGGGACTTGGTCATGACTCTCATGAACGAGGGTGGTTCATAGATTTTGGGGCTTGGAGAGATGAATAAGGTGCTCCTGGCAAAGTTGGCCTTTTTTCTTTGATGGAATATGAGGATTTGCTTTGCAGATTGATTAGAGGTACTTACATATCTCCTCACAGCTTCCCTCCCTCTTGTTTTGTGTGATGACTTCTCTGGTCTTCCACATCTTTATGGAGGGATACCTGTTCAGTTTTACGTCAGATGGTTGCTATGATGCATCCTATCTTTGGGTGATGGTAACTGTTTCGGGTTTTGGATTGATGATTGTTCTGATGACAGCATCTTGAGTGTTTGCTTTTCGAGGATCTTTGCCTTGACGGCTGATCGTGACATGACCGTAATGGAGGTATTGATTTATGACCTTTTGGTCGGATTTCTCTCAACTGAGGCTCCAAGATTTTGTGAAGTTGATAGATGTACCTGATCTCATAGAGGGGCCCTCCCATAGCTGGGATATTTAGTGCTGGGATGGTGAAGACTTTTTGTTCAAGAAGACATTAATATATGTTGCTATTTACTCCCATCGCGTTCGATCCAAGTGTTTTACAGGGACTGCATGCTAATTTGGAGCTCTAAAGCACCTTCGAGTGTGAGAGTGGTTCTTTGGTTGTCTAAAATCTAAATGTTGGTCGCCGATGACAAATACCCATATAGGGGTGTGCATGGTGGGTACCTGAGCCATTGATCGTGTAAGCTCTCCCAGCCCATCATTATAAGGTACAGGTTGACCTGGCCCATTCCGATGGGTATCCAATTTTAACAGGTATCCATATTATTTGAATGTGTCACGGGTATCCACGAGTACTCGTGAAACCAATTACTGTTTCTCCTTTCAATGGAGTGGGTCACAGTTACCCATGGTTAAATGATATCAAATTCTAATCATACTAGGAATCCAGTTGCAGCAAACACATGTCTTAAATCAAAGTTGGTTTCGTTAATGTCAATCTCAAAAGGAAACACTCAAGTCCTGCAAGCATCTCCAACTCACCTGAAAACCACCAATTCATCCATTACAGACAAATCACTTCGCACGAGAACACATATAGCTGATTGTCTTTAAGAAAAACAGTGAGTTATATTTATAGGTAGGAAGAATGTCATGTGCTTGAAATTTCTAATTTTTTGTATCAGAAACAACAAAAACTGAACAACACAACTGCTGTTTCCACATTCTCCAGTAACTTGCAAATAAATTTATCCCTTCTTCCCGTTTCACTATCAAATTTACACCATAAAAAAATCTCAGCTCAAACCAACACACAACACCTTTTTCTGATTAGCCAAAGATATATGATTATGGCACCTAAGATCTGAAAAGTTGGCTAGAAGAAGACAACAAAGGAGTGTTCTTCAAGGGAGGAGAGATACATCAACAATGGCGAGGCTGAGGGAGGGGATGTTGTCGAAGGAAGTGGGGTGGGGGTGGGGGGATTAGGAGTGTGTACACCTAGATGTTACCAGGTTAGGGTATGGGTGCATGTGTCGAGTTTCGGGGGCAACCCATGGGTATCGAACTATGATTGGGTTGGAGCCCAAATCTCATGGGTCAAAATATGATGGGTACCCAACCCATAAAGTTTCAGATATGAATCAGTTTAATACATGTGGATCAGGCCAGTTATCCATCCAACCCAGTCTTCATGCACACACCTACCCTAGGGCTGAATTCTCCCAAGATAAGGATATGGTGTGCCCTTTCTGTGACAGTAACCTCGCTGATGTATTGAGCATATGCTCTTTACTTTCGAATGTGCGAGGAGGGTTTGAAGGAAGGTATCTATTGAGTGGATTGATTACTCCGGATTGGAAAGTTTTTGTACTCCCTTGACATCACTTGATTTAGCTGGGGGGAATGCAGATTGAGCCTCTCTTTTGTGCGGGCATTTTGGCTGGCTTGGAATGGCACTGTTTCTGTGAGGTTTGGTTTTATGCACTGTTTCTGTGAGGTTTGGTTTTATGTTGAAGATGCTATTGATTATGCCAAGATAGTCTTGGATTTGTAATTTGCACGATAGTCTTGGATTTGTAATTTGCACGACCCTTTTTGTTAATACTTAAGGTACGGACTAGGGAGGCACCACTTTGTGTGTTCCCCTTTTTTTCTCCAAAAAAAACTCTTACCTGGACGTCAATTAATTCCTCTATCAACAACAACAATAACAACAAAGCCTATTCCCACATTCAGGCTTTGTTGTTGTTGTTGATAGAGGAATTAATTGACTTCCACGTAGGAGTTTTTTTGGAGTAAAAAGGGGAACGCACAGAGTGGTGCCTCTATCGCAGTGTCAAAATTATTTTCAATTATCATTCTTTGAATTATCTTCTATTTTGTATTTTCCATGCCATGTTGATTTGGTTTCTTTATCCGCCAACATGACTTTCTGCATGCCATGTTTCAGAAAAAACGGAAAGGCAAACAATTTTTAAGTGGTGAATCGGCAGAATTGACCAATTCTCATTCTTCTACACACTCAGTTTCATATAATGATGATTGTGAATATGCTAACGGATCAAATGAAACTACTGAGATGTTAAACAAGCCCAGGCGGAGGTCGGGGAGAACACTTGGTTTACTTAAACTGTGCGGAAGCGATGTCCTCAGGAAACGAGTTCCTGTTGGACCTTTCTTTCAGGCTGACATCCCTGCGTGGGTTGGCCCATCAAACTGGAAAAATATGGCAGACAGTGACCAAAAGTGTGAATCAAGGTGGTTAGGGACAAGATTGTGGCCCATAGAAGGTAAAAGCACTGAAATACGCAAAGTATCCATTGGAAGAGGAAGAGCCGATTTCTGTTCTTGTTGCTCTCCAAGTTCCACAACATGCACCAGATATCATGTGAGAATGACAAGGATCGAGCTGAAATCTGAACTGGGACATGCTTTTGTTGATATGGGTTTCGAGAATATGGGTGACGAAGTTTCTAATCTATGGAGCTGGGATCAGCAAAGGGACTTCAACACTCTCGTGACAGTGAACCCTATCTCAGAGAACAAAACTTTTTGGGATGATGCATTGAGGTCCTTTCCTTCCAAGACTAGCCAGGACATAGTAAGTTACTACTTCAATGTCTACGTTCCTAGAAGAATGAGTTTCCAGACTAAATTGCCAAAAGAGACTGTTGATAGTGATGACGATGAATGGAGTGGAAAGTCTGCTGAAGCACTACCTCCAACATACATTGAAACAAGGTATACTTCATCCTTGTCTTAGGGCTGGTTTTGATAGTACTGCATTGAAATTTGTGCTATCTTCGTGAAATTTCATGTTAGTGATGAATGGCCATCCATTCATGTTTATTTCTTTATTTTATCTTTAAATCCTTAGTTAAATACATATAAATATACTTAACTTGTACAATAATACATTAGCTGTTGTTTGTAAATAATACATAAATACATGTATTTAAATCCAAAATAAAAGAATAAAGAAAAGAAAAATAGTGTTGTAAATACTGACCCTAATCCCTGAGATCAAGTTAGTATTGACTAGGTCGACAATGAATAAAGTATAGGGAGATAAGTGCAAAATAATACAGACATGTATACACAGAATCTTAGAAACCGTAGGTGTTCATCACATTGTATATAGTACATTTTTAAACTATTTTATACACGTTCATACACACTTCAAATTCAAATATTTTCAACATGAAACTTGTACATATTTATGTATAGAAAAATAAGAAAATAATAGCCTATAAAAATCATGCATAGTGCACATAGTACAAACAAATGAAAAAGCCATAAATAGAACTTCATTTAGCTATATCTCCTCCATATGAACTCAAAATTTATCAAACTCACTTTTATTGTATTTCAAATTAAATTATATATCTAATGAAGGTAATTTTATTCAAAATGGAGTTAAGATACAAAAGTCGATTTTCTTAGGTACCATGGTACTAATGCATCTATATATTATATTATACCATTTAATTCTTTACATTTTTATTGTCTTTACCATTTTTAAAAATAATTGTATATATTGTATATAGAATATATTAGAAATACAAATATAATGAAAATAATTAAAATAAATTCAAAATAAATAATAAAGTGTAAAACACATGTATATTATATAGGGTTAAATGGGGCTGCCCCCTGGGGGGAACTAACTTGGCTCCCCCCGCCCCATTTCGCCTGGTTTTTTTTATTTTTTTTGAAAATTTCTTTCGTGGAATTTCATCACTATATCCCTATATTATGTCATTAAAATTTCGTGCAAAACAAAGACTCCTACGGCCTCCATCCAGACAATCGTTTTTTAACGGTAACAGAATTGGTAAAAATGACCCCGTCTGGATGGAGGTCGTAGGAGTCTCTGTTTTGCGTGAAATTTTAATGACATAATATAGGGATATATTGATGAAAATCCACGGAAGAAATTTTCAAAAAAATAAAAAAACCGGGTGAAATGACGCGGGGGGAGCCAAGTTAGCTCTCCCCATGGTGGCAGCCCCATTTTACCCATATTATACATACGATATATATAACTAATTACATATATATATACAAAATAACAAAAATAAAATAAAAATATGTAAAGACATAATAAATATCACTGTATATATATTAACATGTATATAAAATAAAAATAAAATACACAAATACATGTAAAAATCAACACATAATAAATAAGTCGATAAAAATAAATGAAAATCATCTAAAAATAGTACATAAAGTAAGAAACAATTTTCATGTTTTAAGATTTATTTAATAAAATCGTTTTCAATTTTATTTTTGATTTATTTCCATTTTCTACATCATTTTATCTTTTAGCTTCCTATGTGGACCAATCGGGAGGCGATGATAGTTCACCCAGGTCAACTGCCCTGCCCCCTCTTTGGACCGGTCCGTGCCTTGCTCTTTTACCTTATTCACCATTTTTTTAGCATATCTCTTGACCTTTTTTGCTCTCGAATTCTTCATGAAATTTCTCACCACATGATCATTTTTCACACCAATCAATAATCCTCCTTGGTCAATCATCGATCCTCTCACAAACTCTAGGTGAAGGAAGCCTTTCCAATCAAAGGTATATAATATCTCCTCCGTCTTCAAATCAAAATCAATCCATTTTAGCCCTATGTAACCCTTTACTGGAAGGAAGCCTTTCCAGTAATCTCTTTGTATGTCATATGGAAATTTTAGAAGTACAATCAACTCCTTGACTTTCCTTTTCGCTTGGGTCAGACCAATTCTTCCACTACGCTCCCTTCATCTATAAACAACCATTGCTTAAGATAAAGGATCTCTTATGTTGAACTCAAAAGATTTCAATATAGGTATATTTCAACATGCTGTATTCAATTCATACAACATGAATATTATGAAGCTTCATGAATGACTTGAGTATAGATAGTAGAATGATGACACTTATCATACATATATCTTAACTCTTAAGACTTCAGACTCAAACATTTTGAATACATCATCTCTTATTGAGCCACCATTCTACATAATGCAGTGAATCATGTCATTCATGATTAAATGTCGAGAGCGCATATGCATGTCAACAGATCTTAGATTTTATAAGGATTATTTGATATATATGATCATCATCGACATGTCACTTCCAAAGTACATTCAATCAGAGATTAAGACTATAGAGACATACAAAACCTAGGGTTGTAGTCCTATTGTCTATTTAATTATTATTCCTCATTATTATGAGGAAACTTGCACATCGCAACCACATACATTATGTGTTTAACTGCACGTACAATATCTTGATCATGGATCCAATCCATGATAATTTACTGGTTATAATTGAGTATAGTATTGAGTGAGTTTAATGAGGATTATCTGATATAATAAATTTGCATAAATATATATATTTTACTTTGATTTGGAAATTTTTATATCAAACTTGTCTTGCCTTGTCTACATTGAAAGTTCATTCCCTTAATCACTTTCAATATAAGAGATATACTATCATTATATCTCAAGAAAGATCTGGGATCTCCTTTTTTATCTTTGTCACATCCAAATAATATGAGAACCTATAACTCAGATAAAAAGAAGTGGGAACACATTCCGCCTTGCAAGTCCAACTTGCATTTCCAATTCGGTCTTAACACCCGAGCCCACCACCCCTAAGGTGATGTTGACATGTTATTAATTGAACCAACCATCAACATGATTAAAACTCGCTATACGCAATCCAATATCACACTAATAATATGAGGACCCGATATTGAGGTCTCACTCACATACAACCTTACTTTTTCGAGTAGCAAAGAGCTCGATTCGGATGCACTTGTATGTAGGAGCTGTCACTTCGGACATACGTCTCCTACATACAATCCCTGGCGACGAAACCCTTCGTCTTGACGTGAGACCATGGATGTCACTTATGTGTCCTCCATATCATGCTCAAATTCTAAATAATTATTACGAATCATATTCATATAATTAATTCTTTCAATGGAAATTACAACTCTATTCATAATAGAATGTTTTAATTTTAATTTGATCTAATTGATTTAATCATATTAAATCAATTATCAGTCTAATCAATCAACCAACAAACTTGATTGTTACTTGAAGGATGGTATTATCTCAAAAAATACATATTATTTGAATTTTAGTAATTAGAAAAATGCATCATGATCCCTTCAAATATTATTCCTTCCTTACCCATTGTCATAACCAATACTGACGAGAGTGGGATAGATCGCTCACGGAGCAACCTGCTATACCAACGCTCCTCGACTAGACACCATATCCGCATCAGGTCAGGATAATGCCAATTGACATGGCCTCAAATTTCAGCAAAATTCGATCGAATTTCTGTCGAATATCGATATCCAGTCGAAATCGAAATTCGACCGAAATGACCGAAATGACCGAAATATGGGGGTCCACCACAACAATGTGGACAACTGCTCCATCTCTGAAAAGGGCCTAACGAAAAGGAGTCGTGGCTGTGCAATCCTCGTCTGAGTCCACAGTAGCTGGAGAATGGAGTCTGAAATAAGTCTCCTCATCGGAGAACTGGGTCTCTCCCATCTGGCTCAGAGAACGATACACCGCTCTAGAGGCCCTATCATACCACATGAAAACCCTTGCCAACATGGCATAGGGAATGGTCCTCTACTCTGGAGTCCCTATGGCTCACATGAAAACTCTGGACAACAAAACAAGAAGAGATGGGGACCTCTGAAATGATGGCATACATGTGCTCATCTGAAAAGACCACATCCATGTGTGTGTCTGAAACTGAGTCTCACTCTGGAGATCTCGAAAAATGGGCTCTCAACATGGAGTGCCTTGAACTTAGACTCTTGGACTCTGACCAATCTGAATGTCGAGTCTGAAATTGCGCATCAAACTGGGACTCGGAATCTGAACTTCGAGTCTGGAATTACACATGAAGAATCTTCACTGAAAAATTGTAGAGTCGGAACAACAACTGTCAGGCCTGGAGAATCTCTGAATTTGACATCTGAATCTGGATCATGGAACAATGAAACATACCTGTGACTCTACATAATACTCCCCCTTTCTCCCATACTTGTAGAAAAATCAACATCGATAAAGTTGGGAGAAGACAAGATAATACATAAATATGGAGATAATCAAACCAAATTCATCGAGGCTTTTTTTCTTTTTTTCTTCTTTCTCTCCTTTTTTTATAAGCCGTCCTATTTTTTTAAGTCGTTCAATCTCCCTTTTTTTATACGGCTTTCGCAAACTGCATACGGTTTTTCTTTGTACGCACCTATTTTTTTCTTCCTTTTTTAACAAACATCCTCCCTTTTTTAATGGGGTCATTCTCTCTCATTTTTTAGTAGACCTCCTCCTCTTTCTTCCTTTCCTTCTCTCTTTTTTTTTATTATTTTTTATTTTAGCCCACCTGGGCTTACAAGCAAATAACCTAATATATTTTTTTAAATAAAAGCCAACGGCCCACTTAACGTTTTTCATGGATTTTAAAAAAAACATGGCAAGAGCTTAAGTTAGGGTTCCCAGTTGGGAACCATTTCTCTATAAGAAAGGTCGTCACCCGATCCTTTAGATGCGCCACCAGCTCTGGAATCTTTGCACTTGGGAGATGGAGGACGCCGTCGAGCAGGAGTGTGCTCCCGCCAGGAGGTGTCGAAGGAGAGACGCGTCGTCGCGGGAGACCATTTGGAATACCGCTGGCGAGGGATGATGGATAGTGGCATTGCCGCCTTGTCACTGAACACGAGAGGAGCCTACACGATAGGGCCCCGCCTGGGCTGTTTGGCGTCGTGTTGTCGCCTTATTTGGCGGCGAAGGAGGATCTTCGCCGCTAGGAGATGCGCAGCGTGAAGAGGAACTCCTGGGGTCAAGGGCACTCGATAGCTGGTGCGCGCGACTCGCACGGAGGAGGCGATCTGGGCGACGCTGCGCGACTCTCCTGGAACAGTGCAACGATGCGCACATGAAGAACTTCTGAAGGCGTTGGAGATGCCACCAGGAAGAGGAGACCAGTAGCCTCACCGGAGGCACACACGCTGGGAGCACGCGTTGGGTTGGAGAGCGCTGGGCTGTGGAAAGATGAGCAGCGCGAGGAGCTCGCTGCTTGTTCTGGTGGTTGGACAAGAGCTTCCTGGAGTAGTTGCTCGTGGAAGGATTTGGGCTCGTGTTCCAGAAATTAGGGTTTTGAAACCCAAAAAACTACGGAACTTAATCTAACATTCTTTAACTAAATCTTCCAGAATTTAGAACTACTACAATCGAATATCCAAAAACAAATTCAAGAATAAATCCGCGAGAAACGAACCTCTGTTAATAAATAGAAAGCGGAAGCAGAATCAGAGAATAAAGAAGAATAAACATGAAGAACTCAAGGTTTAACGTGGAACCCTAGTCCGTGAAGAGCGGGATGAAATCACGGGAGAAGCCCTCAAAGGGGCGTGTTTGTCTATTGAGTTTCTCAATGGATACAGGAGGTCTAGGGCTCCTTATAGCCTCTCCAGAGCCTCCAAGTCCCACCACTGGACAATGTGGGACTAATCACTGGATGGGATAAATGGATCTTCTCCATGATCATCTACCCTGCTACAACTCATGACGCACAACCAAATACTCCAACAGTATCAAAAACATATAAATTTAATATTTTTTTTACATATGGTATGAGATTGATATCATATATGTATAGTTCTTGGTAGAATTTTGTAAGCGTTACCATGTACATGTGTAATTATAATATTTTAATGGGTACAAATGTGAAAAGTACCTTGAAAGATACGTTATTACTTGAAATTTGAATATTAACATGCAATTAGCGATGAATAGTAGTTATTTTATAGTAGTTATTTTATATTTGAAATCATGTAATAATAGCATCTTAGATGATCATTGTTATGGATCCAATTTGTTGTTCCAAATGTTGCATGTGTCATTTATAAAATTGCCAAAACCATATAAATAATGTGATAACATGATTAAACTCAAAAAATATTTCCTTCATAGTTTTTTCTAAAATTATCAAGGTCATATATTTAATGTAATAATGTCCTCTATAATGGGAAAACACTAATTATAAAAATTATATACCCTGAGTTTTCGGCCAGAAAATTAATAAAAAAAACTAAAGCATAGGTCTCATTCAAACCTCTCAATGTGAAGGCCTACGAAACTCTATATGGACAAGTCCATGGAATTGACATTCAATGATTTAGTTTAAAACATATACTGACCAAAACTTCAAAATCTGGTGGAGACCAAGCATACTGAATTTTATTTGCATTATGCATACCTTTTGTTTTCTGAATAGACATTATAGTGAGATACATTGGAAAGTTTTTTGCTATACTTATATAGTTAGATTGGTGTATCCTGGATTAGACATTTACATATAATTAATGATGCAAAAGTTCCATCACACGTTACTTATGTTGCTATCATATATGTTAGGATTTTTATAAATTGTGCCCCTCTGAGATATTATAATATTAGTTACGCCTTCACTTTTTTGGAATACCAGTTGTGCCCCCGACTTCTTATCATTCTATTGCATGTGCCCCTCCGTTACTTTAACCGTCAATATGTTGATCTTAACCATGGTTTTTTCAAATCATGGTTCGGTATAGAAGGACATAATTGTTCAAACATTCTCCCCATCCATTCTTCTCCTCCTTACCACGTTCTTCTTTCCAATCAAAACAAAGAAACCCTTTCTTGATACGTTCCTCTTCCGATCATCCATCTTCGATCATTATGAAGTCTACCTCACACCCATAACACCTTCGATTCACCTCCAAGTCGAGCTCTGTTCTTGAGGCCCTCGCAATATTCACCTTTGATTCACCTCATTTGGGGAGTGGTGGGAGACGTCGACGTGAGGGCAAGGGCTGTAGGAGCAAGAGGCATGGGGGGAGGGGTTGGGCAGGGGCATCGACTGTGGAGAGGATCTGTATGAGTACCTAGATGGGGTGGACAATGCCACAGATGACAAGGGTGGACGAGGGAGTGGAATTGGTGGGAGAGGATGCAGCATCGCCTCAGGTCTTCATGACCCTATTTCAGCTAAACACCAATAGGAGGATCGGTTTGGGGAGCCAGTCGAAGTGATCCACCGTGGGATGCATTTGAATCCTAGATTAATTTGAGGGAAAGTCCACTGGAGCTCCACCGGCTCAAGACCTTGCTTGTTAGCCAAACACCAAGCCGTCGAAGAACAACAAAAGAGGACCCATCATCAAAAGCCGGCGAGGCGCTTCACCTGCATCACCCGCTTCTTATCGAGATCCTGATCTCATGGCATGAATCCTTGAGGTTGACGATCTCGCACTCGATTACGACATTGTATACTAGAATCGGTCGTTATCGTAGAGCTTGGCCTTGGTGGAGAAGGCCCTCTTCCGCAAGACGTGCTCCCTCTTGGCTATGAGTAAGACGTTGTAAGAGGGTGGGTTGACATTGGGCTTGCGGTAGGCCTCCTTTATGAGATCCCCGAGGAGCACCATCTCTAGGTCGAACACCACGGATAGGAAGAACCCATCCACGGGCTCTGGTCATGGAATCCATAGGGGGAGGGGGGATGGAGAAGAGGGAGTTCCAGGAAGAAGATGGTGGAGGAGCGAGTGCGGTGGAGAAGGGTATTGAAGAGGAAGAAGATGGGGGAGGAATGGACACGGAGGAGCTCAGGGAGAAGGAGCGGGGGGAGGATGCGGTGGAGGAGGAGTAGGAGGCGGGGGAGGAGGAAGAGAAGGGTAGGAAGAGGAAACAGATCGTGGAGGAGGAAGAGGATGGGATGAATTTCCAGACCTCTTTTTAAAGTGTAATGCCTCTATGTCCCCAAAGTTAGCGTCCGTTCGCGTTGGGTATGGACGACCACTAACCCGATGGGCACATGTGATAGAACGAAAAGAAGACAAGGGCATAACTGATATTCCTAAAAGGGGAGGGGCATAAACACTATCTAGTAACGGTTCATTTATAGAAGGATGACTCTTCCTATCATTATCTCATGAGGAAGAGAGTAGCGTTTGTCTTTTGATGTTTTTAGACAGAGTATGTTATGAGGATTTGGAAACTCTCCAAAAGCACTAGATGACTTAAGCAGCATACTAGAGGTCCAAAGCGGAGCAATATTTAGGCACAATTGTGCTGGATGAGCTCGAGTTGTGCATGTACCTTCTATCCAAAGTTCTTACGACGATCCAAGCACTTGATAAGTCTGGGCTCTCTTTTATTTTTGTTGATCAGACATGTAGAACGATAATGGCAGGCCACTAGTACAGAGTACTTAAAGGAGCCAATTACAAGTGATATTCTCGTGGACGGATTTTGTAATATGTTCTAACGTAACCACCAAATGGAGGAGCATATAGTCAATGATGATCGATGACTACATGGATGGTTGTATGGAGACAATTCATCTACCTCCACAATTTTGATGGTAGCTATTGGAGCAGGATATACCTTAGCCACAAGAAAATCAAATGGAGACAAATACTTTCTTCTTCTGCTAAGATGACATGATGATTGGATCCTCGACAACAGCAGTTGTGCGCGTTGGGTTGATATTGTCCGTAGTGTCATGTAGCATGGGTTGAGTTTCTTTCTGTTTGTCCAAGCTGAGCATTGCATGCTCCAGCTTGAGGGGGAGTGTTGGAGTATTTGTTATGTGCGCATATTGAGTTGTAGCAGGGTAAATGGATCCTGGAGAAGATCCATTTACCCCATCCAGTGTTTAGTCCCACATTGTCCAGTAGTGGGACTTGGAGGCTCTGGAGAGGCTATATAAGGAGCCCCATACCTCCTGTATTCATTGAGAAAGTGCAATGCATGACATGCCCCTTTGAGGGCTTCTCCCCGTGGTTTCATCCCGCTCCTCACGGAGTAGGGTTCCACGTTAAACCTTGTGTTCTTCATGTTTATTCTTCTTTATTCTCTGATTCCGCTTTCGCTTTCCATTTCTTAACAATAACTATATCTCTCTAATATGTCATTCAAATTTCGTCAGAAACAGAAACTCCTACGCCCTCCATCCAGAACAGGTAATTTTAACGGTCTTAGATTTGCTGTAATCAATCTGTTCTGGATGAAGGGCATTGGAGTCTCTGTTTTTGACTAAATTTGAATGACATATTAGGGGATATAGTTATGAAGGTGGTGTTTTTTAAAAAATAAAACAATTCGCTAAAAATGAATGTGAAGTAGGTAAGCTTACCTACTTCACAAAGTAGGCTCCCTTTCCTCATAACTATATATTAGACGTGTAATTGGATACTCTCTTTCAAAAAAAGTAATTAGATTTCTCCAATATCTAATCAGCAGTACTTGGTACCTTTTTAGTCCCATATACTTAATTAAGAGAATTTTAGGGTGAGTAGGGTTTATGTATGGCCTTGCATTACTTTACATGAAAAGTAGTATATGATCTATTTATTGAGCTACTCCATAGAGTAGAATGATGCCTCATGACATCACAATCACGTGGATCTTGTATTCTTAGCATTATTGTTATCGTGTTATTCATTACTGTTTCCACATTCTTATTGAATGTTTTGTATATCTGACTTCAGGAGAATCCTATAGTTGTTTTTCCTTAGTCTAACTATTGTCGTATCCACTGCTGAAGGAGGCTACATCTTACGACCAATGTGACCTATCATCAATCAAGAAGTTGCCATTTTCTTGCATCTCGCTTCGCATTCGGGCTTTTAGTTTCGGTATTTAGTTCAATGCAGATGCGACACATAGAGAGGGATTTTTCATCCTTATCACCAATTACTAACCGGAAAGAGTCCATATATCAGGCATTGAATATCACGAAAGTCAATATGCATTACATAATACATATTCCCTCTATTGTGATATGCTGTCAACGACACCAGTAGATTCCACATCATGTGAGTTGCATGCATATCGCGGAGTAGACCTTGGGTCACACACTATAGAGATGCACTCATTCTTATGTTGGTCTGTCTTGGGGTCATGTGTGCAATATGTACATGACCTAAGGTTATTTTCTTGAGATTCACTCGTGTTTTTTCTTGAGACATGTTGGACTTGCATCCTGATCAGATGAGGGAGCCCCTGTTCAATTACAGATCTATTTAAGTTGGTTAATGTATGTAAGCATGGCCAAAGGTTATTTTTAAACAACATTTTCACATTTGGATCCCAGATTCCGATGTACCAAACAATTCTGTATATACACTGTGAATAGGTATCATGCTTTGTAAAAGAACACAATAAAGAAAAATATGAATTCTTGGCTATGCATTCAGGGGACCGTGATCTGCCGGAAACATGATGTTAATAAGACAGAATCCTTGATTATGCTTGAATTAATAAAAGGCCAGAAAAAAATGGGAAAAATCGATTTTATACGTAATGGAAAACAGTCATTACCAATGCTGAGTGCGACATGAAACATCTGAGAAATTCTCTGTTGAACCCTGCATGCCATTTTTGTGAGCATAGCCATTCCGGTTGGTGTCCACTTCTGATGTTCAGGCTCTTATTGTTTTCCTCTGCTGTATAATCTTTAAAAGAAAAATTGAATTTGTAATTCATCAGAAGTGGATGTGATCAATCTTATAATCTATTTTTGTCACACATTAAAGTTTAATATCATATTGGATACTCAGTTCTCATGTCATTTTCTCGTCGGAACTTTTGATAGGCACTCCTAGTGAAACTCTTATATTACTCCTTGGCGTGTTGATGGGCCCTCTACAAAAAGTACTATATGGTTCATTGTGTAGTGAAGAAGCAGTAGCTTCAAATTCGAAGCGCTGGAGGATCAAAGAAGAAAGGATACGATGCAGTGATGCAAAAAGCTCGTCCTATGTGTATACTCCTGCAGATCACGCATGGTCCACTGACCAGATACCTGGTCGCATCGTGGTAAACCATGATGCATATGTTATTAATTTGCTAACAGAATGAAGACATCCTTATTGTTTCTTGCTGACATCAGCATCTACAATAGTTTATATCCTTTATTATAGACATTCATCTTGCTGTGCTTTGTTTAACAACAATTGTGTCTTTTCTTCACTTCCCTCTATAATGTACAATTCCAAAAAGATATTAATTCCCATCTGTCCTTCAGGGCAAAGATCCCATGCTTCTCTGGGGATGTGTGGGACCTGATTGCCATTATCAGCCTCTGGTGTTGTGACATGCTGCTGGCGATTCTAAGTTTTATGTTTGCTTGTGGACCTCCGAGTCCAACGGGTTTTTTGTTTCTTAAAACAGATCTCACGATCGAACATTCTGAAAATTGCAAATCAAACTGGCACACTTGAAGAGCCACCAATCTCTTTGGGGTTCCCCAACGTGCATCCATGCTAATTTGGTTATGCTGTTCTTTCTAAATCTCATTGGCTGCCGGAAGACGTGCTGTGATCTGGATGCGGTGTTTAACTTTGGAATCACCCTTGTCAGAGGAATTTGTGAAGGGTGCCATTGTTCTTCTGTGCAGCTATTATGGTGAATAGCTTGTTTTTCCCTTTTTTTGTTGAGACAGGTCCAGTGTTGTCAAATTGCTTTGATCTGCTTGGATATGGAGGAACATGAGCTTTCAGTTTGTCCTGTACCAGCCTCCATGAATACTTGGTCATTTTTATCGGTATGTCGGTACTCGAGTTATTTGGATGGCTGTCTGGAGTAGGTGGCCTTTTTCGCGGATGTTTAGTATTTGTCATGTGAATCCACGGACCAAAAATGCGATTAAAACATAAACTGTTTAGCTGTTATTTTATCTTTGCATCATGTTGAGATTTCTGCCCCAGGAAAGTCGGGGCTACGTGCAACTATAGGAAGAATGTGGACAGTTTGCGTTGCAGGTTAACAAGGGGATAATCATCTCAATTGACTGATTAAGCCATGGGTTAAAAGAGGATTTATCTGATGTTGTAATCAGTCTCCCCATTTATTCACATCTTACCCCAAAGTGCCAACCAATTTTTCATACAATTTCTTATTGAACATTTCTCACGGATCTCCGTCGTTGAAAAAGTCGACCGTTTAGCCTGACTGGTTGATCTGACTAGTCGAGTCAGTGGGGTGACCAATTGAGTATTGACTAATTAGTTAATAGTTGGTCAATTTACTACTCAATCCGATTAGTCGGCTGATTTTTTCTTGTAGATATTTATTTATTTTGCTTTTTTCAAAAGCAAACTTTTATTAATATCCTTAATTTTTTATTTACATCCAATTACTTCTTTTACTTCATCATAATAGTATAGAACATGTATGAATATATAAATATATAAAAATATATGTATAAAAATGATTTATATATTTAAAGTAATTTAAAATTTTTCAAAATCGACTACAACTCGACTAAATTTGATTAGTTGCTTGACTGTGATTAATCGTTAATCAAAGATCTCGTTGACCGAGTACCTATTACCGATATCTGCAACCTTGATCTCTTGCTTGTTAAGGCAGCATCCCTATCGCAGATGAAGTTCCAAATGGTCTTAGCACCACAGGACATTTGATCAAGATGTATTTGCATGGTAAAAAGAAACTCTGCGGTCATTAAGAACGAATAAAAAAAAAAAGAAAAAAAGAACATTCATGTTAAATCGCAGCAAAGATAAGGCATAGCTATCATATTTAAATCAATCGAACGGTAACCCGCACTATTTGGGTTAACTCATATAAGTCAATTAAATTGTTGAAAAATGTCAAATGAGTTGGGTCATCGGTTTTGGGTCAGATCAATTCATATTTCTTCAATGGATATTAGATATGTTAGTGGATCTAATGTCCTCCGCCCAACCCATTCAAATAAGCTAAATTATCACTATGGGTGACAGGATTGTCAGAAAATTCTCAGTTCGACATTCGTTTAGATTCGGCTCGCTAAAAGTTTGATCCAGATTCGATTCGAAAACAAACGAAACGAACCTGAACATGAGTTTAGGCTCGATTAAATAAACGAACTGAACCTCAAAAACATAGGTTCGCTAAGGTTCGATTCAATAAAAGTTCAATTATACACACATAAACATACATAAAAGTATATATACATACATATTGTATATAAGAAAAATTACATTCTATATTAACATAAGGGCCATTCACTTATTTTCCCAAATCCATCTAGCCATCCACTCCGCAAGTTCCTATTCCCTAGTCCCAAAATCTCACAAAACCCTCCCATGCAGTTGCGGTTTTTCCCTTTGAACAGAAGCGTATGCACAACATTTATTCTTAAATGAACTTTTAACGAGCCGGACCGAACCTTTACGAACCTTACTTGAGCCGAACCGAACCTGATTACAGTTTTCATTTTATCGAGCTGAATCGAACCCGAGCCTGAAAGTATGCCAAACGAACCGAATCAAGCCTGAGTTGGTTCACTCAGTTTCGACTCGTTTACACTCCTAATGGGTGACTTGACCAACACAATCCAATTCGTGTTTTATGTGTGTAGGTCTAATGTCTTCCACTCAAGCAAGCTAAACTATCACTATGGACGATCTATGGTTTGGACTGCCTAAAATCAAACCAATCAGTGCATGTATATGTGTACGTATGTGTACATGTGAGCGTGCGTCAAGGTCTTTCCTTGTATTAGAAAAATCATCATTTTTGGAGTTTAAGTTAATATTAAACGATCATTCCTTGTATTAGGAAAATCATCATTTTTGGAGTTTAAATTAAATGTTAAACAATCAAGATTGAAACGAACTTATTTTTTATTGGTTGTTTTGATGTTACACTTACACCTACTATCTAGTTTCTTTTTTTATGTAAGCTCACCCCGATTTTATGGATTAAATACTAATTGTGATATTATAAAAAATGAACTCATTAAAATTTTAGGTATTTCAATTTTGATTTTTAAAATATATATGCTAATTAATCTAAGTGGCAAATGAACCATGATTTATTTGATTATATTAATATTTTAAGCATCATTATTAATAACAATTTAAATCTACATTATTTTTTATTTTTCACAATTCTAACGTAAATAAAATAACAACTTTGTAAATCCATAGAACTCGTTTGTATTTACATAAGGTAATTCAATCCATATTGAAGCAACTCAATAATAACACCATCGTATTCATTTAGAGAAGATATGCACATTTGAAGTGATAGATCCCCACCTGAAAAAAGGGCAACTTATCATACTGGAAACTCCTTTAATAGTTGTATTATCATGCTTCATTAAGTTGTTTCACAAAAATTAAAAAATCTTACTTTGTAAAATAAGCTAAGCAAAATATACATTTTGCAACTAATTTTGTAAGCAGTCACCTTATTTTATTAAATCCATTATCGAATCTTTATTTCAATTAAATATCAAATATTATGTATCATTCATATCACCATATATATATATATGTATATATTTATATAAGATTTTTATTCAATGGACCCTATGCCTAATTGCGTCTTGATGAACATCAATTCTATGCCATACACATGTATTACCAATTGGAGTGGTTACCTATTTCGAAGGATATCATTTTTTGGAAGGAGATTAATATGCAAGACGACTTAACAATAAGCATTATTCCAAATATATCGCGTCCTTAAAAAAAAGGAGAAAATTGAGATCCAAATACACAATAATATATATATATATATATATATATATATAGAGAGAGAGAGAGAGAGAGAGAGAGAGAGAGGAAAGAGAGCCTACTTTGTGAAGTAGGTAACTTACCTACTTCACATTCTATTTTTTTGTAAATTTTTTATTTCTTTTTGAAAAATACCACCACAGATTTTCATAATTATATCCCTCTAATATGTCATTCAAATTTCGTCAGAAACAGAGACTTCTACGACCTCCATCAAGACAACCATTTTTTAATGATCACAGATTTGTTGTATTTTACCTGTTATGGATTGAGGCCGTAGGAGTCTCTGTTTCTGACGAAATTTGAATGACATATTAGAGGGATATAGTTATGAAAATCTACGATGATATTTTTCAAAAAGAAATAAAAAATTTAAAAATGAAAAGTGAAGTAGGTAAGATTACCTACTTCACAAAGTAGGCTCCCTTTCCTCATATATATATATATATATATATATATATATATATATATGGGAAAAGGGAGTATGCACAAGGTGCATGTAATTTTACATGCACCGGGGTTTATATCTTCCACGTTTTTTTATTTTTTTGAAAAGTATCACCATGTATATTCATCCCTATATCCCTCCTATATGTCATTCCAATTTCGTCAGAAACAGAGACTCCTATGCCTTCCATTAGAATAGGTAATTTTAACGGTCTTAGAATTGTTGTAATTGACCTGTTCTAGATGGAGGGTATAGGAGTCTCTGTTTCTGACGAAATTTGAATAGCATAATGGAGGGATATATAGATGAATATACACGATGATATTTTCCAAAAAAAGTACAAAAATGTTGGAGATATAGGCCCCGGTGCATGTAAAATTACATGCACCTGGGTGCATGCTCCCCAACCCCTATATATATAATAGTCAAAGAAATGATTGTTGCGAGATCAGTAATACACAAATAAGGTCAATAATTTACATTCATTTTAGTATACAGTACAAAATTCAGTAATATATATACACAGGTCAAATAAGTGCTTATCGAAGTTAGTAAAGACATAAAAACAATCAGTAATTTCCATATGTATTATTACTTTGGATAGAGCTTAGTAATTTAGAGACAATATTTAAGTAATATATATATAGTTCTTAAGTAAATTGTTGTTGTGTGTTCAATACTGTATGTATTTATGTCATATATCCCATGTTCAGTAATATGTATACAATTCTCAAGTAATGACTATTATGAGATCAACAATAACAAAGTAATGGTCAGTAAGGCACATACATTACTCAAGTAAGAAAGTAACATATAATTACTAACATGTTCTCCTTCTATACGATTAATATGAAAATAGTACTTTGAAAAAGAAGTTATTAGACACATGCACACAAGGAAAAGAAAATTAGTGCAATTAATGGAATGCTTCGTTGACAAAAAAAGGAAAAATATGCAGAAGCGAATGCAATGCGCATTACATATACAATGTTATTACTAACCATTTGTTATGTTATTACTGATCTCGCAACAAGCATTTACTTGACCATTGTATAAATAGTACTAAATTTTGTATAAGGTAATAATTTGGATGTAAATTACTGATCATTATCATGATATTATCGATCTCACAACAACCATTTATTTGACCGAAGTATATTTATAACTATCCTAGTATTTGGATCTTAATCATCTGCATGAAATCATTTATTTGAATATTTTCTTTCCAAAACCATCTTCTCCTTTTTAAGGATACTGTATAACTAGAAATATAGTAATTGTTAAATAGGTGGTAGCATATAATTAGAAATATAGTTATTGTCAATACACGTGTATGACTTAGAATTGATGCTCCCCAAGATGTTAGTGGGCATAGGGCCCTCTAGATAAGTCACACATTATATATATATATATATATATATATATATATATATATATATGGAAAAAATGGGGCTGCCCCCGCCCCATTTTTCGGCGTTTTTTTATTTTTTTTGAAAAATAAAATCATGTATATTCATCCATATATCCCTCCTATATACCATTCGAATTTCGTCAGAAACAGAGACTCCTACGGCCTCCATCTCGATGGTATTGATTTTAAAAAATCCTGTTACCGTTAAAAAATTACTGTCCGGATGGAGGCCGTAGGAGTCTCTGTTTCTGACGAAATTCGAATGGTATATAGGAGGGATATAGGGATGAATGTACATGGTGTTATTTTTCAAAAAAATAAAAAAAATTGCCCAAATGAGGCGGGGGCAACCATGTTGGCTGCCCCTAGGGGGCAACCACATATGACCCTATATATATATATATATTATAGGTAAAATGGGGTTGTCCTCTAGGGGGAGCTAACTTAGCCTCCCCGCCACATTTTTACATGTTTTTATTTTTTTGAAAATTTCTTCCATGAATATTCATCATTATATCCCTATATCATACAATTCAAATTCTGTACAAAACAGAGACTTCTACAACCTCCATCCATATAGGGTCGATTTCGACAATTATACGATCGTTAAAAAATGACTGTCTAAATGGAGGTCATAGGAGTCTCTGTTTTGCACGAAATTTGAATGGCATAATATAGGGATATATGATGAATAATCACGGAAGAAATTTCGAAAAAAAATAAAACATGGGAAAAATAGGGCGGGGGAGCTAAGTTAGCTCCTCCAACGGGACAACCTAATTTCCCCCATGTATGGATGATTTGTACTTTTCATTTAGAATTAGTGTTCCATGATAAACACATCTTTTTATGCCAATTTACAAAGGTAGCATGGTTAGATACTCCCCCCTGATGACTCAAGATCGACACGTCGTTCCTAACAAGGCTGGAATGACAATCCCTGTGGTGGTCAATCTCAAATAATCAATAATTAACTCACGATGTGTAGATAAATCAATGCAATGTGATTTTGAATTAAAATTTATTATAGCTCCATAAAATGTGTATATAGGTGTAAGTAGCTAGAGTTGCTGAGCCACATAAAGCAAAACGATAGGTACTTAATTGTTAATAATTATTTCTAACCACTACTAATTATTTTTTTATTTTTATTGCTTTTTATTTTTATGCAGGATTTTAATTATATTTATTTTAAAATATTTTTAATTGTTTTATATTTTAAATTTTATTTTAATTTTCAAAATTTTAATTTATTTTTTACTTTTTAAATAAGATATAATTTTATATAACATATAAATATTATATATCAGGGTTGGGGAAGCTCCACCCGATCGTTTTTCATCGATTTTTTGTGTTCGTGAAATGAAACTTAGGGAGATTTAAATCATTGTATATCACCATGGTCTCATGACAAATTCAACTAAATTTGACACTTCTATCATCTCCATCAAGACTATCACATTTTAACGGTGTCAGAATTGTTGAAATTGATCCTATCTAGATGGGCATGTTAGTAATGTTTGTTTTGCATGAAATTTGAAACACATATTCCAATCAATACATTAAATAAATTCCCACAGATTTCCTTCAAAAAAATAAAAATTAATAAGAAAAATGATCGATGTCGCTAATTGGCTGCACCCCTCGATGTAGCTTCCCTTTTCCCTTATAGATATTAAAAGTAATATATAGTGTATATAGTTACTATAGCTCTATATAATTGCATATACGTTAAAATATGTTTACATTTCAAAAAATAAAGTATTTTGTAGTTTTATATTTTCTCAAATTTTTGGTATTTTTAAAATGTATTTCTAATTTTTATGGATTTTTAAAGTCAATAAATATATAAAATAGTGAATAAAATAAATATCTGAGATTATTTTAGGTTTAATGATTATAAATAAATCCAAAATTAACCTAAAACTATTTTTAATATATATGTATAATAGATATATTATAGAAAAATTAGAAACAAAAATCTATATTTTTGGATTTTTAGATAATTTTTCTATTTTTTATGATTTTAGGGTTTTGTGATTTTTAGATCTTTATTTTGTATTTTTAGTGATATTTGGGTATGTGGTAGGATATATACAAATACAGATAATAGAACTTTTTTGAATTTTTTGGAGAAGGTTTTATAATTTTTATGGGCTTTTATCTTTAGACAGAGAATAAAAACATCTTTTTTGTATTTTTAGGAAGTATGAAAATGAGATAAATGTCTAAATAAAAATTCAAGCGAGATTAAGCATGGTGTCAGTCACCTAACATGATTTTCCCATAACTTTTAGAGATATAAAAATAATTAGTATGCACAAAAGAAAAGAAATAAAATGCCATAGTCATAGGGACTTGTTTGTAATTAACCAAATTAAACCATCATTTAATAATAGGTTGATAACCGCCTCCACACCCTTGGTTAATTCGGTCAGATTAATGTCCAAATTAATTTTAGATGTTCGTTGCCGTCGGATACGAGAGGGAATATCAAAAACCATTAGATTCGAGTTAATTTCAAGCGGCATTTTTTTACTTGGTGAAGTCCAAGGTCGAACTCAGGGAGGCAGCTGTCTCCTTAGGTAGATTTTTAGCAAATTCCTAATGTTTGGTTTTCAGAGGAGAATATATTTTTGGTCTTTTTCTAATTTTTTATGCAGGACACATGCAAAAATCAGGACAATCTAAAGTTAAATCAGTTAAGGTATCAAATGAAGTCCAAAAATTATAAAAATTGGCCAGATGATGAAATATAATGAAAATGAACTACCCTAATTTTTTTTGGAATTTTTCGACACTAAAGGAATTTACTGTGAATTAAAAATGCAAACAGGGTGATTTTCACTAATTTAATTTCAAGAAATATCAAATCATAATTTTTTCAGGAACAAAAATTATCCTAGATAGATCTAATAATAAGGAATCTAGGAAAATTAACAGACCTTAATTTTAGTGTGAAATGGACCTATTAAAATTAATCTAAGGAAATCACCAATTAATTTATTTAGGCCTCGATATGTGTGCAAATGACATGAAATTTTTATGCAAGGTTGATTTAACTACCCTAGAGCTACTGTGAATTTTTGAGAATTTTTGGAGTCACATAAAATTGATTATCAATTAAAAGGTCCAATCTGGGCAAAATATCACACAAATCAACCAATTAATTCATTAAAAATTCTATTGATTCCACAAAAATAAGCTACGTGTCACTACAACTAGAGGACAATTTACTCAACAATATGCAATTTTTAGAATTTCAAAATGATGCAAAATGACACCTAGGGATGCGTGCAAAGACAGGGGTATATTTGCAATACAGAAAATCAAATTACATAAAAAGAAACATGCTGACAGGGACTTAAATGCAATTACCTATAATGTTGGGGGGTGGAATGCAATTTCTCCACTAGGCAGTGCTCCTCACGTGGGGGCTGCTTCGCAGGGACCTTTCTGCAATTATGAAAAGTCCCCAGGGCCTCTGTGCAAAATACCCAGGCCGCACGTTCTCCTCACGTGGGTCGGCCTAGGCTTGGGCGGCTTCGGAGGCTCGGGGCTTGGCTCGGGAGCTCCTGGAGGTCTGGAGTGAGGCTCGGCGTAGCCTCGGGTAGTCTGACCCTAGGGTCGGGGATGAGGCTCGGTCTTCGTCGACGTGGCGTGCTGAAGACCCTTGGATCAAGATGGATCCAAAGGATGTCGGTGCGGATGCGGGGCGAGATCAGAGGCCGTCCGATCTGGATAGATCCAACGGCGCCTGAGACCCGCGGAAGGGGCGACGTGGCAGAATGCTAACCAGTGGATCACAAAAGTATCTAACGGCTCCCGTGAGGCTCCAGATGTCGATGACGTGGCATACTAAGCTCTGTTAGATCTGGAAGGATCCGACGGATGTCTGCAGCTTCGGTCGGATGGCGAAGTGGCTGACTCTAGACCGTTCGATTAGGATGATCGAACGGTCGCGGGACCTTCTCCCTCAATGGTCCTCCGCCGCTTGCGGAGGAGATGGTGGGGCTCCGGCGATGAGGCCTTTGCTCCGCCCGTCCCTAAAGATGTCGGTGAAGCTCTCCGACGGTTCGAAGATGTCCCAGAAGGTGCGCGGAGGTGCGACGATGGTGCTGGTGGTCCCAGGAGCTGGAGAAGGGCGTCAGAGCTCTGTGGCGGTGAAGCTCCAAAGGAACTCCGGTGAACTTCCGATCAATGAATGAGGAGGTACCTGCAAGTGTTAGAAGGATAGCCGAAGCTCGTGCGTGCAAGTGGAGAGGTGAAGGTGGAGTGGCGAGGCCTAGAGCAGAGGGAAGATGCTCCGGCGATGGTGCTCCGGCCAAGTGGCGGAGCTGGAGCTGGTGGCGAGCGAAGTGAAGTTCCTGAGTGCGTGAAGGGTATCGCGAGGAGGAGAGCTCCGTCGCGGAGCTCGGCGAGGTGAGAGCGAGGCGAGAGGATCACGGTGAACGACGAAAATCAAGGAAGAAATCGAAGGAAAAATTTAAACTAAGATTAAACGAAGGTGGAGGAGATTACCTGGGGTGTGGAGCTCGAGGTCGAGGTCCAGGTCGTCGCTCGAAGGGTCGGTAAGTCCCTGAGCTCAAGCAGCTGCTCGGAGGAGTGACTGCAACACGACGGAGGAGCCGCGGATCTCGCCGGAGAAGATGGCCATCTTCGCTCAAGGATTCGTGCAATTGCTGTCACCAATCGGACGCTCCGAGCTTGGGGGATCTCTCAGGGGTGGCAGATTCAGAGCTCCGGCGAATGTGCTCTTCCTCCACCGCTGGTGTTCCATCTCTGTAAGCCTCCCCGGAGCTCGTTGTATCTACGTCGGTGAAGCTCGGAGCTCGGGGGAGGTATCTGGCGTCTGGGTTTGGGTCGCTGGGGCTCTAATGTCGAGGACGACAGTGACGAAGATGGGCCCGGCGAGGTTCCGGCCATTGCAAGTTTGAAGGAACTACGTGGTTAGTAGCAAATAGCCGAAGCCTAAGAGGTGCGTGCGTGAGCGAAGTGAGAGATCGTAGGGGGCGGAGAACATGGGAGCTTGGAGCTCCTCCGCCGTGGGTGGCGGAGGAGGTGGGTCGACGGTGGTTGAGGTGTGTAAGGATGAGGGAGATGATCTGAGGTATGCGCGTGGAAGGTGGGTGCGTGGCGGAGCTTGGAAGGGGGTTAATGGAGGTTGAAACCGACTGAGGAAGCCTAATTAATTAAGGGAAAGAAGATGAAAAATGCTGAGAAAGAAGAAGAGGGTTTACCTGGTCGGAGATGGAGCGGAGGCTTGGGCTTGGGGTTCCATAGGGTCCCTGGGTCTTCGCTGGACTCCGGCAGCGACTCGGAGCAGCTCGAGCGGGCCTGGGGCGCCGCAACTCCGCCGTGCGTGGCGGAGGGTCTCACCGGGGAGGCGAGGTCATCATCGCTCTATCCCAACGCCTCCCCCTGTCACAGGGAGGTGGAGGAGGGCTGGGCCTCCTCCCACGTAAAGGTGGACAAGGGCGAACGGAGGGGGAGGCGGTGTATTTGAAGGTTGGAGTTGGCGGAACTGGTGATGAAGACGTGGTTTTCGAGGGATGTGTGGAGCGAGTGGGATGACGACGGGGTTCGTGGGGTGATGCGCGAGGAAGAAGGAAGATGGAGGAACATGGTGAGGTGGTTAGCGAGGGACGAGGTCGTCGGAGATGGCAGGAAAAATAGGAAGGGGCAGGCGCATGTGCGAGGTGGAGATCATGGGGAAGAAGGAGTTCTGGAGGTTGACGATGATGCATGGCCGTTGGATCTGGAGATCCAACGGTCTGAGAGGAGGCGCTGAGGAACGATCTAGATTAGATCTAAGGCGCTTGATCAGAGGGTGGAAGGTGCTCCACGTGTTGCGATATAAACGCGGTGAGAGCGAACGGTGGCGATTACTTCTGGAGATTGATCGAGCGGTTGAAGGCGCAGCGGGAATGAACCGTGGTGATAGCTAGATTGGACTTGATTGTACGACGCAAGAGGTGCCACATGTCGTGCTCATAGGCAGGCGGTAGCGGGCGATCATGATGAAACGGAGGGTCTGATCAACGGGCTAGAAGATGGCCATGGGGATAACGACGGAGATGGCTGGATGGATGCATGATCTAAGGGTGTTCACATCGCCACGTGGCGTGCTCTGAGCGATGCGCGATCGAGCGGTGAGGATCAGAGGCAGAGAAGATCAGACGGCCGTGGTTAATGTGCGGATGTGGAGAAGGCTTGGTCATTGGATTCAAGATGAAATCCAACGGTCGAGAATGCGAGCAGACAGGACAAAGGAGGGCGGGCCACGTGGCTCACCCAGAACGGGCCACCTGGCCCAATCAGGTTATTCCTAGAGAAAAAATGAAATATGAGGGTGATATTGGCCGAATTTGAGAAAACTCAAAACATGAAAGTAGTATATCTTGATGAGATCTACAAGTTTCATGTTGACCAAAACTGGAGATGAGATCAAATGAAGACTAGAAATATTTTTGAAGATATTTTTAAGGTTAAAAATACCACGGATTTTAGTTTTGTCATTTTTTGTGGTTTTTAATTTATTAGAGACTCTGATAATTACAGGACATTATCTGGATTTTATTGACACATGTTTAAGCAAGGGGGTTAATAATGGGAAATTATGATGATGAAATCGAGTTTCATCACCCCCTATACTTAAACTATGCTCGTCCTCGAGCATCAAAGAGAATGAATAAGCTGGATTAACCCCCTTGTGCATGTGAGTACAGGATCCAATCTGTTCAAGTCAACTCAACTTTAGAGGTCCAAAATTCTCAAGTTCAACCCAGCCTTAACCAAGAGGTACCCAATTCCTCTAATTCTCTAGACTCTCTCTGATGTACATATAATCTAAATGATATGACATTTAGTGTTGACTGCAATTCCGAGAGTAGAGTCAAATCGTCACCCAAAGTCTTGGTCCAAGAAAATCTCCTAAGGACCCAATCCTCAACACTAGGGAATAAATCAAATCTTGCATTCGATCCACCGTCTCTTTAGTTGTCAGACTTAGAAAATATAGATGGAAGGCCAGTAATGGAGGGCATGGGATTGTGTCATTTCTTCTCTCCCTCTCATTGGAACAAGGATTCTCTCTAGTACCTTTATGCAACACATTTTTTGGTGTTGATCAGTGCGTCCGTCAAGAGAAGTTGGAGCCGTCTGCACTTGTTTTCCTGGGAATACATCGGGGTGTGTATTGAGTACCTATCGTACCTTCGACACCCAGACTTGTAGCATTTACGATGCAGAGCCCTTTTTTGGTGCAAGCCCGACTCCTGGTCCTAATAGCGGTGGTCCAAGTGGACACTTTGAAAAGTTTGGGAGCGCTCGCCTTTGGTGGAAGCTCTTTGATATTTGAATTTGCGGAATGAGCTTTTCTTCGGAATTTCATTACTTTGTAATATTTTTGGCTAGCTCCACTGTTTTTACCAAGAGTTGGCGCACACTGATCAATATTTTTTTATTTATTTCACACCCTGGTACTTAGGTAAATATCAAGAGATTAGTACAAGAACCAAGTTCTCATACTGGCTAATATTACTGACACTCAGGTTTCATGAAGCCTTCAAAGATTTTATCCCATCCTCGAGCATCATTAGATCAAATCCAAACTCGAATCCCTCATCTCAATCCCTCAGGTGAAAATTCCACTCATCTCATCAAAACCACAGTCGTGCATGTGATGTGCTAATCATATTCTTATTGTCTGAGACTAAGCATGGAATATAACATGCAAATCTAGAGACCTAGGGAAATGTGGATGATTAAGTCTATGACCCTGATGGCTAAGGCTGGTTAACCTAAAATCTCAAAGACCTCAAAAAGCTAAGTTTCCTTGATCATTTCAGATCCTGGGTGGAAGTGTAAGTGTAGAGGATTAATCCAACTTCTTCATTCAAAAACACACATTTTTTTTCTTTTTTTCTTTTCTTATTTTTTTCATTTCATTTTATTTTATTTTATTTTATTTTATTTTTTCATTTTTGTGGATTTTAATTAAAGGTTAAACACATGTTAGACTCAACTTTCCTTGAAAAGAGAGAAAATTTTCAAAACCATGTCACACAAATAAAAAAAATTTCAAAACATTTTTTTTCAAAAGATTTTTCAAAAAATGAAAATCTCATTTTAAAAATCATCTTCAAAAATATTTTTATCGAAATAGTGTAACATAGTATAGAAAAGCCGTAAAAACACTTGAGTCCTCTTGGTTCAAAAGATTTTACTTTAGCCAAAAAGTTTTAAATTTTTCAAATTTTTCAGATTATAGCTAAAGTAAGTATTATGTATATACGGTATACCCCCCTATCCTTAAACTTTGCTATGTCCTCATAGCACTAGATGATACAAGTCCATAGGTCCATTTAAGTATAGAGAAATATACGGGAGCTAAGAGGGGCTCCCCCTATACTTAGGTTAGAAATAACCTAAGTATAAAGGCAAGGAAAGATGAGTAGAGAAATCACAGGGACTCGGGTCCCCCCTATACTTAGGATGGGATTAGCCTAAGTATAAAGATGGAAATTGATATTGGGAGGAACCCAAGGTGAACGAAGAAGAGGAATGGATGTACAGGTGAACGGATGAATCGACGGAGATGGATGGAGTAACTAAGGTTCTGGGGAGTGTATCAGAGGCTCAATCAAGCAAGCAAGACCCTAAAATTCATCAACGCACACATGAAACCAACTGCGGTTGGTTTATTATCTTGTCGGTTTTATTGGTGATAAAACATTAGATTTTTACGCGGAGAAATTTTTGAAATGAAAATCAATGCGTACGCGAGGGTGTTGCTCTCCCAAAAACCAAAGTTTTACTCCATTTTATGTTGACTTGCAATTAACAATCCCAATTTTATTTTAGGTTATCACTGAATTATGGTTAGCACAAAATCAAGCAATCATCGTCTACCGTTCATTCCCAATTTCCATTAATCCTAGGTGATCAAGCTAGGAATAGAAAGCCGAGAAAAACATGTATTCGATAAAAACCGCGATCTAGGCTAAGCGATAAAACATGCAGTGACTTGACGAAAGCACGTGAAAATTTGGGCTATTTTGAAAACCAAAATCCATGTATGCAAGTCGATAAAAGCTGCACCTAATCATGCATCTATTAGCGGGGAATGATATCCATTAAATTTGGCTAAGTGAGGCGAGATTATGTGCGTCTATAATTTAGTGTGTCCTACCTACGATCAAGCACATAAAAATATGGAAAATAAAAACCGCTCAAAGAGCTGCGTGCCTGGTCCTAGGTCGACACTCAAGTGGGGACGATCCCCACACAACCACGATCGTTCGATTACATTCGCGAGTCTTCGATCGAAGACCGCTGTAAAAGACGAATTATTATGCATGGAAAAAATAAAATGCGAGACACACATATTTTTTTCCTTTCTTCCCTATTTGCTCCACGTATGTTTTGCGGCTCCTCGCAGCGGGTAGCATCCTGCTCCTCGCCTCCTTGAACCATCAAGGGCCCTGCCATAAAAACAATAGTTAGAGATCGATAGAAAAGAAAATTTTTATAATGCAAAATGAATTGACAAATTGACCTATAAAATGAACACTAAACTAAATAAACAAAAATCCAAAGAATACAAGAAATAAGCCGTGTCCCCGGCAACGGCGCCATTTGACGACCGCCTCCGCACCCTTGGTTAATTCGGTCAGATTAATGTCCAAATTAATTTTAGATGTTCGTTGCAGTCGGATACGAGAGGGAATATCAAAAACCACTTTAATTAGATTCGAGTTAATTTCAAGCGGCAATTTTTTTACTTGGTGAAGTCCAAGGTCGAACTCAGGGAGGCAGCTGTCTCCTTAAGTAGATTTTTAGCAAATTCCTAATGTTTGATTTTCAGAGGAGAATATATTTTTGGTCTTTTTCTATTTTTTTATGCAGGACACATGCAAAAATCAGGCCAATCTAAAGTTAAATCAGTTAAGGTATCAAATGAAGTCCAAAAATTATAAAAATTGGCCAGATGATGAAATATGATGAAAATGAACTACCCTAATTTTTTGGAATTTTTCGACACTAAAAGAATTTACTGTGAATTAAAAATGCAAACAGGGTGATTTTCACTAATTTAATTTCAAGAAATATCAAATCACAATTTTTTCAGGAACAAAAATTATCCTAGATAGATCTAATAATAAGGAATCTAGGAAAATTAACAGACCTTAATTTTAATGTGAAATGAACCTACTAATATTAAACTAAGGAAATCACCAATTAATTTATTTAGGCCTCGATATGTGTGCAAATAAATGAAATTTTTATGCAAGGTTGAGTTAACTATCCTAGAGCTACTGTGAATTTTTGAGAATTTTTGGAGTCACATAAAATTGATTATCAATTAAAAGGTCCAATCTGGGCAAAATATCACACAAATCAACCAATTAATTCATTAAAAATTCTACTTATTCCACAAAAATAAGCCACGTATCACTACAACTAGAGGACAAGTTACTCAACAATATGCAATTTTTAGAATTTCAAAATGATGCAAAATGACACCTAGGGATGCATGCAAAGACAGGGTTTTATTTGCAATACAGAAAATCAAATTACGTAAAAAAACATGCTGACAGGGACTTAAATGCAATTACCTATAATGCTGGGGGGTGGAATGCAATTTATCCACTGGGCATGTGCTCCTCACGTGGGAGCTGCTTCGCAGGGACCTTTCTGCAATTATGAAAAGTCCCCAGGGCCTCTGTGCAAAATACCTAGGCCGCACGTGCTCCTCACGTGGGTCGGCCTAGGCTCGGGCGGCTTCGGAGGCTAGGGGCTTGGCTCGGGAGCTCTTGGAGGTCTGGAGTGAGGCTCGACGTAGCCTCGGGCAATCCGAGCCTAGGGTCGGGGATGAGGCTCGGTCTTCGTCAACGTGGCGTGCTGAAGACCCTTGGATCAAGATGGATCCAAAGGATGTCGGTGCGGATGCGTAGCGAGATCAGAGGCCGTCCGATCTGGATAGATCCAACGGCGCCTGAGACCCGCGGAATGGGCGACGTGGCAGAATGCTAACCGCTGGATCACAGAAGGATGCAACGGCTCCCGTGAGGCTCCAGATGTCGATGACGTGGTGGACTAAGCTCTGTTAGATCTGGAAGGATCCGACGGATGTCTGCAGCTCCGGTCGGATGGCGACGTGGCTGACTCTAGACAGTTCGATTAGGATGATCGAACGACCGCGGGACCTTCTCCCTCAATGGTCCACCGCCGCCTGCGGAGGAGATGGCGGGGCTCCGGCGATGAGGCCTTTGCTCCGCCCATCCCTATAGATGTCGGTGAAGCTCTCCGACGGTTCGGAGATGTCCCAGAAGGTGCGCGGAGGTGCGGCGATGGTGCTGGTGGTCCTGGGAGCTGGAGAAGGGCGCCAGAGCTCTGTGGCGGTGAATCTCCAAAGGAACTCCGGTGAACTTCCGATCAGTGAATGAGGTGGTACCTGCAAGTGTTAGAAGGATAGCCGAAGCTCGTGCGTGCAAGTGGAGAGGTGAAGGTGGAGTGGCGAGGCCTAGAGCGGAGGGAAGATGCTCCGGCGATGGTGCTCCGGCCAAGTGGCGGAGCTGGAGCTGGTGGAGAGCGAAGTGAAGTGCCTGAGTGCGTGAAGGGTATCGCGAGGAGGAGAGCTCCGTCGCGGAGCTCGGCGAGGTGAGAGCGAGGCGAGAGGATCACGGTGAACGGCGAAAATTAAGGAAGAAATCGAAGGAAAAATTTAAACTAATATTAAACAAAGGTGGAGGAGATTACCTGGGGTGTGGAGCTCGAGATCGAGGTCCAGGTCGTCGCTCGAAGGGTCGGTAAGTCCCTGAGCTCAAGCAGTTGCTCGGAGGAGTGGCTGCGACACGACAGAGGAGCCGCGGATCTCGCCGGAGAAGATGGCTGTCTTCGCTCAAGGATTCGTGCAATTACTGTCACCAATCGGACGCTCCGAGCTCGGGGGATCTCTCAGGGGTGGCGGATTCAGAGCTCCGGCGAAGGTGCTCTTCCTCCACCGCTGGTGTTCCATCTCTGTAAGCCTCCGCGGAGCTCGTTGTATCTACGTCGATGAAGCTAGGAGCTCGGGGGAGGTATCTGGCATCTGGGTTTGGGTCGCCGGGGCTCTAATGTCGAGGACGACAGTGACGAAGATGGGCTCGGCGAGGCTCCGGCCATTGCAAGTTTGAAGGATCTGCGTGGTTAGTAGCAAATAGCCGAAGCCTAAGAGGTGTGTGCATGAGCGAAGTGAGAGCTCGTAGGGGGCGGAGAACATGGGAGCTTGGAGCTCCTCCGCCGTGGGTGGCGGAGGAGGTGGTTCGACGGTGGTTGAGGTGTGGAAGGATGAGGGAGATGATCTGAGGTGTGCGCGTGGAAGGTGGTGCTTGGCGGAGCTTGGAAGGGGGTTAATGGAGGTTGAAACCGACTGAGGAAGCCTAATTAATTAAGGGAAAGAAGATGAAAAATGCTGAGAAAGAAGAAGAGGGTTTACCTGGTCGGAGATGGAGCAGAGGCTTGGGCTTGGGGTTCCAGAGGGTCCCCGGGTCTTCGTGGACTCCGGCAGCGACTCGGAGCAGCTCGAGCGGGCCTGGGGCGCCGCAACTCCGCCGTGTGTGGCGGAGGGTCTCACCGGGGAGGCGAGGTCGTCATCACTCTATCCCGACGCCTCCCCCTGTCACAGGGAGGCGGAGGAGGGCTGGGCCTCCTCCCACGTAAAGGTGGACAAAGGCGAATAGAGGTGGAGGCGGTGTATTTGAAGGTTGGAGTTGGCGGAACTGGTGATGAAGACGTGGTTTTCGAGGGATGTGTGGAGCGAGTGGGATGACGACGGGGTTCGTGGGGTGATGCGTGAGGAAGAAGGAAGATGGAGGAATGTGGTGAGGTGGTTAGCGAGGGACGAGGTCGTCGGAGATGGCAGGAAAAATAGGAAGGGGCAGGCGCATGTGCGAGGTGGAGATCATGGGGAAGAAGGAATTCTGGAGGTTGACGATGATGCATGGTCGTTGGATCTGGAGATCCAACGTTCTGAGCGGAGGCGCTAAGGAACGATCTAGATTAGATCTAAGGCGCTTGATCAGAGGGTGGAAGGTGCGCCACGTGTTGAGATATAAACGCGGCGAGAGCGAACGGTGGCGATTACTTCTGGAGATTGATCGAGCGGTTGAAGGCGCAGCGGGAATGAACCGTGGTGATAGCTAGATTGGACTTGATCGTACGGTGCAAGAGGCACCACATGTCGTGCTCATAGGCAGGCGGTAGCGGGCGATCATGATGAAATAGAGGGTATGATCAACGGGCTGGAAGATGGCCATGGGGATAACGGCGGAGATGGCTGGATGGATGCGTGATCTAAGGGTGTTCACATCGCCATGTGGCGTGCTCTGAGCGATGCGCGATCGAGCGGTGAGGATCAGAGGCAGAGAAGATCAGACGGCCATGGTTAATGCACGGATGTGGAGAAGGCTTGGCCGTTGGATTCAAGACGAAATCCAATGGTCGAGAATGCGAGCGGATAGGACAAAGGTGGGCGGGCCACGTGGCTCACCCAGAACGGGCCACGTGGCCCAATCAGGTTATTCCTAAAGAAAAAATAAAATATGAGGGTGATATTGGCCGAATTTGAGAAAACTCAAAACATGAAAGTTGTAAATCTTGATGAGATCTACAAGTTTCATGTTGACCAAAACTGGAGATGAGATCAAATGAAGACTAGAAATATTTTTGAAGGTATTTTTAAGGTTAAAAATACCACGGATTTTAGTTTTGTCATTTTTTGTGGTTTTTAATTTATTAGAGACTCTGATAATTACATGACATTATCTGGATTTTATTGACACATGTTTAAGCAAGGGGGTTAATAATGGGAAATTATGACGATGAAATCGAGTTTCATCACCCCCCTATACCTAAACTATGCTCGTCCTCGAGCATCAAAGAGAATGAATAAGCTGGATTAACCCCCTTGTACATGTGAGTACAGGATCCAATCTGTTCAAGTCGACTCAACTTTAGAAGTCCAAAATTCTCAAGTTCAACCCAGCCTTAACCAAGAGGTACCCAATTCCTCTAATTCTCTAGACTCTCTCTGATGTACATATAATCTAAATGATATGACATTTAGTGTTGACTGCAATTCCGAGAGTAGAGTCAAATCGTCACCCAAAGTCTTGGTCCAAGAAAATCTCCTAAGGACCCAATCCTCAATACTAGGGAATAAATCAAATCTTGCATTCGATCCACCGTCTCTTTAGTTATCAGACTTAGAAAATGTAGATGGAAGGCCAGTAATGGAGGGCATGGGATTGTGTCATTTCTTCTCTCCCTCTCATTGGAACAAGGATTCTCTCTAGTGCCTTTTACGCAACACATTTTTTTGGTGTTGATCAGTGCGTCTGTCAAGAGAAGTTTGAGCCGTCTGCACTTGTTTTCCTGGGAGTACACTGAGGTGTGTCTTTTTTTGAGTACCTATCGTACCTTCACACCCAGACTTGTAGCATTTACGATGCAGAGCCCTTTTTTGGTGCAAGTCCGACTCCTGGTCCTAATAGCGGTGGTCCAAGTGGACGCTTTGAAAAGTTTGAGAGCGCTCGCCTTTGGTGGAAGCTCTTTGATATTTGAATTTGTGGAATGAGATTTTCTTTGGAATTTCATTGCTTTGTTATATTTTTGGCTAGCTCCACTGCTTTTACCAAGAGTTGGCGCACACTGATCAACATTTTTTATTTATTTCACACCCTGACACTTAGGTAAATATCAAGAGATTAGTATAAGAACCAAGTTCTCATACTGGCTAATATTGCTGACACTCAGGTTTCATGAAGCCTTCAAAGATTTTATCCCATCCTCGAGCATCATTAGATCAAATCCAAACTCGAATCCCTCATCCCAATTCCTCAGGTGAAAATTCAACTCATCTCATCAAAACCGCAGTCGTGCATGTGATGTGCTGATCATATTCTTATTGTCTGAGACTAAGCATGGAATATAGCATGCAAATCTAGAGACCTAAGGAAATGTGGATGATTAAGTCTATGACCCTGATGGCTAAGGCTGGTTAACCTAAAATCTCAAAGACCTCAAAAAGCTAAGTTTCCTTGATCATTTCAGATCCTGGGTGGAAGTGTAAGTGTCGAGGATTAATCCAACTTCTTCATTCAAAAACACACATTTTTTTCTTTTCTTCTTTTCTTATTTTTTCCATTTTGTTTTATTTTATTTTATTTTATTTTTTCATTTTTATGGATTTTAATTAAAGGTTAAAACACAGGTTAGACTCAACTTTCCTTGAAAAGAGAGAAAATTTTCAAAACCATGTCACACAAATAAAAAAATTTCATAACATTTTTTCAAAAGATTTTTCAAAAAATGAAAATCTCATTTTTAAAATCATCTTCAAAAATATTTTTATCAAAATAGTGTAACATAGTATAGAAAAGCCGTAAAAACACTTGAGTCCTCTTGGTTCAAAAGATTTTACTTTAGCCAAAAAGTTTTAAATTTTTCAAATTTTTCAGATTATAGCTAAAGTAAGTATTCTGTATATACGGTATACCCCCCTATCCTTAAACTTTGCTATGTCCTCATAGCACTAGATGATACAAGTCCATAGGTCCATTTAAGTATAGAGAAATATACGGGAGCTAAGAGGGGCTCCCCCTATACTTAGGTTAGAAATAACCTAAGTATAAAGGTAAGGAAAGATGAGCAGAGAAATCACAGGGACTCAGGTCCCCCCTATACTTAGGCTGGGATTAGCCTAAGTATAAAGATGGAAATTGATATTGGGAGGAACCTAAGGTGAACGAAGAAGAGGAATGGATGTACAGGTGAACGGATGAATCGACGGAGATGGATGGAGTAACTAAGGTTCTGGGGAGTGTATCGGAGGCTCAATCAAGCAAGCAAGACCCTAAAATTCATCAACGCACACATGAAACCAACCGCGGTAGGTTTATTATCTTGTCGGTTTTATTGGTGATAAAATATTAGATTTTTACGCGGAGAAATTTTTGAAATGAAAATCAATGCGTACACGAGGGTGTTGCTCTCCCAAAAACCAAAGTTTTACTCCATTTTATGTTGACTTGGAATTAACAATCCCAATTTTATTTTAGGTTATCACTGAATTATGGTTAGCACAAAATCAAGCAATCATCGTCTACCGTTCATTCTCATTTTCCATTAATCCTAGGTGATCAAGCTAGGAATAAAAAGCCGAGAAAAACATGTATTCGATAAAAAACACGATCTAGGCTAAGAGATAAAACATGCAGTGACTTGACGAAAGCACGTGAAAATTTGGGTTGTTTTAGCCAATATTGAAGTTGGGAGCACAAGAGGATGAAGTGGCATTGATCCTCCAGTGAAGGTGGCAGAATGAGACTCGATTGCTCAATCCTTGTAGGATCAAGATGACCTGAGTGGGGGGAAATGATGAAGAAGCTAGGGGAAGATGATGGAGTGTCTTAGGGGTCGAAACAGAGTCAGATACAAGTGGAGAACAATATCCAGAGCACTAGCTCCGATGAACTTTGATTTAGCTAAATTACACTAAAGGAAGTAAAGTTATGCTAAACTACTGATTAAAATACACTAAGAACGAAAATTTCAAGCTAACTTACATAAATTAATATCTCGGTAGTGTTACCTGGAGTAGATGAAAACCTCATCGGAGGTTGTCTCCAGTGATGGATGGATCAACCTCTTCACC